>CM023131.1:2369771-2969771 GCA_013133815.1 Cromileptes altivelis | reverse complement strand
TGCCTGTAAACGGCTTAGTCCCACTGAAACCGGACTTTTAAATGCGCGTAAACGGCTTAGTCCCACTGAAACCGGACTTTTAAATGCACGTAAATGGCTTAGTCCGTCTGAAACCGGACTTTAAATGCACGTAAACAGTTTAGTCCCACTGAAACCGGACTTTTAAATGCACGTAAATGGCTTAGTCCGTCTGAAACCGGACTTTTAAATGCCTGTAAACGGCTTAGTCCCACTGAAACCGGACTTTTAAATGCACGTAAACGGCTTAGTCCCACTGAAACCGGACTTTTAAATGCGCGTAAACGGCTTAGTCTGTCTGAAACCGGACTTTTAAATGCCTGTAAACGGCTTAGTCCCACTGAAACCGGACTTTTAAATGCGCGTAAACGGCTTAGTCCCACTGAAACCGGACTTTTAAATGCGCGTAAACGGCTTAGTCCCACTGAAACCGGACTTTTAAATGCGCGTAAACGGCTTAGTCCCACTGAAACCGGACTTTTAAATGCCTGTAAACGGCTTAGTCCCACTGAAACCGGACTTTTAAATGCGCGTACACGGCTTAGTCCCACTGAAACCGGACTTTTAAATGCACGTAAACGGCTTAGTCCCACTGAAACCGGACATTTAAATGCACGTAAACGGCTTAGTCCCACTGAAACCGGACTTTAAATGCACGTAAACGGTTTAGTCCCACTGAAACCGGTCTTTTAAATGCGCGTAAACGGCTTAGTCCCACTGAAACCGGACTTTTAAATGCGCGTAAACGGCTTAGTCCCACTGAAACCGGACTTTTAAATGCGCGTAAACGGCTTAGTCCCACTGAAACCGGACTTTTAAATGCGCGTACACGGCTTAGTCCCACTGAAACCGGACTTTTAAATGCCTGTAAACGGCTTAGTCCCACTGAAACCGGACATTTAAATGCACGTAAACGGTTTAGTCCCACTGAAACCGGACTTTAAATGCGCGTAAACAGTTTAGTCCCACTGAAACCGGACATTTAAATGCGCGTAAACGGCTTAGTCCCACTGAAACCGGACATTTAAATGCGCGTAAACGGCTTAGTCCCACTGAAACCGGACTTTAAATGCACGTAAACGGTTTAGTCCCACTGAAACCGGTCTTTTAAATGCACGTAAACGGCTTAGTCCCACTGAAACCGGACTTTTAAATGCGCGTAAACGGCTTAGTCCCACTGAAACCGGACATTTAAATGCACGTAAACGGCTTAGTCCCACTGAAACCGGACATTTAAATGCACGTAAACGGCTTAGTCCCACTGAAACCGGACATTTAAATGCACGTAAACGGCTTAGTCCCACTGAAACCGGACATTTAAATGCGCGTAAACGGCTTAGTCCCACTGAAACCGGACATTTAAATGCACGTAAACGGCTTAGTCCCACTGAAACCGGACATTTAAATGCGCGTAAACGGCTTAGTCCCACTGAAACCGGACTTTAAATGCGCGTAAACGGTTTAGTCCCACTGAAACCGGTCTTTTAAATGCGCGTAAACGGCTTAGTCCCACTGAAACCGGACTTTTAAATGCGCGTAAACGGCTTAGTCCCACTGAAACCGGACTTTTAAATGCGCGTAAACGGCTTAGTCCCACTGAAACCGGACTTTTAAATGCCTGTAAACGGCTTAGTCCCACTGAAACCGGACTTTTAAATGCGCGTAAACGGCTTAGTCCCACTGAAACCGGACTTTTAAATGCACGTAAATGGCTTAGTCCGTCTGAAACCGGACTTTAAATGCACGTAAACAGTTTAGTCCCACTGAAACCGGACTTTTAAATGCACGTAAATGGCTTAGTCCGTCTGAAACCGGACTTTTAAATGCACGTAAACGGCTTAGTCCCACTGAAACCGGACTTTTAAATGCCTGTAAACGGCTTAGTCCCACTGAAACCGGACTTTTAAATGCCTGTAAACGGCTTAGTCCCACTGAAACCGGACTTTAAATGCACGTAAACAGTTTAGTCCCACTGAAACCGGATTTTTAAATGTTGAAATCCATCGAATCGATTGAAAATCAAACTATGTATCCACTTAGTCTGATTGGAGTCAGACTCTGTGTTCTGCACATGCACCACTTTTTCTTTCACAGGCTTTCACCCGGAAGTAGAAGGAGATGACGTAGCGGCAGTGCAGTAACTCCCGGAAAAACAAACAAACAAACACCATGGCGACCGAGACACAGAAGACGCACCTCCGAACGGACGAGGAAACTACATTCATGCTCTGACAGCTAAAGGAGCTAAACAGTCGTCGTTAGCTTCCTCTTCGGGTCAGCCAGAACTAGTTCAATACACACTATATTAAAAAGGACAAGAAGTCCGATTTGACTGATTCGCCGAGCTATGAGCTTAGTTTAGCTTAGCGTAGCTGCCTGCATGTCAAAGTGCTGAGTAAAAACTCACTTCTCATGGAAGTTTCCGGGCCAGGGAAGGCGGGGATGAAAATGCTAATTTTGAAGACCTCAAACTAAACATGCACCAAATACAAGAGTGCAAACAGGATGTATTTGAGCACCCTTGATTTTTGAGACCCATCCTGGAAAGTCCTGGAAAAGTGTCGACCGGTAAAAACAAGAAAGTTATTTGAGAGCAGAGGAGAGATTTTATTTTGAAGGGGTGACTGAGTTCATGGGAAGCCGCCGTCACATTGCTCACAAGTGTGTGTGTGCGTGTGTGTGTGTGTGTGTGTGTGTCCTTTCATAACACACACACAATTTACACAGTCATACACCACAGCAGTGTGTGTGTAGGGAAGTGGGGATGTTAATCAACCCCAGATGAGCAAAGAGGCCAGACGAGTCGAGTCAGTGTGTGTGTGTGTGTGTGTGTGTGTGTGTGTGTGTATAACAGCAGTAATAACAGTCTGGAGCCGGAGGACCGGCCCCCCAAAACCCTGACACACACACACACACACACTCTGAAGTCACCCTCCGAGAATGTGGGACAAAGAGGACCACAGCGGCACCTTTGCGTGCGAATGTTGCTCACCGTGTGTGTGTGTGTGTGTGTGTGTGTGTGTGTGTGCATGCGCACATTTAACCAATTTGAGATTCTTGTATGCCTTTGAGTATTTCCATTTTGTACTTCTACTCCACTGAAGGGAAATAACTACAGTACAGTGCTTCACTAGTCCTGGTCGTAGGTGCTGTGTGTGTGTGTGTACGCTCACCTTGTCAGCTGATGCTCTTCAGCGTTCCCTTCTGTGTGTCAGCTCTGGTGGTTACCAGCTGCACCCCTCCAGATGGTTGCTTTTTAATGAACCCGGGTTTTAACAGATCTGGGGAAACTGCATTTTCCTACTCTGCGCCATGGACATGAGACAATCATTAAAAAGATCTAAGATTAGAAACACTGTATCTGTGGTGGTGCAGTGGTTAGCAGTCACCTCACAGCAAGAGGAGCCCTTCTCCTCTCGTTGCGTTGCGTCTCATCCTGCTTTGCTTTCCTTGTTTTGCTTTGTCTTGATTTATCTTGTCTCATCTCGTCTTGTCTTGGCTCGTCGTGTCTTGTCTTGTCCTGTTTTATCCTGTCTTGTCTTGTATGGTCCTGTATTATCTTCTCCTGGCTCATCTCATCGTGTCTTGTCCTGCTTTGTCTCATCTCGTTGTGTCTTGTTTTGTCTTGTATTGTCCTGTATTATTTGTCCTGTATTATCTTGTCTTGTCTTGCCCTGTTATGTTTTGTCTTGTCTTGTTGTGTCTTGTCCTGTCTTGACCTGTGTTAACCTGTCTTGTCTTGTATTGTTTTGTACGATCTTGTCTTGTCTCGTTGTGTCTTGTCTTGTCTTGTCTTGTCTCGTCTTGTCTTGTCGTGTCTCATCTCGTCTTGTCTTGGCTCGTCGTGTCTTGTCTTGTCCTGTTTTATCCTGTCTTGTCTTGTATGGTCCTGTATTATCTTCTCTTGGCTCATCTCATTGTGTCTTGTCTTGTATTGTCCTGTATTATCTTGTCTTGTCTTGCCTTGCTGCGTTTTGTCTTGTCTCGTTGTGTCTTGTCCTGTCTTGACCTGTGTTAACCTGTCTTGTCTTGTATTGTTTTGTACGATCTTGTCTTGTCTCGTTGTGTCTTATCTTGTCCTGTTTTATCCTGTCTTGTCTCATTGTCTCATCTCGTCTCGTGTCGTCTTGTCCTATCTCATCACGTCTCATCTCGTCTTGTCTCGTCTCATCATGTCTCGTCTTCTCTCGTCGTGTCTTGTCTCGTCTTGTCTCATCTCGTCTCCCCTCGTTGCGTGTTGTCTCGTCTTGTCGTGTCTCATTGTGTCCTGTCTCGTCTCGTCTTCCCCTGTCTAGTCGCATCTCGTCCTGTCCTGCTTCGTCTCGCCCTGCCCTGCCCAGCCTTGCCTCGTTCTGTCTTGTCTTGTTCGATCTTGTCTTGTCTTGTCTTACCAGCAGGCACTGGACATCAACATAATGTCAGAAAGACGTTAAACTTTTACTTTGGACGGACGTTTAATTTTAGTTGGAATAAGAATTGTGTTGACCATATTTCAAATGTCTTACAATATTATGTTTTTGGACATTAACAGCGGACATGTTGCAGACGTGGGTTTTGTTCTCCATACCTTAGGACTAAATGTAGTTATTGTACATCAACATGACGTTGGCGTGAGGCGTTTGAAAGACTGGATTTCGTATTGTATTGTTATTAATCACAATGTGAAACAAGGGGAAATATTTCTATCACCAAACCAATGCTTACTGGATATGGTGAAACTGGTTTGTTTTAAACCTCATCTGAGCGTCTGTGTTGCCAAACGAAGTTGGTGACTCATATATTATCAAATTCAGGAGGAATGATGACAATAAGTACCAAAATGAGGGCGTTTTCCATGCTGGATGTGTCACAGTTGAGGTTGACCAACACTTCATCGTCACCACATCAACATCTCTGACATTTTTACTGTGAGCTGTAAAACCTGACGGGGCTTGTTGTCAGTTTGTTTTGTCTCTGACAGAGTCCACTTTGGATTTTTGGTTCCTTTTGGACTGGATTAAAAGTTGTTTCGTGCCCTGCAGGCCGAGCAGCACCTCTCTGAGTTTCCTTTCTTTCCTCTGGGGCCATGAAACACTTTCATTTCATCGCTCACCAAAAACACCAGTTTCATTTTCCAGACGTTTTTTTAATGTTGGTTCGAGGAGTGAGTCATCAAAACTTCAAGGTTTGGAAAGGATCTCCGCTGACGAAAACATTTCCCAGCATGCTCGGTTAGTCACATAGCAGCATGATGGATTGAAAGCTCTTCCAAATAAATACATGAAAACAAACCTCCACTTCCAGGTCGGATATGAGGTTTTTATTCAACCCCTATTTATCCAGGGGAGGTTTGCCCGCCGCGTTCACTCTCTCTCAACAATGCCGTGATTCTGTTTCACAAAGCTGCACACATTATCATTTGGGAGCTGCCCAGTTTGACCACAGCCCCCTGCTGCTGGCTACTGGGAGCTGCCCAGTATACGACCGCAGCCCACTGCTGCACCGAGCTAATTGGAAGTTAAGTGTCTTGTTCAAGGGCACAACTGTGGTGTCTGGAGAGCGTTGCTGCTTCACTTAAAGGGTCAGTTCACCCAACTGAACATATTGTCTCATTCACCATCTGTTTCTCATATGATGGTGTCCCACTACCGTCTATTTCTGTCAAATAAAATTCCTGGTGACTTTTATTGAAAATAGAAACTCTTTAACGACTCTGCATTCCTCCAAAACTTAAAAATATTTCGTCTTTGGCACCGTAAAAACACATTTTAAAGCTGTTTCCCAAAGTAGTTATTCATTATCAGGTACATTTACTGATGGCTTGTCCTGTCTTATTTTATCTTGTCTTGTCTTGTCTTGTCTTGTCTTGTCTTGTCTTATTTCATATTGTCTTGTCCTATTTTGTCTTGTCTTGTCTTGTTTTGTCTTATTTGTTCTTGTCTTGTTTCATCTTGTCTTGTCTGATTTCATCTTGTCTTGTCCTATTTTATCTTGTCTTGTTTTGTCTTGTCTTATTTCATCTTCTCTTTTCTTGTCTGATTTTATCTTGTCTTGTCTTGTTTTACCTGGTCTTGCCTTGTTGTATCCTGTCTTATCTTGTCTTGTCTTATTTCATCGTCTTGTCTTATCCTGTCTTGTCTATTTCACTTGTCTTGTCTTGTTTCATCTTGTCTTGTCTTGTTCTGTCTGGTCTTGTCTTGTTGTATCCTGTCTTGTCTTGTCTTATTTCACTTGTCTTGTCTTATTTCATCTTGTCTTGTCTTGTTTTATCCTGTCTTGTCTTGTCTCATCTTGTCTTGTCGTGTTTTATCTGGTCTTGTCTTGTTGTATCCTGTCTTGTCTTGTCTTGTTTTATTTCATCTTGTTTTGTCTTGTCTTATTTCATCTTGTCTTATTTCATCATCTTGTCCTATTTTGTCTTGTTTTATCTTGTCCTTTTTTATTTTGTTTTGTATTTTTGTTTTTAAGTCTGTGATCTTTAACTTGTTTGACTGTTGTTATTTTTCAGGAAATCGTTGCTTTTCTGTGACGATTCTCGAAGACAGCCAGACCTCCTGAAACAATACGTCATACTAAATAATTTCGGCATTTTTTTTTTTTTTTTTTTTTAATCGCTGCCTGTCAGGGAAGGTTTTGCAGATTTGTAGCCCAGTTAAGAATGAAGCTGACGTTGTACGTCTTGTTATATTTGGTCTTTTCACAGGTATCGTCAGTGTTATTTATCTGATGGCCTTCATAGTTTATCTTGTGGGTTAGGGGGTTAGAGGAATATAACTCATGTGGGATAACAAACAGTTCTCAAAGACGGCTTGACTCAGTCAGGAAGAGCCATATTAGGAGGTTTATATGCAGCAACATCGTCATGCACAAGTCTATGTCAGGTCATATGGGAAAACATTTCCAGAAGGGCTTGGGAAAATAATATTTAGACTCTAAAACATGAACATTTTTACCAAAATCTGAATGTTTAGATGTAAGGACCACCACTGGGAAGCTACAGAGTTATATATATAAAAAGTAAGATAAATAATAATGGACCTGCCCTTTAACCACATTTAATGAGCAGATCTGACCATGTCGTGCATATCTACAGAGGATATGAGATTCCTGTAGTGGATCTGATCTGATCTGAAAACTGCATTTTCATTCACCTTCTTGTTGGAAAAGTCCTCGATTGATGAAGCTGCTTGGAACCACCTGAACGAGTAAACCTGAACCACATGAGCAAGTACACCCGAATAACCTGAGTAAGTATACCTGAGCGAGTATACCCGAACCACCTGAGCGAGTATACCTGAACCACCTGAGCGAGTATACCTGAACCACCTGAGCGAGTATACCTGAACCACCTGAGCGAGTATACCTGAACCACCTGAGCGAGTACACCCGAACCACCTGAGCGAGTATACCCGAACCATCTGAGCGAGGATACATGAACCACCCGAGCGAGTATACCGAACCACTTGAGCGAGTATACCCGAACCACCTGAGTGAGGATACATGAACCACCTGAGTGAGGATACCCGAACCACCTGAGTGAGGATACATGAACCACCTGAGCGAGTATACCCGAACCACCTGAGTGAGGATACATGAACCACCTGAGCAAGTATACCCGAACAACCTGAGTGAGGATACATGAACCACCCGAGCGAGTATACCGAACCACTTGAGCGAGTATACCCGAACCATCTGAGCGAGTATACCCAAACAACCTGAATGAGTATACCTGAACCACCTGAGTGAGGATACATGAACCACCTGAGCGAGTATACCGAACCACTTGAGCGAGTATACCTGAACCATCTGACTGAGGATACATGAACCACCTGAGCGAGTATACCCGAACAACCTGAGTGAGGATACATGAACCACCCGAGCGAGTGTACCGAACCACTTGAGCGAGTATACCTGAACCATCTGAGCGAGTATACCCGAACCACCTGAGCGAGTATACCCGAACCACCTGAGTGAGTATACCTGAACCACATGAGCAAGTACACCCGAACCACCTGAGTGAGTATACCTGAACCACATGAGCGAGTACACCCGAACCACCTGAGTGAGTATACCTGAACCACCTGAGCGAGTACACCCGAACCACCTGAGTGAGTATACCTGAACCACATGAGCGAGTACACCCGAACCACCTGAGTGAGTATACCTGAACCACATGAGCGAGTATACCTGAACCACCTGAGCGAGTATACCTGAACCACCTGAGCGAGTACACCCGAACCACCTGAGTGAGTATACCCGAACCACCTGAGTGAGTATACCTGAACCACCTGAGCGAGTATACCTGAAAAACCTGAGCGAGTATACCTGAACCACCTGAGCGAGTATACCTGAAAAACCTGAGCGAGTATACCCGAACCACCTGAGCAAGGATACCTGAAAAACCTGAGCGAGTATACCCGAACCACCTGAGCGAGTATACCCGAACCACCTGAGCGAGTATACCTGAAAAACCTGAGCGAGTATACCCGAACCACCTGAGCAAGGATACCTGAACCACCTGAGCGAGGATACCTGAACCACTTGATCAAGTATACCTGCTCTCTCTTGTGTTTTCTGTCTAACAAAGACCAAAGACGTGAGATTAACTTAGTTTCTCTTGTTTCTTCCTCACCACTGTGACCTTTCTCTCTGGCATTCACACAAACCTCTGAAGTTACTCCCAAGACAGGCTCAGCTCTGATATTGATGGGCAGTGAAATGCGTGGGATGTTTGATATCCGAGGAATGGAGTGGGAGAAGAAAACCCACCATATTCCTCATAAATTTACTTTTCTCTTTGCTGGCTGAGGAACAGAAGCTCACAGGCGCAAACAGCAAACAGAGCCGAGATAACGTCTGAGCGTTTGATGTTCAGTGTTAATCTCTTTACCTTGGAATGTCTTCAGTGTCTAAAACATGGCAGCATAAATTCAGGAAGTGCATCAAGTGCATCAGTTGCTGGCTCTTTTCACACAAAACAGTGAATATTGTTTGTTTATGGTCCAGTTTGAAACCTAAACATGTAAAAACTGCTTTGAATTTACACTTTTTTATTCTGGTTTCTTTTGAATTTAGCATGTCATGCACATCACAGGTAAATTTTACACACTTCACCTTTAAAAGGAGTCCCAGTTGGCACATATGCAAAGGGCCCTCTGTCATCGTTGGTCAATGTCAGGCCATTGGTGAGCATCTGCCGTCCTTGTCTTTGTGGCGTGTCCCACACTGTTGGCTCTAGCCGGCCCTTGTTGGCTTTTTCTCTCAGTAGATTCAGCATGTTAAAATATGAATCTGAGTTTGTGGAGCTTTTTGGCTTTACGGTTGCAGAACGTTCGTGCTTGTTGACCATTGGCTGTAGTCTTTGCGGTGTGTTCAAGTACACAGACATAGAGGACACAAGGTGCCGCAACAGTCGGCTTTGTTCACTTCTAGATTTTGATTTGATATGTCTGGGCCTTTTGCCCTGAAAAGCGGAGTACAGTGTGAAAATGAGAGCAACCAGAAGTTGATTTCAGGTATCATATTTACTCTGTGGCATTGTCGTCTCATCAACAATTACTGACACAATAATTACTCAGACAGATCCATGCATCCAATGTTTTGCCCTCCATTTCATTTTTACAGTCCTTCCTCGCTGCTTGTCATCACTTCTCCCCGGATTGCCCCCCATCTGTAGGAAAAGGAGCCCACCCACTAACAGCTGGTTCTTCCTGCCCATCGCCGCCATGTTTGTTTCCTCTCAAGTCCCATTTGTTCGCTACAGATTTTGCAGATCTTGAGAGGCGGGACTCTGGATGTTCGTGAATGGAATCTGTTAGTGTGTGGTTGGTTGTTTTGGCCATATTGCTGCTCGCCACGCACCATAGGAACAAAACTTTTTATTATTATTACATGTGTGGGGTCTCTCACATTTTCAACATGTGGTGTGGGGCAGAAATATGTCTATAATAGGAAGATATTTGCAGTTTTGAAAGCTTTGGGACAAAGATAGACACATTTTTTGATCTCCCAGCCCGTACCGAAGCGATGACAGGCATGGAGCACAAGGCAACATATGAACCACAATCAATTTTTTTTATAGGCATTCTACTTAAATTCATCCTCACCAAACAATAGAAATGTCCAACAGCAGGAAACAGATGGGTTACATGAGCCGAGCGGATGATTCCCAGCAGTCTGTGATCAATTCTCCCTTCCAACATCAATGCTTTCTGGATAATTTTCATGGTAAGTTGCAGTTTCATCAACTGCATAGTTGTGTCCACTGTTGTTATTGAAACCCCAGTGTTTTCACTTCATCATGCTCTGTGGACGAGCTGAACCGAGCATTCGTGTGGGTCGTAAATGGTTTTCTTCCTGCTGATGTCGTGGAAAATTAATGGAAGTACAGTCATGAACAAAGTTTCCTTTTTAGAGTTGTACATGTTGAATTTTATTTTAAAGTTGCTGATTGATGTTGATTCTCAGTGGGTTTGGTCATAAAAGCTTTTAGCCATCATCATCAATACTGAGCCACATTTAACTTGTGATTAGAGCTCTTTCTGATGCACGACAGCAAATGTAGTTTTTATGATTTGTTCTCTTCAGGCTGGAGCCGCGGAGCCGATCCTAGCTGAAACTAGGTGGGAGGCGGGGTTCACCCTGGACCATGGATGTGTAAAGAGAACTGGATGAAGCGCTGAAGGTGGGGCCTTGTTTATTACTGTGAAAGTTGCTTAGTGGCGCATGGAGCCAAAAAACTCAGTGTTGCATTATTTCACGGTATGAAATTACCCCGATCTTCTGCATCGTGAGGCTTATGTGCACACGAGACACTTAGGGCAGCCAGGCAGCTAATTTCTGCTGGGCTGAGCGGTCAACTTCTGCCAGGCTAAATGGTCAACTTCTGCCAGACCAAGTGGTCAACTTCTGCCGGGCTGAGCGGTCAACTTCTGCCAGACCAAGTGGTCAACTTCTGCCAGGCTGAGTGGTCAACTTCTGCCAGGCCGAGTGGTCAACTTCTGCCAGGCCAAGCGATCAATTTCTGCCAGACCAAGTGGTCAACTTCTGCCAGGCTGAGCGGTCAACTTCTGCCAGGCTAAATGGTCAACTTCTGCCAGACCAAGTGGTCAACTTCTGCCAGGCCAAAAGGCTAATTTCTGCCATGCTGAGTGGTCAACTTCTGCCAGACCAAGTGGTCAACTTCTGCCGGGCTGAGCGGTCAACTTCTGCCAGACCAAGTGGTCAACTTCTGTCCGGCAAAGCAGTCAACTTCTGCCAGACCAAGTGGTCAACTTCTGCCAGGCTGAGTGGTCAACTTCTGCCAGGCCAAGCGATCAATTTCTGCCAGACCAAGTGGTCAACTTCTACCAAGCCAACTGTTGTGTCGTCCATGTTGCCCTGTGTCAGTTGCATTTAAACACACTACATGGACAACATCTGACGGCCAAATAGCACGTACGTTCTGCGCCTGCATGAGAGAGGCAGCAGGTCTGTGGGGCAGCTGAGTGAAGTGGAGCCTGAGGAGGAAGCACCAGTTAGCCCTGGTTTCACTACAGGTAGATTCACTCGCTACAGGGGCGAGGAAATAAAACCTGAACAGCCAATCAGAGTGAGCTCTCTCACCGACAAGCTCCACCATCAATTCAACATACTCACATGACACCAAAGGGCCGACAATGCGGGACACACCGCAAAAAGTAGGCCGACAGACGCTCATCAACGGCTCGACTTTGGTCAGCGGCCAACTGTCAGCTTGGTGTGTCAGGGCCTTTAGAGTCAACAGTTAACCTAACCTGCATGTCTTTCGACTGTGGGAGGAAGCCTGAGAACCTGCAGAAAATGTACTGGTACCCCACAATATTAGCTCGAGTTCTTGAACCTTGGAACCTTGATACTATCAAGACCACCAGTTTTGCCCATTGCAATCAAAGAGGTGTCATCAGCAGCAGCAAGATGTCAGATCACAATGATCATCTACGAGCTTTTGTTCTTGTACTACAGATATTTATTTTTACCCCAAAAACAAGGCACAAGCTACTCCATCCTCTCTTTCCAACCTGTAAAATATGACACGCCCACTGATTGCATCACTTCAGGTCGAGGAAACCCTGGTGCTGGAACCAGAGAGCAACACGCAAACTCAACACAGACGGCCCTGAGGCGTGTGGTGAGCACGAACCCTGAACTGTCTTGCTGTGCACTGCAGCGCCGCCCACTGGCAACAGTGTCCTCCAAATTAAACGTTGTTGGTCACTGCCCTCCAGAACGACCCACAGAAGCATTGTATTAGTCAGATTTAGGCACAAAACAACACGAGGCATTGGTTTAGTTTAAATGACCACTTGGTGAAGGTTAGGGAACGTTCATCATCATGGTTACAACCATAATAACCATTTGGTTGACTCAAGGAGGTGCAAAGAAACCAAGCTTGACTGTCGCTTGGAAACAGGAAACAAACTGGACTTGGTAGCAGTGCCACGCTGTGAAAGTACTGCAGTACAAGTTAACGTCCTGCATTCAAAACCTTAATTAGTGAAAGTGTTTAAGTGGCCTCTTATCAGCAGAAGTCTTCTTCCACCACCGGTTTGTTCGCACGAGCTCGTCCAGCACATCCCATCACTGCCTCGTACGCACACACTCATCTTCAGATTCCTCGGCTGTAACAAATGGACTTTAATCGTCTCCGCAGCAGCTGAGGGTCGGAGGAGGAGGACGCTTTATTTACATTGCCTCCTGATTTGTGGTCTCTCCGCACGTTGCTGCTGACAGGACGGCAGACAAATGCTCCCACTTCAAACAGCTCCGACGCCGACGAGCTGCCGGCCAATCATTTCTCTCCTGAAGCGCTTTGACCTCACGGTGTCGAGTCAGACCGACTGATGCTGAGGCGCTGAGCTGGAAAATGCTTCACCTGCCTCCACCAAAGACTGAGAGGAGAGGACAGTGATCTGTGACACACCAAAGGAAAGGAAAGGGGAAGAAAGGAAAGGAAAGGAAAGGAAAGGAAAGGAAAGGAAAGGAAAGGAAAGGAAAGGAAAGGAGAGGAGAAGAAAGGAAAGGAAAGGAAAGGAAAGGAAAGGAAAGGAAAGGAAAGGAAAGGAGAGGAGAGCAAAGGAAAGGAAAGGAAAGGAAAGGAGAAGATGGGAGAACAAGATGAGGTGAGCAAAGGAAAGGAAAGGAGAGGAGAAGAAAGGAAAGGAAAGGAAAGGAAAGGAAAGGAAAGGAGAAGAAAGGAAAGGAAAGGAAAGGAAAGGAAAGGAAAGGAAAGGAAAGGAAAGGCAAGGAAAGGAAAGGAAAGGAGAGGAGAAGGAAAGGAAAGGAAAGGAAAGGAAAGGAAAGGAAAGGAAAGGAAAGGAAAGGAAAGGAAAGGAAGGAGAAGAAAGGAAAGGAAAGGAAAGGAAAGAAAAGGAGAGGAGAGCAAAGGAAAGGAAAGGAAAGGAAAGGAGAAGATGGGAGAACAAGATGAGGTGAGCAAAGGAGAGGAGAAGAAAGGAAAGGAGAGCAAAGGAAAGAAAAGGAAAGAAGAGGAAACGAAAGGAGAGGAGAGGAAAGGAAGGAAAGGGAATGAAATGAAAGAAGGAAAGGAAAGAAGAGGAGAGGAGAAGAGAGGAGAGCAAAGAAAAGGAAAGGAAAGGAGAAGATGGGAGAACAAGATGAGGTGAGCAAAGGAAAGAAGAGGAGAAGAAAGGGAAGGAAAGGGAATGAAATGAAAGACGGAAAGGAAAGAAGAGGAGAGGAGAGCAAAGGAAAGAAAAGGAAAGAAGGAAGAGCAAAGGAAAGGAAAGGAAAGGAAAGGAAAGGTCAGGAGAAGAGAGAAAAGGAAAGAAGGAAGAGCAAAGCAAAGGGAAGGAAAGACAAGAATATGGAGAGAAAGTCAAGGAGAGGAGTACAAAATAAGGAGAGGAAAGGAAAGGAGAAGAAGGGAGCGCAAAGGACATGAGAGAAAGGAAAGGAAAGGAAAGGAAAGGAGAGGAGAGGAAAGGAAAGGAAAGGAGAGGAGAACAAAGTGAGGAGGTGAGGAGAGCACTCTCCAGCTGCTCTGCTCTCTGGAGGTTTGTATTGACTTCATTCAAAGAGCAGCAGGTCTCAGTTGTGTGTGAAGATCAGCTGATTGTCAGAGGTGATTTAGGCTTTGTGTCCTCTGCTGTTACCTGCTGCTGTGACAGATGAAGAGAGACCACCGTACCTTACACGTCATGTGTCAACATATGTAACTTACCGGCCACTTTATTAGGTACACCTTGCAGGTGCCAGGTTGGAGTCACAGATTCAACAAGGTGCTGCAAGCATTGCTCACAGACGTTGGTCCATATTGACATGATGACATCACACAGTTGCTGCAGATCTGAATGCAAACGCGCTGAGAGGTACATCTGCAGCCTGATAACTCTGCCCCCAAACAAATTGCTTACAAGCCGGCTGTGCACCACAAGAGGCAGTTTAACGAGCGGGTAGTGTTCAGCTGTGTGAGTGTGCGGTATAAATAGGAGCAGAGGTTTCCAGAGGCTGTTGGGTTAAAGTACAGGGTAGGAGGCTGTTAGGTCAGAGGTCCAGACGCTCTCATGAGAGGGAGACCACTGGCAGGACTACAGTCGAGCTGTCGTCTTCGTGGGAGGGCCGACGCACAACTTAACTTCATCTTTATGTAGTCTGAAACGAGCACACAGATCCATCAGGAAGGTGATATCATTTCACTTGTTCCAACTATGGTTTCCTTAAATCAAAGTTCATTATTCCACTCATAAAACAAAATATATTTTACAACTAAGAAATATTTGGAAAGAGATGAATTCTCTTGCAGTTCTTTAGAAATCAATAAATCTGTGAGAGAATGTTTGACGTTGTTTAAACTCTAATAAGAGTTATAAATGTGGAAATCAACCTGCCTCCTGTTGGAGCTATTTGTGTCCACGCTAATGTCCTGAGAATATAAGGAGGTAAAGAAATACGCTTTCAAAACATCACCTTTAACTGAGTAGCCAGTGTGCAGCCGAGCAGGTAGAGGTGATGTACTAGGTGATTACTTACACCACAGCATCTCATGCGAATCTTTGTGTCAGCAGATAACAGGAAACATGGATTGATTACTGATTGGGCCTGCTGGGCCCAAAGTGTCAGGGACCCCACTGGCCTTAACCTGCAAAATGTAATACAAATTAAAATGTACTGACCAGGGAGATACTCAAAACAGCCACAAAGAGATGCAAAGGAAACGCAAAGGGACGCAAAATAACTAGAAAAGGGGGAATTAAACAAAAAAGATACAAAATAATCTTTAAGAGACACAGAATGACCTAAAAAGACATAAAAATGACTTAAAAGATACACAATGCGACAACCAAAAAAGACACAAAATTACCTAAGAAGGACACCAAACAACCATTAAAAACATGTGAACAAATATGTTCAGAGATACATAAATGATCTCAAAGAGACACAAAACAAATAAAAAAAGACACAACATGACCTCAAAGAGACACAAAATAAACTCAAACACACCAAAAACAACCAAAAAAGATACGTAAATGATCTCAAGGAGACACAAAGTGACTTCAAAGAGACAAAAAAACAACCAAAAAACACACAAAATGACCTCAAAGAGAAACAAAATAACTACAAAGAGACACGAAATGACCTCAAAGAGACACAAAACAATCAAAAAAAGACACAAAATGATCTCAAAGAGAAACAAAATAACTACAAAGAGACACAAAACAACCAAAAAAGACACAAAATGACCTGAAAGACACAAAATGATCTCAAAGAGACACAAAACAACCAAAAAAGACACAAAATGACCTCAAAGAGACACAAAATAAACTCAAAGACACAAAAAACAACACAAAAAAGACACAAAATGACCCCAAAGAGACACAAAACAACCAAAAAAGACACAAAATGACCTCAAAGAGACACAAAATAAATTCAAAGACACAAAAAACAACCCAAAAAAGACACAAGCTGACCTCAAAGAGACACAAAATAAATTCAAAGACACAAAATGATCTCAAAGAGACAAAAAAACAACCAAAAAAGACACAAAATGACCTCAAAGAGACACAAAACAACCAAAAAAGACACAAAATGACCTGAAAGACACAAAATGATCTCAAAGAGACAAAAAAACAACCAAAAAAGACACAAAAAGACCTCAAAGAGTCACAAAACAACCAAAAAAGACACAAAATGACCTGAAAGACACAAAATGATCTCAAAGAGACACAAAACAACCAAAAAAGACACAAAATGACCTCAAAGAGACACAAAATAAACTCAAAGACACAAAAAACAACCCAAAAAAGACACAAAATGACCCCAAAGAGACACAAAACAACCAAAAAGACACAAAATGACCTAAAAGAGACACAAAATAAACTCAAAGACACAAAAACAACCCAAAAAAGACACAAACTGACCTCAAAGAGACACAAAATAAATTCAAAGACACAAAATGATCTCAAAGAGACAAAAAAAACAACCAAAAAAGACACAAAATGACCTCAAAGAGACACAAAATAAACTCAAAGACACAAAAAACAACACAAAAAAGACACAAAATAAACTCAAAGAGACACAAAATAAATTCAAAGACACAAAATGATCTCAAAGAGACAAAAAAACAACCAAAAAAGACACAAAATGACCTCAAAGAGACACAAAACAACCAAAAAAGACACAAAATGACCTGAAAGACACAAAATGATCTCAAAGAGACAAAAAAAACAACCAAAAAAGACACAAAAAGACCTCAAAGAGTCACAAAACAACCAAAAAAGACACAAAATGACCTGAAAGACACAAAATGATCTCAAAGAGACACAAAACAACCAAAAAAGACACAAAATGACCTCAAAGAGACACAAAATAAACTCAAAGACACAAAAAACAACCCAAAAAAGACACAAAATGACCCCAAAGAGACACAAAACAACCAAAAAGACACAAAATGACCTAAAAGAGACACAAAATAAACTCAAAGACACAAAAACAACCCAAAAAAGACACAAACTGACCTCAAAGAGACACAAAATAAATTCAAAGACACAAAATGATCTCAAAGAGACAAAAAAAACAACCAAAAAAGACACAAAATGACCTCAAAGAGACACAAAATAAACTCAAAGACACAAAAAACAACACAAAAAAGACACAAAATAAACTCAAAGAGACACAAAATAAATTCAAAGACACAAAATGATCTCAAAGAGACAAAAAAACAACCAAAAAAGACACAAAATGACCTCAAAGAGACACAAAACAACCAAAAAAGACACAAAATGACCTGAAAGACACAAAATGATCTCAAAGAGACAAAAAAAACAACCAAAAAAGACACAAAAAGACCTCAAAGAGACACAAAATAAACTCAAAGACACAAAAAACAACCCAAAAAAGACACAAAATGACCCCAAAGAGACACAAAACAACCAAAAAAGACACAAAATGACCTGAAAGACACAAAATGATCTCAAAGAGACACAAAACAACCAAAAAAGACACAAAATGACCTCAAAGAGACACAAAATAAACTCAAAGACACAAAAAACAACCCAAAAAAGACACAAAATGACCCCAAAGAGACACAAAACAACCAAAAAGACACAAAATGACCTAAAAGAGACACAAAATAAACTCAAAGACACAAAAACAACCCAAAAAAGACACAAACTGACCTCAAAGAGACACAAAATAAATTCAAAGACACAAAATGATCTCAAAGAGACAAAAAAAACAACCAAAAAAGACACAAAATGACCTCAAAGAGACACAAAATAAACTCAAAGACACAAAAAACAACACAAAAAAGACACAAAATAAACTCAAAGACACAAAAAACAACCCAAAAAAGACACAAAATGACTTCAGAGAGACACAAAATAAACTCAAAGACACAAAATGACCTCAAAGAGACACAAAACAATCAAAAAAAGACACAAAATGATCTCAAAGAGAAACAAAATAACTACAAAGAGACACAAAACAACCAAAAAAGACACAAAATGACCTGAAAGACACAAAATGATCTCAAAGAGACACAAAACAACCAAAAAAGACACAAAATGACCTCAAAGAGACACAAAATAAACTCAAAGACACAAAAAACAACCCAAAAAAGACACAAAATGACCCCAAAGAGACACAAAACAACCAAAAAGACACAAAATGACCTCAAAGAGACACAAAATAAATTCAAAGACACAAAAAACAACCCAAAAAAGACACAAGCTGACCTCAAAGAGACACAAAATAAATTCAAAGACACAAAATGATCTCAAAGAGACAAAAAAACAACCAAAAAAGACACAAAATGACCTCAAAGAGACACAAAACAACCAAAAAAGACACAAAATGACCTGAAAGACACAAAATGATCTCAAAGAGACAAAAAAAACAACCAAAAAAGACACAAAAAGACCTCAAAGAGTCACAAAACAACCAAAAAAGACACAAAATGACCTGAAAGACACAAAATGATCTCAAAGAGACACAAAACAACCAAAAAAGACACAAAATGACCTCAAAGAGACACAAAATAAACTCAAAGACACAAAAAACAACCCAAAAAAGACACAAAATGACCCCAAAGAGACACAAAACAACCAAAAAGACACAAAATGACCTAAAAGAGACACAAAATAAACTCAAAGACACAAAAACAACCCAAAAAAGACACAAACTGACCTCAAAGAGATACAAAATAAATTCAAAGACACAAAATGATCTCAAAGAGACAAAAAAAACAACCAAAAAAGACACAAAATGACCTCAAAGAGACACAAAATAAACTCAAAGACACAAAAAACAACACAAAAAAGACACAAAATAAACTCAAAGACACAAAAAACAACCCAAAAAAGACACAAAATGACTTCAGAGAGACACAAAATAAACTCAAAGACACAAAATGACCTCAAAGAGACACAAAATTACCAAAAAAGACACAAAATGACTTCAAAGAGACACAACATGACCTCAGAGACACAAAACAACCAAAAGAGACACAAAATGACTTCAAAGAGACACAAAATGACTTCAGAGAGACACAAAACGACCAAAAGAGACACAAAATGACTTCAGAGACACAAAATGACCAAAAAAGACACAAAATGACTTCAAAGAGACAAAAAATGACCAAAAAAGACACAACATGACTTCAAAGAGACACAAAACGACCAAAAGAGACACAAAATGACTTCACAGAGACACAAAATGACTTGAAAGAGACACAAATGTCATTTTTTGTCCCAGGCTGTAAACATGTGTACGGTTTAGTTAGACAGTTTAACATAGAGGTCTGTGGGGACTGACTCACTTTGGGAGCCAGCCTCTAGTGGACATTACAGGAACTGCAGTTTTTGCAGCTGTTCATTTCTCAGCCCCGCAGGTTGCTGCCTGCTCTACACACACTGAGGCTGATGTCAGAGTTCTGCAGGTGTGTGGTCATGAATCATTAGACAGGTTAACGTGTTGACCTGATGGTGGCGTTAAGTGAAAAGTGAAAGGAGCACGACATTTATTACAGCACATTAAGAAGGGAGCATGAACATCTGTAGAAAGTCTAATAAGAATCCATCCAATAGTTGTTCAGATACTTCCGTCTGGATCAAAGTGGCGGCTGACCTTACCTGCTGCCTCTGGGTTTAAGATTCAAAGATGCATAGCCTCGGGGAGCGAACTGCCTGTGAACAACTTCAAAGTAGCTCAGCATTTCCTCATAGACATTAGTCAGAGGCTTTGACTAAGGCCAGACTTTATCCAAACAAACACACCAGCAGCAGTGACTAATAAGCTTGGATACAGTCTTAACTATTTTCTCTACGGCGGCGTCAGGCTGTAAAACACTACCTGATCTTTCAGATGTCGTTAACACACCTGGTTGTTCAACACCAGCGGAACTAACTGAGTGATTATTTTGCATGTAGCTGTGAACGTCTGCAGCCTTTATCCTGTAAACAATGACAAACGTAACGGTCATGAGATTATGAGCTCAGTGTGACTCATTTGTTCAGAGGTATCTGACACAGGACGGTGAAAAGACAAATGAGACACCATCCTGCTTTCTCAGCCTCAGCCTCAAACAAGATGTACTGCTTTATGTATTGAAAGAATAGGATAATGAAAAAGATGGCCAGAGCTGATGACATTATGGATACTAAACAAATGTCGATACAAGAGAGCGTATACCCAGTTTAGATGTGGATACACCCATACCAGTTGGGTAGTAGTACCCCGAAAGTGTTGGGTAGGTATAATATATTAGAATATCTGATGAAAAAAAAGTCTAATAACATAATGGAAAGGATCCCTACAGAGATAGAGCTTTTTGTTAAAGAGTGACATCCTTTTTGTTCAACCGAAAACAGCCCTGAATGGAGTCTGGTGAGTTTGGTGATGGCGATTTCAGGGCTGTTTCTGGTTAAACAAAAAGAATCTTACTCTTTAACACGAAGCTTCATCTCTGTAGGGATCCTTCCCATAATGTTGTCAGACACTTAGAATAACAATCTGATCCTGTCAGTGGCAAAAAAAACCTTGAAATTGGTCCTTTATTTAGAGAGATCGCTGCAGCCAGCAGCAGCAAAACACACTGCAATGTAAAAATGTAGGCCCATTTTCAAAAACTGTTGTCATTGTCAGGCTCAGATTGTAATTCTGAGTCTGTCAATGAAATTTTTTTTTTAAATTGGTCCTTTATTTAGAAAGATCGCTGCAGTCAGCAGCGGCGAATCACACTGCAATGTAACCACACGAGGTTGCTGTTAATGTACATCCACTCAAAGTACTTGTTTTGCTACTGACAGGCTCAGATTGTTATTGTGAAAGTCTTGCAACATAATGGAAAGGATCCCTACAGAGATATAGCTTTGTTTTAACGAGTAAGATCCTTTTTGTTGAACCAGGAACAGTCCTGAAATCACCAGCCAGCAGCGGCGAAACACACTGCAATGTAATAATGTAGGCCCAGTTTTAAAACTTGTCATTGACGGGCTCAGAAGGTAATTCTGAGCCTGTCATTGACAAGGTTTTTTTTAAATAGGTCTTTTATTTAGAGAGATTGCTGCAGCCGGCAGCAGCGAGACACACTGCAATGTAACCACACAGGGTTGCTGTTAATGTACATCCACTCAAAGTGTTTGACAACATTATGGAAATGATCCCTACAGAGATAGAGTTTTGTGCTAAAGAGTAAGATTTGTTTCTGGTTAAACAAAAAGAATCTTACTCTTTAGCAATAAGGTCTATCTCTGTAGGCATCATTTCCATAATGTTGTCAGACATTCAGAATTACAATCTGAGCCTGTCAGTGACAAAAAATTTGAAATATTGCTGCAGCCAGCAGCAGTGAAACACACTGCAATGTAACCACACAGGGTTGCTGTTAATGTACATCCACTCAAAGTCTTTGTTTTTGTCACTGACAGGCTCAGATTGTTATTGTGAAAGGATCCCCTACAGAGATAGAGCTTTGTGTTGCAGAGTAGGATTGTAAGATTGATGGTGTGATCATGCCCTAAATGGTTACATTGCAGCCTGCTGTTCTCAATACTGGACCAATTTAAAAAACTGTTGTTCCCATTAGTCACTTAGACACACAAACACTGGAAAATAGGATCCAGGCTGAAAAATACCAAACCTACGCTGCAAGGCCACGCTCAGGTTTGGTTATTTCCTACTGTGAACTTTATATTTCTACCTCCCAGTCACTGTGACTAAAGATAATCTGCACAAACCCCCAATTAACCACCACGACAAATGTCAGATTTTTACACAGCGAGCATTAAAGTCGACGCTGTAAATCTGCCCAGTAAAGCTCAGTCGGATTCCTCTCTCCTCAAACTGTTTCCCATCAGTGAAAGTGGGTTTTTGCAGGCAGGAGTTTCCAGCAGTTAACACATGGTAAAATCATCTTATAAAAGACAATCAAACCACAGTAAATAAACTATAAAGGCTCAGTAAAATAAGCCACAAAGAGCCGGACGAAACAGACGCAACTTACAAAAATCTGCTGATAAGAGCAGAATAGGGGGAAAATGCTCTCTAGCACAAAGTCCTTGTGTAGATACGAGACTCTGCATCACTTAATGGGCAAATGAATGTGACTGATTCCTTCAGTGCTCAGTTTGAAGGTGAAACGGTCTAATGCTGTAAGTTAAGTTTACATCTGTCGCGCTAATAAAACCCTTTCAGCTTCTGTTGCTGCTCAGCAGAACAAAACTAAGACGCTTTCTCTGCGTTCATGGATTTTAAAGATGCAAGAAGTCAACAATCGACCCTTTTGTTTCTTCAGAAACATTCTCAGATTCAGCGACACTAACCCTCCAACCACATCACGTGGCGGGCTATTTAATGGACTAACATTTGAACATGCTATTGACAACACATGGTGCTAAATTGAGGTCTAATGGTCCAATAAACTCGCCACAGACAAACCGTCCTTTGTGGCGCTCGGGGCTTTAAAATGACGCTGGAGAAAAGTTGGAAGTTAGGTGCCTTGCTCAGCTGCTCTCAGAGGCTTTATTCAGTCTTTGTAACGTTCTCTTATCTTAGTTTTGGTTTCCAAAAATGGGTGAAATATAATTAGAGCCTCTGAAACCACTAAAATAGGCACAATAAGCAAAGCTCCCAGATCACAGTAATGAAAAGCACTGCCACAGTTTGATACAAAGCAACCACCCTCCTTAATTTACGTCCAAGCTCACCAACATCTGCCACCAATTTACCAGAACACGCCTGCGCCGGATACAACTATTAACCAGAGCTGCAGCCTGCCGTGTCTCCGCCGGCTGCTTTCACCACTAACCAGGGCTGGAGGATGAGCCACAGGTCCGAGGCCCTTCCAGACCTGGAGGACCTGACATGGAAAATAACACGGCTGTAGCAGGCCTGTAATTTCGAGTGGCCGTGACCTTTAATCATATCTTGATCTACGTCCTTTATCCCCACGTCTGTCGGTGGCACGACGCTAATTTGAGACCTCGTGTGTCTGAAAGTTTTGACCTGATCACCGTGCCGCGCTTGGAGACGGGGGTGAACAGATGGAGGCTTATTATTTTTGTCAACCGTCTGTGAAACCAGAAAACAGTCAAACAAGAGTTAAAGAGATGGAGATGGAGGCAGGGACTGTGATATATTGTTGGGGACACATCCATGAAGATTGCTATGAAAGGCAACCACACGCTGCCGTCTGAAATAATCATCAGCACATGAACCATAATCTTAAATTCCATTATTATACTTCCTGGTTCTAGAGTTATGGTGCACTGCAGGTCTGCGTTTCGACTGCTGAGGGTAGATACTGGCGTTCACTCCTGGAACAAATCTGGGCGTCCTGATTTTGCCAAATAATAATAATAATAATTTGCCATTTGTGAAGTCTCTTTTATGGCATCACAAACCACTTGGCAAAATCAGAACGTTTGCAATAATCTCTGATTTATATCGGCTTCGATCAGCAGTGATAGAGATACCCGGGTGGACGTGCTACTTTTAGCCCCTTTGCTGGTGCGATGCAAACACACACCGCCTACACACTATAAGATTTAAAAGTTAAGTTAATGTATAAATTTGAGTTAATTTACCAAAAATATATTTACAATGTTTATGCTGTCAATTAGTTATATATTTGTGCTTTATTATTTACATATTTACAGAGTCAGCTATTTACACCGGCATCTTTTGAAACAGTTAAAACAGTGTCTTCAATCTGCTTCTGTGGTTTTACCTCATTTCAGTTTCATTTGCCCCGGCCTAGGTCATTCATAGCCTCTGATTGGTTGGGTTAGTCACATGGGTGTTAGAGACAAGGAAGTGTAATTGTTGTTGTGATTCTGATGCCGGGAGCCTCAGGGTCTGTTCGAAACCGCATACTTACCTACTACTCATACTAACTCTTTGAGTATGTAGTGTGTTTACACTGCGCAGTATGCGATTTTGAGTATGCGAGAAGTTCCCGGATGCATACTAGATTCGCCAGAAAGGTTGAGTATACATCATGAGCTTACTACTCACACTCAAATTACCCAAGATGCAATGTAACGTGACGTCATCAATCGTCACTTCCTTGCTGCGAACAGGACTAAAGAAAAAAGAAGAAGTTATTTATTTATTTATATTTATTAGTACTGTATATTACAACTCATTAAACTTTATGAAATCATTCAATTCACAACGACTTTGTTGTTCAGTGATGTACATTTTTCCCTCCAATTTTCAAGCTGTGAGGTATGTTATATTGCGTTGTATATTATGATTAGATTTATAGTTGATTAAAAAGGAAACTTGCATCTGAGAACAATCCCAAGTCGATTGCGAGCATGATGTACCGAAGACGGTGGGTCAATCTTCATCTCAGAGCTGACAAGACTCTCCGGTGAGGCATTTTGAACGGTAACGGAAATTCCGTTAACGGGATGAGATCGGTCAAAATGGCGGTTTCAAGCTAGCTACATCAAGGGTGGGTTCACCTCCCGTTTTCAAAGTAAAAGCACAAATTTTATCGTAATGGTTTTCTGTATAAGAAAGGGCAACGGGTGTTTTATTTTGTGAAAATAACCGGAAATGTGTTTCTCACTACGGCTAGCTTGAGTAGCGCCGAAATCTCCGAAATCGTCCGAACAAAATTGTAAACAGCTGGTATTTGGTCACATTTTCAACACGTTGTGGATCTAAACGGCTACTTTCTCGCCTAAAAATGTTTTTAAATGTTGCTAAAGTTATATATTTACAGAGTTTAGAGCTTAAGCTTGCAGGAGCGAAATGCATTGTGGGTTATCATGTAGTATGCTACAGTGTACTGCTCACCATTTTAAAACCTGGCCAAAAATAACAGAGTAACACACTGTTTGGTAACGGTAACCGAGTTACTGAATTTAAAAACTAACGCGTTAGAGTATTAGTCACTGACAAAACTAACGGCGTTACTGTAATGCATTACTAATAGCACGTTATTGCCCAACACTGCTCACCACTAAGCAGCCACGTATCAGGGAGTATGACGCCGGAAGTATTCAAGAACTTCAGAGTGACACTGGGTTGCATGAGTAGATGCACTCTTCCTTCTGCTCAGTGATACAGTTGGTGGGTGTAGTTCAGTAGAACGAAAACAGTTCCTACATGACACTGCTCACAGCAAGGTCTGTGGATTATCTTGAGTAACCAGGTCATGGTTTCTGCAAAGAGACATTGATGCTGAGTTTTTCATTTTGGCGCTTTGAGCACCACAAGCCGAGTGCCACACCAAAACTATCTTGCCTGATAAACAGCACTACAGGTAAGAGGAAGAATATGTATTTCTGATTTCGGGGTGAACTGTCCCTTTAAGAGGCTTGGCCCACAGAAGTCGGTGGATTTACGGTAATGCTTCATTTTATGAGTCTGTAGTTTCTGAAATAAGTTCCACTAACATTCTCACTGTGTGATTTGGTGCTAATTACACGGAGAATAGAGAGTGTTCATGTCCAATTGATCAATTACAGCTGAACACACAGGAGTGTGACGGAGCCAATAATTCAGCTTATATGAGGAGTTAAGTTCCACACATGAACATTTTCTGCTTCTCTCTGCTCTAAGTAAAACTGAAATGTTGAGGATACAGTTTGATAAACATCATCTGACGCCAAATTAATTCAAATGTTCTTTTGGGAAAATAGTGAACTGGGCTTAATGTTGTTATATTTACACTCATTACTGTGAAATCTAATAAAGCACATTTCATTTGTTAGATTGACTCATGGCAGACGCACGCAAACAAAACCTCATGTACAGAGTAGTCGTATGAAGGAAGGAATGATCAGGTGGAACGTCCTCGGCACAGCCGACGAATGGCGGAGTTCACGAGTTGTAGTCGGAGTTTGGGAGCGCGTTTACTGCTGTGTAAATGCCACCTCTGCATGTTGCAGTAAAACGCTGCAGTGGCCTGCGGTGGCACAGTGGAACGTTACCGCAGCTCTCCGGCCTGTTGATGAGGCGTCGTTGCCCCCTCTGCTCTCTGTGCACCTAATTCGGAGAGCAAACACTGCAAGTTCTGATCAGAAAAAAACACTAATTCATAATCACGCTGTCAGCCTTCAGTTGACTATTATACTTTTAAACACACTATCATTTGTTTTAATTGCCCGTCGTAAATCAGTTTGTGGGTGTCTCCATTGAGAGCAACAGTTGCTCGGCTCCATTAGCGGCTGCAGATCACAAAGCCATTAATCCAGGCTGCGCAGGCACAAATCAACCTGTCATCCTCCGCGCAATCACTCGACTCAGAGAAGCCAGAGCTGCAGACTGACAGAAAAAAAAGCCGCTGTGGCTCTTTAAAAAAGTCTTGTAAAGAAAAGTGCGAGCGCTGCTGCCAGGCGCTGCGGCCCGAGCCAAGCTGTATTAAAACAGGGTGTATTTTAAACAAAGGTTGCTTTTTAATAAGGCCAGAGGGTGGCATATTGCAGATAGCTGTTGACTGGTAACTGCCGTGTTTAGCGTTAAACACAACGTATCTGCCATGGCAACACGCAGGCCAAGAGTTCCCTGTCGGCGCTACCAGCCAAGCTGGAACTGTTTTACATGCAGAGCAGTCACAAATGAGAAGTGCAGTTTAATTACGGGGGAAGAAAGAAAGAATAAAGAGGCTTTTTGTCAGATAGTTTATACACGTGCGTCAGATCAGAGTGTAGCATCAGCGCATTTCAGAGCTGTAGATGCATCTCGTGTTTCTCTCAGACAGTTTCCCTGTGAAAGTGCTGCTTTATAAGCTCTTAAATTAAAGTTATCAGTGCTGCATGTCATCAGGCCACAAACACTCTGCGTCGACAAGTATTTATGTATCTGTTTGCCTCCTACACCTATATGATCCCAAAATGCAATGCACATTTCATAGGTATCATATCAGCTTTCAAAAGTGATGGAGTATCTTCCTGTCGGGATAGCTGAAGGAAAAGCGGTTGCTCCTGCCACGTTAGTGCCACAAAAAGTGTTTGTTTTTTACCAAGACGTTGTTGCGTTTCCTGCCGGGATGGTGCCATTAAGGTGGTTGATTTTTACAAAGACATCGCTGCTTTTTCTGCCAGAGTAGCAACAAGATAGGTGTTGCTTTCCACCCAAGCATAGCTGCATTTGATGACGAGGAAGTGCCATGAAAAGTAATTATTTTTGCCAAGACATGGCTGCTTTTTCTGCCAGGAATGGTTACATGAAAAGTGTTGCTTTCCACTGAGACATGGCTGCATGTCCTGTCGACATAATGCCACGAAAGGAAATCTTTTTCACTGAGACATTACTGTATTTCATGCCAGGATAGTGCCACAAAAAACTGTTGTGTTTTGTCAAGATGTCACTGATTTTTCTGCGTTGCTTTCCACCAAGACATGGCTGTGTTTCATGCTGAGAAAGGGCCACGAAAAGCAAATGTTTTTATTGAGACATGGCTGCGTTTCCTGCCATGATAGTGCCACAAAATGGGGTTGTTTTTCCCAAGACGTCACTGCTTTATCTGCCAGGATGGCGACACAAATAGTGTTGTGTTCCACTGAGACATGACTGCTTATCATGCTGACAAAGGGCCACGAAAAGAAAATCTTTTTCGCCAAGACATTGCTGCGTTTCCTGTCTGGATAGTGCCACGAAAAGCAGTTGTTTTTTACCGAGACATTGCTGCATTACATGCCGAGAAAGTGCCTCAAGAAACAGATGGTTTTTGTTGAGACATCACTGCGTTTCCCGCCAGAACAGTGACATGAAAAGCATTGCTTACGTGGCTGCAGATTATGATGAAAAAGTGCCACAAACAGGTTGTTGTGACGAAGACATTGCTGCGTTTCCTGCCAGGATAGTGCCAGGAAACAGGGTTGATTTCTGCAGAGACATCACTAGCTTTTCTGCCCGGATAGTGCCAGATATCCCTGCATTTCCTGCTGAGAAAGTGCCACGAATTTCTACCAAGACGTCACGGGGATAGCGCCACAGAAAGTGTCACTTTCCACTGAGACACGGCTGCGTTTCTTGCGGCGTAATGGCCAGAAAAGATGATTGTTTTTGACTGAGATGTTGCTGCATTCCCTGCCCAGGATATATGACTGTTGATAGATGAAGTGCACACAGACAGTGTGTAGGAACAGCTGTTTGTCCTCCATGAAGCTGGAGGAGGTCAAATGAGGATGCGTCCAACTGTCTGTCATGCACGTTATCTCTGACTAATGTGATTTTGATGAAACTTTGGGGACGTCTTTATGCTGCTCTTGCTTTTTTACATGACACAACAATGTTTGCTGGACACAATCTCAGTCCACTCACTTTTACAGCTTTATCAGACTGCAGCATGTGTTTACACTTGATTTACGCGTTTGTTTATACCTGCAAACTTCTGCTTTTCTTTTTGCGTTAAATAATGAAAGTGAAGTGGAGCTCCTTTCCACGCTGCCACTGCAGCACAAAGCAGCTCTCAGCGTCTTGGTCTGAACTTCAAACACCAAATAAAAACCCAGCTTCTTGTCATTATTTCCATCCAGAAGAATCCTGATGCGTGACAGTTGATATTTACAGCTCTGATTCTGGAAGTAAGCAGCATATTACACAACCTAAGCCGTCAATACGAGAAATCACAAATTAATAAAAGAATCCAGTTTACTTTATAACCGACAGATGTTGGATGACAAATATTACGAAGCAGCCGCCGACTTCTGAGCCTTTTTATTTTCACCCTGAACTCGGATTTGTGTGCCTTTCAGTTTTGTAAATTTGGTTCCTGGCGTGCTGCAGCAGGTCCCGCACCAAGAGCACAAACACCATGATATATCACGCCAGAACACAATGAACAATACAGGAATCCTGCAGATTCACGACCCTGTAAAAGCCGGTTCACCTTGTTCTGACAGGGTGTAGGAGGACACGGGGCCTGGCTGCCAAATGACCGAAACATTGGATGAACATGTACATGCACCTTGGCAGCTTCACGGCCAGTCACCGTGCAGGCAGAGTGAAGCAACACGGGGAGAGAAACTGAACTTTCACCTGGAGATAAGCACCCAGCTACAGTGACACACTTTGTTCAGCTGAGTCATGTGTTGCTGTCATGGGAAGAGCTCCCAAATGTCAGATTTTCAGTGGGAGCTTTTGTTTCCAGCACCAGTTATATAAACACGACCGTGAGCTTCAGAGGATGGGTATGAACCTGCAGCACTTTCTGTGTCCTCCAAAATAATTTAAGTGCTGTACTTGAACTTTATTTGACTACAGCTAGATGTTCTCTATAGGGCAACAAAGATTTATTAAAACTAAGTTAAATATATTCTGCTTCTTCCTCTTCTTCTTATCAATAACTGTATTTGTGCATCAATAAAAAAAAATATAAATATAATTATTTTAATACTGAAAATGACAAGTTGACAAAAAATAAAAAATAAAAGGACAGAGGTTCTCGAGCACCATTATTAATTTTGGTGGATTTATTGTAATATTTGTAGATGTAAATAGACGTATTTATACTAAAATAAATTTATTATTTATATTATTACAATTTCTTATTTTTAATTTTTTAATTTTTCTTATTGTTACATTATTTTTTTGTATGCCAATAAAAATAAATACATATTTTTTATTCAGATGTGTATCTATTATTTTAATACTGTGATCTGACAGTATGACAAAAAAGAAGACAGGTTTGCTAAAATGACTTGGATTTATTATAATATTTGTAAACGTAAAAAGATTTATTAATACCATAGCAAACATTTTTATTTGTTTTTTATTATTATTATTATTTTGTTTTATTTTTTAGCAGTAGTAGTGGGACACTAGTAAAATAAATAAATAATAAAATAAATAAAGCACTCTAATGGGGTTATTTTTATTACTATTATTATTATATTTATTTCTTTTTATTTTTTTCTTATTATGATATTGATAACTTTTTTGTACAGCAACAAAACATTCTGAAATTATTAATTATTATTATTATTATTATCATCAAAAGTAATACGATTTTTTAAATTTCTATTTTTCTTATTATCAAATTAATGACTTTTTGTATGCCAATAAAAAAGATTTGTATTTATTATTTTTAATACTGTGATCTGACAGTGTGACAAAAAAAAAGAAAACAGGTTTGCTAAAAGTTGTTGGATTTATTGTAATATTTGTAAATATAAAGAGATTTATTAATACCACAGCAAACATTATTATTATTATTGTTTTTTATCATTATTATTTTGTTTTACTTTTTAGTATTAGTAGTAGAAGTGGTACGATAGTAAATCAAATCTTTATTTTTTGTTTTTATTTTTCTTTTTCTTCTTATTATATTGATTTTTTTTGTACAGCAATTAAACAACGAAGAAACATGGTAAAATGATTTAATCATAGACCATTCATTGTGCTTTAAATTTATTTAATTACAGTAGTTGAATTCATTATTATTATTATTATCATCATCAAAAGTATCAGCATTTTACTTTTCATTTCTCTTATCATCATACTAATATTTTTTCTACCCCAATAAAAATAAATACATATTTTTTTATTCAGATTTGTATTTATTATTTTAATACTGTCAGTGTGACATAAAAAAGACACGTGTGCTAAAATCAGTTGGATTTATCATTGTTATTATTTTGTTTTATGTTTTAGGAGTAGTAGAAGTAGTGGAATGCTCGTAAAATAAATAAATAAATAAATATTAAATTAAATTAAATAAAGCAAATACGGTTATTTTTATTACTATTATTATTAGTATAATTGTTATCATAATTATTATTATTTAATTATAGTAGTTGAATTTATTATTTTTAATGTTATTATTAATAAATTATTTTGTTTTTATTTTTCCTCTTGTGTCGACACATTATTTTGTCCAACAATAAAAATAAATGAATACTATCACTTATTTTTGTTTTTGTTTGTGTTGTTTGTCGTTATAATGCGTACAGCAGTAAACATAATGACGACACTGTAATATGATAGGACGACAAACACAGAATCCCTCTTAAGGTCGGCCGGGTTGGAACGCAGCCTCCCAGTCATTCCTGGTGTCAGCCTCACTCCATCCACATCCGGTCCACCTTAAATATTTCTGCTCTCAGACCGCACCGCGGCGGCAGCGCGCGGCAGCGGCGGCGCTGTCAAATCACAACGGGAGTGACGCGCAGGCGGAGCACTGACATTCAAACCCTCCGAGGGGTTTTGTGTTTTTTAACGCGTAAAAGTCACGGTGTTTTCGGTAAATCGGTGTGGAAGTACGCAAACGTCAGGATTATGAAAAGCTGCGATAGTTAGCCACCGTCTCGCGGGCGTTTGGAGCGCGTAAAGTACACAAAGTAAGTTTTTCTCCCAGCTGAGAGGCGCACGGGACGCGACCGAGGACTAACGTTAAAGGGGATTTTACTCGGCTTTCTGTCGTTGTTTTCATTGTTTGTTTGTTTACACCGAGGGATGTGACTCTGCCTGTTTGGAGCTGTTTTTATTGACACAAGCAACAAGGATAACGCCACTTGCGTTTGAACCCCGCTCTGTTTGGAGTCACCATGCTGACGAACACGGCGCTTTACGCGGTGAAGAAACGGAAGAAGCCGGTTCAGAAAATGTGAGTAAACAAGCGTAAACACACACAAACATCACGGGAATGTTCCTGGAATATCTCACACTGTGTCTGGCTGCACGAGAAGCGTGTATACAATAGTTTAATGTGCTTTTATAGCGGCTACAGCGCTGCTACGGTGTCCCTGAAGGCACCATCTGTACTTACACTGTAATACTTTAATAATGCTGCATAATAATAATGTGCCCTTAATCATTATTTACTTGTGTTATTTACATACAGATAACATGCATTATTGCAGGAACATGTGTTTCATGCTGTATTTCACTCCCTAAATCATTCATACATGTACACACACTGCTCTCTAGGTGCAGCGCGCACACCTCCAGACTGCATCAGCCTCTGCTACGTGCTAATAAGAAGAGTGCACTTTGCATCCACACGGGCCATAAAGTCTGTTTTCCCTGCTGTGGTTATGAAATGCTGGCCAGTGCTGAAGTCCAGCAGCACTTCAGGCACATGCAGCATGGGAAATAAAGAAAACTGTCGCTCCAGTGTTATTTTGAATCCAGTTGTATCATGTGAGACAGCTGGGCGTCCCACAGGAGCTCATTTTGACTTCTTTATTTCCCCCCTCTTTCTGAGGGTTGAATTTGGAGTTTGGTTATTAGTGCTGGGTTGTTTGAGTGTGCACCATGGGTGGGGAGGGAAACAGTGCAGAGAGTGGATCCCCACATCATTGAAATCATCACAGCACCTTCTCGTGAGGCTACTCTTGATTTAGGTGGATGTATAGTTTCATCTTTGCTCCTGGTTTCCCCCTCGAGAGCCCCCGAAGGGCCCCAGACCGCAATCTGAGAGCATATGTATGTACAGGAGGGAGATGCTCCAGTGGTTCAGCGTGGTGCCTTTTGTTAGCACTGATTGAATTTGATTTTTTTTTTGGGAGCTTCTCGTGCTTGTCCAAGGCTCTCGGCCGCCAGTGCTCTTTCTGGCCCGCTCACAAGTGTGTATATATTTGTGCATTTAAGGAACTATAAGGAAGATAATAAATCACAGACTCTGTTGATGACTTGTGCTTTAAAGAACCTTCTGAAATGTGTCTAACATGGGCCCTTGCGCAAGAACCCTCAATAAACGTCATGTAGTTCTTCGACGACTCAATCGTGCCGTAAAGAGACCTTTATGGAGGTTTTCTTAGAGCGATTCTGTTCTGAATAAAGTCGAAATAGTTGCCGCAGTAAATTAAATGTTAGCAGCCGTCCCGAGAGCGCCGCCTCGTAATGTAATGACAGCTAAGTAGAGTGGCCGTGAATGAGTTTACAACCTTGGTTCCCTTGTCTTGAAGTCAGACGTCTGAAATAAGGTCTGTGGTCAACACAAGCTGAAGAGACTTTCACGGTTTGTTCGTAGAATATGTCACTAAATATCCCACTTTGAATTTCTAAGCTGTTATGTGTCTTAAAAAATACGTTTGCTGGCAAGTGGCTAAATGAGACTACACAACGTCATCATGCCGAACACAGCTTAACAGCCTCGATGCGTCACCGCTAGCTTTTTACTTCTGGCATTTGCGCTGAGGCTTCAGCGGTCATTGAATTGGAGTTCATTTGTTAAGATTATCTTGCTGAATCCAAAATCCAGTGGAAAAATCCCATTGGCTTTTTGGTGACGTTAACTTCTGCATCGGCCTACCAAAAACGTCATCCCTGCAGCACTCTATAGGCTGTGACTGCAGCGGTTGTGGAGGCAGCAGGTTGTTTTTGAAATTAAGTCACTAGAACATCCGAAAAGTCACCAAATCTAACGAAAAAGTCACCAAATTGACGACAGACAACGTAAGACCTTCATTGGAAAACAGACTGCGGCACAATAATCTTTTTATCTCTGTTATCTTGAAATGCTCAAATGGTACTTCCTAGTCCTTGAAGAGTGGTGTAAAAACTTTCAGGAACATTCTTTAATGGACCATGCACACATTCTGATGACCTTTGATAGTGCTTTAAAGAACTACTTACAGAGGTTCTGCAATTTAGCTCACCGTTGCGTTTTATTTTTGTTATTTTAACTGCAAGTAAAGAAGTCAAGCACCATGGTAAAATGGCTCTTGTTTGACTTCTCATTACTATTCGAAGAATAGACCCTTAATGGTGCTGCAGAGAACCTTTAGAGACCCTGCATGTGGTGTCAAATAATACCTTTCACCATGCTAGTTTACGATAAATCCCTTTTAGTACTGTACAGAACTTTTTTGGAGATGTTCTCTTGATAAACATGCTTCATTCATCGCTCAAAGACTCATTATAGTGCTACAGAGAACTGTTTTGAGGTGTTCTCCAAAGCACCATGCTGGAGTGGGTGTTCTTCAACCCTTCATGGTGCATTAAAGAACCTTTCAGAGAGGTTTTGTCAAGCACCATGCTCAAACCGTACCTTGTAGTCCCTCGACGGTGCTGTATAAACTTATTAGTGAGGTTCTTTAATGCACCATGCACAGATGTTCTTCCAGTGACCTTTGACATCGCTTTGAAGAACTGCCTACAAAACCTCTGTATTTGAGTTCGTCCATCGTATTTTTGTGGGTTCAAACCCGAAGTAGAGCTTCAGAGAACATTTAGGGAAGTTTCCGAAAGCACCAAACACAGCGTTCGTCGTAGAACCCTTTACAGTGGGACAGCACCATGGTAACATGGCTCGTCTTTGACTTCTTATAACTATTAGAGAAATCGACCCTTAATGGTGCTGCAGAGAACCTTTAGATGGACCCTAAAGGAAGTCTTTAAGTCCTGTCCAGAACCCCGCTAGTTTACTATGGATCCTTCATAGTGCTGTAAATAACATGTTTGGAGATGTTCTCTTGAGAAGCATGCATGACTACTTCGTTGAGAACTGTTTAAGGTGCTGAAATAGGTTGTTGTAGACCTTCATGGTGCTGTAAAGAACCTTGTAGAGACGCTCTGTCAAGCACTATGCTGAAATGATACCTCCAAGTCCCTTTCAGTGCTGTAAAAACTCTTTAGGGAGGTTCTTAAGTGCACCATGCATAAATGTTCTTCCACCAACCTTTGTTTTAAGACCTATTCACAAAAGTTCTCCTTAGCGTTCTATCTCTGTGGTTTCACCTGCAAGTAGAACTGCAAAAGTACCTTCAGGGGAAGTACCTGAAGGCACCACACAAGTGTTCTTCCTAGGAACCTTTACAGTGGTATAGCACTTCTTATACCTCCCATAACTGTAGAAATAGTTAATGGTGCTTTAGAGAACGAACAAACCCTCTGAGGAAATCCGAGGCACACTGTTAAAGGGTTCTTCTGGATCCTCCATGGAACTGTTAATAAGTGTAATAACATGCTTGAATTGTTCCTCAAGGACTCAAAGGGAACTGTTTGGTTCTCCAAAGCACCATGCACACATAGGTGTTCCCAGACACTTCGTGGTGCTGCAGAGAACCCTTCCAGAACATAAGAGCAGCTCTGAGCCACGCTGTCTTCCTCACTGGGATTTTACCAGTTTGTGATTTCTAACTTTAACAAGCCAGACGGGAGTGTTAACTGCTGCATACAGAACCACAGGCTCGAGCAGAGAACCATGGCCAGAACCCTGCCAGAACCGCGGTTTCAGTGTGTGTGTGGTACTACCTGCATTAATCATAATCAGGACGTGGAGCGAGAGCACTCTCACGCGATGTTTCCACGAGGGAGGAGGGAGGAGGGAGGGAGGATGGCGTAATCTGAGACTCTCTGTGTGTTTTTTTTCTCCTCCTCCTCCTCCTCGACTGCCACAACATACTTTTTCCTGTCTTTCCTTCTGTCTCTCTGGGTGTTTTTTCGGGGGGTTGTTTCTTTCCTCCCTCCCTCAACACAAATTAACATAGTTCAGTGTCACGCAAATGCTTAAATAACTCTGCCATGTTCGCTCGCCTTTGGTTTTTCAGGAAAAGTTGCTCTCAGGGAGTTTATCTTTCTGTTTTTTTTGTTTGGGAAAGAGTGAGTGAGTTATGAGTGTGTGTGTTAGAGACAGAGACAGTTTAACCCACACACAGGTCTCGAGGCGACGTTACGGCAGCCTGCCCTCAGGCAGTGTGCCTTTATATTTACACTGCGTTGTAAAGGGAGAACATTTGAATGTATGGTGATTTCTCTGCGTCCGTTAGAGAGAAACAAACACACAAAGGTTGATATAGGTTAAAAGACCCATATATGATGCTTGAACACATTTCTGGAAATCAACGTGCAGCTCTTACAGCCCTCATGCTTGTGGTTTCAGTCTCTCCACCAGTTTCTGGAGTCTGGCTGCAGGGATTTGTTCCCATTGAATTCCCACAAGAGCTTCAGTGAAGTCCAACACTGATGCTGGGCGATAAGGCCTGGCTGCAGTTCATCTCAGAGGACGGGGCTGAGGTTGGGGATGGATCTGGTTCCAGAGGAGTGAAAAACCAAGATAACTTGTGTCAGATTTAGTGGCATCTAGCGGTGAGGATTGCAGATCGCAGCCAAATGAAACCTCGCCATGTGCTCAGCATGAACCCGCAGTTAGTTTTTATCATGAGCCGAATTATTCGTAGTGGTCTCTTCCTCTCCAGAACAATCGGACCTGGTGATTTAAACTGCTAAAAACACTGAATACATCAGTTTCATTTTAAAAATCTGTGTTTTTACAATGCTGTTTGGCTCATCGTGGAGGGGCCGACACGCCAACGGGAGTCTCCCCCTGTGGAGCCAGTGTTTCGTTTGTCCGTTCTGGGCTTCGGCAGAATCATTCCAGACTTCTTGGACCAGACCTGCTCCTTATGTGGGTAACTTATGTGTCGACTTACAAATGAACTTCATCCCTCAAGCGCACAATTCCCCTCTCATTCATTTCCATTCAATGCAAGGAGAGGGACAAATGAAACATATGCTACCGATGGCAGAGCAAATTTGCGTCTTCGCAACTCTGACCAGTGAAGTCGCAGCCTCATCTAATAAGAAAGTTCTGGGCTACTGTAGAAACGTGGCAGTGCAATATTGTGATCCCAATGTGGACATGATGGCTCATTCTAGGGCAACAAAACAGATGAAACCTCTGCCATGTGCTAAGCGGGAACCCGCAGTTAGGTCTCCTCTAGTTTTTACCGTGAGCCGAATTATTCATAGAGGTCTCTTCCATCGCTAAAAATACTGAATAAAGCTGTTTCATGTTAGAAATCTGTGTTTTTACAGTGCTGTTTGGCTCGTCGTGGAGGGGCTGGTAACTACAGTGGCCGAGGCGCCAATGGGAGTCCTTCTATGTGGAGCCAGTATTTCGTTTGTTCGTTCTGGACTTCGGCTTCTTGTCAATATACCCCCCCAAATTGTACATGCTGGAGCTTTAAATGGTTGTTCACAGTCTCTTTAAATAGCCTCTCTAGCCTCTGTCTGACCCGACAGGTATCTGCAAACAAAAGAAAAACTGCTGACGTATACAAATGTGTGCAAAGCGTGGACACACTTCAACAACGTCAACAAAACAGTTGTTGTAATTTAGAGGAAGAGTACTTACGACGAGAGCGGAGCAAGACTTGCTTAGATGTTTATCTATCGTCCGTCCGTTAGATTGTAGTGTACTTCTGGGGACGTTTCAACGAATGGGAATTCTAAGTGCGTGACACATCAGTATCACTGAAGTTGCCTGTCTGAGTTTTTCTTATTTTTACTTATTATGTCATGATGAGAGTGATAACACATGTTATAGAAGTTTCTTTGAATTATATCATTGATTGAGTGTGATACACAGATTAATATGCTAATTCACACTCCTAGAAAGAGTCAGAAAAGTTGAAGAACTTCATAAAACGACACAAAAGCGCACAGAAACTCGGTAAAATGTGGAACATTCATTCACTTGTGATTGTTTATATCCAGTGCTGGCCTGCGGATGAATGCGAGTGCCAGAACACTGGAGCGACTCAGCAGGAACTAAACGGTCAGATGTCGCTGCCGGTTACTGTTTTTTTTGTGTGTGTTTTCATGGGGTCATGCTGATGTGAGGCTGACTGGCTGTTTCTCTTATGACTGTCATGTGACGGACATCGGTCTCAGCTTTCACTTCCCAGACATTACGACACCAGTAAACATCAAAACAGTGGTGCTGTGATTTTGTGTTTATTTTGTGAGTCCTGTTTTTGGTCATCTGTGTTGCTGATACTAGATATTGGCTTTCTTGTGCTGACGTCGCCTCTCTGGGCCTGACGTCGCCTCTCTGGGCCTGACGTCGCCTCTCTGGGCCTGACGTCGCCTCTCTGGGCCTTGTGTCGCCTCTCTGGGCCTGGTATCGCCTCTCTGGGCCTTGTGTCGCCTCTCTGGGCCTGGTATCGCCTCTCTGGGCCTTGTGTCGCCTCTCTGGGCCTGGCGTCGCCTCTCTGGGCCTTGTGTCGCCTCTGTGGGCCTTGTGTCGCCTCTCTGGGCCTTGTGTCACCTCTCTGGGCCTGGTATCGCCTCTCTGGGCCTGGTATCGCCCTCTGGGCCTGGCGTGGCCTCTGTGGGCCTGACATCACCTCTGTGGGCCTGGTGTCGCCTCTCTGGGCCTGATGTCGCCTCTCTGGGCCTTGTGTCGCCTCTCTGGGCCTGGTGTCGCCTCTCTGGGCCTGGTATCGTCTCTCTGGGCCTGGTATCACCCTCTGGGCCTGGCGTGGCCTCTGTGGGCCTGACATCACCTCTGTGGGCCTGGTGTCGCCTCTCTGGGCCTTGTGTCGCCTCTCTGGGCCTTGTGTTGCCTCTCTGGGCCTGGTGTCGCCTCTCTGGGCCTGGTATCGTCTCTCTGGGCCTGGTATCGCCCTCTGGGCCTGGCGTGGCCTCTGTGGGCCTGACATCATCTCTGTGGGCCTGGTGTCGCCTCTCTGGGCCTGATGTCGCCTCTCTGGGCCTTGTGTCGCCTCTCTGGGCCTGGTGTCGCCTCTCTGGGTCTGACATCGCCTCTCTGGGCCTGGCGTCGCCTCTCTGGGTCTGGCGTCGCCTCTCTGGGTCTGACATCGCCTCTCTGGGCCTGGCGTCGCCTCTCTGGGTCTGACATCGCCTCTCTGGGCCTAGCGTCGCCTCTCTGGGCCTGGTGTCGCCTCTCTGGGCCTGGTATCGTCTCTCTGGGCCTGGTATCACCCTCTGGGCCTGGCGTGGCCTCTGTGGGCCTGACATCACCTCTGTGGGCCTGGTGTCGCCTCTCTGGGCCTTGTGTCGCCTCTCTGGGCCTTGTGTTGCCTCTCTGGGCCTGGTGTCGCCTCTCTGGGCCTGGTATCGTCTCTCTGGGCCTGGTATCGCCCTCTGGGCCTGGCGTGGCCTCTGTGGGCCGCATCATCTCTGTGGCCTGGTGTCGCCTCTCTGGGCCTGATGTCGCCTCTCTGGGCCTTGTGTCGCCTCTCTGGGCCTGGTGTCGCCTCTCTGGGTCTGACATCGCCTCTCTGGGCCTGGCGTCGCCTCTCTGGGTCTGGCATCGCCTCTCTGGGTCTGACATCGCCTCTCTGGGCCTGGCGTCGCCTCTCTGGGTCTGACATCGCCTCTCTGGGCCTAGCGTCGCCTCTCTGGGTCTGACATCGCCTCTCTGGGCCTGGAGTCGCCTCTCTGGGCCTGGAGTCGCCTCTCTCGGCCTGGTGTCGCCTCTCTGGGTCTGACATCGCCTCTCTGGGTCTGACATCGCCTCTCTGGGCCTGGAGTTGCCTCTCTGGGCCTGGAGTCGCCTCTCTGGGCCTGGAGTCGCCTCTCTGGGCCTGGAGTCGCCTCTCTCGGCCTGGTGTCGCCTCTCTGGGTCTGACATCGCCTCTCTCGGCCTGGTGTTGCCTCTCTGGGTCTGACATCGCCTCTCTGGGCCTGGTGTCGCCTCTCTGGGTCTGATATTGCCTCTCTGGGGTATCGGTGCGCTCCGATCCACCTCCTGGGCTCTTTCCTCTTCCTGTATCGTAACTCCAGGAGTGGAACAGATGCCAACATCGTATTTAGTTTCTTTTGTTCTGCAAAGGTGTCGTTGCCCCGCTGGAGACAAAGTGCTTTTGTGTGAATGCAGAGGAGTGCTTTTCTTCAAGTCCAACAACCAACCCCCCACCCCCACCCCACACACACACACACATTCATATACACACTCAGATATATACACACGCCCCTTCCAGGGCAGATTTGATAGATAAAATGAGAAGCAACAACACTGGCCGCTCATTGTTCTTGCAGGGAGTTGTGCCGTCAGGAATGTGGCGATAGGCATCTCGCCTTGATTTCAGATATGTCATGTTCTGGAGTATTATTGGAAGCAGATGTCTTATTTACAGGAGGGAGCGAAGCAGGGCCTGGTCAGGTTTGCAAGTGACTGACGTTTGCAGATTAGTCTGAACTCCGCGCCCGTCCACCTGCGCTTTTCTTTTGGTTTCTGAACACACTGGTTGTTATACTTAGTCTGATATATTCCACAGCACGGCACTGGCTTGAGCTGCTCTGCCTCCTAATGTTATTTTTAGAGGCATTTCTGAGAGCAGTTAACCTGTGAAATTGTACATTTGCTGATAAAACCCCTCGCCCTCTGTCCTGCTAGGACCTCACATTCCTGCTGAGGAATCATTTTCACCACACTGGTCTTTAAATTTCATCTAAATCTCACATATTTTGCAGGAGGCGACTCATGTTCTGCCTGTTAATGTTATTTTTAGAGGCATTTTGGTCCTTTTTAGGGCGCAGTAGGCAGCCCCCTAAAAGCTTATAGTCAGTACGCAGGTATTTGTGCCTCTAAATGATAATTTAAAAGTAATTTTGGTGTCTGTTGAGAACATTTTACCAGTGAAGTCAAACACTGACCCTTATATCAGAACTTCTTCACATTTTCTTATGCAAATTTTACCACACTGTTGTTATGTTTCCTCCATTGAGCAACTTGGCAAGAAAGGCCCCACAAATTGCAAAAGAATAATAATAATAAAAAATCAAAAATCAGATAATTATTTAAATAAAGCTAGGGAAAAATATTTATAATATTCATTATCATATCATTACATTTCAAAACTGTGTTGCAGAATTATGATTTTTAACGGCCTGCCAGGTCATTTCTCTGTTTGTTTGTTTTTTAATTTTTTTTAAATTTAATTTAATTTGTTATTATTATTGATATTATTTTACCAATTTTCTTGTTTTTAATTTTCTCTTTTTCTTGATTTTTTTTTTTTTTTTTTTTGCATTTTTTTGGCGTAATTTCTTCTTTTGTTGCTCTTTGCCTTCTTCACGTGTTTCTAAAAGAGATCAGGCTAATTTAAAAAGTTTCATAGGGTTACATTTAACTCAGTCATGCTGGTTTTTCCACATTCATTTTTGTATTTTTACCACATTGGTTGTTCTGTATCATTTAAATTTCACACATTTTGGGGTAGACAACTCTGACAGCCAATGCACGAGTTGTTCTGGCTCTTTGTGTTATTTATTCAAATAATTTTGGTCATTTTTTTAGAGCACAGTAATTATATTTTTTTGCAGAAGGCAACTCAAGTTGTTTTGCCTGCTAATGTTATTTTTAGAGGCATTTTTGGTCCCTTTTGAGTGCACTTAAGCAGTGATGTCATACATTTAACCTTAGTTCAGTCCTGTTTTGTATATTTAAAAGACTGTTATTATAGTTAATTTAAATAAAAGTCAGTAAATGAAGTGTTCTGCCTCCTCATGTTGTCATTTAGAGGCATCCTGGTCCTTTGTTGCAGAGCAGTAGGGTTCTATATTTCACCTAAACGTCTTTCATTTTGCAGCAGGTGACTTTAAATGCCTTTAAATGTTAGTTATAGAGGCATTTAAGTGCTTTTTGAGAGCATTTAACCTGTGATATTATAATTTAAACCTTGTTTCAGTCCTACCAGTTCTTTTCACATTCCCTTTTTTAACACTTACTGTTATGTTTTGCATATATTTTGGTATTTTGGTGCTTTTTAGAGAGCAGTTGGTTGTTGTATTTTATCTAAATTTCACATATGTAGCAGCAGGCAACATTTAGAGGCAAGGATTCTCATGCATTGACTTTAAATGTTGGTTCTTGAGACCTTTTCGTCCCCTCTGAGAGCATTTAACCCGTGAAATCACTAGTCCTGACTCTGTCATATTCATTTTGTTGTATTTTAATCTAATTTAAACATATTTTGCAGCACGTTTCTGCCTTTTTGAGATCAGCTAACTTGTAAAATTCTACGTTTGCAGATAAAAGCTTCCTCCAGTCTGCCACTGTGGTTTATTATATTTCATCTGAATGTAACCGTGTTCACAACAGGCCCAAATGTACTGCGTTATTTATTGCTGTTTCCTCCTCTTCATGTTATTTCTAGAGACATTTTGCTGCTGTCGGAGAGAAGTTAAGCTCAGTGAAGTCTCACAGAGCAGACGTAGATTGTTAAGCCTCTTGTTAGTGTTTTTAAATTCTGTCCTTCTGGCAGCAGCTGGGCTGTAAAATTACACATTAGGATTGGCAGGTGAACGCTCGGCAAATAAAACCTCAGCTATTTACATTTCATTAACATTTCTGTCTGTTTTTTTTATTGGTGCAGAACTACAGAACAGACCTCAGTCTCTTACGGAGCGAGCTTGGTCTGTGTGTGTCGTAGATGCCTGTTTTTCCTGACATTAAAGTTCGATATTCAGCTTAAACGTTCCCGGAGTTATTACACAGCCAGTATTTAAAGTTGTGTTTCATCACACCTCATTTATGTTCATATTTGAGGCATTTTAATCCAAGTTTTGGCTGCTTTGTTCAACTATAAAATAATAAATTTGCTCGCCAGATATTAGCCAGCTCCAAAGACTTTATTACTTTTCACTTTCTAGTGCTGGAAAGAGATGTTTCTGTGTGTTCAACAAACTGTTTCCTCAGTCTTGTTGGTCCATTTTTCGTTGCTGAGGGAGTTTATGTTGGTCAACGTTTTCTGCAACTTCACACCGCACATTGTGACACAGTGAGGCACCAGTAATGAGGAAGTTGAAGGGTCACAGTGTCTAGAAAGTATGTGGTACTGCAGGTGCACGCACACACAGAGTGAACGCCACAATTGGCCTCACCTGACCTAGAAATCCCCAGCGGAGTCATCAGCAGGAACATCTGAACCTGATTTAACTTGAGAACCAGCAGACGCGCAGCTGCTCTGTGTGAGACCAACCTGTAACTGGGAGGTCACTGGTTCCACTCCCACTACAACCGCATGCTCTGCTGCAGTGTTCTTGAGCAAGACCCTGACACCTGATCTGCTCAGTCTACAGATCAAATATTTTATTATGTGTTCATTTGCAGATACACCTCAACACCTCAAGAGCTTTGAGTTTTGTTTTGTTGGACTGCTCTCCAAGGCAGGGAGCGTCTCACTGCTATATTTATAATATTTAGACGGCGCTTGTGTGAGAACATTCACTCAGAACTTAGACGAAGATAAATAACTGTCATGGGAAACTTTCCCAGCATCCTTTGGCAGAGGAGTCCTGCTACGGTTTGATTCGAGCTTGTCTCGGCTGTGATTGCCACGAGAACGACCACGGAGCATGTCAGCTATCGGTTCGAAGATTTATTGTGAAGGGGAAAAACACAGACGCTCAACAATGTGAAACTTGATTATGTTTCCGTCAAGTGGAGAGCAGAAATAAAGATGACTTGTGATAAGAATCAGTTTCTGTTCTCGTGTCTTTAATGCACTTAACACAGAAGTTTATCTTTAATCATGAAAATCATAAAAAGTTGTTCTTGAAATGGTGAAAAACACAAACTTAAGCAACAAAGCACCTCTCAGAGGTTTATAAAAGTCCCTCTTTCTCTGCTGTTGATCAGATATCAGACTGTGGTTAAACCGTACGGGTGTGAAAATCACCGCAGAGCTGCGACAACCTGCCGCGGATAAATATAAACGACCCAGAAATCTGGGTGTAAACGAGAGGCATCTCCAGGGCTGGTTTGAGGTGCTCCACAGCTTCACACCTTCTCTGGGAAAAAGAAAAGCCCCTCTGTGCTGCCGAGGTCTGGTTCGAGTTAGAGCCGAGGAGCCGCCGGGTTTACCGCCGGTCACCGGAGTTCAGTTACAGATACAGACCCGCTTTCTGCTGCAGTGCTTCATGTGATGGTGCTGAGCTGCGGCCAAACAGACGGGCGTGTTTAACTCTAAGTGAAGAACGAACGTATAGCTGGTGAACGTGTGCCTGTCTGTGTTACAAGAATCTGATCTTACGTGACCTTTAGAGTTTCATGTAGGAAGGGAAACGCTTCCTCTCACTCGGAAAATGTGTCTGTCCTGCATCCTGCACACACACACACACACACACACACACACACACACACACACACACACAGGTGAGGCGATAACAAACAAGCCCTGACATCAGGCTGCTGACCTGGTTCCCATGGCGACAGTGGATGGAGCGGATAGCTCGGCCCTCTGGAGAGTGGAGGTGGACCGGGGCATGTTGTTTTCCACTCAGGGAGAGAGACGAAGCGTGGAAACTTTAAAACATGAAATAATCCTCTGCTGTTGTGTGAATGTTAGGAGTTCACCGTTTAGTCAAGTGCCATTAAATCATTGCAGAAGAAGAAGGTGCAATGTGGGGATGTTATCAAGAGTGCAAGTCAAACATGATGCAGATCTTATTTATTAATTTGAGGAAGTCCTGTTTCCGTCTGCCCCCGGTAGTATTTTTGAACACTTCATGTACATCGTGATTTATCGTGTAGTGACGGTTTTAAGGCGACTAATCACAAGCGGATCAACATAAAATTAATCTGCAGTCATCCTGATGATTGATTCAGTGGTTAAATAATTTTCCAGCTTCTCAAATATGAACATTGGCAGTTTGTCTTTGTTCTAAATCTGTGCACTGGTGTATGAAAATTGGATATCTTTTGGTTTTGTGCTAATCTTTCCAGTAATTGTTAGATGCAGCTAGACATGTCACAATACTAGAAATTTAGTAGCTGATACCAATACCAGTGTAATGCCACAGTTCCCAATACCCAGTGCGATACCACAGAAAAACGCATGAATTACATGTACTAAAAGATTTAATTTAATTTAAATTAATTTTATTTTATTTTTGAATTTATTTATTTTTCATTATTTTTATTTTTATTTTATTTTATTCTATATTGTTTTATTTAGTTTAATTTTATTTTATTTTTGAATTTGTTTATTTTTATTTTTTTTAAAAAATTTAATTTGTTTTATTTTATTTTATTTTTTTTATATTTTATAGTTTTAATTTTTTAAATTTTAAATCAGGTATGCTTTTACTTGCACTGGTTTATTGGTTAATGTATAATTTTATCTCATGATAATCTTTTATCGTTCTGTTTATTATATTTCATCCTGTTTCTTTTTTTAAATTAATTTGAATCATATGTATCATCCTCTTTTAATGGCCTAATTTTATTATTATTATTTTATTAAATTTTAATATTTATTTTAAATCAGCCCTTGGTCACATGTCTTTGTATCTTTATTGGTTTATCCTTCATCTTAATTATTATTTCATGAGGTTTTATTCTTAGATGTAATGGATTCAATTCAGTTTTATGGTTGGTTGCTGACTTTGTCTTGTGGCTGCAACTTCAAAACTTCAATTAAATGTGCTGTATAAATAAATCAAGTTTTGCTTCCTTGCTTGCTAAATTAAATTGATCTTAAATTAAATGCTCAAAGTGTATACGTGGATCTTTGTTACTGTGTTTTAACGTTGTCTTCTTTCTGTACCCGCAGACCCAAACCACCACCCCCAGATGGTGCCAAGTCCAACCCGTCCAAGCGCCACCGCGACCGGCTCAATGGCGAGCTGGACAAGCTCACCAGCCTGCTGCCCTTCACTGAGGAGGTCAGGGCACGGCTGGACAAGCTGTCTGTGCTGCGCCTCAGCGTCGGGTACCTGAAGGTCAAGAGCTTCTTCAACGGTGAGTGTCAGAAGTGTCTTTGAGCTGCTAACGTCGGAAATATAGAAACCTTTAGTCTTCCAGGGAAAGCAGTTCAGTCTTTTACGAGACTGTCGAAGCCTTAAAGGGATGGTTTGGATTTTTTGAAGTGGGATTGTATCGGGTATTTATCCACAGTCAGTTTGGAGAAGCAGGCTGGAGTACGACACAGTGGCTGAGCAATGTAATCCTGGTGATGAGGGTCAGCAACAAAATGTGTTTCAGCCACCAAAAAAATCAATATCAGTTTAAGTGTACGCCATATTGAGAGTATCTTCAGCGATGGCTTTAGCTCCCCATCTATGCTCTCGTCAAAGCCACCAGACTCCATTGAGAAAAACAGCAATTTAAGCTCTCTTAACACAGGAGCTGCTGGTGTACTGCTGCTTCGATAAGTTAGTTAGTTTGTGATAATGTGTGACTTTGGTGACTCCAGACTAACCCCTTGAGATGCCAAACGTACAAAGTCACCCCATACAACCCCACTTTAAAAAATCTGGACTACCCCTTTAATTTGTGACCATCGTCAACGCATGAACATATTGGTGCTCGTCTCTATTTGTTAGAATGGTTAAAGGGCAGACGTCTAGACTGCAATCAAATCTCACACCCAGAGCCACGCTTTCATTTTCATACACACTCTGCGCTGATTTGAATAGCAGAGGAAAAACTTAAAGTCGAATTTCACTGCACCTAGGAAGCAGTTGTTTTGTTTGTTTTCCAGATGTGACACAGAAATAAAGTGAATCCTGACCTATTTCTGTCAGCATGTCTGAGGAGAAACTTGAGGCTCAGCGAGGTTATTCCAGTTTCCAGCGAGCTTCCTCACATTGTTCCGCCTCCTCTTATGAAAACAGCAGCGATTAGCCCCACACAGCCTGAGAGACAGGGTTCCTATTTACAGTGAAGGGCGTCGGGGGCGTGTGGCCGCCACCAGCTCAGAGGCTATATCTGTGCAGGGCTGTGAAATCTGGCCCTCCTGGCTCACCGTATATTTGGAGCTGACCTCGTCTGCTGCGGGAGGTGTGAAGTGGAGCGAGGCAAGAGCGCAGAGCAGGTGTGCTGCGGGCTGAAATGCTAATGTACACATGTATGATCAGAGCGTGTGGGTGTGCAGTCGGTAAATACCAGACGGTACATGTGGTTTCTGGATGTTTCTGAAGATGCCTGGAGGGAAACTTGTGATATTATCGAGCAGAGGTGAAGACGCTGACGGCGAATACAGTTGAAAATTAAGAATCAAAACTGATTTTTTTAAAACTTTTATTCCACATTTAAGATGAACCCTGCTAAATTTGAGTGAGTCTCCAGCTGTAAATGACACCAGCTCCCCACAGAGATCTCTAAACGAGCTAATCAGAGCTCGGATCCAGCAGGAACGTCTGTGAGGAGGTGATATATCACCATTCCTGAGCACTGCAATAATAAAACCACTCTTGCGTTTACTTTATTGGCTTGAAATTGAGGCCTTCATCGCTGGAATCAATGAGAGTTTTTGATCCGTAACGGGCTACAAAGTCAGCCAGAAATTAAGTAATCAACGAGTCATTGGCGTTGACTAACAATCCCATCAACCCCCTGCAGACATGTTTGGGCTTTCTGTGATTGGAGACGGTATAAAACTGACTTATTACGTCTGTCATGCGAGTGTATGTGCAGAGACAGTGTGTTCTGAGCCGCTCTCATCAAAATTAAATTTCAGCTTTGACCGGTTGCCAAAGGAAACAGGCAGCACAGCCGGTTGCTTTGGAGTCATCAATTATTTGGCAGCGCTGGTCACTTAGTGTCGGCTGAACAAAAGCGTTTGGAGTCTGGTTACTTTCAAGCCACACCGTCAGTGTGCAGCGAGGTTGGTGGTTCTCGCAGCTCCGCTCGGTGCTTTTATTTTGAAAAAGGATCAGTGGAAAGTTTTTCTGGTTACAGCTTCTCAAATGCAAAGATCAGCTGATGTATTTTTTATCTTTCTTATTTTTTAATTGAACAAAACAGGACGTGAAGATGTCATCTTGGACTCTCAAAACTTTCCTCAGTGTTTCACTGACCAAATAATTATGAGGTCGATAATCAATGCTTAAAACAAACTTGTAGTTGCACCCCTACAGTATGATAAAGACATTATAATGACATGATAATTAACTTAAAGAGCCTCTTAACACCCCCAAAAAGTGATTTCAAACCCAGACACATGCTGTTGCAGTTGACTAGTTGTCAACTATTGAATTAGTAGTTAGTAGTAGAAGGAGTAGTTATTTGAATAATTTAAAATAATGTTGGGCTGTTTTGCTGGCAAGCTGCGAGCGTAGGGTAGACATATTGGCGGAACCCTTTTAGTTTAAACAGACCAAGGCGGCCTTCCACCACGAGAGGAGCTGTTAATGACTTGTGGGAGGAGCTGTTGATGACGCCGCACATGTGAGCCACTGGCGGTGGATAAACAGGAAACAGCTGATAGCAGGAATTAGCGAGCAGCTAGTAGCAAGAGGGAAACACAAACCTGACTGACACTGTAAAGATGAGCAACTGGGGAGACAAGGAATTGAGCGCCCTCCTTGTCCTCACAAACGAAGAGGCCATTAACCGTCAGATGACGGGGACGGTGAAGAACAGGCCGACTTACGAGAGAATTGCCAAAGGACTGACCAGCTGCGGCTTCCCTCCCACGTCACTGTTTACGTCACATGCTGAGCTACACGTTTTGTTACTTGCTCACGCCCCCCATTGCCCCGAAAAAGGCACATTCTGTATAAACAAAAGTAGGTAGGCGGCATTTTGCTGCACTCCCCGATTTTGTTTTTATACTGCCAATGCTGAAAAAAGACTGATTGGGCTTTCCTGCAAATTTGCACAATTCCTATCTAAAAAGGGCTACTGTGTCCATACTAAAAATTTACGTACGGGTGAAAAACGAAAACCAAAAACAACCGCAACCTCAGTGGCATTTGTTTCGATCCCACTCCCTCTTGACTTTAGCCTTTTGTTTACTTTCCTCACTTCCGTTTCTCTTCTTGTTGACCAAGCTGAACTGCCAATCAGAGTGATTTCATTCTGCCATCTCCAATCCTGATTCAAGAAAGCCATTAACATGAGCCGCCTGTTAATGACGCTGTGGGCTAATGGGCATGTAGCTACTTCCGTGTTTCAGATGATGCGTCATGTTTGTAGTTGACCAATGAAGATGAGTTTACATATCACACTATGGATTTCCTGCCCGACATGTTATTAACTAGCCTGTGGAATAACTGCCCTGGAAATTAACGTGTGGCCACTTCCTGTGTCTGTCCTTTCAAATTAAAGTCCCACATGGTCCCGTTATGTAGGTGTTGAGTCTCATGTTTGTGTCATTTTTAGTTTTGTAACCGATGAAATCTTGCAGACTAATGACACAAGACATTTGAGGACGTCATCTTGGGCTTTGGGAAACACTGATCAACATTGTCACCTTTTTCTGACATGTTACAGACCAAACAACTTATTGATTTATCGACAAAGATTAATCGACGATGAAAATAATCATTAGTTGCAGCCACAGACCAGAATCAGTTGATAGAGTAATGAAGTAACTGTGTTTCGTAGATGATGATTTTTTGGTTGCCTGTGAGCAACACATTAGAAAGACTAATTTACTCCATTAAGTCGTCAGAGATCTGAGTTTTCATAAAATCTCCTGAGAACACACAAATATCCGTCACTTTCCCTCCCACCGAGCCCCACCCATTTCCTGTGTCAGCCCCTGCAGCACCCCGGGGCCCCTCTTCCTCCGACTGTTCAGCCTTTTCCTCCTCGGCTCCTCCATCTGAAGTTCACAGCTCCTTCGCCCCCGCCTCCACCTCAAACAAACGCTGCAGGACTCCAGTTTGTTGTTCCAGCAGGGAGGCCTGTTCGCACGGCAGGCCTGCACCGGGGACAACTCGGGGCTTTATGCATTCATGAGACACTCCAACACACACTGAGAGGTCCACCAAATTGACTCCGTCGCTCCTGCTTCAAAGCGCTTTTAGTGCATGCATCAGATTCATTTGAAGTGCATTGTGGTGCATGTAATTATCCACATTTGAGGCTCCGCTTTGTCTTTGTGATGTATTTTAAAAGTCCTCATTACTGTTGCTTTGGAGTAATGACATGTTTGTCCACCTTGAGATGAATGCAGAGAGCAATATTAACTCTGTTTAGTTATTGAAACCAGTCGTCCCTTAATTTCCTGGTTCCTCGTTATCATTCCTGATTGTCTTTATAGTTGTGTTGTGCAGACAATGCCGAGGTTGTTTCTCTGTCATAATGTGATGTATTATCTGCTGAAATCGGATGTTTGGATGAGACAGTGAAAGGTAAATTACCTCCGAGTATAGGTTATGAGCTGGTGCAGGCTCCAGTCTATTCATCATAATAATAAGAATAATTCTCTGTCCATTATTTCTCTCTTTATTTCTATAGTAAACATTGTTTGCATGAGCAGCTTTTACGGCATCGAACATAAAAGTTTATAAAGCACTTAAACATAAAAAGCATACATCAAAGACGGGAGAATATTGAGAGTGGAGATAAAAGGACGGGACAGAGGGTAGAAATAATAGAGAAAACTATAAAATAAAAGACATCATGTAACAGCGACTCCATAAAATTAGGTTTTTACAGGCTGATTTTAAAGGTAGAACTGATACTGATACAACACAGCTGCTCCTGTCAAGGTTTATTTTGCTCCCACTTGAGTTTGAAGTGAACCAAGTGCAGCATTATGTTGATGAGAAAAGGTTTCATCAGTAATGCTGGCATGGTTTCCTCCAATTTGATGATTGTTTGTTCCAAGGACCAATAGTTGATGAAAAAAAAGGTTGGATTTCCATACCTGTGTCTTTTGTAATTAGGGAAATAACCGTCACGATGTCCTAGACCCTGAAGTGACAGCTTAGAAGTCCTCATTTAGTTTGACCCAAGAGTCCAAAACTGAAAGATATTTAATTTAACTCCTCTTCTATGTCTTCCTGAAATCATGAATGAAAGGCTTATAGTAACACAGTATGGTCCAGGGCAATGGGCAGGTCACTAGTTCTAACCATCTTAGCATCAGGCATCGAAACATTTAGGTAAAACTGTTGTCGGTGTGGGCACGCTACACGTCGTTGGCTCGGTTTGATTCTCTTCATTGAGATTTACCAGCAATAGGGCTGCAACTAACAATTATGTTCATTGTCGACTAATCTGACCATTATTTCTTTGATTAGTCGACTAATCATTTTATCGAAAAACGTGTTAAAATGTTGAAAAATGGTCTGTCTCTCCCAAACCCCAAATTTATGTCATCTAATGTCTTGTTTCGTACTCAAGCCAAAGAGCTTCAGTTCACCGTCATGGGAGAGTGTGTAAAGCTGCCAATATTTGAACGTAACAAGCTGCAATATGAGTATTTTGGGTACTTTTATATGAAAAATGACTCAAACCGATTAGTCGACTGCTAAAATCTAATAGTCGATTAGGCATCGATTAGTCAAGTAATCATTGCATCCTAACCAGCATAGTAAAGAAAAGAGATGCAAAAAAAAGGTGACGCCTGACCCTTGAAGTGCTCAATTAAGAGTTATAAAAGAGTTTAAATTCGAGGACCTGACTTTCCTTAATGTCTTAATAAGAGACGAAAGACTAAAGGGTCTGCTCACGACTCTTTGGACATCCTTGTCTCCCAGCGTGGAAACCACTGATTAATTGATAGTGAAAATACTTCTACAAAGCAAACGTGTACTCATGATAGTCGACGTGAAGTTGAGGATCTTTATCTCTTGAATGTTGTCTATGACTCTGCTTTGACTGACCTTTGAAAGAAAGTAGACCATGTTACGTAAAGTCCTACTGTGAGCACAGCGACAAGACAGGAAGTGGCTTTGATATTCTTAGCCCCTGAGCCTAGACTGAGCTTTTCCAACCTTGGCATCTGGGAAAAAAAGACATGTTTTCCTTGCAGAAGTACAACATGTGGACAGAGCCCAAAGTTAGATGTTTATTCATAGCTTTATGTTCCAAAACTGTCCACAAATGGTGTAAAAACTATCGGTATTGAGCAGAGGCTGAGAGAGAAAGAGATGCATCTTCAACCCTTTTCAGTTCCCAAAGCACAGGCATGAACGTATCCTTTGTGAGCTCGTGTGTGGCCCCTGCACAGTCCAGACGCTGATGGCAGCAGGAGTTTCTCAATTAGATTATTCTCAATGAGGAATTCGGATGAACCACAAGACCTCCGAGGCTGGGAAAGCCTGGTGTTCGCCAACAAAGGCATGCCTCCTCCGCTGTCCTGTAAACACAGGCCAACCTTATTATCTGTTGCGATAAAGACTCATAAATGAAAATATATGTATCGCTTAAAGAGGAGTTTTAGAGTCCAATAGGACCTCAGAGTGGATACCTGCAACTGTGGCCAGACCTAAAAGTACTGAGATAAAATATTGTGGTCTTAAAACATATTTGCAACTGTAAAGACTATAGATGTGTTTTCGCAGCTGTGCAAGATCTTTCCCTGAATAGATTATTCTGAAATTTGATGTAAAGCAGGAACTGTTGAATCAAAGAATCAAATCCGTCCAGATATCCAATGCAGAGACTTTGGACAAGTTCATTCATCAGACATAAAGACATCCACAGTTTCAGAAACAGGCCGAGTGTCTGCGGCCGTGGTGAATCCCTTATTGTGATTGCGGCGTTACCTAACGCGCCAGTCACAGTCTGTGTGGTGGTGAATTTCCCATCATGCGCCTCAGCGAACAAAGACGACCCCGGAGTGTAAAGGCTCATGGGAAGGCCAGGCCAGCTCGCCGCTCCAGCAGGATGTGGCTGAGAAAGGAACACTCTGTGTCCGTCCTCTCATCCCCGTCTCTCTCCCGAGCCGCAGGACAGGGACGACGGGCCGATGGGAAATGCCCGGGGGTTCGATCCCATGGCCGACGCTCACAACACCGCCATTGTTCAACACTGTGGACATTTTCTGAACCAGACCTCCCTCATCTTCAGACACAGATCTGTTTTTATCCTCAGTGTCTGTCTCTTTTTTCTCCCCCTCCATCCGACTAAAGAAAAGGTGTCAACTTAGAAATAATGTCACATTTATTTTACTTTTCATGTACACAGTCGTACAGAACCTAACCTGCTCTTTTAGCTTGTCACTTAAATTATTTTTAAATACACATTTGCCCCTTAATATTTCATATAAACAGTATAAAGACAAATACCAGACACAGAGTTGGAGTACTGAGCAGGCCTTCAGTGCACAGGCCCAGGGGGCCAAAGGGGTCACAGCCTCTGTTTGAAGTGACTGTTAACATTTCTTGTTCATTCTTGTTCATTCATTGCATTCAAAAGTCCACAAAGAGACACCAAGCAAGGAGCAAGACAGCCACAAAACCAAGAAAACAACCAAAAAGAGGCACAAAATGACGCCAAATATATGCAAAGCAACCATAAAAAGATGCAAAATGGCCGCTGCAAGATGGAAAATTCCCACACAGAGACAGAAGTTCTGACAAAAAGATGCAAAACAATTACAAAGAGACACAAAACAGCCACAAAAAAACAACAAAAAGTCACAAAGCAAGCCCAAAGACATGCAAAGCTGCCACAAAAAAGAGCAAGTGGCCACTTTAAAGATGTCAGATTACTAAAAAGAGATGCAATATTACTATAAAAAGATGCGAAACAACCACAAAGATATACAAAATGGCTACTTTGAGATGCAAAATGACCACAGAGACATAATTTACAACAACAATAAACAAACAACTACAGAGAGACATAACAGCAAATGGTCACAAAACCAAAAATGACAAAAAAGAGACACAAAACAACCCAAAAGAGATATCAAACTGCTTTAAAAGGATGCATATAGCCACTGTAAGATGTAAATTCACCACTAAGAGACTCAAAATTCTACAGAAAGATGCACCACTACCACAAAAACTACAGCTACAAAAACAAAAAAGAGACACAAAATAACCCCAGAGGTGCAAAATGGCCATATAGAGACGTATAAAGACTACAAAGACATGCAAAGCTGCCACAAAAAGCAAAACACAAGAAGCAAATGGGCCACAAAAACAAAACACAACAAAAAAGACACACAAAACAACCATAGAGAGATGCAAAATGAGCACACTGAGATGCAAAATGGCCACTTTAAGATGTAAAATAACCTCAGAGACGTAAATAACTGTGCAAAACAACTCAAAACAGACAAGAAGCGAGTAGCAAAAGGGCCACAACATCAAAATACAACAAGCAAGACACATAAAGCAACCCTGAAGACATGCAAACTGTCACTTTTAGATGTAAAATGACCTCGGAGACATAAATTAATGGAAATAGATGCAGAACAACTACAGAGAGACACAAACAAGAAGCAGAACAGCCACAAAAACAGACACAAAACAACGTCATAGAGACACAAAACGACCCCAGAAAGATGCCAAATGATCACAGAGCGACATGAAATGAATACAAAAGCCCAAAAGATGCAGAGACCTGAACAATACTGCTTTCTTTTCCACAGTTGTTCCATTTTGTCTGCTGTATCATTTGCGTGGGAGGACATGTTTACTTGTCTGACAATAGATAAAGAAAGATGAAGCACACCTGAGAGGCGGCGGTAATCACAGGTGTGAAAGTAAAGGATGATGTATTTCACAAGAAATGAGATGGCAGACGCTGCGCTGCCCACACTTGCAGATAAAGACGCTGCATGCACTGTACAGAGGAGGACAAAGGAGTCTGTCTTTTGGTCATCAGTGAAATATATGCCCAGAGAATTTTCTGATGAGGGTCCTCTGCGCTTCTTAAAATTCAGAGGAATGAATCTGAGGTTGCGACATTTTTCCAGAGTAGATGGTTTTTTGGAGCCTTCATTGTGCTGCTGATGAGGCCCCAGCAGAGGAGATTTCTGGCTGTGGAGAGCCGTAATTTGTGGTCTTATAATAGCTCGGCTGAACTTCCCTCCTCTGCAGGGCCTCAGGAAACACACACACTCACTCACACACTCACAGAAATGCATGTATACACACTTTTTCTTTGTTACACATTCAGTATTTACTTGCGCACACACACACCCTTCCCCCTTCGCCCTCCATGCGTTTTCCAGATGTGTTTCCAGTCGGACAGTTTCAGGCCTCCATCAGTTTTCCCAGCTGATTAAAACTGCAAGAGGTCATCGGGCTTCCTCTATCTGAACCCCATGACCCCTGCTGACCCCCAGCTTGATCTGACCTGCCTCATGGGCAAAGATGGAGGCAGGTGCAAAGGTCAAAGCTTCACCCTGCTGTAAGGGGTAACAGCATTTACAGGCTCAAAGTACAGGCATTTGTCCATGCTCTGTTTGATATGTGCAGTCAGTAATTGGACCTTGAGTGGAGATTGTTTTGGCAAAAGTTTTTTTGGCAGTTCAGATGGTTTCACTTTTCCAGCTGCTTTTTAGGCTCCAAAAGTGGATGTTTTGTAGCAACCTATTGTTTGTTTCTCCAGGGGCTTTTGGGCTCCAAATGTGGGTGTTTTGCAGCAACCCATCTGTGTTTCCATTGGCTTATTAGGCTCTAAACATGGGTGTTTTGTAGTGACCTGTCTGTGTTTACATTGGCTTATTAGGCTCTAAACATGGGTGTTTTGTAGTGACCTGTCTGTGTTTTTCCAGCTGCTTTTTAGGCCCCAAAAATGGATGTTTTGTAGCAACCTATTGGTGTTTCTCTAGGGGCTTTTGGGCTCCAAACATGGGTGTTTCGTAGCAACCCATCCGTTAGCTTATTAGGTTCTAAACATCGGTGTTTTGTAGTGACCTGTCTGTGTTTACATTGGATTATTAGGTTCCAAATCTGGGTGTTTTGTAGTGACCTGTCTGTGTTTTTCCAGCTGCTTTTTGGCCCAAAAATGGATGTTTTGTAGCAACCCATTGGTGTTTCCCTAGGGGCTTTTGGGCTCCAGACATGGGTGTTTCGTAGCAACCCATCCATTGGCTTATTAGGTTTTAAACATGGGTGTTTTGTAGTGACCTGTCTGTGTTTTTCCAATAGCTTTTTAGGCTTCAAACATGGGTGTTTTGTAGTGACTTGTTTGTGTGTTTCTAGTGCCTTTTTGGGCTCCCAATGACTCTAGCGTTTTATAGTTGGTTTTTGGGCTTCAAATGTGGGTGATTTGTATCAACCTATCAGGGTTTCTCCAGCGGACTTTGGACTCCAAATGTAGGTGTTTTGTAGCGACATGTTTGTGGTTTTCCAGCGGCTTTTTATAGCAACCTGTCTGTGTGTTTCTGGTGGCTGTTTAGGCTTCTAATGTGGGTGTTTTGTAGCCACCCGAATGTGTTTTTCCAGCGGCTTTTTATGCTCTAAACTTGGTTGTTTTATAGCGACCAGTTTGTGTGTTTTGAGTGGCCTTTTAGGCCTTCAGGTTTTGTAGCTACCTGTATGTGTTTTTCCTGCAGCTTTTTAGGCTGCAAACATGGATGTTTTGTAGTGATCTGTCTGTATGTTTCCAGCGGCCTTTAAGGCTCCTAATTTCACTGTTTTGTAACAACCAGTTTGTGTGTTACAAACTGCTTTTTAAGCTCCAAACATGGGTGTTTTGTAGCCACCCATGTGTTTTTCCAGCGGCTTTTTAGGCTATAAATGTGGGTGTTTTGTATTGACCTGTCACTGTGGTTTGAGCTGCTTTTTAGGCTCCAAACATTGGTGTTTTCTAGAAACTCTTTTGTGTGTTTCCAGCAGCTTTTCAGGCTCTAGATTTGGGTGTTTTGTAGTGACCTGTCTGTATGTTTCCAGTTATCTTTAAGGCTCCTAATTTGGCTGTTTTGTAGCAACCGGTTTCTGTGTTACCAGCTGCTTTTTAGGCTCCAAATGTGGGTGTTCTGTATTAGCCTGTCTTTGAGTTTCCAGCAGCTTTTTATGCTCCTAAATTTGGGGTTTTGTAGCAACTAGTTTGTGTGTTTTCAGCAGCTTTTTAGGCTCTAAACATGGGTGTTTTGTAGCCACCAGTATGTGTTTTCAGTGGCTTTTTAGGCTACAAACCTGGGTGCCCACAGTGGTTTGATTTTTACCGAGCATTCATGCATGCATTTCCTGCCGTGATTTTGCCTGATCTTGATCTTGATGATATCCTAACCATAACCAAATGTTTTTTCTGCCTAAACAACCACACATTAACATTAACCACAGTGTTGGAGAAAAACTAACGATCATTGACATTATTCTGTTCGTAATTTAGTCTGTAAAATGCTCATTACATGGTCCTGGGTTAAATACGATGCCCACTGAAGTTAATTTTATTGAAATAACAGATAAGCAGCAAAAATTCACATTTGAGAACGATTTAAGAAAGTTTTTCTACTTGATTAATCACATAAGCAGTTGATTGTCTAAACTGCTGGTAACTAATTCAGCATGTGAGGTTAAACTGAGTGCAGATCAAGAGCATGTGTAAAATATAACCTTCATGCTCATCTTTTTATAGTCTTACCCTTAAATTAGCTAGAATATATTTGAAATGAGAAAGAGGCAAGGTGCATGAAAACAAATATAACTGGTGTAATTATCTGGAGCCGAACTGCATGTAAAATAGTTTATAAGACAGGACTCATGGGAGTGTCGACTTGGTGCCTCCACTTCTTCCCTCTTCTGCTTTTCTTCCCGTCTGACTGACAGCTTTGAAGCGAGGCGTCGACAGACACAAACCGGTGTTGTCGTTCCCTGTTGCGGTTGTTGCTGAGGTTTCACACACAGCGACAATGTACATGTAAGACAAAACACACACACAAAAAAAAGAAGAACATATCAGCGGTTCGGGCTCCAAAACACGACTGAGTCCTGCTGCAGATTCACTGTTTGGCAGGACTCCCAAGCCGGCTAACCGCCGTCAGGAAACAGATGCCTGGTTTAACTGCATTCGGTGGGACCTGCCTGTGTCCTGAGGCGAAACAAGGCTAACTGAAGAGCTGCTGCGGAGCTAAATCAAGTCGAAAGGGAAAGTTTTTTTCAAATCACAGGACTCATGCTGGTCATGGAGCTCCTGGAATATTAGGGGCTTTTAGAGATGCATGGCAGTCAGGTCAGAGGTTGGATTGAAGATTTCCCTGCTGGTAAACACGAGCAGACTTGGGAAAGTCATGAAATAAACATGATTTTGGACAGCTGCCATATTGCCCCAGTATTATGGGTTTGGCCCCACAATTATCTTTTTAAATAAACTGTCGCTCTGTTTTTTTTTTCATGGCCTCTTCTCCACATTCTTGAATGAACACAGCCTCTTTTTCTTTAAATCTGCAGACATTTTTTGGACCTAATTACTTGAAAACATGAAGTTTTTCTCCTTTTTTTGGCTCCATCCCTGCAGTAGTGCGAGAGGCTTGATGCTGCAGCCACATCCATATTTCTGCATTGTTTCCGAGTGAGATTTATTTGTTTTGTCTTACGTTCATTGTTTCAGCTTTATCCATTTTCAGCGAGGAGGAAGAGGATTAAGAAAATACAGAGAACTGGTTTGTGTCAGTGGCGTCTGAACATCAATATTTCTATTGGCAAGAGAGACAAAAAGTCCAACAGAGAGACCTTTGTAACACGGCAACAAACCGGTTCTGTCAGCGCAAAATAAAGTCGACAAGAACAGAACAGAAAGAATAAGACGGAGGAGAAGAGACGATGAGCCAAATGAGCCAAATGTGGTTGTTATCAATGACTTAATGTCTCCGATTTGATTTAATGTGCAGAAACGTTTCGGGGATCAAGTCCTGGAAAGGTCCTGGATTAAGTGCTGGGATGTCTCCAGTGTGTCCAGTGTGATAACATCGGACCTGCAGACCCTCTGCCTGGAGGATCACAGTCAAAACACAGCAGACAGGCGGTCGTGTAGAAACCTGCTCAGGCATCTGGGGAAGACCAGGATGTGTGAGTGTGTGTGCAGATCAGACGCACTGCGGGAACATGCTGCCACTAAGTTACCTTTTTACCTTTACCTGTATTCATATTTCTTTATTCATACTGTCCAGGAGTCGGAAAGCCAAAAGTGAATCTTATTTTACTTTAAAATGAAGCGTAAAATGGTCAATTATTAATTTCCTGTCAGTCAACTTTTTTTGTCATATTTTACAAAAACAACACAAAGTAATGCTAACGCTAAAACATAATGCTAAAGAAATGTGGCTAGCATCAGTTAGCTGAGCATAATTGGATATTTCCCGCTCAGTTTAAACAGTATGAGTGCTACGAACTCTGAGACACATGGAATTCACCCTGTTTGTCATGATCCATCATTCGGGATGGATATATCGATTCAATCAAACATATCGTCGTCTTTAAGATGCGCCTTTATTTTGAAATTCCCATGTCACATCTGGGTCACAATTTCCCTCCAAGCAGTCAAACAATTTGGATATTTCCGGATGTCGTCTTGATTGATCCCATCATGGTGGACTGTGTGACGTCAGCAAGTGTCGTAATGTTGCTGCCCCTCCTAAATCCTAAATCATGCTATCTGCTTTTTTCCTGTTCCAAACTATCGTTATTATATCGGCCTTTAAAAGTCCAATATCAGTCGAGCTCTAAATCAGTTGCTTGGAAACATCTGACGCGTCGTCCAATCAAGAGCACTCAACAGTGTAAATTAATAAATGTCAGTATTTGTGATGCCTCCGCGCTGAGGATAGGCTTGGCTGGAGGCATTATGTTTTTTACGTTGTTTCCTGTCTGTCCCATTCTTGTGAACGCGATATCTCAGGAATGCCTTGAGGGAATCAAATTTGGCACAAATGTTAACTTAGACTCAACGATAACAAAGAACTGATGAGTTTTTGGTGCAAAAGGACAAGGTTGCTGCAACCATGCATCTGTCCTCTTCTTTTTAACATGATATCTTGCAGGAATTTGAGTTTAGCACAAACGTCCACTTTGACTTAATGATAAACTTATTAGATTTTAGTTGTCAAGGGTCAGGGTCACTGTGACCTTCTTTGTCTCATTCTTGTGAAGGCAATATCTTAAGAATTTTGTGAATTTCTTAACTTTGAACTCATTAGGCTTTGATGTCAAAGGGCAAGGTCGCTGTGACCTTGAATCCATTTTATTCTTTGAGACACTATATCGCAAGAATGCCTTCAAGGAATTTCTTTGGCACAAAAGTTCACTTAGACTCAACGATGGACTGATTAGATTAGATTAGATTAGCTTTGCCTCATTCTTGTGAATGAGATGTCTTATAAACACCTTAAAGGAATTTCTTAAAATTTAGCACAAACGTTGACTCACAGCAAACTGGTTAGTTTTTGGTAGTTAGGGACAAAGTCGCTGTGACCTTGTTTGTCTGATTCTTGTGAGTGTAATATCCTAAGAATGCTTTAATGGGATTTCTTAAAAGTTGGCACAAATGTTTGTTTAGACTCACTGATAAACTGGTTAGATTTTGATGTTCAAAGGTCAAGGTCATTGTGACCTTGCATTCATCTTATTCTTGTGAACGCGTCTTAAGAGCACCTTGAGGGAATTTCTTCAGATTTTGCACAAACATCCCCTTTGACTCGACACTGAACTGATTAGACTTTGTAAGTTAAAGGTCAAAGGTCACTGTGACATTGTGTCTGTTTCATTGCAATGAAAACAATATCTCAGGAACACCTGAGGGAATGTCTTCAAATTTGGCACAAATGTTCACTTAGTCTGAACAATGGACTGATTAGATTTTGATGTCAAATGTCAAGGGTTGCAGTGACCTTGCATCCAGATCTTAATCTTTTGTACACAATTTCTTAAGAACACCACAAAGGAATTTCTTTAAATTTAGCACAAACATCTACTTGGACTTAACAATGGACTGATTAGCTTTTGGTAGTCAAAGGTCAAGGCTGCTAGTGTGTCTCATTCTTGTAAATGCGATACTCTAAAAACGCAGAATTTTTTAAACTTTGGCACAAATGTTCACATAGACTCATGAATGAAGTGATTAGATTTCAGTGGTCAAAGGTAAAGGTTGCTGTGACCTTGCAGTCATCTCATTCTTTTAAAAATTATATCTTAAGAACGCCTTGAGGGAATTTATTTAAATGTGGCACAAACGTTCACTTGCACTCAATGATGAACTGATTAGATTTTGGTGGTCAAAGGTCACTGTGATCATATGTCCTTCTCACTCTCATGAACGTGATATCCCAGGAAGGCCTTGAGGAATTTTCCTCAAATTTGGCACAAAGGTCCACGTGGACTCAAGAATAAACTGATTAGAATTTGATTGTCGAAGGTCAAAGGTCACAGTGACCTCACACAACATGTTTTTGGCTACAACTCAAGAATTCAAACGTTAATTATGAGAGAACTTCACAAATGTCGAACAGAATAAAATGAAGTGATGACATTTCATATCCAAAAGGTCAAAGGTCAGCTTCACTGTGACATCATATTTCAGTTATATAGATCTTGTGTGTGTGAAGCGTGCATGTTTTCACAGATGTAAACTGTCAGTGCAACTTGAGCGGTGCACAGAGACGTACTACCACAGAGCGGTAGTTCTAGTTTTATACGTGTGTGCGAATCCTGACCACAGCTCTGGAGTTCTGGGTAATGGAGTCCTCTAGAGTGAGACCATTTCCTCTCTCTGATGTTTCTCCAACAACAACAAGCTGATGTCAGACTTTTGTTTTACAACAAACTGTTTTAGTTTCACTCAGGTTAGAAAAACAACTGACTCCAGGGATGAATCTGAGTCTGTACAGTAAACAGACGCACACAGTGGCTGCTGCTGAGTGTTTCCAAACCTCTCCTTCACATCCTACACAGTCCGCTCTCTGTGGCAACACGCCAGGCATCACTAATCAATCGCACATGCCCGACTCTTTTCATCACAGTATCCTACTATACTATCAGTGACATCATCTGTTACTGGTAGGCGCACTTTGTTTTCGTGCCACGATGTTGTTACTCCCATGCAGACAACAATCATAAAACTGGCAAACAATGAAACGACCCTCATCTCTTTCATCTGTGTGACTCAACACTTACTCAGTTTTTTTACCCAGAATCCTCCAAACAGAGAGAGCGTTTTCTCGTCCAACACCTGACAGGTCCACTAACCGCTTCATGAGGGATTATGCAGAGGTAGTAAAATCTGGGGATGTGTTTGTTTCTGTTGTTCACTGAGGCAAAATATTTCTGCCGAGGCCTGCGGAGATTTTTATCTCCACTATGCAAATGAGTGATTTGCATCGCTGCCTCGCTCAGCTGTCCTCGCAGACTTTGCACAAAACAGCCCGATGGCAAACAAGGGGCGATGAAAGGCGTGTTGTACCTGAAAGGACTTTTATTCATATGTGACGGTTGACAAGACGAGCGTGCGGCGTCACAGCACAGCAGCTGTCAGTCAGTGATCGACACACCTTCAGTCACAATGAAAACAGGCTGTCTGCTTGTTATTTAAAAGACGATTTGCTCCTAAATGAGGTGCTGAAGCTGCTTGGAAATGTGGTTGAAGTAAAAAATGTTAAATGCGACTGAACAGAGGTCGTAGCATGAATCAAGCCAAGCAGTTTGATTGGTTATTTATGTGTGTTTACTACACAGCAGAGACGGGTTCGTTCAAAGTAACAACTCCAAACCACAGAGCACCTTTCACCTAAAGCCTCCACAAACGGAAACCCTGCACACGCTCTCCCTGATGTCTCTGTTCGACAGCTAAGCTTTATTTCTTATGGCCTGTTTTGTACAAATGGTAATAAATAGTGCTCCACAGAAGACATTGAGGCTAAAATGAATGACACTAAACGTATGCACTGGCAGAAATACAAAGAAAAGCTGAGACAGAGTCAAGAAAATAAAACAGCAGGAGAAGTTAAAGAGTGAAATTTATAGGCCAGAGTTTAATGAGAAGCAGCGCAGTGCAGATAAGTTCAGATCGATGTGTGTGCGTCCGGCCAGGCATGCAGCTCAGCTTTGTATGCAGCAGAGCTCCATGTGCGTCTCAGTTAATCGGGGGAAACCTGTAATACACGTTGACTAATCTCTCCACAGTGTCTTACAGGAAGTGGAGTTTGTCAGAGGAAGTCAGGGCGGGAGGAAGCGCCCGGGGCAAAGTGGTGGTGGAGAGAAAAGGTGTCTGCTAACCTCTGATCTAGCCTCAGCCAGGGCTAAACTGGGTTCAGATTAGCCAAAAAGACAGGGGTTGTTATTTAGAAAAGTACAGGACATGATGTGCTCTATGACTCTGCTGCTGGAACACTGGAGATATGTCTCGTCTGAGTCCAACTCTGATCAAAATAGAAAGATCAACGTAAAGTTGCCAAAACCAAAATGTAAGAAAACAAAACTGAACATTTCGGATCAGCTCGCCCTCTGAAACGCTCCAAGAGCCTGCAGGACGTCTCTGCAATGGAACACGACAGCAGCTGATTTCAGTCTTCACCACAGCTTCAGTCTGAGAGCAGCAGCTAATTAACCAAACGAGCCTCCCTGTTGTGGTGATTCGTTTGGAGCGAGAACCATCCCTGGCGCTTGCAGCTTGATTTAAATAGATTTTTCTGCATTTTTGGTCGCAGTCGTAGCTTTGACACGGCGGAGGAGGTTGAGGAAAACAGTTAGGAAGAAAGAAAATCCTCTGTGACTGACTTTAAGTGATATTTTATCATCTTCACCCCCAAAATCTAACATTTGTTGCTGCTTATCAGCAACAAAAGTTCTGTGAAATGATCTCTGAAGCCTTTGTTGACTCATTTAAAACTTAGAATATATCGTCCTTATCTTCCTGCTTTAGGAGGAAATGAAGACAAAAGCATAATATTCTCAGGAAAGATAATAATAACCTTCTCAGAATGAGAGCAGACGCATCAGACGGCGGATGCCACATATATAAATAGCGAAGCAACTGTTACGATGCAGTGAGTAAATTGGTGACTAATTTCACCAGAGCATGAGACACATATCATAAGTTTGCAGTGTGGGGATTAATCAGAGCCGCACTGAGAAAGAAAGAATATTTTCTGAGTTAACCAGCCGACAGTCCCACCCTGAAAGAACGATGTTTAAAAGTAAAACCCAAAGCTTGAAGTTCTTAACGACTCTGGACGTTTTGAGGTTTTTAAAGAAGGGAAAAGTTTTAAATAATCACCAATTAAGACTTATTTTACAATGGAAATTCCAGGATTATTCAACCTTTGTCATATTCTCATAAACATCACCAAACAAGTAATATTTGATTATTGAATCTTGTTATTAATTACCCTGAAACCCTGTCGCCTTAATATTGAGCTGAAACAGCTATGATTGTTTGTTCCTACACTTAAAAATGAAAGAAATTGGAATATATGTTGAACATTCAAACTAAAGACAGATAGAGACAGAAATATTTGCAGATTAACTTTTTATTGATCAACTTGCAGCTTTTCTAACGCCCAGACATTTTAAAGAACGACATCAAAGAATGAGGGCTGACAAAGGCCGACTGTCGCGTCACCTTACGTCACCTCTGTCTCTGCCAAAAAGCTGTGCCTGAACACACCGCTAAGACAGTCAACATATGTTCTGCGCCTGCACAAGAGGAAATAACTTTCCACACCAGCAGATGTCAGTAGTCTGTATTTTTCATTAAAAAACAACTGGAAACTGACAGGATGCATTCAAGAGGCTAGTTAGCCAGCTAGAACATTAACAACACAACCCGATGTTGCAAGAACAAATTATATTTAGCGTACGCTAGCAAAGAATAACCAAAAACAACCGCAAACTCAGTGGCATTTGTTTCGATCTCACTGCCTCTTGAATTTAGCCTTTTGTTTACTTTCCTCACTTCCGTTTCTCTTCTTGTTGACCAAGCTGAACTGCCAATCGGAGCGATTTCATTCTGCCATCTCCAATCCTGATTCAACGTGCAGAATTAGTCATAAAAAAGAGAAAGCCATTAACATGAGCCCACAGCGTGGGACACACCACACACTGGGCTAATGGGCATGTAGCTACTTCCATGTTTCAGATGATACGTCATGTTTGTAGTCGACCAATGAAGATGAGTTTACATATCACCTTGGGTTCGTCCTTCACCTTCTCAAAATGACCCCACACTTTGGATTTCCTGCCCGACATGTTATTAACTAGCCTGTGGAATAACTGCAGGTACCAGCCCTGGAAATTAGGGGCTTTACACATGCTGCGTCTTTAACTACATTGCTTTATTTTCATAAGGCGATCTTGCATAATCCGAATCTTCATCAAAACTTGTCATTTTCAGTGTGAGCTCGAAGGTTGTTGTTGTTGTTGTTGTGTCCCGTTGCCAAGGGGATCTTGAAAGCGATAACTTGCAGATGGAGGAAGGGAGGGAGAATGCCGGCCCAAATATCCAGCCAATGGCAGGCTTGTAGCCACAGTCTGCATCCGGTGAATCAGACCAACAGATCCATGACAACTTGGCTCAAACTCCATCTGCTGATGAAGATCATGTCATGTGATCAAAAGCTCCAGGATGGATCATTCTGTCTAGTTTCTGAGCTGTCTCATGTGAGTGAATATATGATTTCAGATCATGTTGTTGTCCCATAGTTGAAGGCTGAGCAGCGTTCTTCTTCTACTCTCCAGAACCCCTTCTTTAAGAGAGTGTTTACATGCGGACATTTCCAGAGTCAGGATACAGTTACTGAGCTGTCATGATCTCATTTTCCTCAGAGGAACAAGCTGCTTCCTGACTTCACTTCCCCTTTATCGACCCAAATGTGTCGGTCAAAGTTAGCATCTCCTTTCATAGGATAATTTGTTGATGGATGTGGCTTTTATATAACGAGGAGCTGCAGCCAAGCGCTTTGATTGGTCGGAGACGCCTTCCAACAATGACGATCATTCACGTAATGACAGTTGCTGAGCTCGTTATCAATCTTGATTCGTGTCTTTTGCTTCTTTTTTAGAATGTTTTATGGGGTTTTTTTTCCGTTGCTTTTGGGGAAACTCTCCAGCCAATACACATGTTGTTGATGTCAGACGACCTCAGAGGATGTTTCTAATTAAGACGACTTTGATCGGACCTCAGATCGCTGCCTTGGACACAATCTCAGAAGAATATTGATGCGTTTCTTTTATTTTTTGTCTTGAATCGATTTAAATGATTGATGTGCTTCAAGTCATGTCATCTTTTATCTGCTGTTACATCAGAACCAGGATCAATTTAATTAAAGCATGTTTTCACTAATGCAGTTGACCTTTGGGCAAATTAAGCACGAGCGCAATTAGAACAAATTTCAAACACGCAGTACAAATAATTTAGAGTAAAAAGCTGCATTTAAACACAAATAAGAGCATAGAAATGGAGATAAAAATACTTCTGTTGTGCCAAGTTATTTTTATGTCTGACATTAGTTTATTTTGGTGATTAAGAAGCATGTGGAGAACATGTCTGCAGCTCATTTATGATGAACGTGTAACATATGTTGTAGCTGTTCTTTTTTCAATGACCATGTCTTTATTTAAAACCTGTATTCCCTGAGTGTGTTTTATTATCTGAAGGAAAACTGCTTCATTGTTGGAGAAGTGACTTAAACTAACAGGGCGTGCATGTTAAGACAAAGTCAGGAATTTTATATTATTGCCAAAAATTGTTGATTAATCTGCAGATTACTTTTGTGTCTTTTGTGTCGAAGATTAGTTGCCACCAGAAAAAGGTGACAGCTACTAGGCATGGGTGCTTTTTTAGCAACCCTATACCACCAGCGATAGTGCCATGAAAAGTGGTTGTTTTTTACCACATTTCCTGCCCGTATAGTGAAACAAAAAGGAGTTGATTTTACCTGGGCATTGCTGCGTTTCCTGCCATAATAGTGCAACAAAGAGTGGTTGCTTTTTACCGAAACATCGCCACATTTCCTGTTGGAATAGTGCAACAAAAAGTGGTTGCTTTGTACTGAGATATTGCTACGTTTCCTGCTGTAATAGTGCAACAAAAAGTGGTTGTGTTTTGAAGAGACTTGCTTCAGTATTGTGTCACCAAACCTGGGTATTTTAAGCCAAACCTAACCATACCAAGAGTTTCCTGTGCCTAAACTTTACCACACGTTAACCACAGCGCTGCTGACACCTAAAGCTTCACTGTATCCACTATGGTTTCAATGGTTTGCAAAAATGTGCAGTGCCAACATATTTTCTAGTGACTGGGTTGTTTTGAAGACGTTGCTCTGAAAACATAATGGACGCTCCACTTGTGCTTCCTACAAGAACTAACATCCTCTCTGTCTGTGATATATAAAGATTATCTCCTGTGCATCTTCTGTGCATCCTATGCATGGTTTCCACCCTTATTAAGTAAACACCACGTGACCTAAAGGCCAAAGAGTGTGTTTAGATTCCCTAAATGTCCTGAAAGAAGGAAATGGACAGCTGTCGGCGGTCACCACCTGTTTTTACGCTCTGTGTTTTTGCGCCCAGATGATCTCAAGTCTCCCCGCAGCCGTAAATCCTGCCACAGCATGTGCAGAAAGCAGCGGCTGCTGATCTGTCCATCCACCTGTTGCATGAATCCTGGCTGCACGGAGAGATTTATACACAAAGTATTAAAGTAATAAATGTGTGATATTGATACTGGAGTGTGGTGCTGCTGCAGAGGTTTTGGGACTCCCCTGCACACGCTGCACGTCTGGAGCTGCAGTGGCGCTGTTGTTGTAATGACAGGGAAGTGAGTTTGGTTAGAACTTTATGGTGGAAAATTACTGGCAGCCTCTCGGCCCCGCCTCTCTCCTTGTGAATGAGAGTTTACATAGGCAGCGAGGCAACTATGAGCAGGTCATTAAGGAAAGGAGAAGCTGCCAGAGTGCTAAAAGACGGTTTGGTGAAGCAGGAACTTGATCTGCTCTGTGATACCTTCAGCAACAGCTTATCTTCTATTATAGATTTAGGAAAAACCACTGATCAAATGTGAGGCTTTTCCAACACAGTAATCTTGTTGGGTGCTGCAGGAACTTGACTTCATAAAATATAATTTCTCCAGCAACAATTTATTTATAATTATACACTTTGGAAAAAGCTTGACTAAACATAATTAAACATTTCACACTTATCCTCTCCTGTCGTCTGCATCCCGAGATTTTTTAGAGACATCTATGAGTCATTTTGAGTCTTGGTTGTTGCAGCAGGAACTTTAGTTGCTGCTCAACATAACATCTGCACATATCTTAACATACAAGTCTTGTCTGGTCAGCCCAATCGCCAGAATAAGTGATGAAGTTGCTGAAAATGATGGATATGTCATTACATCTGTACATTATTTTGTAGCAGATACATTGAAGCTTGCATTGTACCCCATGCACACCGTTTGACCATTTTTAAACTTCAAATCTCAGAAAAAGCTCATAAAACCGAACAAAACTGACTTCCTGTAATGCATTTCAATGGACGTCCAGGCAGAGAATGTCCCAGTGTATGGGAATGGCTATACGCACTGTGATTGGCTCATCGCGTTTGAGGGCCATAGGTCAATTACCACTCACAGTTAGGAATAGGTCATGTGTTGGTTTTAAACATCCACATTTGGAGGCACAGATTCCGCTAGAAAAGCAGGGACGGGTCGGTGAATGACTGTCAGGTCCGCAGCTCAAACAATGTTGGGAAACGCTGTGACATTCCACAAAAACACCAAAGTTCCATGGCTCAAACACTGCTTGGCAACGCTGCAATGCACTGCTAAAAATACTAAGGTTCTGCGGCTGAAATGGCACAGACAGCCGGTTAAAAACATCCAGCTTCGATGCCACAAATGGCGCCAGGAAACACTTTTTGAAAGACATTTCAATATCAGTTGCACAGTATTGTGCACGTAATAGCAAGATTATAGAAGTTTGCAACACCTACATTTCAATTCAAGACACAAGATGTGTAACACAGAACCTGATGTAAGAGGAGAAACAAGTTAAACAAACCTAAACTCATCGGCTGTTTATTTCCCTCTCATCGTCTCCTGCTGTCCTTTTCAACACATTGTCTAATTAGGTTTTCAGCAGGCTAATATCCGCTAATAACAGCACATTTCCATGTTCTCTGACTGTGGAGGTTTGATCTGCTGCAAGACAGACAACACAGATTACAGTGGCGATGAGCTACAGTCGTGTAATCAGCAGTTTACATCTACATCGAGTCTCTTTGTCCTCCCTTTCTTGTCTTCTCTTCTGAGACACTTGAAGCCAAAGCATGAAAAAGCAAAAGCCTGTCGGAGCACATCGCCCTGAACCCCTCCCCTCCCACCTGCCATGTTTCCCAGCTGTGTCTGCGGCCGTTTCTGGGAATATTTTTAATCTCTGAAATCAAAGTTGTGTAATTGATAGGGACATGTGCCACAAAAGGGAGGCAAGATGGTTTGGAGTTAAAAAAAATAAAAATAAAAAAAGCCTGCGTGACCATCTTGATTCTGTGTGCCTTCAAAACGCTCCGCGGCTGTGATCGGACGCCAGAGACGTGCGAGAGAAAAGAAAAATAACTGTCCCCCAGAGCAGAAAGGTGTGAAGGAAGATGGAGAGCTGCTTTAATCTTAATGAACACAGAGGAAACCGTCTTGTGAAAAATGTTTCACAACACAGCCTCAGCTCAGTAGTTTTGCTTTGAACTTAATCTGTTTTCACTTGTCGTGTTTTACGTTTACATCCATGACCCAGCGTTTTCTCAGTTTCTCATTGACTTGAACTGTGACATTGTCTTGATGTCAGCTGATATTTTTCAGCTGGAGTGTCATTGGTTTATATTAGTCCGACTGCGGCTGAGCTCTTTGGAAAGTTGGAGGAATGAGTGAGTAAGACTGGGTGTTACAGAGGTGTCTGAAGCAGTGCTGCAACTATCTGTTATTCTCATTATGGATCATTACACCATTGATTGCGTCATCTCTGCAATGTGTGACTTCTTACTTCATCCGACCAACAGTCTGAAACCTAAAAGTATTCAGCTTACACTCATATAAAACACAGAGCATGTATGAATAATACAAGTAGCCAGCATGATGTCACCTACTGGTTTGTGGACTCCAGTTTTTGGCCATTTGGCAGTCGCCATCTTGGATTTTTTGGAGCCAGAATTGACTAGAGGTCGTAGCAAACTCGTAGCATGGTGTATTTACAATTGGTATGATTGTAATGTGAATTTTTGCTCATGAAAAACAGGCTTAAAACCTTTTAAACAAACAAACAGTAATAACTGGAAAACCTGAACATTTCAGTCCTGAGAGCAGAGGTGGCCAGACTGCGGCCCGCTGCCTATTTTTAAAAATAGCCCTGTTTGGAAGCTAAGAAGCAGCAGGAAATAACAGTCACGTTTGGGGGCTCAAACGCCGCTGGAAACACAGTGACTGGTCACTAAAAAACACCCATTTTTCAACATAAAAGCCGCTGGAATAGGAGCAAATAGTTGCTTAAAATCAGTCACGTTTGGGGACTTAAAAGCAGCTGGAAACACAGTGACTGGTCACTAAAAAACACCCATTTTTCAACATAAAAGCCGCTGGAATAGGAGCAAATAGTTGCTTAAAATCAGTCACGTTTGGGGACTTAAAAGCAGCTGGAAACACAGTGACTGGTCGCTAAAAAACACCCATTTTTGGAAACATAAAAGCCACTGGAATTGGACAAATAGTTGCTTAAAATCAGTCACGTTTGGGGACTTAAAAGCAGCTGGAAACACAATGACTGGTTGCTAAAAAACAGCCACGTTTTTGGGCTGAAATGCTGCTGGAAACACAGTGACTGATTACTTAAAAACAGCCACGTTTTTGGGCTAAAATGCTGCTGGAAACACAGTGACAGGTTGCTTAAAAACAGCCACGTTTGGGGGCTAAAATGCCGCTGGAAACACAGTGACTGGTCGCTAAAAAACACCCATTTTTGGAAACATAAAAGCCGCTGCAATAGGAGCCAATAGTTGCTTAAAATCAGTCACGTTTGGGGACTTAAAAGCAGCTGGAAACACAGTGACTGGTCGCTAAAAAAGCAGCCACATTTTTGGGCTAAAATGCTGCTGGAAACACAGTGACTAGTTGCTTAAAAACAGCCATGTTTTTGGGCTAAAATGCCGCTGGAAACACAGTGACTGATTGCTTAAAAACAGCCACGTTTGGGGGCTAAAATGCCGCTGGAAACACAGTGACTGGCCACTAAAAAACACTCATTTTTGGAAACATAAAAGCAGCTAGAATAGGAGCCACTAGTTGCTTATAAACAGCAACATTTGGGGGCTAAAAAAATGCTGGAAACACAGTGACTGGATGTGAAATACACCCATATTTGGAGACATAAAAGCTTCTGCAAAAGAGCTCCTCATTTGCATAACGTTGAATCGAGGCAACTTTATGCAAATTGTGGGCGTCCTCGCTGCCTCTGGAAACTCCAGAAAAACCTTTAAACTAACTGCTGTCAATCATGAAGATGGATTCAGGAACTGCACTGCTTATCCCTCCTCTCAGATGTTTCCAGAAACAGATTTCGGTGAACTGTTTACGTAGTATATGAGAAAGATGCCAAATGAGGCGATCAATCAGGAGTCATAAATGTCAACCGATCTGGCACACATTGAACTCTAGAATTAGTCGAGGAAATTTAGGGTTAAAATCTGTCTTAATCTGTACAGCGTTTAGTTGGATTAAGTCACTAAGACCTGCTTATAATCAGTCAGCTTTTGTGGATAATGCTCCGTACCTGCAGTGTTCAGTCGTTTGTCTTGGTGCTCAGGTTTTTACTCTGCACATCTGCACGACATAAATGTGTGTAGAAAATGGATGCAGCACAAACACGTAAAAGAAAAGTGGCACATTTTCACATTTACGAAACTTAAACCAGCAAATATTTTGTATTTTATCTGATAAACTGAAATGATGAATCGACTACCAGAGCTGCCACTGATTCATTTCCTGTGTTTCAATGCTGCGATACGCTGGAGCCAAGTCGCTGACTGTTTCAACCCAAATACTGAGTCAGGAAATTAAAAACTCTCTCGCAAAACACACACACACACACACACACACACACACACACACACTGCAGGTATTAATACTGCAGCTGCAGAGGTGTGTGTGTGTGTGTGTGTTTGTGTGTGTGTGATGGTTTATAGTAGATAATCTCGGCTGTAGGTGTTGGCTTGCTGCTGCAGGATTCACAGTGACGCTTTAGATCAACACGTACCATCACCTGTAGATTATCACAGTGTTCTTAACAGGAAAAATCAATATCTGATTTTAAAATCACACAAACGGAGCGGAGGTTTTGTGATGAGTGTGAGTCACTGGTTTTTAATCTGATTTCTGAGGGTTTTTAACTCTGATAGTTAACGTGGATGGTTTGGGTTTTGGTCAGTTTGGGCATTGTCCCAACCCAAACACCAGAAAAAAATGTTGGCATTGTACGTTTCTGCTAACCAGGGACCCAAAACAGTTGCGGGTAAAAAACACCTACGTTTGGGGTCCTTAGCGCTGCTAGCAAAGGAGCCACTAGTTGTTTAAAAACATCCAAGGTTGGGACTAAAAAGTTGCTGGAAACACAGTGTGTGGTTGCTGAAAAACACCCATGTTTGAAGATGTAAAAACTGCAGAAAGCACAGCAATGGGTTGCTACAAAACACTCTCTTTGGGAGTGAAAAAGCTGCATGAAATACAGTGACAGGTCGCTAAAAACAGCCACATTTGGGGATGTAAAAGCTGCTCGTAAAGGAGCCACTAGTTGCTTAAAAACAGCTATGATAGGGGTTGAAAAGCAGCTGGAAACACAGTGAGCGGTTGCTAAAATACACCCACGTTTGAGGACGTAAAAGCTGCAGGAAACACAGCAATGATTTGCTAAATCACAACCATATTTGTTTGTCTTGAACAGTGGTGTGCATCTTCACAGGTGTCCACCGTCACCTCCACCTCCTGATCACAATGTCAGCTCACATACTATGTCACTTGAGGAGCGTGGAAACGTATTCGTACAATGCCAACATCTTCTTCTGCTGACTTGGTTTTATTTTCCAGCATTTGTTCTGGACTAATTGATGATGAAAGTAGTGGTTACAGTAGTTGCAGCCCTCCATGTGGCAATACAGTTTGACTGCAGGTCTCTCTCTGTGGGAGCACTGCAGTACTTAAACACTCTAAATCCATCCGGATGATACTGCAGAGAAAATGACCTCATGTCTCATGTTCTCGGAGCACATCTCTGGGTTTTAAACGCCGCTGCTGCTGCAGCTCCTCCGGTGACTCTCTGCAGCGCTGCTCCTCTTGTTTACATACTTGAGCTCCTGCAGATGAAAGAGGAGCCGGCGCCTCCTTCCAGCTGGTTCAGACATGTCGGCAAACTGGCCTTCCTCGCCGCCGGGCCCAAACACCAAAACAATAGCTCCGGTTGTGTAATCACTCGACACACTTTAGAGGGCTGCTTTAACCCTTTCATGTCCTCCAGGAAGCGAAGCACAGGGCAAAAATAAACCCTGCAAAACGGATGTAGCTAATTGGGGATTGTAGGTTAGTTTGAAGGCATGACGCTGCAAAACATATGTGTGTGGAGGTGGAAGTTAATCGGGAACATCATTTTGTGGGAGTTAATATGATTACTTGAGTAGAACAGACACATTCCTGAATGTTACAACCCCCAAAAATGAGTCTTGTTGTATGAATATCATGAGATAATTCCACATTTTAGGAGGCTGGGCTGCACAAGAACACAAACACCTTTCACTTCCATGCATAAAACCAGTTTGTTTCCACGCAGGAGTCACTGCAAACATCTTTCTCTTTCCCTCTTTCACTTTGAGGTCAGAGGTCAGCGTCGGAGGACTTGCCCGAGGAAAATAAAAACATTAAATCAGTTACCAAACTGGTTTAAGTGGATTCTTTGTCCAGCAGAGGAGTTAAACTTCCCAGCATTAAACCTTCAGCAGTGCAGTCCCACAGCCTGCAGCAGCAACTGTTTAAAGGTAGCTTATCATGTGTTTCCTATTGGGCGTCATGTAGCAGCAGCTGACGGAGCTCTTGAAGCCATCAGCGTCCTCTGCCGAAATATTTTTAGCCATATGTGGTGTATATTTGGGAGCCAAATAAAAACCTGTCGCCCTCCTCCTGCTGCTGTGATGCTGGGAGGGAAGGTGAGAGATTCCCAGCCCCAGACGAACAGATCCAGTGTCTCATATTAGATTTTTGGCACATGTGTGCAGAGGTAACGCCCTAAATGCTAATCTAAACAGCTGTCGCAGGCATCTTGATACATTTCCAACAGCGACGGAGCAGAGTCATTTGTTTTAATTCGAAAAGCATCTTTGATTTCAGCTGCAGCGGTCATAAATCTGCTGCAGATAAACTATGTTGATTCATTTGACCGCAGTATCCTCAGATTTGCAGGAAACTGATGTACTAAAATTCCAAGCTGGAGCTAATTCACTGAGAAGATGGATTGTTTTGTCGTTTATCACAAAGTCCAGCAGAAATATAGTCATATAAAGCAAAATATTAATCTGAAAAAGTTGCTTATGGTCCTGATTTATCAAATTATTAACAGAATTTCATGCAAATTAAGTAAAAAAGTTCAGATTGCAGTTTCTTATGAATGAAATCAATATATGAACATTTCCTGTTTTGTCCTACAAATGGTCCTAATACCTAAGTTATTATTTCAGATTAAAATATTGCCTTCAACAGCAGATTAATTTCTCTTCTTTTGCTCTTTTAAATTAAAATCCCAGCATCCAGTCATTTCAGATTCCAACAGCCAGTGTCACCGCAGTGTTTTCACAGATGCAGGAAAGAAAAGATGAAAGCAGGACTAGAGAACAAACCAAAGTGGAGCTGAAGGAAAACAGGGCCAGAGGGTGAATTCACATGAATGAATGCAGAGCGGAGTGAAGAGTAGTAACATGGCTGCACTGTTAGTCAGAGTGTGAGCGTGGGTCAGAGTGGGATGACATTTTATTCAGTTTATATCATTGTGCCTACACTTTTGACTTACATTTTTACCATTTAATTGTATGTGTCACATGCATTAAATCTTGCTGGGCAAACCACAGCTGAGATATCAAGAGATGGTTATGTCTTGCTGTGTTTAGGGGTGCCGTGTTACAGAAAGAGTGCAGAGGTGTTTTCTATTTTACCTGTTACACCTCGTTTTGGTCACACAAGAGCAGCTGGAAGCTCAGAGATGTCTCGCAAAAATACACCCTGTTTTGGTTGCACATTCACTACTGGAAACGCAGTGATGTCTCACTAAAAACACGCCATTTGGTGACACAAACTTTGCTAGAAATGCCCCTGGAAACGCAGCAATGTTGAGCTATAACACACCCCAATTGGTTGCACAAATACCACTGGAAACAGCAATATTTCACCAAAGAACCCCTCATTTTGGTCACACAAATCTGCCTAAAGACACCATGTTTTGGTTGCACAAATGCAGCTAGAAATGGTGCTGGAAACACAGTGATGTTTGGCTAAAAAACACCACATTTTCTTCACACAAATGCCACTTGAAATGCACCTGGAAACACAACAGTGTTCCACCAAAGAACTCCCCATATTGGTTGCACAGATTTGCAGAAACACGCTATGTTTTGGCCACAAAAATGCTGCTAGAAATGCCACTGGAAATGCAGTATTATGCTAAAAAGAAACCGTGTTTCAGTCGCACAAATGCCGCTGGATATTCTGCTGGAAATGCAGTAAAAACACCCCCTTTTGGATTGCACAAATTCTGCTAGAAATGAAAAGGAGTATTTTGCTAACAACATCCTGTTTTGGTAGCATAAATGGCACTAGAAACGCAGCTGGAAATGCTGTAATGTTCTGCTAGAAACATCGTTTTGGTCGTATAACTGGCACTAGAAAGTCAGCTGGAAATGTTTTGCTAGAAATGTTGTTTTGGTCGTATAACTGGCACTAGAAATGCCGCTGAGGTTTCTACCATTTTTTTTCCCCGTTAAAGGGTTTTTTTGGGGAGTTTTTCCTTATCCGCTGCGAGGGTCATAAGGACAGAGGGATGTCGTATGCTGTAAAGCCCTGTGAGGCAAATAGTGATTTGTGATAATGGGCTATATAAATAAAATTGATTGAAATTGATTGATTTAAATGTTTGGCTAGAAACGTCATTTTGGTCGTATAACTGGCACTAGAAATTGCGCTGGAAATGCAGTAATGTTTTGGTTAAAAGATTCTGTGTTTGATGCACAAACTCAGCTGGAGCTGGAAATGCAGCATTGTTTGGCCAAAAAAAACCCAACATTTTGGTGGTACAAGCGCTGCTGGAAACACAGCGATATGCTGCTATAGAACACCGCAGAAACATCAGATAGGTGGGACCACTGGTGTCAAACTATACATCTCTCAATGCTACAGTTACGGCTTAAAATGTCAACAGAAATAAACAAGTTTGCCAATTTCACACATCTCCGCTAATCAAATCAGTTGCCTGTTGCCTGCCCAGAAGTGATTGTTTGTTAGCATGATGTCAATGTGATTCAGTCTATGGAGAAAAATTTCCTCAACAAGGAAAATGATTTTTAACTGCTCTCCTCGTTATGAAAACTGAACACATTTATGTATGTTGGATATGCGATATGACAGCTTTAATAAAACATGGGCACAGATTAAATCTCGGGAGCATGCCACAGTGAAGTCTCAGAGATTTCTTTCCATTGTGGTCGGCGTGACGTAAAGACGGTGATGGCGGTTTTCGCCGGTCTCCAAAGACTGTGACTCGCTGATGGAAAACAAGCTTTTCTTGCAGCGTTCCTGAGCCGGCCAAAAATGTAGGCCTCTTTTCTTTTCAACCACCAGTGTTTACTGACAGTGCAGGCATGGAGTCACGCTCGGCTTATGATTCCCTAAGCCTAATTCTGCGTTGATGCCATCCAGAGGCTCTGTCACTCCGTCTGGGGACGAGCAGCTCGCCTCCGGTCCCACTTGGGAGTGTTTAGGTTTTGTGGCGAGGCAGACCAAGAGTTTACATTGGAAGAGTTTCATTCCTAAACACTATAAATCTATTTAGGAAAAGAAAATGGATGCCCGATGTCTGTTGCTCAATAATAATTAAAGCAAACATCAGAGGGATGCCGTTTGGAGTGAAGATGGCTTCAGGCTTCAGGGCAGCAAAGTTTTACTTTGAAAGGTGTCTCTGCTTTTTGAAATGGTGGTGAGGAATTAAATTCACAGTTCAGAGAGTTCCTACATAGTTTCATCTCATGACAAGATTTGAACATTCTGGTTTTCTTTTTGGAGCCACAAAGAAATGGAAAATGCCATTTTCTGCCAGTTGTCTGTGACATGTTAAGAAGAAATATAAAAAAGGCACACACAATATGTATTGTGATTTAAAAACAACATTCACGAAAGCAGTGTCACCATCACGGACTGGAGTTAAAATCCACAAACTTAATTTTTAGGTGTAACTTAGATCTTAAGGTTTCCAAGGATACCAAATATGTCAGGCAGAATCTGGGGGAGATGTGTCTAAAATGATGACGTTTCTAAAGTGACCGAGTATGTGAGGTGACTTTGTCAGCAGGAGGTAGAAGGGGTGGTGGATGGTGTGACACCTTGGTGAGATGACTGCCAAGCTATAGACCACTGTTCAAGACCAACAAACATCAAAACTGGTTGTGATTTAGCGAGTCATTGCCGTGTTTCCAGCAGCTTTTTAGGCACCATTTGTTGGTGTTTTGCAGAGATCTGTCACCTGTTGCTGTGTCTCCGGCAAGAAAAGTGGTTGTTTTCTTACGAGACAAAGCTGCGTTTCCTGTCGGTAGACTGTCATGAGAAGCACTTGTTTTCCTCTGAGACATAGCTCCGTTTCCTGCTGGGATTGTGTCCCCAAAACGTATATTTTTAGCCAAAAAAGAATCCTTTCCAAACCTTTACTAAGTCAGTTTTGTGCCTGTGCATAACCACATGGTAACCACAGTGTTGTGGAAATGTAAAGTGTCGGCACATGCAAATGTAGCGTATCCATGTTTTGCATTAACGTACAATGCCAACATTTTGGGTTGTGCATGAAGCGTTCAGTGTCCCTGCAGGACTGAAATATTCATCTGCAATTTGCGAGGGAGAATCATTTGTTAAGAGGACACTGCCAAGGTGGTTGCTGCAGTGTAAACATGTTATCTTGTTACGCGTGTAACCTGATTTCTCTGCAGCTACGTTGGTATCTTGTGCGCATGTAAACGCATGGACATGAAATCTGAGACTTGGAGCTCAGAAAACAAACCCTGCAGTGTGATTATTTGGAAGAAGCTTTCCATTGACAATCTGTTTTTTGTCTTCTCTTCCATGTGTGATGATGATGACCCTTCTCCTTCCTCCTCTCCTCCTGCCACAGGTAAGACTTCTATTACTACAGATAGTTGCTGTCTTGTTGCAGGCGCTCATTAGAGACAGGACAGCTGTGTGCTGCGGGACTTTGTGAGAGACATGTCATTCATGTAGCATCTTGGGTACGATCATAGAGGATGCCATGGCTCTGGCAGTGTGAGTCGTAGTAACAGTAGTAGTTTGACTTTGAGTAACATTCCTGCAGCCGCGCTGGAACAAACTGACCCAGCCTGTCTGACTGCATTCACCTCTGCTACACCGACTGAACAAGCAGCTGCACTTTGCTGCACGTAAAGCTGTTTATACCGAGCATTTACGCTTTAAAACTCTGACCCCTATTATTTGGCATGAATAAGGCAGAAACACAGATTTCAGCTTGAATCTGGTAATCTTTATCTGTATTACTTTTACGCAGTCACTCCCTTCGTGTTTCAGTTACACTACGTCACACATGTTTTTAATGTGTTACCTTCAGTCTGGCACTTTAATATTTTAGTTATTCATCAATTGTAAAGGTTGGTATGAGCTGACCCAGGATGAAGATGAAAGGATGGATGGAGGATGGATGTTGATGGATGATGGATGGATGGATGGATGGATAGATGATGGATGGATGGATGGATAGATGGATGGATGGCTGGATGGATGATGGATAGATAGATGATGGATGGATGGATGGATGGATGACAGGTGGATAGATGATGGATGGATAGATGGATGGATGGATGGATAGATGATGGATGGATAGATGGATGATGGATGGATGGATGATGGATGGATGGATGGATGGATGATGGATGGATGGATGGATGACAGGTGGATAGATGATGGATGGATGATGGATGGATAGATGATGGATGGATAGATGATGGATGGATGACGGGTGGATAGATGATGGATGGATGATGGATGGATGGATGGATAGATGATGGATGGATGATGGATGGATGGATGGATAGATGGATGACGGGTGGATAGATGATGGATGGATAGATGGATGATGGATGGATGGATGATGGATGTTGATGGATGATGGATGGATGGATGGATGGATGATGGGTGGATGGATGGATGTTGATGGATGATGGATGGATGGATGGATGATGGATGTTGATGGATGGATGGATGGATGGATGGATGATGGATGTGGATGGATGATGGATGGATGGATGATGGATGTTGATGGATGGATGGATGGATGATGGATGTTGATGGATGATGGATGGATGATGGATGGATGGATGGATGTTGATGGGTGGATGGATGGATGTTGATGGATGATGGGTGGACGATGGATGGATGGATGATGGATGGATGGATGGATGTTGATGGATGATGGATGGATGGATGATGGATGGATGGATGATGGATGTTGATAGATGATGGATGGATGATGGATGGATGTTGATGGATGATGGATGGATGGATGATGGATGGATGTTGATGGATGGATGGATGATGGATGTTGATAGATGATGGATGGATAGATGGATGATGGATGGATGGATGATGGGTGGATGGATGGATGTTGATGGATGATGGATGGATGGATAGATGATGGATGGATGGATGGATAGATGGATGACGGGTGGATAGATGATGGATGGATAGATGGATGATGGATGGATGGATGATAGATGGATGATGGATGGATGGATGGATGGATGGATGATGGGTGGATGGATGGATGGATGGATGATGGGTGGATGGATGGATGTTGATGGATGATGGATGGATGGATGGATAGATGATGGATGGATGATGGATGGATGGATGGATGATGGATGGATGGATGGATGTTGATGGATGATGGGTGGATAGATGGGTGGATGGATGGATGTTGATAGGTGGATGGATGGATGTTGATGGATGATGGGTGGACAATGGATGGATGGATGATGGATGGATGGATGGATGTTGATGGATGGATGGATGGATGGATGATGGATGGATAGATGATGGATGGATGACGGGTGGATAGATGATGGATGGATGATGGATGGATGGATGGATAGATGATGGATGGATGATGGATGGATGGATGGATAGATGGATGACGGGTGGATAGATGATGGATGGATAGATGGATGATGGATGGATGGATGATGGATGTTGATGGATGATGGATGGATGGATGGATGATGGGTGGATGGATGGATGTTGATGGATGATGGATGGATGGATGGATGATGGATGTTGATGGATGGATGGATGATGGATGTGGATGGATGGATGGATGATGGATGGATGGATGATGGATGTTGATGGATGGATGGATGGATGATGGATGTTGATGGATGATGGATGGATGATGGATGGATGGATGGATGTTGATGGGTGGATGGATGGATGTTGATGGATGATGGGTGGACGATGGATGGATGGATGATGGATGGATGGATGGATGTTGATGGATGATGGATGGATGGATGATGGATGGATGGATGATGGATGTTGATAGATGATGGATGGATGATGGATGGATGTTGATGGATGATGGATGGATGGATGATGGATGGATGTTGATGGATGGATGGATGATGGATGTTGATAGATGATGGATGGATGATGGATGGATGTTGATGGATGATGGGTGGACGATGGATGGATGGATGATGGATGGATGGATGGATGTTGATGGATGGATGGATGATGGATGTTGATAGATGATGGATGGATGATGGATGGATGTTGATGGATGATGGATGGATGGATGATGGATGGATGTTGATGGATGATGGATGTTGATGGATGGATGGATGGATGATGGATGTTGATGGATGATGGATGGATAGATGGATGATGGATGGATGGATGATGGGTGGATGGATGGATGTTGATGGATGATGGATGACAGGTGGATAGATGGTGGATGGATGGATGGATGGATGGATGATGGATGTTGATGGATGATGGATGACAGGTGGATAGATGGTGGATAGATGGTGGATAGATAGATAGATAGATAGACAGATAGACAGACTGTGGTTGTGCTGCAGGGCGAGTTGCTTTTAAAACAAGTCATCCCGACTCAGTTTTCAAGTTAAAGCTGTGCAGTAGTGCATGATGGGTAATTTATTGCCTTTGTTTGTCGTTTAGGAGCAAGTTTTCTCCAGAATGTGTCAAACCACTCAGAAAGTTCATGATGAACTTCAGACACTACACGGCCTTTAAACCTTCGTCATCATCATCAACATGCTCTACACAACCATAATGTGACTGTAATGTAAAGCGTGTTCCGCTCAGTCACAGTGTGACCTTCTCAATCAAACCACCCAGCGTCGATGGAAATAACGAACCATCGCTGACATTTACACCAAGTGTGTGTGTGTGTGTGTGTGTGTGTGTGTTTGTGTGTGTGTGTGTGTGTCACCACAGTGGCAGCTAAGTGCTACCACTTCCGCCTCGTGGCACCCGCAGCACGTGGCGCCCCTATGAAAAGCAGCCGGCTCGTTTGAGGGTTTTAAAGGCGCAGGGTGCAGTTTGTGCAGTTTGTGCAGTGGGAGATTGGCTCTATAGAGTTACGGCGACTCAGACCTCAAATCAATCAATCATCCATCTTTTTTGAGGCCTGGTGAAGAAAGCGTCATCAAAACTGTACATTTAGGCGCCAATTTTAATCAACTTTGGACGAAATCACCTGGAAAAGGAGCAATTTGTAACAAAAGTCCAGCTTTTCATGACTGAATGTGACTTTATTGTGAAATATCTCATGACATGAAACCATGTAAAGAACTCAGCAGGAGAAGAACGCGTCCAGTCCACCTTAAAGGTTCCTGAGTGTCAGCGGCAGGTGAGAGCGCCGGGGAATCTGAGGCTGAATCACGGCCTCGATTGTGTCATTTTGCGGAAGCTCCTTCTGGGTTTCACTGCCGAGCGTCGGGCAGGAAGCTGCTGTGGTCTGAGGCCGGGTTTTCCTCTGATTCACTTGTTCTTTAAACTCAGTGATGCAACACAGCAGGCCTCAAACCCACGACACCTGGAGTGCTGCTGCTGCTGTGTTCAATACACCATGACCTGCAGCCTCCACAGGATGCTCTGCTTTGTGACAGCAAGAGGGCGCTGTGCTGCCAACACACACTGCTGATTTGACTGACTGGTTTACTGCCTAGTTCTTTGACTGCTATACTGGTTTACTGACTGGTTTACTGGTTTAGAAACTGGTTTCCTGCCTAATTGGTTGCCTGGTTTACTGACTGGTTTACTGGCTGGTTTATGGGATTAGTAACTGGTTTCCTGCCTAATTTACTGGTGGGATTACTGACTGGTTTACAGGCTTAGTAACTGGTTTACTAACTGGTTTCCTGCCTAGTTGATTGGCTGGATTACTGACTGGTTTACTGGCTGGTTTATGGGATTAGTAACTGGTTTCCTGCCTAATTTACTGGTGGGATTACTGACTGGTTTACAGGCTGAGTAACTGGTTTACTAACTGGTTTCCTGCCTAGTTGATTGGCTGGATTACTGACTGGTTTACTGGCTGGTTTATGGGATTAGTAACTGGTTTCCTGCCTAATTTACTGGTGGGATTACTGAGTGGTTTACAGGCTGAGTAACTGGTTTACTAACTGGTTTCCTGCCTAGTGGATTGGCTGGATTACTGACTGGTTTACTGGCTGGTTTATGGGATTAGTAACTGGTTTCCTGCCTAATTTACTGGTGGGATTACTGACTGGTTTACAGGCTTAGTAACTGGTTTACTAACTGGTTTCCTGCCTAGTTGATTGGCTGGATTACTGACTGGTTTACTGGCTGGTTTATGGGATTAGTAACTGGTTTCCTGCCTAATTTACTGGTGGGATTACTGACTGGTTTACAGGCTTAGTAACTGGTTTACTAACTGGTTTCCTGCCTAGTTGATTGGCTGGATTACTAACTGGTTTACTGGTTTAGAAACTGGTTTCCTGCCTAATTTACTGGTGGGATTACTGACTGGTTTACAGGCTGAGTAACTGGTTTACTAACTGGTTTACTGCCTAGTTGATTGGCTGGATTACTAACTGGTTTACTGGTTTAGAAACTGGTTTCCTGCCTAATTTACTGGTGGGATTACTGAGTGGTTTACTGGCTGAGTAACTGGTTTACTAACTGGTTTACTGCCTAGTTGATTGGCTGGATTACTAACTGGTTTACTGGTTTAGAAACTGGTTTTCTGCCTAATTTACTGGTGGGATTACTGACTGGTTTACAGGCTGAGTAACTGGTTTACTAACTGGTTTACTGCCTAGTTGATTGGCTGGATTACTAACTGGTTTACTGGTTTAGAAACTGGTTTCCTGCCTAATTTACTGGTGGGATTACTGAGTGGTTTACTGGCTGAGTAACTGGTTTACTAACTGGTTTCCTGCCTAGTTGATTGGCTGGATTACTGACTGGTTTACTGGCTGGTTTATGGGATTAGTAACTGGTTTCCTGCCTAATTTACTGGTGGGATTACTGACTGGTTTACAGGCTTAGTAGCTGGTTTACTAACTGGTTTCCTGCCTAGTTGATTGGCTGGATTACTGACTGGTTTACTGGTTTAGAAACTGGTTTCCTGCCTAATTTACTGGTGGGATTACTGAGTGGTTTACAGGCTGAGTAACTGGTTTACTAACTGGTTTCCTGCCTAATTTACTGGTGGGATTACTGAGTGGTTTACAGGCTGAGTAACTGGTTTACTAACTGGTTTACTGCCTAATTTACTGGTGGGATTACTGAGTGGTTTACAGGCTGAGTAACTGGTTTACTAACTTGTTTACTGCCTAGTTGATTGGCTGGATTACTAACTGGTTTACTGGTTTAGAAACTGGTTTCCTGCCTAATTTACTGGTGGGATTACTAAGTGGTTTACAGGCTTAGTAACTGGTTTACTAACTGGTTTCCTGCCTAGTTGATTGGCTGGATTACTGACTGGTTTACTGGTTTAGAAACTGGTTTCCTGCCTAATTTACTGGTGGGATTACTGACTGGTTTACAGGCTGAGTAACTGGTTTACTAACTGGTTTCCTGCCTAGTTGATTGGCTGGATTACTAACTGGTTTACTGGTTTAGAAACTGGTTTCCTGCCTAATTTACTGGTGGGATTACTGAGTGGTTTACAGGCTGAGTAACTGGTTTACTAACTGGTTTACTGCCTAGTTGATTGGCTGGATTACTAACTGGTTTACTGGTTTAGAAACTGGTTTCCTGCCTAATTTACTGGTGGGATTACTGAGTGGTTTACTGGCTGAGTAACTGGTTTACTAACTGGTTTCCTGCCTAGTTGATTGGCTGGATTACTGACTGGTTTACTGGCTGGTTTATGGGATTAGTAACTGGTTTCCTGCCTAATTTACTGGTGGGATTACTGACTGGTTTACAGGCTTAGTAGCTGGTTTACTAACTGGTTTCCTGCCTAGTTGATTGGCTGGATTACTGACTGGTTTACTGGTTTAGAAACTGGTTTCCTGCCTAATTTACTGGTGGGATTACTGAGTGGTTTACAGGCTGAGTAACTGGTTTACTAACTGGTTTCCTGCCTAATTTACTGGTGGGATTACTGAGTGGTTTACAGGCTGAGTAACTGGTTTACTAACTGGTTTACTGCCTAATTTACTGGTGGGATTACTGAGTGGTTTACAGGCTGAGTAACTGGTTTACTAACTTGTTTACTGCCTAGTTGATTGGCTGGATTACTAACTGGTTTACTGGTTTAGAAACTGGTTTCCTGCCTAATTTACTGGTGGGATTACTAAGTGGTTTACAGGCTTAGTAACTGGTTTACTAACTGGTTTCCTGCCTAGTTGATTGGCTGGATTACTGACTGGTTTACTGGTTTAGAAACTGGTTTCCTGCCTAATTTACTGGTGGGATTACTGACTGGTTTACAGGCTGAGTAACTGGTTTACTAACTGGTTTCCTGCCTAGTTGATTGGCTGGATTACTAACTGGTTTACTGGTTTAGAAACTGGTTTCCTGCCTAATTTACTGGTGGGATTACTGAGTGGTTTACAGGCTGAGTAACTGGTTTACTAACTGGTTTACTGCCTAGTTGATTGGCTGGATTACTAACTGGTTTACTGGTTTAGAAACTGGTTTCCTGCCTAATTTACTGGTGGGATTACTGACTGGTTTACAGGCTGAGTAACTGGTTTACTAACTGGTTTACTGCCTAGTTGATTGGCTGGATTACTAACTGGTTTACTGGTTTAGAAACTGGTTTCCTGCCTAATTTACTGGTGGGATTACTGAGTGGTTTACAGGCTGAGTAACTGGTTTACTAACTGGTTTACTGCCTAGTTGATTGGCTGGATTACTAACTGGTTTACTGGTTTAGAAACTGGTTTCCTGCCTAATTTACTGGTGGGATTACTGAGTGGTTTACTGGCTGAGTAACTGGTTTACTAACTGGTTTCCTGCCTAGTTGATTGGCTGGATTACTGACTGGTTTACTGGCTGGTTTATGGGATTAGTAACTGGTTTCCTGCCTAATTTACTGGTGGGATTACTGACTGGTTTACAGGCTTAGTAGCTGGTTTACTAACTGGTTTCCTGCCTAGTTGATTGGCTGGATTACTGACTGGTTTACTGGTTTAGAAACTGGTTTCCTGCCTAATTTACTGGTGGGATTACTGAGTGGTTTACAGGCTGAGTAACTGGTTTACTAACTGGTTTACTGCCTAATTTACTGGTGGGATTACTGAGTGGTTTACAGGCTGAGTAACTGGTTTACTAACTGGTTTACTGCCTAATTTACTGGTGGGATTACTGACTGGTTTACAGGCTGAGTAACTGGTTTACTAACTTGTTTACTGCCTAGTTGATTGGCTGGATTACTAACTGGTTTACTGGTTTAGAAACTGGTTTCCTGCCTAATTTACTGGTGGGATTACTAAGTGGTTTACAGGCTTAGTAACTGGTTTACTAACTGGTTTCCTGCCTAGTTGATTGGCTGGATTACTGACTGGTTTACTGGTTTAGAAACTGGTTTCCTGCCTAATTTACTGGTGGGATTACTGACTGGTTTACAGGCTGAGTAACTGGTTTACTAACTGGTTTACTGCCTAGTTGATTGGCTGGATTACTAACTGGTTTACTGGTTTAGAAACTGGTTTCCTGCCTAATTTACTGGTGGGATTACTGAGTGGTTTACTGGCTGAGTAACTGGTTTACTAACTGGTTTCCTGCCTAGTTGATTGGCTGGATTACTGACTGGTTTACTGGCTGGTTTATGGGATTAGTAACTGGTTTCCTGCCTAATTTACTGGTGGGATTACTGACTGGTTTACAGGCTTAGTAGCTGGTTTACTAACTGGTTTCCTGCCTAGTTGATTGGCTGGATTACTGACTGGTTTACTGGTTTAGAAACTGGTTTCCTGCCTAATTTACTGGTGGGATTACTGAGTGGTTTACAGGCTGAGTAACTGGTTTACTAACTGGTTTCCTGCCTAATTTACTGGTGGGATTACTGAGTGGTTTACAGGCTGAGTAACTGGTTTACTAACTGGTTTACTGCCTAATTTACTGGTGGGATTACTGACTGGTTTACAGGCTGAGTAACTGGTTTACTAACTTGTTTACTGCCTAGTTGATTGGCTGGATTACTAACTGGTTTACTGGTTTAGAAACTGGTTTCCTGCCTAATTTACTGGTGGGATTACTAAGTGGTTTACAGGCTTAGTAACTGGTTTACTAACTGGTTTCCTGCCTAGTTGATTGGCTGGATTACTGACTGGTTTACTGGTTTAGAAACTGGTTTCCTGCCTAATTTACTGGTGGGATTACTGACTGGTTTACAGGCTGAGTAACTGGTTTACTAACTGGTTTACTGCCTAGTTGATTGGCTGGATTACTAACTGGTTTACTGGTTTAGAAACTGGTTTCCTGCCTAATTTACTGGTGGGATTACTGAGTGGTTTACTGGCTGAGTAACTGGTTTACTAACTGGTTTCCTGCCTAGTTGATTGGCTGGATTACTGACTGGTTTACTGGCTGGTTTATGGGATTAGTAACTGGTTTCCTGCCTAATTTACTGGTGGGATTACTGACTGGTTTACAGGCTTAGTAGCTGGTTTACTAACTGGTTTCCTGCCTAGTTGATTGGCTGGATTACTGACTGGTTTACTGGTTTAGAAACTGGTTTCCTGCCTAATTTACTGGTGGGATTACTGAGTGGTTTACAGGCTGAGTAACTGGTTTACTAACTGGTTTCCTGCCTAATTTACTGGTGGGATTACTGAGTGGTTTACAGGCTGAGTAACTGGTTTACTAACTTGTTTACTGCCTAGTTGATTGGCTGGATTACTAACTGGTTTACTGGTTTAGAAACTGGTTTCCTGCCTAATTTACTGGTGGGATTACTGAGTGGTTTACAGGCTGAGTAACTGGTTTACTAACTGGTTTACTGCCTAGTTGATTGGCTGGATTACTAACTGGTTTACTGGTTTAGAAACTGGTTTCCTGCCTAATTTACTGGTGGGATTACTGAGTGGTTTACAGGCTGAGTAACTGGTTTACTAACTGGTTTACTGCCTAGTTGATTGGCTGGATTACTAACTGGTTTACTGGTTTAGAAACTGGTTTCCTGCCTAATTTACTGGTGGGATTACTGAGTGGTTTACAGGCTGAGTAACTGGTTTACCATTTATATTTCTGCCAATGCTTTGGCCTGTTTCTTTAAGTCTTGTGTTATTTTTAAAGTTGCTTCTGTTTTATATATTTTCGAGCTGAAATTTGCAGACGAAATTTGCCAGCAACTGTTTCAGCCTTTTGTTTGTTTGTTTGTTTTGGTAACATGTTGACATGACCTCAGGTCCTCGCACTGATCGTCCGTAAACAAAGGGAGTGAAGGTGAGAGCAGCGAGAGGAGAGAGAAAGAAGACGAGGAGGGAAAGAAAGTTTGGCAGAGGAAAGTTATCACTCAGACATGATCAGACACACTGCAGAAACACATTAGATCAAGCCAACTCCTCTGATCCAACTGATAGTGTTACCATGTCACACACACACACACACACACACACACACACACTCCGCTGCCAGCAACAGAGCACATCAGTCATGATTTTGGGTGTGTGTGCTCACATTCTTTCACAGTTGTGCCAGTATTTGCAAATTCATCTGTACGCAGCTAAATTAATGTGTGTGTGCATAGATGCACTTTTGCAGGGTGCTTATCTGTGTGTGTGTGTGTGTGTGTGTGTGTGTGTGTGCATAGATGCACTTTTGCAGGGTGCTTATCTGTGTGTGTGTGTGTGTGTGTGTGTGTGTGTGTGTGTGTGTGTGTGTGTGTGTGTGTGCATAGATGCACTTTTGCAGGGTGCTTATCTGTGTGTGTGTGTGTGTGTGTGTGTGTGTGTGTGTGTGTGTGCATATGAGCCTGCAGCTGCACACTGTGCATTCAGAGTGTTGCAGTGTCAATGTGTGTGTGGAGGACAGACACAGTTTACACAGCACACACACAGAGTTTATAAGAGATCCCATCTGGTCAGCTCGAGCGGTGCGGTTCACTTCTAACCTTTCACTCTGGGTTTTGAGTTCTGACAGGAGTGAGACCTCTTCCCTCTCTGCAGCACCATGATCCCTCAGGCCTCAACAAAACATCTTTGAACAGCCCCCCTCCCCCCCTCTCGTCTAAATAAACTCTTTACACGCAACTCAGCTGGCGGCCTGCCGAGCCTGTCTGCTGCTGCTGAGAGCGCCTGTCAGTCAGCGACCCATCCTGGATTACTGACTGCTGTACTGGTTTACAAACTGGTTCACTGCCACATTGGTTGGCCAGATTACTGACTGGTTTACTGGCTGCTTTACTGGTTAAGTAGCTGGTTTCCTGCCAAATTGGTTGGCCAAATTACTGACTGGTTTACTGCCTAGTTATTTGACTGCTTTACTAATTTAGTAGCTGGTTTCCTGCCTAATTGATCTGCTGGTTTACTAACTGGTTTACTGGCTTGTTTACTGGTTTAGTAGCTGGTTTCCTGCCTAATTGATTTGGCTGGATTACTAACTGGTTTACTGCCTAGTTATTTGACTGGTTTACTGGTTTAGTAACTGGTTTCCTGCCTAATTGATTTGGCTGGTTTACTAACTGGTTTACTGCCTAGTTATTTGACTGGTTTACTGGTTTAGTAACTGGTTTCCTGCCAAATTGATTGGCAGTAAACCAGTCAGTGCTGCTGCTGAGAGCTCCTGTCAGTCAGCGATCAGGGCTACAAGCTGCAGCCAGGCTGGGCTCAGGACAGCTGACTGGTTTTCTGACCGTCTTATGGGGGCGGGAAGAAATTGATTGATCTCAGCATCAAGATTTTATTTTGTTTTATGATTTCTTCTGCACGACTTTTCTTAAAGAACCTCTCAGATTTCCACGTTTCCACAGCAGCACTCACAGAAGTAACATTACAGCAGTGTTTGATTTAGAATTCATGAATGGTCGCCGTGGCAGATTCACACAGGATCAAAGCCCCGCTGCAAATTTTTCAAATCAGCGGTGCAGTGAGTCATGTTAATGAGGCTTTACTGGATTAAGATTACAACTGCCACCGGCAATAATAACAGCGACTGAAGCTCCTCCAGTAACACTTGAGCTTGTCACCATGTCTCTGCATCAAGACAAATTGCTGCAGTGGGAAACAAACCAACGGAGGTTAAGTGGGATGGCTGAAATGTGCCTCCTGCAGATTCTGGGAATAAGCTTATTATTCCTGGCAGGTTCTTCAGAGGCGGAGGTGGTGCTGTACTCCAGAGACGCTTTGGGGTTTTGGTGGAGGTTTGTTAGTGTGTGGACTTTGGTTTGGTGCTTGGAGGAAGAAGGAGTGTGGTGGTGACGGAGGAGGAGACGCAGACGAGGAAGGAGAAGGAGATCAAACCTGATGGTTTAAAGTCAGGCTCTTAAATCAGTCGTTTTGTCAATGAGGTTTGGTGCAAAGAAAAAACTTTACTCGTACTTACAGCTTTGTTTCTGTGTGTGTGTGTGTGTGTGTGTGTGTGTGCAGCCGAATGGTTTCCTGTCCTCAATGGGTCCACGGCACGACAGCGATAAGAGCACCGGAGCTACATTATGCTTCAAACTCCATTACAGATTACTGGCTCTAATGCTTCCCCCCTCCTCTTCCTCCTCCTCCCACCTCCTCATGTCTCCTCTCCTCTCCTCACCCCCCCCCACACCCCCACCTCCTACTGTCCTTCTCCTCACTCACTACACCTCCTTCCCTCTTGTCTTTCCTCCCACTCCCCGTTTTCCCCCTTTTCAAAATCAAAAATGAAATTCTTTTTCCTCCCTCCTGTTTCCATTGTTTCTCTCCTCCTCCTGCTCCTTCTCTTCCTCCCACCTCCTCCTGTCTCTCCTCACCCCCTCCCACCTCCTCCTGTCCTCCTCCTCACCCACTACACCTCTTCTTGTCTTTCCTCCCGCTCCCCTTTTCCCCCCTTATACAAAATCCAAACAAATCCTTTCTCCTTCCATCTCACTCTTCCTCCCTCATGTTTCCATTGTTACTCTCCTCCTCCTCCTCCTCCTCCCACCTCCTCCTGTCTCTCCTCACCCCCTCCCACCTCTACCTGTCCTCCTCCTCACCCACTACACCTCCTTTTGTCTTTCCTCCCGCTCCCCTTATACAGAATTAAAAAAAAGATCCTTTCTCCTTCCACCTCACTCTTCCTCCCTTCTGTTTCCATTGTTTCTCTCCTCCTCCTGCTCCTTCTCCTCCTCCTCCAACCTCCTCCTGTCCTCCTCCTCACCCACTTCACCTCCTTCCCTCTTGTCTTTCCTCCCGCTCCCCTTTTCCCCCCTTTTCAAAATCAAAAAAGAAATCCTTTTTCCTCCCTCCTGTTTGCATTGTTTCTCTCCTCCTCCTTCTCCTCCTCCTCCCACCTCCTCTGGTGTCGTCTCACCCCTCCTTCGATAAAATCTTTTTACCCCCTCTTCTCCTCTTGCTCCCATTTGTTCCTCGCCCCGTCCACCTGCTTCCTACCTGTCTTTCCATCTCACTTTACCTCCCACCATTGTTGTCCTCCTCTTTCTCTCACCTCCTCCTTCCTCTCTCCACCTCCTCTTCCTCCCCTCTTCGCCTCCTCCCCCTTCTTCTTGACTTTTTCTCCCCCTTTTACAAAACCTTTTCCTTTGACCGTTCCCATCTCTGTCCTCTTCCTCTCGACTCCTCTCTTTGTCCTCCACCTCCTCCTGTCTCTCCATCTCACTTGACCTCGCTCCATTGTTGTCCTCCTTCTCCTCTTACTCCCTCCTCCTTCCTCTCGTCTCTCCTCCTACTCAACTTTATTTTCTCCCCCTTTTAAATAATCATTTCCCTTGACCTCCTGTTACCTCCCTCGTGTTTCCATCTCTGTCCTCTTCCTCTCACCTACGCCTCCTCCTATCTGTCCACACCTCCTTCACCCCCTCATCCTCCCACACCAATTGTTTTCCTCCTCCTTTTACTGAAAACTCCTCCCTCCATCTCCCCTTACTTTGTTTCCATTTCTCCTCCTACCTCCCATCAGCTTCTACCTCTCTTTTTCATTTTCTCCCCCTGCTCTTTTTTCCCTTCACCTCCTCCTCTTTCTCCCAACCCCTCTCCTTTTCTTAGCCCTCTCCACCTCCTCCGTCTCCTCCTTCTCCACTTTATTTTCTCCCCCTGTTGCAAAATCATTCCCTTTGACCTCCTGTAACCTCCCTTGTGTTTCCATCTCTGTCCTCTTCCTCTCAACTCCTCTCTTTGCCCTCCACCTCCTCCTGTCTGTCCACACCTCCTCCACCTCCCTCATCCTCCTGCTTCAACTGTTTTCCTCCTCCTTTTATTGAAAACTCCTCCTTCCATCTCCCTTTACTTTGTTTCCATCTCTTCTCCTAACTCTCATCAGCTTCTGCCTTCACATCCTTCTCCTCCTCTTTCTCCCAACCCCTCTCCACCTCCTCCCCGTCCTCCTCCTCCACTTTATTTTATCCCCGTTGCAAAATCATTTCCTTTGACACCTCCCATCAGCTTCCATCTCTGTCCTCTTCCTCTCACCTCCTCTCTTTGCCCTCCACCTCTTCCTCTGTTGTCTCCACACCTCCTCCACCCCCTCATCCTCCCACCCCAACTCCTTTCCTCCTCCCTTTACCAGAAACATCCTCCTTGTCTCTGTTTCCATCTCTCCTCCTACCTCTCATCAGCTTCTGCCTCTCTTCGCATTTTCCCTGCCTCCTCCTCCTCCTCCTCCACCCTCATCAGTATCTACTGCATAACAACATTTAGCAGTTCCAAATTGGACAACATGTAATCATGCAAACCATTCAAAAGCCAGTGAAGGCATATCAGACGCTTTGGCAGCCGTCCCCATTACTCTGTGTGTGTGTTTGTGTGTGTGTGTGTGTGAGTCTATGCACACACACACACACACACACACACACACACACACACACACGCACACACAATCATACTAAATGTTTTCCCTCTCTCTCTCTCTCTCTCTCTCTCGTCTTTTCCTCCACCGGCCTCCTTCCTCTCCTTTCTCAGCTCAGGATGCCGGGGATTGAAAGTTCGCACGCGAGGCTAAGTGTGTGTGTGTGTGTGTGTGTGTGTGTGTGTGTGTGTGTGTGTAGGGAAAAGGGGAGTTCATTTGAAACTGAAGCAGCGACTCCAGCAAATTAGCCGTGTTTCCATCAGTTGTGTTGAAGCGAGTAAAGAGGCTTCCTGATCATTTCTGACCCTCCTGATGTTTCCTGTCTTTCTTTCTTTCTTTCTTTCTTTCTTTCTTTCTTTCTTTCTTTCTTTCTTTCAACAACACGACCTTCTTCTTTTTGGATGTTTCTCGTAGTGCAAACTCAACAGCCATGTTGTTTTCTGTCTCTTGTTGCCACACTTTCACTTTTGGAAGGAATGAATGTGTCTTCCTAAAATGTTTGGGTCTCAGATTCTCTGCAGTTGCATTTATATTAATAAAAAATATGAATTAAATTAAATTAAAACAAACAAATATGACCAAGAGACTTAAACTTAATAATTATTTAATACTTTTCAGTGATCAGTTTGTGGGAATTAAACCCCACAAACTTTGTTTTAAGTCCTCAAACAAAAGCTGGATTAACAGTGACACCTACCTGTGATAATATTAATAGAAACAACAGCTCTCTTGATGCGATGTTTATTTTGTATGAGATTTTTAGTGTGTAACTTCCTGTACGTAACATGATACAACATTAATGCATTCACAATACAGCAGTTAACTCGATGTAACTATTTAGAACATTAGAAATTTGCAATACTGAGCAACATGTCATTTTTACATTTTCTTATATTTCAGTCATTTTTGAGAATCAGGACAAAACCTTACAGTTTAGCAGGAGAAAAAGGTTCTCATGTTCCTGCTTCGTATATCTTTGAAACCTTCTTTTTTAGGACCCTGAAGGTGTTTTATTAAGTTTTTGTCTTGCTGCCAAAGTCAGCTCACAGCCCATGGGTTTTGTTTGGCGGCCATTTTGAATTGACGTCCGCACTTTTTTATAACTTGTGAGCCAGACAATGTACAAAGACAAATGAACCCACTTTCATATATTTTACACCAGTAAAAAGATGATCGTAGCAGTACATTTTGACACCAATTTATCAGCACATACTGTTAATATTAGATTTTTAAGGCTTTTAACACATTTTTTAATCATTTGAAGCTGTGAATTCCTCTCTGGGACGAGGCTGTTTTCTTGGACAGAGAATGTTTCTACATTAAAAAAAATTACCGCGGATTAAAATATTTGAGAAATCGTATTTATTTCATTCACATAAAATCTTTAAAGATACTGTTTTACCACAGAAACAGAATCAGTGGGATGATAAGTTCGAATTTTAAGGGTTTTTTGTTTTGGTAGGACTCATTTGCCCCAATTCTCAGGAAGGGTTGCAGCGGTATACCAATTTTAACCTCTCCTCCTCTGTTAAATGGTATCTCCCAGGCGCACTACGTCATCAAACCATGTGATGTTTGGTACTGCCAGATTCAGGAAGCTCTCAACTTTTCAAAAATAACATCGTTTTTCTTTTATTTCTTATGGATTTCGCACCAGAGCAGCCTCACAAAGTCCAAAATCGCGATGAGGAGTGACAAGTCATGTCATGCTGTTTTTCAACGGGAAAAGTTAAAGTTAAAATTTTATATTATTAAATCTTCAATTTTTTACTGACTTCAGAGGCCCATTACTCTGTCTCTGTATCACCTAGAGTGTTTCTGACACTTTCACAAGAAACTTCAGGGAGTTTTCTTTCTGGCAAGACCTCATGCATGCATGTAGTCAGAGCTGCTCAGAAGCTACAGTCATTTTAATTTGGGTATGTCATTTTAGGTGTTTTTGCTACAAAATGGGGGTGGAGTGCATGAGGTTAACTATTATTGCTCAAAAATGTTGAGGTTTCAAGTCAGTATTGCAAATTTCTAATGTTCTAAAAAGTACAAGAGGTTAAGGTATACTGTGATATGAATAGTGACGGTTATCATACCGTGTACATTTGCTTATCTATGATATTGCGGGAAAAAAATGCAACTGGACAGAGAATGTCAGTTTTATTAGGGCCTGAACACAACTTCTTCTTCCTCATCTCATTTTCGAGGGCCTAAAGTTTCTCAGAAAGTTATGAAATTTTGCACACACAATATTTTAGAGGTCTCATGCTTGGGTGCCAAAAATTGGCTCAGTAGCACCCCCTGTTACATTTCTATGGGAGAGTAAAAAAGGGAGAGTTCTACTATAAAAAATTGCCCTTAAGGGTAATTCACACAGATAATAATAATATATACATTATACAGTGACACATTGGAATCGTAATATTTTCTTAGACAGTTATCGTGCTCTTATTCTCAAGAATGGGTGATTTCTATATTTATATGTACACTAAAACTTTGATTAAACGCCCTTCCCTTCTTCAAAATTAGCTCCTTTAGTTTTCAGAGTAGTTGAGTGACAGTGTTTGCAGATTAACTCCTGAAGTTGCCCCTCGTTCACTGAGTGATTGGTGTGATCCCAGTGTGTGTGTGTGTGTGTGTGTGTCAGGGTGTGGTGGGTCGTGTGCAGTATCAGCGGAGGCACCCGAGGATGACCCGCCATTCAGACGAGAAGGAATGTAAACGCTGAGACGTCTCCTCCAGACTCGGCCTTATCGTAGCAGCATGCCGGGGGGTCAGAGGTTGTAGGAAGAGCAGGGTCAGGGCTGGAGCACTGTGTGTGTGCATGTGTGTGTGTGTTTTGTGCATGAACTTTCACAGGACGTTGTGTGCAGTTTCAGTGCCTGAATGCAGCCTGTGTGCAAACCTTTGCTCACATGTCTCCAGGAAACGACTGACAGCAGGACTCATCAGTCAGCTTCGGGCCCGCGGGCAGAAGACTCGATAAATCAAAATCTCACAGCTGCAGTTTGACACATTCTCCTCTTTAAATTGATATAAATAAACAGGGTGCATTTCATGTTGACAGTGTGTGTTTTCAGGCCCGAATCCGTGATTCACCTGTGACACTCGGGACGTTGGGTTGTTTACCATTTTTCTGTGGGCTCGTCATTTGGGCGCGGCCATCTGTGAAATAGTTGTGGTTTTCAAAGTGAGACTTTTAACCGCAGAGCAGGAAGTGGCAGTTACAACAAGCATGGATGGAGAGAAGAAGTTAGAAAACAAGTTAATAAAGAGATGCATGTCTATTTTGAATGAAGTTTGGCACCGGCAGGGTTATTACAGCACCCCCTCAATGGACAAATGGCGGCAGTTTATGGTTCAGATTACATGTGGTCTCCACAAAATGTCATTGATCAAAGGGACAGCACCATAACAGGAAACTGGGCGCACCAGACAACAGATGATACATGTTAGAAAACACAGAGATGATTTAGTGCGAATGGAGAAGCGCTCAGAGGGGAACTTTGAATCTGAAACCCTTCTCGATTTCCAAACCACACAAGGGCTTTTCTATACTTTCGCCCTCGCCGTTTGTTCATGTCCAAACCTGCCCAGAGAGGATCAGAGAGGGAGGAAGAGTGAGCTCGAACTGAGAAGTGAAAGACCGGGGGGGGGGGGGAGTCGGTGATTCTGATCTCCTGTCACCCCTCCTCCTCCTCCATGGTGCAGTCCAAAGGGATGAAGAACAATGACTCCATTCAGCTCTTGGATTTCAAAGTCGACAGAAACCGCAGAGTGCATCAGAGCGGGTGTTTGGAGATGGAGGGATGGTGGCGAGGGCCGCTGGGGGGGGCGTGTTCGCAAATGTGATAGAAAAGGAAAAACGGTGATGTAGTGGAGGGGTTGTAAATGATTTCATGACGGGGTTAACAAGTGCATACCCAGAAAAAAGAACTTCTTAAAGGGTCTTCGGGAAGCTTTTAGGGACTGTTACTCATGCTGTGTTCACAGGGCGAGTGTCAAGGCAACAGTGTGACCGGTACATGATCGAGAAGTTGCTGTGGAAGTGTTGCTGAAACACTTCTTAACATAGTTTTGTCGTCTTGTGCTTGTGTTTGTCTGCTGCTTGCCACACAGCACCTCGACTTCATGTCATCTAAACATTGTATTTTAACTTCACACTTTGCCGCTGCATTGCATCCCTGCGTGCACCACAATGCACACAACGGAACTGAAACATACGATTAATTGACGCCTCGATGTGGCTAGAGTGCTTCAGACAAGCGCAACTTTGGTTTGTAATGCGTCAGGCTTATCTGATGGGACAAGTTTCGGACGTCAGTTTGCAGCTTCATGTCACTTGCTTCTCTTGAAAATGACGCCTGTTGCTGTGTCGCTCGAAGTGTGAAGACAGCGCAACAAACATTTTAATTAATGAATAATTAGACTAAATTCATATTTTTACTTGAAGGGATAGGACTGTAAAATGTAAGAACAGTGATAATAAACATAAAACAGACAAAAAATGCAAATTGATATAAAAGGACGCTTAAAAACTGTTTAAAAAGGATGAACTGTTTCAAAAATTCTGTTTAAAAATGGTGAAAGTATTCACAAGATAAAATAAATCATAGAATTACAAAATCATTCATCATAAAATTAAGTACGATACAACATTTTAAGAGTTACAGTAGCTTGAAGCATAAAAAGAAACAGTTTCATGGTCCTAGTTAAAGGCTAACGAGAACAGATACGTTTTAAACTTTCTATTAAAAATTTAGCGAGCTAGCTTCCCTGATATCTGTTGGGGCGTAATCGGCAAAGGATCAAAGCATCCCCGAGCTTCTTCCAGCTGTTGCTGAGAGCCTCCAAAAAAATCCCACAATTATAGAATTTACCAAGGCCTAAACTGACTTTAGATACCATTGAAATACAGTGGTATCGGATCGATACTTGGTATTGGCCAGTATGCAAGTTCAAACTTAAAAATTCCCTAGTTACAGCTTCTCAATTGTAAGGATTTACTTAATTTCATATGATGGATAAATTTAGTATCTTTTGGTTTTGGACTGTCACACGGATAAAGCAAGTGATTTGAAGACGTGTCTGTGGGTTTAGCGATGACCATTTTCTCTGTTTTCTTACACTTTATAAATCAGATGTGTACAAGCACGTGACTGGATTACACTAACATGCAGAGGAATTCTTGTTTTTCTCTAAAATACCGTTAGAGCACCCTTAGCTTCTTTATAGTTCCGTAAAGTTATCACCAAAACATCCAAGCACCGTGTATGTTCAACATAAGACCATAAAAAAAGGACACCGGGCTTTGTATACACAACACAAATGAAGCAGGGGAGGAGGCATGTTGAGTGCCTCAGGGCCCGTCTTCATTAAACTATAGAAGAAGTAGAGGGTGGAGGTGGTTTGAGGGGGTTCTCCTGTTTTATGAGGGTTCTGGCAGTTTGGTAAAAGTCAGCTGTTCCTTGTTAAAATGTCAGCGTTGGGGGGTAGAGAGGTAACTGAAGTGGGTTTTTTAACCACGTCAGAAGCAGAACTGGGAGTTCCCCAGGGCACCTACGTCGATCCTCTCATGTTTTCCTTTTTTTTTCTTGCTTCGTTTGTGTTTTTCTACGTTTGTGTCTCTTGTTTCGTCCTTCAAGTATCACACTTTGTCGTTAGTCTTCACGCCTATTTCTCACTTTGTTCAGCATGTTCACACTTTTTCTATTTATACCCCACACGCCTCTTTCAGTTCTCCGTCCCCATCTTCATCAATCTCCTGTCTCACCCTGTTCTCAGTACTAAAATAGCTTATTGTTGCTGTACTGCCACACTAAACCACTAAACCAGATCGCCTCCAGCTATGAGTGGTGTGCATATGAGTGTGTTAGAGAGGCCCTCACTCTGAGCGTGCCCGGACAAACCCCCCTCCAAACACACACACACACACACACTTACAAAACAAAACCACACTAAGGGCAACAGTGAAATCAAACACAAAGACGTACACTCTTAAATTCCTGCGCCTAGTTTTGGTTAACACATCTTTTCTGAATATTTGTTAACAACCCACACATTGTTTGCGTTATGTTCTTGGACGACTGTTCCATATTTGCTCTTAAAATCATTAGTCAGCCTCTTAAAACCTGTAAAAGTGTCTCATTTAGTCAACAGAGAGCACAAGTTCAGTCCTGTCCAGTTTCTGTTTGGGCTGCAGCCAAACTGTGTACTGTAAACCTTTATCTCCGGGTGGTGCATGTCTAAATTTAGAGCCCCTGTCTTCTTGAGGTATCATATTTGTCAGCGATGATCCTGTGTAAGTGTCTCCTATCATTCCTATATTGTGAGGAAATGTTTGTGTGCGGTCAGGTTACAGAGAAGGTGTCAAAGCAGGTTTCATGAGAGTGAGAGTGTGCAGGTACGCCAGGTGATTTCACTGCTCTGAACTCTTAGAGATGAGGAGCAAATGAGGGCAAATTGGTTGATGAAATACACGTCCAGCTCCTCAGATGTGAGAATTTTGTGGTTTTCTTTGTCATAAATGATGGTAAATGAAATATCTTTGGGTCTGAGGGATGAAAATGGAAACATCTCACTGGCATTAGACAGTATTTACAGGTTTATTTGAGCAGTGCCTGTAAAAACAGCCCCTGTAAACCTGCTGAATGTCTGTGGTTGTACCGGGAAGCTCCCAGGTGGTAACCTTTATAACACTGGTGATGTGAAGCAGGGCGTCGCTGGGAACAGAGCGACTGTGCTCAGTTAACCTTCCCTGAATAAATAAACACACACAGAATAGAAGCGTACCTACTCAGGCTGAATCAAAGTGTGAAACCCGGCTGCTGGCCCGCAAAAGAAAACAGAGGGTTCAGTATTTAAATTCATGAAATGTGAGAGCGCATGAAATCAGTTGGCACTGCTGCGTTGCGCCATAAATCACGTTAAACGCCGTGCAGAGCATGCCGTGGGAGCTGTGAAACATTTGGCATGGCACAAGGGAGAGGAAAAACTCCCCGTGAGGAGCGGGAGAGGGGGGGAAGGAGCAAAGGAGCATGGGATTAAAGTCTGTTTTAACATGAAGCTCGCATGTTGACACATTTCACAACACATGCTGGGAAATCACCGACATCAGGCTCAGCGGGGGAGCAGGTGAGGTCGAGTCCACAGGTAATCAGCCAGTTGTCCATCCTTCTGTCCGTATGTCCTGTTCTTGTGAACTCCATATCTCAAGAACTTGAGGGAGTTTCCTCAAATTTGGCACAAACGTTGACTTGGAATCAAGAATGAATTGATTAGAAATTGGTGGTCAAGGGTCGCTGTGACCGCACAAAATATTGGCCGTAACTCAAGAACTGATACGCTAATGTCTAATAGAATAAACTATGACATTTTATATCCAAAAGGTCAAAGGTCAACTTCACTGCGACATCATAATGTTCCGCAAAAACACTTTTCTGGCCATTACTCAACGACCTAACTCAGGATCAGGATATAACAATGGCCAAAAGAATTCGGAGGCATACAACCCTGAGGCGGTAATCGTAGTGGAGTTTCCACATGACTTTGTATGAATGATCTTTATTGTCACCATGTGCACAGGTGAATTAAATCTTAACGAAAACAGGACAACCAAAGACAAAACTTGAAAAGACTCAAAGAAGCACCAGAACAAATTAACTCACACTCTCGTGAACTCAATATCTTCAGAAAGCCTTGAGGTAATATCTTCAAATTCACTCTTGTTAACATGATCTCAAAAACATCTCGAAGGAATTTGTTCAAATTCAAACCTTGTCTCAAAAAGGAACTGATCAAAAAAATTTGGTGATTCAAGGTCAAAGGTCTCATTTTTTGCATGCGATATCTCAAGAAGGCATTGAGGGAATTTGTTTAAATTCGTCACAAACGTCCACTTGGGCTGAAAAATAAACTAATTAGAATTTGGTGGTCAAAGGTTACTGTGAGCTCACGATACATGTTTTTGACCATAACTCAAGAATTATTGTGCTAATTATGACAAAACTTCACACAGATGTCTAACAGGATAAAATAATGAAGGGATGGCATTTTATATCCAAAAGGTCAAAGGTCAGCTTCATTTATTTCGTAGCAACCTGTGGCTGTATTTCCTGCCGGGATAGTGCCACATTAACACGGTTGTTTTTTCCGGAGACATTGGCACATTTACCGCAGGGATTGTGCCCCCAAAAGTGGGTATTCAAGTAAAGTATCTGTTTATTTTCCATTTAGTAATATGCCTCGTCATTGTGGTTTATTGGTGTATTGTTCGTGTTGTATAATCCTGTTTAAATGTAAAGCTATAGCCGCCCCCAACAAAGACAACAACAGCACATAAACCAGGACAGTGCACATTAATAAACTCTGCTGTAAATTAGCCAACAAGCTGTTTGTTTGTAGCTGCAGGCGCTGCCAGATGTTGCATCGTCACCCAGAAAGAATCTCAGATTAAAGCCGTATAGACTAAAATCATTAGAAATGAGCGCAAAATCATTTAACTTGTTGTGTGCATATTTATTCTTTTATGTGACATTTTTACTCCCTTTAATGTGCGTTCATGTCCTGGTGTTGCGTCAGTCATGTAATATTTTGAGGCCGGGCGTGCAGGGTGGCCAGACCTCCAAAATATGTGAGACAAGTGAAATGTCTGCTGTGGGAATGCGAGCGGTCGGCGGCCTCATGAATCAAACTAAATAAAACAGGCGCTGGTGTAAATCAGCACACGAGGGCATCTCAAAAATAAAAATTTCCCGCTTTTTGTTTGCTTTTTTTGTGTGTGTTTTAAAAAGCTGATTTATGTCAACCAGACAGTCTCTGTTTGCTCGTCCAAACTATCTCCTTGGCTCTTGGGTGTATTTTGGGATTCACACCAGCTGCTCCACAACACAAATGATGTGTTCTCTCCATATTTCTATGGCTCCAGATCAAACCAATGTTAGCCGAACACCCACACTATTTGAATTTCCTGCCACAGTGCGGGAACGTCCTCTTTGATAGATGCTCCTGACATGTAACGCCACCTGGTTTTCCTCACAGGGAGGAGATTTAAAGAGTGTGTGACCAGCTGAAGCCACAGGGACGTTTCCCTTTCTGTGTGCTCCACTGTGTTTTAACCAGCCCATCTGGTTTGGTTGTCCCCTGGCGTGTTCTTGTCTCTGCAGCAGGCTCTTATGGCAAATCTCAAATTATCTGAGTCTTTTATGGCTCTTACCAAACTGTGCTTTTACTTTTGGCTTGTCCTTAGCGATGTTCGAAGCTTTTTGATGACAGTGACCATCAAACCCAACCAGAGGACAAGTTTTCCTCTGCTATTTAAAGCAATGATTTGGTGAAATTTGCTTTCTTGCTGAGACGGTTTCATCTTTGCACGGTAAATATGAAGCTAGTTAGCTTAGCTTAGCATACAGACTGGAAACAAAGGGAAACAGCTAGCATAGGTCTGACCAAAGGTAACAAAATCTGCCGTTTAGCTCGTTTAAAGGTCCGAAATTAAATAAATAAATATATATTGAATTATTTCTCTTGCCTTTATTCTCGTCTTTGTTTAGGACGGATTCAAGATACATGAATCAGTGTATTTAGCGATGAAAAATAATCATAACACCACTGTTACTCCAATTTTCTTGCTGTCAGACATTTTTAAACTTAAGCTCATCACATATAATCACTGTAAGGAAACGTCTAAAAAGAGGTTCCTGTAACTTTTCTTCTGGTATAACTTATAATCAGAGGGTTATCATCCGGTGTCTCTAAATTATACGTAAAATGCTTTTTATGCTTTTTCAGTTGGAGACGCTGCATGTTTCCATCGTCTCGTTTCGGAGCAAAACTCTTCTGCACACACGAGCGCTATTAGAAAACCAGCTCGATCTGGATCGATCGAGTCTGCCTGTCAGCGTCTGAGGCAGTCGTCAACCACTTCACATGATTCCTGTCCTCCAAAATGGCCGCCTCCCTGCTGTGTTCGATCCGCTGGGGGAAAATACAGAGGCCAACGGGTAATTTTGTGGCTCTGTCTGTTATCCTCGTTTGGCCTGGAGTTTTTTTAACAGGGGCAGGGCTGAGCCAGCCTCCATGCACCATGTGTGGTGTGTGTGTGCCAGTACTCCAAACCAGCAGCCTGCACAGAGTGTCGGCCTGCAGCTTCTCTTTCATGGATTGATCAGTTGATTTGTCGTCTTTAAACTGTCAGCAGAGCTCAAGGTGACGTCTTCAATCAGACCAAAGTCACACATGTTGATTTGTTTTATGCCAATAATTTAGTTCCATTAATCAAACTGGTTTGTGTCTGCCTGTTCCTCCACCATCACTACACCCATCGTCACGGCCGCAGTACCTGTGGCCAAAGGCATTATGTTCTCTGGTTGTCCGTCCATATGTCCCATTATTTTGAACGCAATATCGCAAAAATGATGTGACAAAACTTCTTCAAATTTGGCGCAGTTGTACCACTCCGACAGTGCTTCAACACTACATTGTGGGTTCAGTATCTTTCCCAAGGACACTTCGGGCCAGAGGAGCAGGGTATCCAACAGCCAATCTTTCGATTAGTGGACGATCCGTTCCACCTCTGAGTCACAACCATCCTGGAAAAATGGATGTGATATCTCAAGAACACACTGAGAGGATTTAATTAATTTTGGCGCAAATGTCCCTTTAGACTTACTGATGAACTGATTCGATTTTGGTGGTTAAAGGTCTCTGTGATCTTGCTCTTGTCTTTCTCATAATCGCAATATCTCAAGAAGACCTTGAGGGAAGTTATTTAAATTTGGCAGAAAATGTCCAGCTCGAATGAAGAATTAACCGATGAGAATTTGATGGCTGAAAGTCAAAGGTCAAGGTCACTGTGGCCTCATGTGTCTCAATCTTGTAAATTCATGACTTGTATTTCAAGAACACCTCCAGGGATTGTTTTGCAAATTTAGCACAAACATCCACTTGGACTCAACAATGAACTGATTAGATTTTTTGGGGTCAAAGGTCAAGGTCTCCGTGGCCTTGCATCCATCTCACTATTGTGATTGATATCTCAAAAACACCTTGAGGGAATTTCTTCAAATTTGGCACGAACAACATCTTGGACTCAAAAATGAACTGATTAGATTTTTGTGGTCAGAAGTCCAAGTGACTGTGACCTTGTGTCTGTCTTATTTTGTGAACAAGATATCTCAAGAATGTCTGGAAGGAGTTCTCTCAAATTTAGCACAAACATCCACTTGGACTCAAGGGGGAACTGATTAAGATTTGGTGGTAAAAGGCCAAACGTAAAGGTCACTGTAACCTCACAAAACATGTTTCTGGCCATAACTCAAAAATTCTTAGGCTACATTCGACAAAACTTCACACGGATGTCTAACAGGATAAGACAGTTAAGTGATGACATTTTATATCCAAAAGGTCAAAGGTCAACTTCACTATGACATCATAATGACTGACTTTGACTTTGAGTGACTTTTCTGTTCGTTATTCTGCGTCATTTCGGCGAAGGGGAGACATTTGGTCAGATACTGAATTAGTGACTGTTGGAGGGAAGATGTGTGTGAAGCATCACCGTTTTACCCAGTAAGGATACAAACTGTAACTGCAACTTGATTGGTCGGTGAAGGTACATGATTGCAAAGCGTTAATTCTAATTTTTTTTTACTCGCTTCCTCCACCTGCTTCCTCTCTGAGAGGATATTTTCGGGTTATTTTTCTCTTGTTTTTCTGCTGCTGATAAGAAGTGCCTGATAAGTGCCGGAGGGGGGAAGAGGAAGAGGAGGAAGAGTTGAGTGACAGTGTTGTAAGACGACAGGAAACATAAGGCAGCTCCACCCTGATAGAAAGAGACAGAGATGTTCCTCTTGGTTTTTTTCTCACTTCTCATTTCGGCAGATATCATATTTGAGAAGTTGTTTTGTAAACACAATCAGCTGCTTGTCGCTGAGTGTTGAGGAAGTTACGGCTCGAAGAAGTTGAAATACAGCAAAGCAAGTTCTGATGATAACATGATGATATCTGTAACCCTACTGTCTCTGGTTAAACAAAAAGGATCTTACTCTTTAAATAAAAGCTCTATCTCTGTAGGGATCCTTTCCATAATGTGGTCAGACACACCATAATAGTCTGAGCCTGTCAGTGACAAAAACAGACACTTTTAGTTGACGTACTTGGTGCAACATATAGTTCACTGCTCCCCAACACTGTTGCTGCATCACCCTGTTTCTTGGAATGTTGCACAACTTTGTCCGGAGATCTGCACACTGGGTGGAGAAAAGTAAAAGTTGTTTCCTAAATTGGTTTCAGTTCCTGTCTGTGGTTTCTTCTTCTGTGTTTTCTCAGAAATGTGTGTTCTTTTAAGAAAGTGAAATGAACAACAATACAAAACAGAAACAGATTAAATAAATGTCAATTTGGCCATAAAAATGTGATCGGACGGCTCATTTTCTGTCCAACCTGCAGCTTGTTTGTTTCTTGGCACACTTGAAGCTGAGTAACCCTTCCTCTGTGGATGTTTTGTTTCTTCTTCTGTGGATTAAAACAACTGACAGGGTATGTTTTTTTATCGCCTTCACCTCCAGCCACCATGAAGAAAGGCCAGAACGGCACCAGCTGGACCAGCGAGCGGAGCCTCATGTTCGGGGTGAATGCCCAGAGCACGCCAACTCCGTCCTCCACAGCCTCCATGTCTCACCAGGTGACCTCCATCGATGGAGTCAGCTTCACTGAGGGAGACCTGCTGCTTCAGGTAACACCTCAACGATGCTGGTCGTTCTACAGATTGTTTTGTGTTTCAGAGACAAAGCAACATTAAGTTTTTTTCTTTTTATCTTCAGGCTCTGAACGGCTTTGTGTTGGTGGTGACGGCTGAAGGCTACGTCTTCTACACGTCCCCAACCATCCAGGACTTCCTCGGCTTCCACCAGGTAAAACAGGACGCAGGAATAAAACCAAAACCAACCTCAAAACCAACGTTAGGAAGTAGTATTGTCTTCTGTCCACACTACATGCATCAGCGGGTTTTAGCACAAAGTCTTAAGATGCAGGCAACATGGGGGTTGGTATAAACACCCAGGATTGATGCTTGAAATGCAGCTGGTAAATGCTGTGAGGGCTGGTAAAAACACCCAGGATTGATGCTTGAAACGCAGCTGATAAATGCTGTGAGGGTTGGTAAAAACACCCGGGATTGATGCTTGAAATGCAGCTGATAAATGCTGGGAAGGGTTGGTAAAAACACCCAGGATTGATGCTTGAAATGCAGCTGATAAATGCTGGGAAGGGTTGGTAAAAACACCCAGGATTGATGCTTGAAATGCAGCTGATAAATGCTGGGAAGGGTTGGTAAAAACACCCAGGATTGATGCTTGAAATGCAGCTGATAAATGCTGGGAAGGGTTGGTAAAAACACCCAGGATTGATGCTTGAAACGCAGCTGATAAATGCTGGGAAGGGTTGGTAAAAACACCCGGGATTGATGCTTGAAACGCAGCTGATAAATGCTGTGAAGGGTTGGTAAAAACACCCGGGATTGATGCTTGAAATGCAGCTGATAAATGCTGTGAAGGGTTGGTAAAAACACCCGGGATTGATGCTTGAAATGCAGCTGATAAATGCTGTGAAGGGTTGGTAAAAACACCCGGGATTGATGCTTGAAATGCAGCTGATAAATGCTGTGAAGGGTTGGTAAAAACACCCGGGATTGATGCTTGAAATGCAGCTGATAAATGCTGTGAAGGGTTGGTAAAAACACCCGGGATTGATGCTTGAAATGCAGCTGATAAATGCTGGGAAGGGTTGGTAAAAACACCCGGGATTGATGCTTGAAATGCAGCTGATAAATGCTGGGAAGGGTTGGTAAAAACACCCGGGATTGATGCTTGAAATGCAGCTGATAAATGCTGTGAGGGTTGGTAAAAACACCCAGGATTGATGCTTGAAATGCAGCTGATAAATGCTGGGAAGGGCTGGTAAAAACACCCGGGATTGATGCTTGAAATGCAGCTGATAAATGCTGTGAGGGTTGGTAAAAACACCCAGGATTGATGCTTGAAATGCAGCTGATAAATGCTGTGAGGGTTGGTAAAAACACCCAGGATTGATGCTTGAAATGCAGCTGATAAATGCTGGGAAGGGCTGGTAAAAACACCCGGGATTGATGCTTGAAATGCAGCTGATAAATGCTGTGAGGGTTGGTAAAAACACCCAGGATTGATGCTTGAAATGCAGCTGATAAATGCTGTGAAGGGTTGGTAAAAACACCCAGGATTGATGCTTGAAATGCAGCTGATAAATGCTGTGAGGGTTTGTAAAAACACCCGGGATTGATGCTTGAAATGCAGCTGATAAATGCTGTGAGGGTTGGTAAAAACACCCAGGATTGATGCTTGAAATGCAGCTGATAAATGCTGTGAGGGTTGGTAAAAACACCCGGGATTGATGCTTGAAACGCAGCTGATAAATGCTGGGAAGGGCTGGTAAAAACACCCGGGATTGATGCTTGAAATGCAGCTGATAAATGCTGTGAAGGGCTGGTAAAAACACCCAGGATTGATGCTTGAAATGCAGCTGATAAATGCTGTGAAGGGTTGGTAAAAACACCCAGGATTGATGCTTGAAATGCAGCTGATAAATGCTGTGAGGGTTGGTAAAAACACCCAGGATTGATGCTTGAAATGCAGCTGATAAATGCTGGGAAGGGCTGGTAAAAACACCCGGGATTGATGCTTGAAATGCAGCTGATAAATGCTGTGAGGGTTGGTAAAAACACCCGGGATTGATGCTTGAAATGCAGCTGATAAATGCTGTGAGGGTTGGTAAAAACACCCGGGATTGATGCTTGAAATGCAGCTGATAAATGCTGTGAGGGTTGGTAAAAACACCCAGGATTGATGCTTGAAATGCAGCTGATAAATGCTGTGAGGGTTGGTAAAAACACCCGGGATTGATGCTTGAAACGCAGCTGATAAATGCTGGGAAGGGCTGGTAAAAACACCCGGGATTGATGCTTGAAATGCAGCTGATAAATGCTGTGAGGGTTGGTAAAAACACCCAGGATTGATGCTTGAAATGCAGCTGATAAATGCTGTGAGGGTTGGTAAAAACACCCGGGATTGATGCTTGAAACGCAGCTGATAAATGCTGGGAAGGGCTGGTAAAAACACCCGGGATTGATGCTTGAAATGCAGCTGATAAATGCTGTGAGGGTTGGTAAAAACACCCGGGATTGATGCTTGAAACGCAGCTGATAAATGCTGGGAAGGGCTGGTAAAAACACCCGGGATTGATGCTTGAAATGCAGCTGATAAATGCTGTGAAGGGCTGGTAAAAACACCCAGGATTGATGCTTGAAATGCAGCTGATAAATGCTGTGAAGGGTTGGTAAAAACACCCAGGATTGATGCTTGAAATGCAGCTGATAAATGCTGTGAGGGTTGGTAAAAACACCCAGGATTGATGCTTGAAATGCAGCTGATAAATGCTGGGAAGGGCTGGTAAAAACACCCGGGATTGATGCTTGAAATGCAGCTGATAAATGCTGTGAGGGTTGGTAAAAACACCCGGGATTGATGCTTGAAATGCAGCTGATAAATGCTGTGAGGGTTGGTAAAAACACCCGGGATTGATGCTTGAAATGCAGCTGATAAATGCTGTGAGGGTTGGTAAAAACACCCAGGATTGATGCTTGAAATGCAGCTGATAAATGCTGTGAGGGTTGGTAAAAACACCCGGGATTGATGCTTGAAACGCAGCTGATAAATGCTGTGAAGGGCTGGTAAAAACACCCGGGATTGATGCTTGAAATGCAGCTGATAAATGCTGTGAGGGTTGGTAAAAACACCCAGGATTGATGCTTGAAATGCAGCTGATAAATGCTGTGAGGGTTGGTAAAAACACCCGGGATTGATGCTTGAAACGCAGCTGATAAATGCTGGGAAGGGCTGGTAAAAACACCCGGGATTGATGCTTGAAATGCAGCTGATAAATGCTGTGAGGGTTGGTAAAAACACCCGGGATTGATGCTTGAAATGCAGCTGATAAATGCTGTGAGGGTTGGTAAAAACACCCGGGATTGATGCTTGAAACGCAGCTGATAAATGCTGGGAAGGGCTGGTAAAAACACCCGGGATTGATGCTTGAAATGCAGCTGATAAATGCTGTGAGGGTTGGTAAAAACACCCAGGATTGATGCTTGAAATGCAGCTGATAAATGCTGTGAGGGTTGGTAAAAACACCCGGGATTGATGCTTGAAACGCAGCTGATAAATGCTGGGAAGGGTTGGTAAAAACACCCAGGATTGATGCTTGAAATGCAGCTGATAAATGCTGTGAGGGTTGGTAAAAACACCCAGGATTGATGCTTGAAATGCAGCTGATAAATGCTGTGAGGGCTGGTAAAAACACCCGGGATTGATGCTTGAAATGCAGCTGATAAATGCTGTGAAGGGCTGGTAAAAACACCCAGGATTGATGCTTGAAATGCAGCTGATAAATGCTGTGAAGGGTTGGTAAAAACACCTAATCCTAATGAGCAGACATGTAAAAAAAAAAGGAGCTTTAAAATGTTGTTCAAATAGTATGAATACAATTTTTAAGGTAATATATGTGTACTGAAAATAAGGTTCAGAAGGAAATCCAATTTAAATCACAGGAATAACAAGCTGTAAAATAAACAGCATACTTTAAACTCAGCTCACAGTGTGTCATGTGCCCACTGTGTGTGTTTATGTGTGCGTGCATGAGAACTGAACTGCTTTGTTGGCTGTGAACTCTTGACTTGTAAACACATCCGTCTGAACCGGGGTTAAAGATGTCTGCAGTCGGGATGGAAAAAAACAGAAAAGAGAAAAAAAAGAAACGTTGGTTGCCTGAAAAGAGTGCACATGGTAAACAACACACACACACACTTGGACACACTAACACACAGTGAAATGCACTTATACGCACACCACAGCTTTTCCACAACAGTCTGAAGTCAGGATGCTCATCAGGACAGGAAGTGTTTTGTTCTCCAGGCTACAGTAGCTGGCAGGTAGTAGTGACAGCAACAGCAGTAGTTATAGCAGTAATAGTGTGGAAGTTTTTCATTGAACTTTATTATTTGTTACCCACACAAGACATCTACATCAGCAGGTGGCGACATTCCCTCACATGAGATAACTGTACCAAGCAGGCTAAACCAAAGAGCCTAACTAGCATTAGCATCCTTAACAATAACACCTGATCACAGAGACAGAAGTCAGTCACTGTGAGAGCATGGGGAATTTATTTATCTAAGTATGAACACTTGTTTCTTTTAAAGTCAAGCGTTTGAAATATGGATGATTTGTAAGGATAATATTATTGCAATGGTAATTTTCAGTAGCGTGTTAAAGGTAATCCCCATTATGTGTTAGCATCGAGCTAACTTACTAATTGAGAGCATCCCCCTGCAGAAGCTGGAGCCGTCAAAAACGTATCCATTTTTAATTCAGCCAATCACGTCACAGTAGTGGGAGTAGTCCACATTTGAACTATTCTGCATCTGCATATCAACTCCCCGATCATAATGGAATATAGCAACTTCAACCACTGCTCATTTTCGAAGGACCGCCACAATAAAATGTATTTGTTTATATTATAGCAAAATTAACGAATAATGAGTCGTAGTTGTTTGTGTCTAGCTGCCAGCATTAGCTAGCACAGCTATCACGCTAGCGCACACGTTCGCGTTGTCTGTTTCGTCTTTGAAATGATAATCTCAACAAAGAAGATGTTCCTTGGAGTGATCCTCCTCTGGTGAAAGTTACTATATTCTCTGTTAATCCATGTTTAAGGATCTGAGAATGAGACAACGGCTAGTGAGCTAGTGCGCTAGGTAGTGGAAACGTTTTCTGTTCTTGAAACACAAAATTATTGAACACAAGGCTAACGTTATTTTTACATGACAATCCAAAATATGTTTTGCAATGTCCATCCGTACAACATACAGCTGGGAGTCTGGTACTCGCACATGTGCACGTTTAAAACGGTGGTGGCTCTCCGGCTCAGCAGGGGGTGTTTCTCAGTCGTCATGGTACTAGTGATAATGATAAGGTCGTAGCAGCAGCAGTAGCAGAAAGAATAAGTTATGTGCTATAGTAGTAGCATGAGCAGCAGCAGCAGCAGCAGAAGTAATGGCTGTTAAATCAGTAGTAGTACAGATACTCATAGTACTCGCTATCCTTTCACACTAAAGTTCAGGTTGAGCATGCACTGAGCTGAGATGCTGACAAACATCAGACAACAGATCCAGAGGAAGAAGAACTCTGGCTCTTCTCCAGCTCAGTCCTCAGCGTGCAGGAGTGTTTTGTTGGCGAGCTGCAGCTCTTATTAATGTTTGTACTGGTGAGCTGCGTTCAAGAGCGATGATGCAAGTGTAAACACACACACACACACACGGTGAACAGTGCTCTCAGCCCTGACACATCGAGCCCGGTGGATCAATGCCACTGGCTTAAGACTGGAAACACAGAGACGCCGTTGTGCTGAAAGGGCCGAGGTGCTGAGCGAACCACGCCTCTCGGCTTTCTTTCTTACTCAAACAAACCCAACACAAAACCCTCCTTTGTCAGCGGTGCTGAAAAATGGCTTCAAACTACTCAGCAGGCTTTGTTGGGTTCAAAGACACCCTGAAGTCAAGATTTGTGAGCGCCAGAGGTTTATTTTTTAACCACTACAGAAACAGAAACAGTGCTTTAAATAAAAGTTGTGCCAGTAACACTGCTGCTGCAACTCTTACTACTATGACCAATCCACTGGCTGCTGCTACTACGACCACTACTACTACTAATGATGATTTGTGTCTCTGTTCTCAGTCCGATGTCGTCCATCAGAGCGTCTTTGAGTTGATCCACACAGACGACCGAGCGCTCTTCAGACGGCAGCTTCACTTCGCCCTCAACCCAAATAACAGCCAGCCAGACGGCACCGCAGCGAGCCCCAGTGAGTCTGCTCATCCTGCAGTATATAAACCCGTGTCACACCTGACCAACACACCTCATCAGTTACCTGTAGAGGGCGGAGCTAAAGATGAGCAACTCCCTCCACAATATGCTGTAAACATTTAACGTAGTACCCAACATAAAATCAGTCTTTACAGGAAGGGTTAATCATTTATTCTAATCTGACTCCATCCTGATTAGTAAAAGTGTGGCAGCAGCACTAATCATCAACCTTAGATGGAACTGGATGGTAAATATTTCCTCATTGCTGCAGGCGAGCAGAGCTCCACGGAGATCAGCACCAACGTGATGGCGTACGACCCGCAGGCCATCCCTCCAGAGAACTCCTCCTTCCTGGAGAGGAATTTCTGCTGCCGTTTCCGCTGCCTGCTCGACAACTCCTCCGGCTTCCTGGTAAGTTACATTTTTTAAAACGCGACTCAGTCGCGAGTGCGGAAAACTGTCCCCGAACCTGCAGCTCAGCCAAACCTGTGTTTTGTCTCCAGGCCCTGAACTTCCGCGGCCGGCTGAAGTTCATCCACGGTCAGAACCGGGTGTCTGAGGACGGGACGTTGGTTCCCCCGCAGCTCGCTCTGTTCTCCGTCGCCACGCCCATGCAGCCGCCGTCCATCCTGGAGATCCGCACCAAGACGCTCATCTTCCAGTCCAAACACAAGCTGGACTTCACGCCCATGGGCATCGACGCCAGGTAGAGGCGGCAGATTGAGCTGTGTTCTTACGTACTTACGATGGCTACATTAGATTTGGATAACTTCTTCTTGAAAAAACAAAACTTGAAACTCACGACCTCTGACCTTTAACTCAAACATCTGAAGTGTTTTATTTGAGCTGATTTCTGTCTTCCGCAGAGGGAAGGTGGTTCTGGGTTACGACGAAGTGGAGCTCTGTATGAAAGGGTCGGGCTACTACTTCATCCACGCTGCAGACATGATGTACTGCGCTGACAACCACATAAGAAGTAAGTCACGTCTTTACTTTCATTTCATGTCTTTTATTTAGTAAACAGCCCAAATATTTGCTTGTTGCAGCTTCTCAGATGAGAGAATTTGCTGTTTTTCTCTGTTTCATGTCAAAAATTGCACATTTGGTTTTCAAATGAGGAATTTGGAGACTTTTTTTTGACATTTTTGACCGAAATAAATTATTGATTAAGGCCCGGTGGCAACGAGAGGGGACAAATATTATGCCCTCATGCCTATGACCACCAAAGGCATAGGTCAAAGGTCAAGGTCACTGTGACCTCGTCACTCTTATTCTCATGAAGGTGATATCTCAAGAACACTTTGAGGGGATTTCTTCAAATTTGGCACAAATGTCTGCCTGGACTCGAGGATGAACTGATTAGATTTTGGTGGTCAAAGGTCAAGATCACTGTGACCTTGCATCCATCTCATTCCCGTGAGCGAGATATTTCAAGAACAGCTTGAGGGAATTTTATCAAATTTGGCGTAAATGTCCACTTTGAGTCACAGATTAACTGATTAGAATGTGGTTGTCAAAGGTCAAGTCTCTGTGACCTCATCTGACTTATTATCTCAGGAACACTGTGAGGGAATTTCTTTAAATTAAACAATGAACTGATTGGACGTTGGGTTAAGGTCAAGGTCACTGTGACCTTGCATCTGTCTCATTCTCGTAAACGCGATATCTCAAGAACACTTTGAGGGAATTTCTTTAACTTTGACACAAACATCCACTTGGACTGAAGAATAAACTGACTAGGATTTGGTGATCAAAGGACAAAGGTCAGTGTGACCTCACGAAACATGGTTTTTTTTTTTTGCCATAACTCAAGAATTCATACACTAATCATGACATTTGGTCAGATTGGTGACTCTAATCTTGAAACTGTGCTGATTGTATAGATCTTCTGTGCGTGAAGAACATTTTATAGAATTTTTTCAGTCATTTTATAATAGTTTTTTGGACATTGTTTTCATATTTTTGGGACATTTTATTGATTTTTTTCAGATCTTTTGTGATATATTTTCAGACATTTTATTCATATTTTTTGGACATTTCATTGATTTTGTTTTGGATATTTTATTAATTTCTTTCCCAGACATTTTAGTAATATTTTTTCACACACTTTATTAGTATTTGTTGAAATTTTTTTGGGGACATTTTAGTAATATTTTTTCCAGACACTTTATTTGTATTTGTCGGACATTGTATTTATTTATTTATTTTTCAGACCTTTTATAATATTTTTTTGGACATTTTATTAATTTTTTTCATACATTTTATTTGGCAGGTAATTCTAGTTTTTATCGGCTAATCTGATTTTCGAAGATGGATCTCCTCAACAACTTCAAATTGTCTCTCTCACAGTGTTTCATGGTTTATTCAATTGATTTAATTTTCTTTGTGCATAAAAGACACAGATGGAGATTATTAATTTATAACAGGGTCCTTTAAAAACAGAATAAGATTCATTTGTGCAGCCTTTACTCTAATCTGACGGCTTTCTATTCAGACTTCTGTCAGGTCGAATATGTTTCTAGATCTCCTATATGTTGATGTGTGAATCAAGAAATTGATCAATATATCTGACTCTTTCTGTGTCGTCTCTAGTGATAAAAACTGGAGAGAGCGGATTCACCGTCTTCAGGCTTCTGGCCAAAACTGGGACATGGGTCTGGGTCCAGGCCAACGCCAGGTTGGTCTTTAAAGCAGGGAAACCAGACTTCATCGTGGCCCGGCAAAGAGCTTTGACGTAAGTTAACAACCAAAGAGCTAAAAGTGTTTCTTAGTGATGGTTTACTGTCGGAGCAACGACCCACTCTTGTTTTTTTTATTTGCCACAGAAATGAAGAAGGGGAAGAGCAGCTGCGTCTCCGAAGGCTGCAGTTGCCGTTCAACTTTACCACCGGAGAGGCGTTACTTTATGATGTCACTCCGACTGTCGAGGTCCCCGACCCATGCTCCGCCCCCAAGCAGAGGAAGTTAGACAGCTACTCTGTCAGCCCCAGCTCCATACTGGGCAGCATGCTGAGTCAGGACCAGTCTATCTACTGCGAACACAACACCAACACCCTCAACTCCGTCAGCGATATCGCCTTCCAGGACACCCACGCTACAGTCAGCGTCCCTGGAGATGTGTGGCAGCTTACTTCGCCCAGACCTGCTGTGGGAAGCCTGGTGAAGTCCGAGGCCTCAGTTCAGGACATGATGGAGACCCTTCAGCAGATCCTCGGGGACAACGACCTTGCCGACGCCCTGGATGTGGGGCCCGACGAGCTCAAGAGCTGGGAGAGCACCCTGCTGAAGATGAGCAACAACAGCTGCGAGATGAGCGAAGACCTGGACATTCTCAGCAGCGACATCCTGTCGTACGTGGAGGAGCAGCTCCAGAGGGAGAGCACACTCAAGCTGCCAGATCAGCTGGATGACATACCGACCTGCCTCTCCACTTTGGAGCTCCAGAACCAGAATCCAGAGCAGGGCGTGGAGCAGAACTTCAGCTGGCCTGTGGAGCCCCAGAACCAGCTGATAACAAATGGAGGGCAGATGGTAGCCGCACAGCCGACTCCGGCCCTGGGGATGATGAAACTGACCCACATGGATCTCCCTCAGATGAGTTCTGGTTTAAACGGTCCAACCCTTCAGGAGATCGCCTCACAGCTCCCCACAGGCAACATTGGCGCTCCAGTTACCTTCAACCCTCCCATGGTGGCCCAAACACAGAACCAAGTGAGGAACATACAAGCCGCTGCTAAGGACAACAACCTCGGAGCGTTTACGCTCAGGCAAAGTTCAACCAATCAGATCCACCCTAACCAAATGGCTCAACCAATGCAGAACCACCTTCAGATGCAGACGCCCAACCTACCAGTCGGCCTCCAGGACCAAAGCGCAAAGAGACAGTTAAATCCTGTGTTCAACTTTCAGGGAAACCAGTGGAACTCGTCTGTCCCCAACTCAAACCAAGCCGACAACTTTGTAGAAACATACACCCAAAATATTTCAAACGAACCGGCTTTTACCGCAGATCCCTCCTCGTCCAGCTGCTTACAGGGCCACTTTGCACTTCAGACACAGAACAATGAGAATCAGAGACAGTCTTGGCCGCTGGAGCAGCAGCTGATCACAGGCGGACACCAACAAATGGGCGCCCGCCTCAACCAAATGTCAGGGTTTCAACGGAATACTCTCCCTGGAGTTGTCACGGCCCAGAACGCCGTCAACGGCAGGCCCATATTTAGGACTCAAGAGACCCCTGATGTACCATTTCCTGTTCAGCCAGTGGTGGAGCCGCCGACTCTTGCACAACCTAGCAGTTGTATGTTCAGTAATCCCCCCACCTCTGTGCCTGTAAACGGAGTGCACCTCAGTCAGCCGCCCCCCTGCCAGAGACTGAACCCCGCCGGCAACCAGATTCCCTCCAAGCCTTCCTGCTTCTATCAGGGCCTCCCCGGAGGTGGAGCCGTGCCGGGGATGACGGCTATCCCCAACCCCAATGAGGCGCCGCTGTCCTGCCAGATGACGGCCGGTCTCAACCCGAACGGCCTGCTGGTGCAACACCAGCCGTACCTAAACTTCAGTGAACAGACACAGGTAAATCAGTGATGCTGTTTTTATTATCTGAAGAAGCCTTATTTTTTATTTAAAGGAGCAGTTTGGTGACATCTAGTGGTGAGAACTGCAGATTGCAACCGAGTTTCCGCTCAAATTCAACTTGATTGGGGACACTTTTTATGACTTAATTTACGACAACGTCACACATGAATCTGTGTCCTTTCTCCTTTCACAGATCAACAGCCGTCCGGTCGTTGGTAACGGAGGCTTCCCCTTCTCCTCGCTGCCCAAGGGGAACGCATACTACTCAGAGAACAAATAGGAATCAGCTGCTGCAGCTTGTGGACGGCAGAGGATCCCGACTCGGACTGAAGCGGCAGTTAAAAGGAAGCAAAAACACTCCTGTCTCTTAACATGAGCGTGGATCAGACTGAAGAACAGAAATGTGCCCAGGAAGCACGAGGAGACACGACAGGACGCCTCCCCTTTCTTCTCGTTAGGAAACAGTGATGAAAGCTTTCAGTGTTCAGGACGGCTGCTCTTTGAGGAGGAGGAGTATGTTTCCGCTGGTTGGATTGTACCAAAAAAAAAAAAAAGAGTTGTTTTGTGCAATCGTGATCAAGTTGGAGGGATTTAAACACAACCACGTCTGGGTTTTTTTCTACCATGTTGATGGACGGAAGTTTGGCTGCAGCCTGTCTGGGTTGTCGCTCATCAAGCGGCTCCGTGCTCTTTACTGGAGGTGAGGTCGTCAACCAAATCAACCCCTCGTCCTCATCCTCAGACTTTTCTCTTGTAAAACTCACACACACGCTGCACGAGTCTCGCAACAGAGTCAAAGTTTTCAGGCAGTCGTATGTTTGACACCCTTCACGACCAGTCCGCACCTGATCTTATCAGAACAAAGTCCTTCCTCAGCGTCCTTAACGTCCCCTTTTATTTGCTCGATTTCGGACCTGACAGCTGCGGCTTTGCTCACGATTTCAGCCTTCGACGCTCGTAGTTTACTTTTTAGAGCATCAAAATCTTCAGTTGGGGCATTCTTCAGTTCTTGCCGTATAATTGACGAGAGGATGTCGGACTTTGTTGCCTCCAGGTCCATGTTTGTAACTGGGTAGCAGGTCAGGCGGGGCTACCTGGAGGACTCGGTGTGGAAGGAAATCATTCGGAATTAAAGTCTTTCCAGGTAGTTTACATGGGAAATATTCATTCCGAATGAGAGTTTACACGGGAGATCAGTTTAATCACGTTTACTGGGGTCCGCGCAAGGTTTGGGGCAGGGAAGGTTTCTGATTGGATAGTGGGTGGGGCAGATGCTTGACAACGCCGTTCTTAGTTCCTTTTTCGGGCTTGTTTTGCTTATATTCTTGAAGCAGCAGTACGACAACAACCTTGTTCTGCTAATGCTTCGTCTGTTGAGGAGGAGAAGGGAGGTAGAAGGTCGAAGAAGGGAGATAGAAGACCATGCTGTGGCGAATGGAAACCAGTGAGTGCAACGAGTCCGACTGCTCTATCTCAGCCCGTTGCTACGCGCACTATATACGTCATCGTGCCAGAAGGGCAAGGAAACGAGCATGTGCAGAAAGACCAGAATGAACTTAAAGAGGAATGATTGTATACAAGTGCGAGAAATTCTTTCATCGGGAATTAGAAACGGAATATTCCAGCCCCTTACATCGGATTGAATTTTCAATCGCATTGGCCATTTTCATTCTGAATTCGGTGTTTACAAGATCACTTTTAATAGGAATGAACTTTTATTCTGAATGAAACTGGAATTAAACTGTTAGTGTGAACGCACTCACTGTCAGAGTTTTGAAATTATAGATTAAACAAAATATGATTACATGCAGTGGATGCCATTGCAGTGTCTTAATAGTAGTTTTGCAGGAGCCCTGAGAAACACGTCTTACCCCATGTCTTGCTCAGCAGATTTCTTTAAGTGAAATATTCTCCAGACTTTATTGTACAGTGTAACCTGCCTGTTTTAAGACAAGAGAAAAGCCCTACAGGATGAGGACGGAGTGGGCGGGTTGGTTCCCTCCTCACCTCCGACGAAGAGCCCCGAGCATTCACGCCCGTCTCCACACAGCGGCTGACACCTGAATGTCTGAACTGAACGAAAGCTAAAGAAAGACGACATCCTGTCAATCCTCTGCCGTCTCTGACTCTCCCCAACAACCTGCGCTCAGAAGGATAAAATATATCTTTGTGTTTATTTTTTGTTGCTGTTTTTGTCCTTTTGAAAAACGTGCATTTCAACTCTTCACTGTCCCGACGAGTGAGATTTGCTTTGCAGACAGGGTATTAATAAAAACGAAAACGCACAACGAAATCACGACATCATCCTACTAACAAACCATCTTTTTTAAAGATTTAAAGACGATTGAGTGAACACAGCTGCTTCTTTAGTGCCTCTCTTGTGTATTTTAAAAGCATTCAGTCAGAGCTTTTATCACTGAGCCAGTTCGTCCTTTTTCTTTTCTTGTAGTTTCTTTTCCTGTTGTAGGGAGAAAGAAAAATACAGACAGTGCCTTAACGTGACAGCAGGCTCAGTCTGTTCAAATTTAAAACATTTCCAACGAGAATATTTGCAAAACCAAACTCGCCCTTGCCTTGGTTGCCAATTTTTGAGATTTTGGTTTATTTTGCACTGCAAGTGTTTGCCAAAGCGTTGTGAAGAGAAAATCACTCTAAGCTTTATAACAAAAAGATTTCATAAGCAAGAGCAGAAAATTTTTAGTGCTGGATCCTCTAGATTTTATAGATATTGGATGATAAACTCATTATTGTGTCTTATTTGAATAATTATAATAATAATTCTATATTTTAATGACCCAGACTAAGAGTCTCAGTGCCTTAAAGTTGTCTTTCAAAAATGTTTTTTTAGATTCAAACCCCTGAAAATTCCAAACCAGGATGTTAATCTGAGAGTAGACCCTTTGTCCATATCTCCGTCCTCTTCCTCTTTCCTCTTCCTGTCTTTGTGGTTAATTTATCGACATTCTTGCTCGGACTGGGAGCATCGGTCGATGAGTCGCCCCGGCAGCAAAAACACAGAAGTAAAACGATTAAAGGCAGCTATTGTATATTTTAAATGAGGGAAAAAATTGAAAAAAAAAGATGAACACTTCACACGTGCCTTTTAATTGTCTTCTTTGATTGTCTGTTTATTTTAAAAAACAATTCAGCACTTAGATTGAAACGAAATGCCGCGAGAAAGCCTCAAACTGCAAGACATGTGTGTCGCTTCATCCAGTACTGAGCCACGAGATCTGACTTTTGTCTGAGCGAGTTTTGTGGCACGAGTTCTCAGCACTTTTGTACTTTTCAAAAATATAATTCTCCGAGAATCAGTAGGTTTCAGATGATCGTAGAAGCTAAAATAAAAGTGGTGACTGCAGACTTGAATATGTGACGTAAAAACCAAAAGAGAAAATCAGTGAAGCCATCTGTGATGCTTTATGTGCTCCAGGATACCAAAGGGAAAAGACACAACACAGATCCACACAAAATAATTTCCACACTCAAACAGCAGGAAACACATCAGACAGATTGAAGCTGTGCTTTCAGAATATTCACACGTTAGAAATGTGCTGCGTTCATGTCACAAGTTTCCAACTTGTGAACAGCGTTCACACCAACACCCAAACTGAGATATACAGAGTCTGCTGAAAGCTGCTGAATGTCCAACTTGCGCTCGATCATGCATCAAAAGACGAACAAATATGGACGCCAGTGCCTGTTGTTCAAAGCGAGACACCCCAGGTGAAAGCATCACCATAACATGTTTTTGTTCAGATTTCTGTTGTGGAAATTAATTAAAAAAAAAAAAAAGCCCTTATTTAATTAAATAAAGCCAAATTTTCACATTTAATTTACATTTTAGAAAGCTTGTAATATATAAAACAATAATTGTGGTGTAAGTAGTCAGCTGAAGAAATTTCATGGTAATATCTATGAAAAATTTTATCTCAAATGTTGGTATAAAAATGTATGAAACTTTACAAAACATATATTTAAATGGCATTTTCTCAAAAACATTCTTTTCTAAAGCTCTTTGCTAAACTGCAGTAGCACTTAAATATGCCAAATTTGCATATTTAAACATAAAATCTCTGAAAACTTGCAATATACAAAAAAAATTGTCTTAGTGTAAGTAATCAGCTGAAGGCATTTAATGATAATATCTATTCAAAGTTTTACCCCAAAGTTTGGTCTAAAAATGTATGAAACTTTACAAAACATATATTTAAAGGGCGTTTTCTAAACTCGAAGCCAAAATTTTTTACTTCAGTAGCACTTAAGCTCACCAGATTTTCCAGTTTCATTCCCATCTATATTGTGAAGGTTGTTCATGTGTCATTCACAGCCTGATTTAGAGACCTTAATATTCCTAAAAATATGGTGAAAATGAATAAATGGCCGTTGACAGTTTCTTCTGAATTATGGATTGATAAAAAGAGACGATATGTCAACAAATTTCTTTTTACATTTAAACAAAATTTTAGGAACTTATAATACAAAAAAAAGTGTTAATGTTGGTAATCAACTGGGGAAGTTTCATGGTGATATCTATGAAAAGTTTCACCCCAAATGTCGGTATAAAAATGTATGAAACTTTACAAAAACATTCTTTTCTAAAGCTCTTTGCTAAACTGCAGTAGCACTTAAATATGCCAAATTTGCATATTTAAACATAAAATCTCTGAAAACTTGCAATATACAAAAAAAAATTGTCTTAGTGTAAGTAATCAGCTGAAGGCATTTAATGATAATATCTATTCAAAGTTTTACCCCAAAGTTTGGTCTAAAAATGTATGAAACTTTACAAAACATATATTTAAAGGGCGTTTTCTTAAACTCGAAGCCAAAATTTTTTACTGCAGTAGCACTTAAGCTCACCAGATTTTCCAGTTTCATTCCCATCTATATTGTGAAGGTTGTTCATGTGTCATTCACAGCCTGATTTAGAGACCTTAATATTCCTAAAAATATGGTGAAAATGAATAAATGGCCGTTGACAGTTTCTTCTGAATTATGGATTGATAAAAAGAGACGATATGTCAACAAATTTCTTTTTACATTTAAACAAAATTTTAGGAACTTATAATACAAAAAAAAGTGTTAATGTTGGTAATCAACTGGGGAAGTTTCATGGTGATATCTATGAAAAGTTTCACCCCAAATGTCGGTATAAAAATGTATGAAACTTTACTTTAACATGTATTTAAAGAGCGTTTTCTCAAAAACATTTTTTTGTCTCAAGCTCTTTGCTAAAAAAAAATTGAACTTCAGTAGCACTTAAATATGCCATATTTGCATGTTTAAACATAAAATCTCAGAAAACTTGTAATATACAAAAATAATTGTCTTAGTGTAGGTAATCAGCTGAAGGCATTTAATAGTGATATCTATTCAAAACTCGAAGCCAAAAATTTCTACTTCAGTAGCAATTAAGCTCACCAAATTTTCCAGTTTCATTATGGATTGATAAAAAGAGACGATATGTCAACATACAGTTTTCATATTTAGACATAAGATTCTAGAAACTTGTAATACAAGAATAAAAAAAAAGTTTTAGTGTTAGTAATTCACTGTTAGCTAAATCTTTTACCCTTTTCACCCGGGATGTCTCCTTAACACAATAAACCTAAATTTGATGGATATACTGTTGTATATTATGAATACACAGTATGTTGAATTGTCACACAACCAATCAGAAGACAGATTATTTTGGTTTGAGACAGTTGGTCACACAAAACATTTAAGAGAAGTTGCAACAGGCATTTTTCCACTATGAATTTGATTTTTCATACACCAACAATATAGGAATGGGAGAAGTAATGTACAAAACAGCAGCTTTTTCAAATATAATTCGGTTATAGATTGTTTCAGTTGGATTATGGTCCATATAGTCCGTGACGTTTGTGTTCTAGACTCGTTTTCTAGTCTTAATCATGACTTGGAAGTCGACATGAACTCTAGTCACAAGTCAGAAACTGCCCCTGTGTCCCAAATGCATCCTACATACACAGTTATCACCACAGGACACAGTTTCACTAGTTACACAGTGTACAAAAACTGTTTCATAGTTTGGATTTGGGACACGCTATGTGATGTGAACGCTTCCTTAGCAGCAAGTGAGATGTTGAAAGGCATTCTGGGTAATGTAGTAAACCACTGACAGCAGAAGTAAAGCAGGCAGGTTGAGCTACTGTTTGTTGTGATCGCTTTGGCTCAATTTTCTTGAAATAATGCGCAATTTTTTTTATTTTTTAGGCTCAAAATATCTTTAAAAACATGTGTTGTAAAGCAAATTTAACACTTTATTTAAGCACAGAATTTAATTTGTAAAGATATGAGTTCATTTTGGATCTTTGCATGTTATATGTTTGTGAAATTGAGCCACAGCAAATGTTAATTGTAATAAAGCACCTGAAAGCCCCACATTTCTCCCCGTGTTGTTTTAGAGGACATGTTGGTGGTGCTTTCAGGTGCTACAACAGAAACCACAGAGTGTGTCTCCACAGCTGATTCACCAAAATGAAACCAAACCCTCATCACAGATGGACGGTATCTTTTCAGATTCAGTACAAAGTGAAGCGCTCGTTTCAGAGGCGTGTGACCTCTTTAAAACCCCGAGTGCTTTCAGTCCAATCACAAATTATTCATATAAACATATGAAATATATCTCGTTGCTTGCTTCTAGATAAAATAAAAACATTTTTACTTGTTATACTCTTCAAACCCCGGGAGGCCAAGGCTCCAGATTGCAGTATCTTTGTGTACCTGTATATAAATATATATATTTGTCTTCTCCTTTTTTCAATATTGTCCCATATTGTGTATTGTAATCCCGTATTGCCTTAACCCGACTCATGCCTTCGTCCTTTTTTTGTACATTTTCTGCACAGCATATTCATCATGTTAACCCCTCATTATGATGTTTTTTTGTAACTTTTCAACGTATGATATCTTGTGGATTTGCCTTCAATATTTTGCCTCTAACAGTGTATTGAGTGTTTGAGTCGATCTTTTCATGCTCACCATATTAAAGGTGATGTGATCACACACAGGAGTGTTTGGAGAAGGCCTGCTCTGTCGTCTGGACTCGACATATGTGTGTTTTATTGTCATATTTTAACCAAAAAATGTGGGAAATTACAGGAAATGATTTGATGAGAAGAGAAAAGTTGTTCATTTTCATTTTCTTCCTCTAAATAAGAGTTTAATGAAAAAATAGTCATTTTGGGGTCGATTTGAGTCCAAAATTAGAAATTTTAATTTAAATATCGGGGAAAATATTAACAAAATCAACCTGGAGCATAAATTTACAAATTGCTCAAATTCAGTTGAATCTTTGAAGTTTGTAGTTCTGGTCAATGCAGTGGTCTCCAGTGTCCACTAGATGTCAGTGGTATTCTATGTTTTCGCCATTGAATGCAGCTGCTCCCAGTTGAGCCTCTCATGGTTTCCACTCAGCACCAAACTGGGCCAGAAGGGATCAAAACCAGTCTAATGTTTTGTCTTACTTTGACACGCTGCATCACAAATATCTCTGAACGGTTGTGACAGTGACGGCCGCTCATTAAAGGGAAAGAAATGTGACTGGAAAGCAGGAAAAACTGCCGAAAAACAAAAATGAAAACAAGAGCATTTTTTAAAAAAACTTTATTTTTTTTCAAAGGTAGGGGAAAAGAAAAAAAAAAGTTAAAGAAAAACTATATTTATAATTATTATTATAATTATGTTTTTAAAATTATGTGACAGCATTTTTTTTTACAGCGGATAAGGAAAAACTCCCCCCAAAAAACGGTAGAAACAATATATAACAAAATATAAATTTTCTTGTTTTTATTTTTCTCTTTTTACTTATTTCTTGCTCATTTTTTGTTAGCATATTTTTTGTTTTGTTTTGAATTTAAAAAAAGTAGTAAAAAAAAGCGAGAGAAAAACTTTTTAACATTTTAAAATTATGTGACAGAATTTTTATGATTTTTAAGCACTCTTCAGGTAATTTTCTTGTTTATTTTTTACGTTTTTTTTAAGTATAAATTTCTTGTCTTTTCTCTTTGCTAATTCCTTGATTATTTTTTATAAGCATTTTTATTTGGTCTTTAAATTAAAAAAATATTTTTTTTTTCAAAAGTAGAGAAAAAAGCTAGAGAAAAACTTTATAAATATTATAATTACATTTTAAAATTATGTGACAGAATTATTATGATTTTTAAGTACTCTTTCCAGGTCATTTTCTTGTTTATTTTTGCTTTTAAATTGTTTACCAATTTTCTTGTTTTTATTTTTCAACCAATTTCTTGCAGTTTTTGTTAGCATATTTTTTGCTTTGAATTAAAAAATATAATATATATAATCATATATATAATAGTTTTTTTTTTAAAGGTAGGAAAAAAGTTAAAGAAAACCCATATTTATATTATTATAATTACATTTTTAAAATTACGTTGCAGAATTATTAGGTCATTTTCTTGTTTGTTTTTTTAAATATAAATTTTCTTGTTTTTATTTTCCTCCTTGTATTTATTTCCTGTTAATTTTGTTTGTATATTTTTTGTTTTGTTTTTTTATTGTTAAGTTTCAAAGGGTTAAAAGAAACATAAAAATATATTTTAAAAAACAACATAAAAATATGGTTGTAAGCGACGGTTTAAAAACGGGTAACGCGCTGGCAAGCCTCGCGACATTTATTGAAACATTAGAACAGCATTAGTGATGTATATAAAAAACATTTCATGCTACTTTTAAACTGTTTTAATGTTTGATTAAAATATTTTTAAGCTTTAAATTAATTTTCCCCTGATATGACCTTTGACCCGCCGCACGCTCCCGACGTTAAATCAGTGCCCAGGAAGCACGTGCTGGTCCAGCCTGTGAGAGGAGGAGAAGGAGGAGGAGAGGCGAAGAGGAGGCGGCAGCAGAGAGGAGGAGGAGAGGAGGAGGAGGAGGAGAAGGACGGAGAAGAGGAGGAGAAGAGGGGGAGGAGGAGAAGGACGGAGAAGGGGAGGAGGAGAAGAGGGGGAGGAGGAGGAGAAGAGGGGCAGCAGAGAGAGAAGGACAGAGAAGGAGGTGAAGCAGGAGAGGAGGAGGAGAGAGAGGGAGAAGGAGAAGGACGGAGAAGAGGAGGAGGAGAAGAGGCGACAGGGGAGAGAGAGGAGGAGAAGAGGGGGAGGAGGAGAGGAGGAGAAGGAGCAGAGAGGAGGAGGAGAAGAGGAGTAGGAGGAGAAGAGGGGGAGGAGGAGAGGAGGAGAAGAGGAGGAGAAGAGGGGGAGGAGGAGAAGGACGGAGAAGAGGAGGAGAAGAGGTGGAGGAGGAGAAGAGGAGTAGGAGGAGAAGGACGGAGAAGAGGAGGAGAAGAGGGAGAGGAGGAGAAGGACGGAGAAGAGGAGGAGAAGAGGAGTAGGAGGAGAAGAGGGGGAGGAGGAGAAGGACGGAGAAGAGGAGGAGAAGGAGGAGGAGAGAAGAGGGGGAGGAGGAGAAGGACAGAGAAGAGGCGGCAGCAGAGAGGAGGAGGAGGAGGAGAGAGGAGAGGAGGAGAGGAGAGGAGAGGAGAAAAGGCGACAGCAGAGAGGAGGAGAAGAGGGGGAGGAGGAGAGGAGGAGAAGGACAGAGAAGAGGAGGAGTAGGAGGAGAAGAGGGGGAGGAGGAGAAGGACGGAGAAGAGGAGGAGAAGAGGGGGAGGAGGAGAAGGACGGAGGAGAGGAGGAGGAGAGGAGGAGGAGAGGAGAAGAGGCGACAGCAGAGAGGAGGAGAAGCGGGGGAGGAGGAGAGGAGGAGAAGGACGGAGAAGAGGAGGAGAATAGGAGTAGGAGGAGAAGAGGGGGAGGAGGAGAAGGACGGAGAAGAGGAGGAGAAGAGGGGGAGGAGGAGAAGGACGGAGAAGAGGGGGAGGAGGAGGAGGAGAAGAGGGGGAGGAGGAGAGGAGGAGAAGGAGAGGAGGAGGAGGAGGAGAGGAGAGGCGGCAGCAGAGAGGAGAAGAGGGGGAGGATTAGAGGAGGAGAAGGACAGAGAAGAGGAGGAGAAGAGGGGGAGGAGGAGAAGGACGGAGAAGAGGAGGAGAAGAGGGGGAGGAGGAGAAGAGGGGGAGGAGGAGAAGGACGGAGAAGAGGAGGAGAAGAGGGGGAGGAGGAGAAGGACGGAGGAGAGGAGGAGAAGGACGGAGAAGAGGAGGAGAAGAGGGGGAGGAGAGGAGAAGAGGCGGCAGCAGAGAGGAGGAGAAGAGGGGGAGGAGGAGAAGGAGAAGAGGGGGGAGGAGAGAGGAGGAGGAGGAGAAGAGGGGGAGGAGGAGAAGGACGGAGAAGGGGAGGAGGAGAGGAGGAGAAGAGGAGGAGGAGAGGAGAAGAGGTGGCAGCAGAGAGGAGAAGAGGGGGAGGAGGAGAGGAGGAGAAGAGGAGTAGGAGGAGAATAGGGGGAGGAGGAGAAGGACGGAGAAGAGGAGGAGAAGAGGAGGAGAAGAGGGGGAGGAGAAGGACGGAGAAGGGGAGGAGGAGGAGAGGAGAGGCGGCAGCAGAGAGGAGGAGGAGGAGGAGGAGGAACAGCGTCTCACTCCACACGTCGGGCTGAACTCGTCCTCACGATGTGAAGTTTGAACGGAGCTTTTATCGCGGAACGTCCGCAGGATTTAACCCACCGGCGGAGCGCCATGGACGGGGCAGCCGGAGCCGCAGCTCCCCTGTGACGGTCCGACACGGAGCTGCAGAGCGGAGTTCACACGGTGACATTAATTACCTTTCAAAATGGCGTCTTTTGCTTTTTTATCTACTGTAACATGAATGAAGTTTGAAGCGGACGTCAGCTAACGGCCACACACAGACAGGTCAAACTGAAGCTCGCCGTCAGATGCCTGAGCTCACTGGGAGGGCTGCTGCTGTCTACTGGTTTCCACTGTGTGCGGCTTGTTTACTGTAAAACAAGCGTCACTGCGAGTAAACAACAACAACAAACATGTATGCAGGACGGAAGAGAAGAAAACCGGCTCAGAAAGGGTGAGTGTCGTTATTCAAGGAGCCATTAAGTTGTTTTCATCCACTAACGACACCTGTTTTATTCTGTTAAAACAGTTATTAAAGATAGTCTGTTGAGCAACATTCATATGGAGGGTCTTTATTTGTCAATATTAATATTAATTCTGTGTCTGATAGCACCAAGAATAATGAATTAAGTTAATAATAGTGTTAGGGCTGCAACCATTAGTCGACTAATCGATGACTAATCGACTATTAAAATAATCAGTGACTATTTTAGTAGTCGACGCATCAGTATCTAATCTATTTTTCATAGAAAAGTACTATAAAGTACCCAAAATACTCTTATTGCAGCTTCTTACGTTCAGATATTGGCAGCTTTACACACTCTCCCATGATGGTGAACTGAAACCCTTTGCTGTGAGACATTAGATGACATCATTTTGGGGTTCGGGAGAGACAGACTGACATTTTTCAACATTTTAACACATTTTACATTAAAATGATGAGTCGACTAATCGAGGAAATAATCGACAGATTAGTCGACAATGAAAATAATCATTAGTTGCGGCGCTAAATAGTATATACTCGTACATACCCGCTGAGTGCACAGTTGCCCACACACAGTTTGTTTGATTAAATATGAACCCATTAAGAAGAGCAGTGTATTCAGACAGAGTGTTTGTGAGTTTGATAGTACGATTGCTTTATTGAGAGTACAGTAGTACCATTGCCAGTAGTGGGATAGTTAGTGGGCTGAAACTGTACATTAGTAGTTGAGGTAGCACGTTGAAAGGCAGATAGTTAAAGTGTTTACACCAACATTGGTCCACAGGGGGAGCCACAGCGATCGGTCGCATTTTAGCCATTTTGAAGCATTTTTCTGTTGTTATAGCGCCACCCAGTTGCCAATTAGAGTTAAATTTCTCCAGTCACCTTGAGGCGTCCTGTTCTATATATCTACCAAGTTTAGTAAAAATCCATACGGCGGTTAGGCCTAGATAAGAAATGAGCTCTCTAGCGCCCCCATTTTGTTTGATGGGGTCAATAATGGAGGGGTCCCCTCAGATTATGTGTGCTCATATACCTACAAAGTTGCGTGGTGATGGATGAAACCCTTGAGATGTTCTACACCTTTATGTGATGAGCCACGCCCTCCGCAATATTCATTGCCTTATAGAAGCTCAGTTTTAGGAAGTTTTCCAACTTTTGCCAAGAGGGAACTTTAGATATTGCTCCCTAGATTATGTTCACCCAGTTTCATGCAGATCGCTCAAACTTCCTAGGAAGAGATCCATTTGAATAATATATATAATAATATAATATAATCACATATTAAATGTTTTGAAGCTGCATATTGTCACATTATATATCTCAACTTTATTACCTTTTTATTCGAAGTTTATTTACTGACTTGTCTTCAAACAGCTCAGCAGAACATCAGGAATAAAGATGACAGTCTATTACGCCACAGAAAGTTTCATTTGTACGTGCCATCCTTAACCCACCAACACACACTTGTGACCTTGTAAGCGTTAAATATAGGCGTCCTCCCTTCATGTCCAGAGTCAAACCGACCCCAGCCGAAGGCACCAAGTCCAACCCGTCCAAACGCCACCGCGACCGCCTGAACTCGGAGCTGGACCGGCTGGCCAGCCTGCTGCCCTTCCCCGAAGACGTCATCTCCAGCCTGGACAAGCTGTCCATCCTGAGGCTGAGCGTCAGCTTCCTCCGCACCAAGAGCTTCTTCTCCGGTAAGAGCACGACATCACAATGAAACACACGTGGAAGCAGCACGTGACGTGGTTTCAAAGTGCACAGCATCGCCCTCCCAATCAGATCTGCCCCCTCCATCGACTGGATTGAAGTAAATGAAGTAAATTTCAATGCATTCATTAGATTTGCAATGAAGACGCTCTGATAATAATTGCTTCATATTGTTTATGTGGACTTCAAAACTGTTTTGAAATGCGCATTTGTCTGAAAATGTATTAAGAAAATGTCGGTAAAATACTAATTAAATGTTGGAAAATAAAATAGTAATAAAATGTCCGACATCTATTAAAAAATGACAAACAATAGAAAATAAAAAGACAGAAAAATATGACTAAAATGTCCAAAAATATTATGATAATATCAGAAAAAATATTTTATTAAAAATGAAAAAACTTTAATAAAATGCCGGAAAAAAACATTAATTAAATGTCCAAAAATATATCAATAAAATGACTGACAAATATTAATAAAATGTTGGAAAAAAACTAATAAAATGTCCAAAAATATGTCAATAAAATGTCTGACAAATATTAATATAATGTCGGAAAAAAAAATAGTAAAATGTCTAACAAATATAAATAAAATATCAGAAAAAAAATTAATAAAATGTTGGAAAAAATACTAATAAAATGTCCGAGATATATTAAGAAAATGTCCGGCAAATATTAATAAAATGACAAACAATAAAAAAAATTAAAAAGACAGAAAAATATAAACATTGATTAAATGTCCAAAAATATATCAATAAAATGTCTGACAAATATTAATGTAATGTTGGAAAAAAAAATGTCTGAAAGTATATTAATAAAATGTCCGACAAATATAAATAAAATATCAGAAAAAATATTAATAAAATGTCCAAAATATATTAAGAAAATGACAAACAATAAAAAAGACAGAAAAATATGACTAAAATGTCCAAAAATATGTCAATAAAATGTCTGACAAATATTAATATAATGTCGTGAAAAAAAATAATAAAATGTCTGAAAGTATATTAATAAAATGTCCGACAAATGTATTATAATATCAGAAAAAAATATTAATAGAATGTCTGAAACACACAAGGAAGTAGACCATGGCGTGGTTTAAAAGTGGTGACGATGACAACTGGTGAAACTGGCACAGACAGAAGGAAAGTGAAGCTGGTAAATGTCAGTGTGTCGTCTTCCTCGCCGCCGCCGACTGGAACACTGGCTTTTCACACCTCACACAGGACCTGCGGACACAGAGGCACAAAAACACGCAGGAACAGACAGTGGAAGGTTTCACGTTAAAAGACGGAAGATGAGAGAGAGTCTGAGTTCACACAGTGACGCCAAAAGTCTCTATGTTTCTAAATATATGTTTTCATAAAGATTTAGAGGTCGTGACCTTTGCATCTGTGCTTCAGACTCCCGTCTAAGAAGCGGTGAAGTGGCTTTGTCGAAGGGAGTTAGCAGGCTTACAGGCGTAGCAGATGGATTTTGGGGATGTAGGTGTGTGTGTGTGTGTGTGAGAAACGTGAGCAGATCGAATGTGTGTGTAAACCGTACAAAATCTTTAACCTGCGTCTCTCTGCTGAGAAACACATTAGCTGCCCCCGTTCCACGCCGCCCCTGCAGAACCAGGTCAGCAGACCCATCTCCGTGTGAGTGCGTGAACCCTGGACGACCCCCTCTCTCTCTCTCATCGCCGCGTCTTAATACAACCTCAACGTATTGTAGGTCAGCTCCTCTCGCCCGTGGCCACGAGTCGACCCTTGTCCCAAAGTCTCAGTCACACAGTAATGTAGGTCTGAAGAGACTGCGGAGAGGAGGTGGGAGGAGGAGATGAAAGCCTCGGAGAATAAAAACACGGCGGGATAATCCACTCACGGCCGCTTTACAGACCTTTTGAAGAAAGGAGCGGGGGAGGCACAGGCGCCCACTTTTCAACTTTTGACTCCTGCAACCTCAGAGAAGCCCCCGTCTTAATTTCTCTCAACTTTCAGCTCTCCAAAACTGTTTCCCCCTTGTGTTTGTGTCTTTCCGCCTCATGTAGCAGCAAATGCAGGAGAACAAAATGTCAAATGTATTTCTGCTGAGGTCAGGGCTCGACGCTGCGTTCAAGACGTCTGGTGAAAACTGATGAACCCTACGGTTCAGCTGTCATCACATTTACTCCTCTGCTGCACCACGTAAACTCTGAAATCTAAACTTTACTCATAAAGCAAATCATCCATCCAGGCCAGTGTGTGTGTGTGTGTGTTAGGCCACATCTGTTTCCATGAGAGGCCATCTGCCAAGTGCTCAGAGCAGATTGGTGGTTACTTACTTAATGCAGCAGCATTGTCTATTATTTCCTGCCTCTGCTGCTTCCTCGCTGCTTGTATCCGTGGAGACCATCAGCACGTCTCTACCTCTAAATCTGTGACAGTGAGCGCTGTCAGTGTTGAGACCTCCTCTGATTGTGAAGTCCCTCCGATCAGCTGACCTGGGCCTCCTGACTGTCCCACGCTCCAGCTTCAAGCTCAGGGTTGATCCAGCCTTTGCTGTGTCTGACCCTGAACTGTGGCACAGCATCGCCCTCCCAATCACCTCTGCCCCCTTCATCGACTGTCACCACGATGAGACACCGGCACACTGTGTGTACAGACCTCAGCGTTGTAGCAGCAAAGCACTGAATTGAAGTAGATCAATCTAATAGTCAAGATTAGGAAGTAAATGTCAATGCATTCATTAGATTTTCAATGAAGACGCTCTGCTAACAGTTGCTTCATATTGTTTATGTAGTCTTTAAAACTGTTTTGAAATGCGCGTTTGTCTGAAAATGTATTAATAAAATGTCAGAAAAATATTAATTAAACATTGGAAAAAATACTAATAAAATGTCAGAGATTTATTTTTAAAAAAAAAAATATTAATTAAACGACAGAAAAATATGACTAAAATGTCCAAAAATATATTAAGAAATTGTCCGACAAATATTTATAAAATATCAGAAAAAACATTTATAAAATGACAGCAAAAATACTAATAAAATGTCAGAAAATATATTAATAAAATGTCTGACAAATATTACTAAAATATCAGAAAAAATATTTATAAAATATCAGAAAAAGTATTAATAAAATTTCCAACAAATATAATAATAAAATGTTCGACAAATAATAATAAAATATCAGAAGAACTATCAATAAAATGTCCGAAAAATATTCATTAAATGTCAGGTTAAATATTAAAAACATTTGCAAAAATATGTTTATTAAATGTCTGACAAATATTAATAAAATGTCGGGGAAAAAATGAATAAAATGTCCGAAAATATATTAATAAAATGTTTGACAAATATTACTAAAATATCAGAAAAAACATTTATAAAATGACAGAAAAAATATTAATAAAATGCCTGAAAATATATTAATAAAATGTTCAACAAATGTTAATAAAATGTTGGAATAAACATCAATTAAATGTCCAAAAATATATCAATAAAATGTCTGACAAATATTAATATAATGTCGGGAAAAAAAGTAATAATATGTCTGAAAGTATAATAATAAAATGTCCAAAAATTTGTTAATCAAATGTCCAACAAATATTCATTAAATGTCAGGTTAAATATTAAAAACATATCCGAAAATATGTTTGTTAAATGTCTGACAAATGCTAATAAAATATATTAATAAAATATCCAAAAATATATCAATAAAATGTCTGACAAATATTAATATAATGTCGGGAAAAAAAGTAATAATATGTCTGAAAGTATAAGAATAAAATGTCCAAAAATTTGTTAATCAAATGTCCAACAAATATTCATTAAATGTCAGATTAAATATTAAAAGCATATCCGAAAATATGTTCATTAAATGTCTGACAAATATTAATAAAATGTTAGAAAAAAAACATTTATAAAATGACAGAAAAATATTAATAAAATGCCCAAAAATATATTAATAAAATGTTCAACAAATATTCATTAAATGTCAGGTTAAATATTAAAAACATATCCGAAAATATGTTTGTTAAATGTCTGACAAATGCTAATAAAATATATTAATAAAATATCCAAAAATATATTAATAAAATGTCTGACAAATATTAATGAAATATCAGAAAAACTATTAATAAAATGTCTAAAAATATATCAATGAAATGTCAGACAACTATTAATGAAATATCAAAAAAAATTAATAAAATGTCCAACACATATTCATTAAATGTCAGACAACTATTAATGAAATATCAAAAAAAAATAATAAAATGTCCAACACATATTCATTAAATGTCAGATTAAATATTAAAAACATATCTGAAAAAATGTTTAATAAATGTCCGACAAATATTAATAAAATGTTAGATTAAATATTTTAAAAATATCCGAAAATATGTTTATTAAATGTCTGACAAATATGAATGAAATGTCGGAAAAATATTCATAAAATGTCCGATTGCAATTAAAAATGTGATTAATTGCGATCAAAAAAATAATAATTTGACAGCCCTCGTCACAATAAATTCCCAGATAGATAGATCAACACTGTGTGTGACGATAACTGAAACAGTAAAATAAAGTCTCCATAAATATTTCATACGCACGTCTTTAAGCCCAACACCCACAAACACACTGTAGTTTGCACATCTCTGTTGTTGCTGTTGTCATTCGGGGGACGCTCCCCTCCCGTCAGCTCTGCCGCTGCACTCACTTGAACCTTTGAAAAATTTATTTCGGTCACAGCCGTGAGATGCTGGATTAGACGGGTCATTGTTTGTGTCACCGTCCCACCGGGCGGCCCGACCAGACTGCAGAGGAGACTTGAATGTGTGTGTGGCTGCTGCAGGTGGATGAGGAGGAGTTCAGATTTTGGCAACAGTTCAGAACAGAGGTAGAAGATGAGGAAGATGATTTGAGCTGCCTTTATGTTTCCCTATGTGCCCTGGCGCAGTGAGTCAGAGGGGTGAAGAGCGTCTGTTGTGATGTTTTTAAAGGCTGTTGGTGTCCTGGTTGCCCTCCGTTGTGCCAACAGAGGTCCCCTCCTCCTCCTCCAGGTCACCTCGGGGTGTTTTTCTTGCCGCCGGCTCCCGTCCATGACGTCAGGGCGCAGAACACCCCCCTCCACCTCCACCAGGTCTTAATTATTGATAGCCGACATGCTTTTCCTGCTCCTTCTCTCTCTCTTTTGGCCCTGTGAGCTTCCACTACACTGAGCTCCGTCACCAACAGACTAAAGGTTCGGCTCTTTGAATCTCATGTACGACTCAATGAGGCTTCATTGATCCCCGTCAGGAGAAGCGGTCTGAGTGCAGGAACCTTCGCCCTCTGCATTGTCTGAGACTTCCTCTTCCATTAACGTCTCGGCTGCTGCTTCAGAAAGGCTCTTTGTTTCCTTCAGACACATTTTATCCCCGGGGTCAAAGGCACCGTGCCGGCCTCTGGGTCTTTGTCTCGGGGGTCAGAGGTCACGGAGAAGCCCCCCTGTGGGACGTTCTGTCTGCCTGACTGTGCAGGAGAAGTTTGAGAAGCACAGTGTTCTGCTACATGCTAAATTTAAACTGTCCTCAACAGGGACGCAAATATTTTTCCATCATGGCTGAGACTGGTGAAACAGAGCCAGCCTCCGTGTGATAAATATGTAACAGTCCAGCTCCACAACATGACGACAGATTCCTTTGTAGAGTTGATTTGTGTTGGATTAAAGTCTGTCACTAACTTCTTCCATCTGCGTCTCTCTCTGCAGTGGCGCTGAAGAAGAACCAGCTGTCCAACGGCGTGAAGAAGAGCAGCGATCACAGCGGTGGTCGCGTACCTGAGGGGGAGCTGCTGCTGCAGGTCGGTGAGGCCGCTGTCATGTCATGTGATCTGTGGCGTCTTTAATCACGGCTGGTGCTGCGGCTAATGTGGTGTGGAGTTAATGAGCGCGGCTCAGCCAAACAGATGTATTTACACTCAGTAAACATCTGGATACAGTTTGAGCTGAGCGGTCACATCACCATCCCTCAGTGCGTCTCTGACATGTTTGTATCTGGATTCATATGTGAGGAGCAGCTATCATGTAGCCGCTGACGACCCCCCGGCTCTGAGGCTTCTTTTCATGTGCATCATGCGGAGAGTTCGTACACAACAACAACAACATCAACAGTAATTGGCTGTTTTAGGTCAGAAGGAACCTTCAGACAGACGAGAGCAGGAGTGGCTTGCTTTCTTGGACTTATGCCAGCTTGTGAAAAGAGAAATGAGTCTGAGTTCACCACAGTTGTTTTTCACTTTCATCTCACACTAGTATTGTTTTCACAAGTCAAAGTAATGACAGGGTTGTTTATCCGTCCAGCCCACAAATTTTGTGAGTCGAATATAAATCAAATGGCAAGAAAAATGAACACTAATTGAATGCTGAAGTTACTTATCTGTTACGTCATATCAGCAAACGATGTACTTAGCAGCTGTGCGTTCGCGGTAACTAAACAAAAGACGGGCGACAACTTGCTGTCTGCCTTCGTTTGTACTTCTTACACAGAAAACACCCATTTATGTTGTGATATTTACTGAATAAGACACGGTGTCGCCAACAGCAGCGATAACAGACATTTTCAGCTCCTTGGCAGCTTCCTCCACCCAGTTTCCCTTCACTGGCTTGTGCACAGCAGGGTCAATCTTCATTCACCGTTAGTAGGCTCTACCCTCAGTAGCTAGCTGGCTAACCCTACACTTTTCAGGGTCTGATTTTGGTTTAGGAACAGAGAAGAAACATATACAGGGCTGTACGTTAACTTGTTTAGCCCACAGCACTGGTGCTGTAGAGGGTGATAATTTGTAGCACAAGCCAGAAAGTTTGTAGCACATGTCACGATAACACATTTTGCTGGGCGATTAATGGCATCAGAAATTATTGCAATAAGCAATAATATTGCGTAACATTGTGCTTTTAAGAACATTTTTATTATTGTTCTAATTTTGCTGTTTTTAGACCATTTTTTTTTAAACTTGTATTATGATAATAAAAACATATTGATGCAAGTGCACCCTTTTAAAGAGAAATAAACAAGATATTTGACAAGAATATTTAGGAATGCAAATAAAGAAAATTTAAATATCCGAAATAACACGTAAAAATACCAAAATAAATAAATAAAGACCGTATAAATACAAAAAAATTGACTGTCAGTCTCTCACTCTCAGGTGTGCAGTTAAGTTGGTCATATCTGTTCTTTTTCTTGAGATGGTTTTCGTCCAAATTACTGGGCTCCCCTCTGTCATTTGGTTTAAATCCAAAACACTCCCAGACGGGGGCCATGGCATTTGGTTTAGGAACAAGTTCCCTGTCTTTCTCTAAAGGTGCGGACACACCAAACCGACATCAAAGAACTAGCGGTGACGAAAGCCAACTGTTGCGTCGTCTACGTCTCCTCATGTTGCCCTGTGTCAGTTGCATTTGAACACACTACAAAGACTACATCCAATGGCCAAGTAGCACGTACGTTCTGCGCCTGCGTGAGAGGAAATAACGCAAAAAGGAAACCAGAACCAGGAATGCATGAGGTAAACAAAGTAGCGGAGTGAGAGAGTGGTACATCCTGTCAGCCGAGGGGTTTCCTCGTTCCTCGTCCTCCAGTTGGATCCAAACGGAGAGTCGGGGCTAGCTGGGAAGCTAGCGGAAGCTAGCTCCGGTTTGTTATTCAGGTTATGCTCAACCTGTCGCCTCGTCTCCCCCTCATGAAGAGGTGTAGCCCATAGCCCCGCCTCCCCCACAGAGACAAAGACATTTGATGACAAGAGCTTTCCCTCTGTTCATTATGCTAATGAATCAACTCACCTGGCTGCCAGGCGATGCACGGCAGTGAACGCTCTTGTCGTGTAGTGAAAAAAACGAGAAAAAAACAGACCACACACACAAGCGGCTCGCAAGCAGTCTGTCGCACGCGTGCTACTAGCCAAATAAATTCCTCGCACAAACATTTTTCATCGCAAGCAAGTCCAGTTGCCTACGCTTTTAGCACTTACAATTACCATGACCTGGATGACTGAGAATCTTCACCGATATTAATACATGACGTGCTATGATTGGGCCGTCTGTGTTTGAGGGGCGGGACTTAGCAAAGGGTCAGTTGTGATGAACTGTGATGACACCTCTAGTAACAAAATGGGTTAGCAACAATAATAACAGGATAAAATTAAGCCTTGAAAAATGGAACAGAACAGATGTTTCCCTCAGGAGCTGGTGGAGACCAAACTAGAGCAAAATGGAGAGGATATTGGACTTTGAATGAGTGATAATGTTGCTCTGAAACTGCTGGCTGTTGGAATTAACTATTTACTGATAAGTTCAAAATATAAACCTAAAGAATGATGATATGTAAATCTTTGAGGTCTCATGGCATGGTCCAGAAACGGCCATAAACAAACTAAAGGGAAGTTAAAGTAGTACAAACTAAGCAAGCGCTGGTTTCTCTGCCCTCAGTCAGTGCACTGATGAAGGTATTGATCCCAGAGGAGTAAATGGGTCAGTGCAGCAGTGAAGAATCAAGGAGCAGCAGCTTCCTGCCTTCAGCCGCTCTGTTCCATTACAGACACTGACCCATGAATTATACAGAGCCGGTGAACACATCTATTATTGAAGCGAGGGGGGTTTGGATGAAGCATGTGTGTGTTGCTGGAGGTGGAAATCAACTGAAAGCATTTAAAGTATTTGTAGACTTAAACAGTGATTCACCAAATCTTCAACACACCCCTCATGCCTTCATATCGTCCTCGTATAGACCAGAGAGTCGTGTGTGAACTGGGTCAAGATGTGTTGTTATTCGATGGTAAGCACCGAGACAGGAACAGAGCGAGTGCTCCTGTGTTTGCTCTCATCTGACAGAGACAAACATGATGAATCTACAGTAAATATTTATACACAGTGTGTGTGCCACTCCCCTCTGCACACTGTATATGTCATGTGTGTGTACTGTACTGTGTGCATGTTGGGTGTGGTCACATACTGGACTGCAGGTTGCAGCTTTTTGCATTTTTTAAATGTCAGATTAAAAACAAATCTGATTGGTGATAAATACTGAATTCTGGAAACATTTTCAGGTTTTTAATTCATAAAATCATGACTGTTTGGTCACATTTCAAAGACTGATGGTGCAAAGAATTTTTTTTTGTATATTTATTTTCTTTACTGATTAATCTCTCGACAACTGTCTGGTTAATTTAATTGTTCTTTAGTCTAAAAATGTCTGAAAATAGTGAAAACTGTCCCTCATAAGTCCAAAGCGTCTTCAAATGTCTTGTTTTTAATGACCAACGCTATGGAAGTGTATTGCATTCACTTGACAAATAAAGAAAAAAGCCCTGTTTTTCTGAGTAATTTTTTCTGTTTTTTTTTTTTTTTTGTAATTTTTTTCTGTTTTTCAGGGTATTTTTTTCTGGGTTTTTTTGTGGTAATTTTTTCTGTTTTTTGTTTGTTTGTTTGTTTGCTTGTTTTTGTGGTAATTGTTTTCTGTTTTTCAGGGTATTTTTTCTGTTTTTTTGTGGTAATTTTTTCTGTTTTTTGTTTCTATGTTTGTGGTAATTTTTTTCTGTTTTTCAGAGTAATTTATTTATTTTTCTGTTTTTTGCTGTAATTTTTTGGGGGGTAATTTTTTCTGTTTTTGTGGTATTTTTTTTTTCCTGAATGAGGAGATGAGATACTTCAAAATCTTGCGAGAAGCTCCCACCTGGCACCTGCAAGTGACCCCTGCATCCATGGTGACTCCTGCTCATGGATGTATTTTGCATCCGTGCATCCAAACGTGCACAGGCATGATTGCAGTTGTCAGCTAACGTTAAGCTAACAGTTTTTTTCCATCATGCTGGACATTGTTACTCATCACAATTTTGTCAGCTAATGTTGTTACAACCTGTTACTAACCTAACCTGTTACACTGAGCGATAGGCCTACACTAGAAGGATGCAGTGGAAAACATAGCTAGATTATCATACCCTGTGTGTAACTAATTACGTGCCTTACCCTTATTGATCCCGTAGTTGAAATTGTCTAGGAGCAGGAGCACGGATGCAAAATACATCCATCTCGTCTCCTCGTTCAGGAAAAAAATTACCCTGAAAAACAGAAAAAAATACTCAGAAAAATAGGGCTTTTTTATTTGTCAAGTGAATGCAATACGCTTCTGTTTTCGTACAACACTCCAAAAGAGAATCTGAAACTAATTTGATCAATGAATTATCAAAGTTTTAAATACATTTTAACAAAAATGAATTGTTTTAGATGTTTGCAAGTCCCTGAAAAAATCTTAAAATGTCACAATTCCATTTTATAAATATTAGGCCTTAAAAGTCATTAAATGGACGTTTTTAAAAATGGTTAGTTTTAAGAAATAATTTTGCACGCACAACCTTTGTTTTACAAAATACTTGTGGCCACACTAGAATGCCAGTCGGACTCCAAATGCCCGCCAGTTCAGCAGTCTACCTAAAAGGTAGTAGAGCACTCAGGCTAACATTACCTTTCTCTAAACACCCACTGGAGATCTCATCACCTGATTCCTGTTCAATTTAAGGATGAAGGAGCTCACTCAAACATACAAGTGATGCTCTGGACGTGCTAATGTTTTCCTTCCACTAATCATCGACATCAGTCGCACTCTGGAGAGTGTCCCATCATCTGCTGGCTCAAACAAGCAGGAGAAACCTCAGCTTACTGTAGGATGCGTCAAAATGAGGGAGTGTCGTCAGCTGTTCTTCTTTCTTTCTTTAGAGTTAGCTGCTACCTGCTACAAGCTACTTTTTAAATCTCCCAGTTGGCTGCACACATTGTACATCCGTCTGGGCCGATAGTATAAATGTTAATATCACAGCAGGGGATAAATAACATGAGGTTTTATTGAAAGAAATCAGAGTTTTGTCTCTTTGTAGTCACGTGTTGCCTCTGCGGAGTGAAACCCTCCGACCTAATGTCAATAATTCAGCAGCTAAGAGAAGCGTCTTGTTTCCAGCCTGACGCTGATGAATTTTTGACATCATGTAATGGACTTTGAAAGAGGTTTCAAAAGGAAAAGTTTTGACCCCAACAGCAGAACAAGGAGCATATTAGTGTCTGTTCGGATCATTGCCGTATTCCGATGGAGGTCATCATCATCATCATCCTCATCAGCGAGGTGTAGGCAGATGCTGGCAGGATGCCGCTGTGACTCTTTGCAGTGTCGGGACACAGTGTCATCACCTCCTCACCAAGCCCCAAGGCTCGAGGAGGAGCAGTGATGGAGGTGTTATTCATCCAGCGCTGACCTCCTTCTCCTCCCTCCTCTTCCTCTCGACTCCAGCCTCTCCTCCTCGTCTTCCTCTCTTTCTGCCCCAGGGAGAAGTCTCATCCCTGTTGTTGTTTTTTTTAGTTGTCTGTTATTCTTTCTGCGTTCTCGTCTCTTCTCACTGCTAATTTCTCCTGAACAAGTCTCGTTTAATATTTCGTTGTCGGCTAACGTTTGTTTTTCAGCAGGTGAAACTCTTTCACTCTTCATTTAGTGAATGTAATTCAGTTGCTAACATGCTAACACTTTAGCATCTTATATCCTAATCATTAGTGACTGGTGTCCTAAAAGGCTTCTCCGCTCAAATGTTTCAACAAGTACGGCTCAGATTTAAATCATATTTACTCTGGATGTTCCTGCTCAGCGGAGGATGACATTTTAAGATCTCCAGACTGTTTCTATCACGTTACTATCAAGTCAAACCCCTCAACATTCGTTCTCTCTCCGCAGGCCCTGAACGGCTTCGTCCTGGTGGTGACAGCTGAGGGAATCATCTTCTTCTGCTCTCACACCATCCAGGATTACCTCGGCTTCCATCAGGTAAAACCCTCCTGTTCATTTTCAGGTATCTTCTTCTCCTCAGCTCTTTGGATCACGCTGTGTGTCCACCTTTAGCTCGGCTTGTTTCATCGAGGTTGGAACGATAACATCCTGCTGAAAACAGCACAGAGACCAAGAGAGGAAACAGGAAATGACCCTAATTGACAGACTTCCTAACACTTAACAATAAATAGGCAGGTCCTTTTTAGGCTGTAGAGGCTTTTTACTGTTGAGAGGACAATGAGGCTCATGACAGGCCGACCCTGAGAGCAGCAAGTGAACGCATCGCCCCGAGTGCCCCGAGGATTGAAACAAACGCACATATGGAGCGAGAGCTTTAATCCAATTGGCTTCACAACGAAGCGCCGCTGCCTGCGGTCTAATCTCATTTTGTAGAATGTGATTATCAAATTACCCAAAGTCTGTATGTCTGTCTGACACACACTTACACACACACACACACACAATCTAACCGCAGACACACTGAGCACAGACGCACACCTTTCCCCCTTTGAAGCGCACGCACAGGTGTAAACATCACCTCTCACCCCTCATTTCCCCGTCCACCTGAGGCGCGTCACCATGCATTTACCGAACAGACCCAAATCTGTGTTGAAGCCGCTGTCTCTGCTCACGTCGAGTGTTTGGAAACAAAACACACTGGGTGTCAGCGGCTGTTGTAACACCCATAGAACAAGACACAGGTGAGGAAGAGGAAGGGAAAGGACAGTCAGACAAAGGAAAGACACAGATGATGCTGCTCCTACTGGGATGCTTTGTAGCTTATCCACTGTTAGCTTAACACAACCTTTGTTTTAACAGGCAGCTTACGTAAACCCCAACTACAATGAGAATATTAACTCCCCTTCTCATTCCTATGCTCAGAGGTATTTCATGCAACACTTCTGCCTGACAAAATTCCTCTCTGGTGACCTGTGTTTGACCCCTCCCACTCTGTGAGGGTGGTTCCACTCTGGTCGTCAGCCAGGTCATGCTGGGTCTGGACGGCAGATATCAGGGTCACTGCAGGTCTTTGGCTTTGTTTCAACTATTTGAATCAAATGTTGAGCGACAATTGATTTCTTTTGGCTCCGCTTCAAGGCCAACAGAATCAAGCGAACCCTTCGGGCGACCTGCTGACAGTGACGGCTTCAACAAAACATCTGCCCTACCTTGTGTGTCGTCTCATTTTCATTTTGATTTATCAGACTGTAAATTGTGTTTCCCTGTCAGACTGACGTGATGCACCAGAGTGTGTTTGAGCTGATCCACACTGAAGACCAGCAGGAGTTCAGGAGCAACCTGCACTGGGCCCTCAACCCCCCTGCAGGCCTCGGCCCCCCCACAGATCCCTCACCAGGTCTGTAAACTGGAGACAATTCAATTCACTGCTGTGTCTGTGATGTGCTTAGAAAGGGCTGAATAAACTTAGGCTACATCTGCACTAACATGTTTTTGTTTTAATATACACTTCATCCCCATGCTAACTGCTTAGCTAGATTTGCTAGCTAGCCTGTACTCAACAATGCGAATCTTAGGATAGCGAAGGAATGACCCACCTTACTCTGCTTCTGATTGGCTGATCTTGACATTCTTACTCTAACCCATCTCACTCCTCTTGCCTAACCTAACCAATCCAATCAATGAAGGCAACAAGTACTAGACAATCATAGGGAGCGTAGGGTGGGTCTTTCTGTCGCTATCTACTAGAGCAGAAGAGTGAGAAGGAAGTAATAGTCAAACAAAAGAACTGACCACATTGTCAACACCACTGAAGCTGGTACAGTCATGCAGGCTCAGGCTCACTTAGCTGCCATTTTATAGCAAAACAAAAGAAGAAGAAATCAAACAACATGGCCGACATCAGCAAAACTGTCTGAAAGGGTCCTAGTATCTGTGTTGCGTTACAGGTGTCATGGCGAGTATAAAAAGCATAAACGTTAATAGTTGTTATTTATTGTTCTCAGATGGCGAGTCGATGTCAACCTCTTCCTGCCCGGTAAGCTACAACCCCGACCAGCTCCCGCCTGAAAACTCGTCTTTCCTGGAGAGAGGCTTTGTCTGCCGCTTCCGCTGTTTGTTGGATAACTCCTCCGGCTTCCTGGTAAGACTGATCAACAGATACTCACACATTAGATAGGAAGAAACAAAGGCTTTGAAATGTGTCCTTAAAAGTGGCTTAGATTAACCTGTTTGAGTGATTCAGAGATATAGTTACTGATAGGCTGTTTCCCAGCCAATAAGGTGATAATAATGAGTCTATATTTGAGGCCTGTGGTGTTTTCAGGCCCGTCAGTGCTGATGGCAGTATGGCGTGCCACCTCAGAGTCCCTCAGGGATCAGAAGCCACCATTTACTCCTGTAATCCGCCTTAAGAGAGCCTCGGGGTCGTGGGGAAAAAGGCCTTAATCCTCCCACCGCCCACAGGAGACGAGAGCACAGGGGCGACTTGCTTAGTCAGGGTTGGTAGCTCCAGACCGGCCACTGCTACTTCCACTTAAGACAATTAGCTGCAGATGGAGAAAAACACCCTGCAGCTCAGTGGCAGCGAAAATCCCTTAAAGCTGCTGGGAAAACAGGGGCAGGGGCTCCCATGAGCAAGGCACTTCGGCAGCTTTTCAGTGCTGAATCGATGAGGTGATGGACAGAAAATGAATCATTTATCAAGCAAAATAAAAAATATAAAAACGCTGAACACATGAATGCACAGCACTGAGGTTAGGTTCACTTCTGTATAGCTTTGTCGCCTGAAAGCTCAACTCAAGGCTTCATCGTCTTGCTCAAGGAAACTCGGGTTTGAACCCGCGTCTCTCTCCGTCCTCCCTCCCAGTGTGTTTGCGTGAGCATTAAGCCAGGTCTCTGCTTCTGTCTGCCGCTTGCTATGGCTTTGTTTTTTGTAATCCCTCCTGCTATTCAGGGCTAGATTCCTGACATCACGGCTGCAGGCCCTTAAACCCACCAAGGTCAATTAACCAGAGCTAACAGAGGAGGTGGGGGTCCTCACACGAGACGCCACAGGGTGAGCAGAGGACAGCAGACAGGAGAAAGTGTTCGCAGGGTTTTTTTCTTGGAGGTTTCTATAAGGAAACCTTCTTAGTGTAGGTTGTACTTTCAGGAATACTTTCACCATCAGACACATTTAGATGAGCAGAAACACTTTCTCGTGCATAACATCTCATCATTAAGCTGTGCTGTTCGCAGTGAGACCTATGGTTTGTCTAGAAAGAGTCCTGTGAGCCTGAGCTGGATGAAGAACAGTCATGCATGAAGTCTCAGTCACTTAAACACAGTTTTTAACCAGCCTACAGTGAGTCATGTGACCAGAGAGCAGCTGGAGGGTTTCCAGTAAAGAGACACCAGTGGGCACAGTGTGTTTACAGTACTGAAGTGGTACTGCTCCGCACATTACCCAGCAGGATAAATAAGACTGATGGTGCTCGACAGGGAGAAAAGGAAACAGCACTCACTCCTCTGCCACGGGACCTGACGCTGTCGTCTCCGAGGGAAAAGATCAAGAACCAGGAAATAGACTCACAGCTTTCTGTGTTCGTCTTATTTGTGATCTCAGGCGCTGAACATCCAGGGGCGGCTCAAGTTCCTCCACGGTCAGAGCCGGCAGCAGTGCGACAGCGAGGGGAGCACCCCGCCTCAGCTCGCCCTGTTCGCCATCGCCACGCCCCTACAGCCTCCGGCCATCTTGGAAATCAGGACCAGGAACATGATCTTCAGGACCAAACACAAGCTGGACTTCACACCCATGGCCTGCGACGCAAAGTACGCTCTCAAACATTTTTGACGTGTTTAATTCAAAGTGTTTCCAGTTTCTGAGTGTGTCTGTGCTCGTTTCCTGGATTTTCAGGGGTAAAATTGTTCTGGGCTACACCGAGGCGGAGCTGAGAGTTCGAGGTTCGGGCTACCAGTTCATCCACGCTGCCGACATGCTGTACTGCGCCGAGAATCATGTCCGAAGTAAGTCACAGCTGTTTGCTTTCTGTACGACTTATATCACTGCTTGTCAAAGCACGGCTGAGACTGGAGAGCTACTGGAGTTAGAATGTGGAGGAAGTGAAAAGGTCACACAGATCTCTAAAACAAGCTCCGCGAAGGTGCTGTTGGGCAAGGCAGCTTTATTATAAACACTTGCACCTGTTTTGACTGTTAAGAGTGATGTAATGAGATCAAGAGCTTGTGTACATTGACCTCTGGCTCATGTTTGGCTCAACACTACATTAATAACACATGCAACAAACAAACAAACAAATGCTCTGTGCACGTCTGCCGATGATGAGGGAAATCTCCAAGCGAGAGTCAAGTGTCCTACTTACCTCGTGTACCGGATGACCCGGTTAGTTGTAACCATGGCGCCCTCGACGCACTGCTACCAGACACGCTCGCTCACAAAGACACACACTGTACGCATGTAGTCATGCATACGGAAAGGGAAACACATGCATGTGCATTTGGAAACATACAGCACAGAGACACATTCATGCTCTGATGCACGCTCAGATGGGAGGGCAGGTTTCCATACAGCACAGCAGAACCAGGATGCTGCTGGACCAGTTGGAGACGTTTCCTCCTGTAATCGGTTTGGTTCTGCTGAGAGACCGTTTTAGAGAAAGCATCATTTCAGGTCACAGAGCTACAGTGTTTCTCCTCCGTCAGGACGAGGACAAGAGTTTGTCCACAGACATGAATATTGCAGTTCCCTCTAAAGGTCAGCAGCTTCTGGCTTTTACTGCTAAAAATATGCAGCGATGACTGAAACTCTGCAGATCCTAAAAACAACATGATGTTCCTGTATTTTACTCAGGATCTTCTGTATACATTTGCTTAGAAACGAGACGGCACAGAAACATGACCTGCACCACAATTACATACACCGACAGACACAAGACTGAGCAGTGGAGATGAGGGTAGAAGGATGTGTGTGTGTGTGTGTGTGTGTGTGAGTGGGTCTTTTTAAGTGTGTGCAAACAAGACTTGTAACATGTGCATGTAGCCAAAGTGAACATCAGCATGTAGCCTCCATCGCAGCGGCACGCCCGACTGAGCAAATGCAGTGTGAGTGTGTGCACACTGCGGGGTGTACGGAGCGTAAACAGCAATGACACGGAGCCTCTGATGTCTCGTCTGATGTGATTCCAGTGATAAAGACGGGCGAGAGCGGCCTCACCGTCTTCAGGCTGCTCACGAAGGACAACCGGTGGAAGTGGGTCCAGGCTAACGCCAGGCTCGTCTACAAGAACGGCAAGCCGGACTACATCATCGCCACCCAGAGGCCCTTGGTGTAAGTGCACAAGCATTCCGGCTTGATTTTAGAGTCTTAGTTGATGCATCTGTTAATTTCTGCTCTGTAAAATGTTTCCTCACAGGGACGAGGAAGGAGGGGAGCACCTGAGGAAGAGATCGATGCACCTTCCCTTCACCTTCGCCACAGGAGAGGCGATGCTCTACCAGACCAGTTACCCGCTGCACGGCTTCCCCGATTCCTTCCAGGGCAAATCCAAAGGCAGCAAGTCCAAGAAAGGCAAACTGGACAAGAGCTCCTCAGACGACCTGGACCCAAAGTCGCTGCTGGGAGCGCTGATGAGCCAGGATGAGTCCGTGTACGTCTGCCAGCCGGACACGGAGCCTAAGATGTCGTACCACAGCAGCCTTTTTAGCGAGCCGCAAGGTGATGGTGACGGTTTTGGTGGTTTGTTAGGCGGTGACAGCTGGCACATCCCGTCTAATGGGGACGCAGAGAGATGCAACAGCAAAGCATCAAGTTACGACCCACTGCTGGCCACTTTGGACTCCCTGTCTCTGGACGGAGATGAGACGTGCTCCAACAGTGAGCTCTTTAGCGCCCTGGAGAATCTCGGCCTGAACGCCGAGGACCTGGAGCTGCTGCTGCTGGATGAGAGGATGATCCAGGTGGAGCTGGGCCCCAACCACATCCCGACACTTAACGACCTTCTCACCAATAATGAAATCCTCTCCTACATCCACGACTCGCTGGAGAGTGCGACAGAAGGAGGGGACAGAGGTGGATTTGGACCGCAGAACACAGACTCCGCCCAAAGTGCCCAGACGTGCCCCCCACCCGCTGTCCCTCCACCTCTCCCCATCACCCAGCTGTCACAACAGATGCAGCAACACATCAGTGCAGGCGAGCTGGTGAAAACTCAGCCTGTTATTCAGTGTGTCTCCCAATCTGCGGACGCCAAGGTTTTAACTAACGGTCACTGGGTGGTGACGACAGGGAACCAGCATCACCCCAACAACCACACCCACCATCACCCACATACTGTGCTCAAAGCCTCACAGCTGAACGGTGAACATAAACACCTTAATGCACTCCTGGAGGCCAGTCAGCAGTGGCAGCTACAGCAGGACCAGCACCCGCTCCACCTCCAGTCCCATCAGAGTGCTCCGCCACCCGCCTTCCAGAGTCAGCTCGGACTTACCACTAACGGATCTTACATCCCAAATGGACATGCAGCCTTTCCACCCAATGTGGAAGTCGGCCACGCAGGCTACAACCTCTCCAACGCACTGCACGTCGGTGCTGCTGCGCTGAACGGCGTGACCACACCGGACGTCTGTCACTACCAGAGTCGGCCGTACCAGCTGCACCAGAAACACCAGCAGCAGGTGCCACCATCCTGTTTGCCCCAGAGCTCTGCACTGGAGTTGGAGCAGTTACTGGGTCTGTCGCAGCCACAGCACAGCCTGCCGTCGTTAGAGGCTTACAGCATGTTCAACACCACCACACAGGAACCCTCTCACAGCAAGGTAAGACGCCAGGAAGGGTCACTTTTCATTCAAGAAATATGGGTCAGAGTAAGAAGCTTGTTGAGTGAAATACAATTTCAAGGCCTCGGGCCTTCTGTCAATCAATATGAGAATTTCTAAATGTTGACATCGTGGAGTTAAACCCAGGACAGCTTTTATTATCCTGCAGTAAGTCTCATTAAACACAGAGGTTGGAGGGTAATTTGCTTTTTATATGCCATCCCAGCATCATACTAGCACGTCCATTAGAAGGTGAGTCATGCTTTCCCTTCCCTCAACCGTCATCCCGACTCCCACTAAGACCTTCTGTCTTGTGTCAAGCCCGCTCTGTCTTCCTCTTCTCCTTCCTACCATCTTAAAAACGACTCCCGCTGCCAGCTCTCCTCAACGCTGTTTGTTCTGGGAGCCAAACTCTTGATCGTGGCCCACTGACGAGGCCCCGAGTCTGCGTCGCCCTCAAATATCAGAGAACATCAACAAACCGAGGGCTGCAGAATCCACGAGCCTTCAACCCCTGCGCTGTTCTCTTTCACTGTCATGAAAATGGATTTTTTTCCGAGTCAGCACACAGAGGCCTCGGGCTGGCATGGAGCTCAGTGTAAACTGTGATGATGCGACCAGACACGCCATGTAAATAAGACGAGGGGGAGACGGGTCTGAGCACAGTCTGAGAATAGACTCTCGCAGTAGAGTCTGCGCGAGTTAAGGGTCATTCAGGAGGTTTTATTTGGGCTGTTTCTGCAGTTAATTAGTGTTTGTAATGTAGGCTGTAATGTATCAGCATCAAACACACAAGATATACTTTAATTTCCTTGTTGAATTTTGATAGTTGTTCAACCACATTCATCCAGTGCTCGAGTCATTTTTCATAAAGTAATATGACAAAACTTGAATAGAGCACACCTGATCAAATTGAAGATAATGTGCGAAGTTAAGTGATGGCGTCCTGAGCAGAGAATGAAGTCATGCTTCCTCTGTGTGTTGTTGTGGTGAGCTGGTCTGGTCATGCATGCATGTTCGGTGTGGCTTTTAAATGCCTGCGTATCATTCTGAGTCTCCTCTCTACATTCAGAGGATTTTGCAGGTCTGTGAACGCAGCACAGGCGGAGCTCTCTCTGAAATCTCTGATGTGTTGATCCGTTCAGAGCTGATCAGAGAGGAGCAGCTGCTGCGAGTGAAAGCAAACTTTTAGATCCAGTGGAATAAATGGTTTCACGAGCCCTTTTTTAGATAGGAAGTGTGCAAATTTGCAGGAAAGCCCAATCAGTCTTCTTTCAGCATTGGCAGTATAAAAACAAAATCGGGGAGTGCAGCAAAATGATGCCTACCTAACTTTTGTTTATACAGAATGTGCCTTTTTCGGGGCAATGGGGGGCGTGAGCAAGTAACAAAACGTGTAGCTCAGCGTGTGACGTAAACAGTGACGTGGGAGGGAAGCCGCGGCTGGTCAGACGACAATTCTCTCATAAGTCGGCCCGTTCTTCACCGTCCCCGTCATCTGACAGTTAATGGCCTCTTCATTTGCGAGGACAAGGAGGGCGCGCAATTCCTTGTCTCCCCAGTCTCCCTCCCGTTGCAGAAGGCCGCCTCAGTCTGTTTAAACTAAAAGGGTTCCACCAATATGTCTACCCTACAGGGCGGAAAATTGGGCACCTCGGATCAACTCGCCAATCCAGCTCTGTGTGTCTAAGTGCTCGCAACTTGCTGCCAAAATGGCCCAACATTTGCCAAAAATCGGGCAGTGTAAAAGGGGCTACAGTTAGTGCGCCCGATGTTCTGCTGCTCCATCCAAACGGTATAGATATTTCAGTGATGCTCCTGATGAACGGTCCAGCTCCGAACGTAGAAAACGCCATCTTGACTTTGGGAATTTGTGATGGGTTTAACACTTTTTGATTTTTCATGACCCAATGAAATGCTCATCCCCATAAAATAATCTGTAGATTAATAAGGACAGATAATAATTGTAGCTGGAGTCTTAATAAAATGTCAGCTACATTAAAAAGAACATTTAAGAACATCTGCTGTATAAACAGTTTCAGATTTAATTGCAGGGATCTTGAAGTACAGTCAGACTCACCACAGCCAACATAAACTCAGATCCCAAAAACATTATTCGGGTCGGTTAATGAGACTGTATAATGTTCAGGGGAAGCAGGAATTTGTCTTTTAAGTCCAACAGAAACTTTTCCCGTAATGACAGAGTAGCGAGGGCTGGGCAATGTCATCCGAAAAGACGCTAATCACTTCGAGTACAAAGACGCACGTAGCTGGAGGTCCGGAGAAATTCCCATCATAAAACATAACGAGGTAATGGGACCTCGCCGATCAGCACCGCCAAATTTAAGCAGGATTGAAACCAGGAATGTCTCAGCAGCACAAATGGCACCTCTGGTTCATTTTTCTGCATCTGCAGAACAAGTGTGTATTGTTACCTCAGCTGGGGCTCGGACAAAGGCCGGTCAGCCTGCTGGTTAAACAAGCAAAATAAAAACCTGGTATAATGAAGCTGTAAGGTCTGCTGTAGTTTGAATCTCACCTTGGCTTTGTCAGGAATGCAGGAACCCCCTCGTCCATTACATCACATCGTCACTATATTTAATGAGTTGTGTACGTATGAAAGGTTATCGAGGATCAGATGGTTGTTCCACAGCGGGGTAACAAAGGAGGTAAAATGAAACATGAGAGAGCGGGCCGTGGAGAGGAAACGAGGAGCAAAGAGGCAGTAGTGAGAAAAAGAGAGTACAATAATGAATAGAATAAGGTCGGCCCCAGAGATGGTCGACCCCGGCAGGCATCCATTCATCCCCGCCCCATTCAGCCTCCACTGTTATTCTTCAGGGTCAGTGGCTGTCGCTGAAAGAAAAATACTGGCAGGCTGGCCAGTCAAGCATGAGCAGTGCTGACCTACAATTTGACTGTCATCATTACCTAATGCTGTGAGCGCAGGGCGGAGGGGGAGGCAGGCGATGTGCGCAGACTATTCTCAGCTCAGAGAGAGGAGAGCAGTGCTCCACTGGAGTTTGCTTTACTCTCATTTTACAGACCGAAGGGACTAGAAAAGTGCAGCACAGCAGGAGGGAAATGTCTCCAAAAATGTAACTATATTTTATCTACAAGTGCACGTCACACACTGAGCGAGCCGCCTCTTAATGACGCTGTGGGCTAATGGGCATGTAGCTAAAATTGATGCGTGGCCACTTCCTGTGTCTGTCACTTTCAAATTAAGGCCCAATCCCAATACCCCCTCTTGCCCACTCCCCCTTAGCCCTCGAAATGAAGCAACGGGGGGTAGGGGTGGAAATCTTTCCCTAGGAATTGGGACACCACTCACTACGTCACCACGTCGGTTACGTTCACGCATACGTAACTATTTTAAACAGGAAGGTGCGAGCCATCTACATTTCCAACCGGCATCTACAATGGAGTCAAAGTCATCCTGCTTCATTTGATGAACGACAGACGACGAAATGATATGTGCGACAGGGGACTTCTGCGAGCTAGCTGCTAACTAGTTAACATTACGAGGCAGCATAGTTATACGAGCTGCCGTGTTATCGTAATGTGAAAAATCCGACAATTTTGCAGAACAGGACAGATGACAGACACCAGATAGTGTGAGCTAGCTAGCTAGCTAACAAGCAACCTGACGACAGTGATGTTAGCTAGCTGGCTAGCTTTCTGTCAGCTCCAATCTAGACATTGTGAATAGCAATAAAAAATTGTTACAGTGTTCTCTACACAAATACACAGTTATTCGAAAACGTTTTTACAAAAGTTCCATGTTTATTTGTGAAATTATACGTACATGTATGAACTTTTTTCCCCGTTTCTTGCTCGGTGGTAGCCATGGCGACATCTACCCCTCGCTGGCAAGTTGGCAAAGGTTGTATTAAAGGTTGTTTCACAGATGTGTATGACAATAATTAATGCTCATTCAATGTCTTACAATGAAGATTTCTCTGTTTCACTGGCACAAAATTATAAATAGCATATTAACAACAGCAACAAAACATTAGCATCCCTACCATAAACTGCATAAAAATATAGTCAACATAAAAACAAAAACGTTACCCACTGGTTTGTGGACCTGAGCCCCATGTTTGGCGACCATATTTGAACGACAGATTGGACTGTGGAGGAGCGAGCGGTGCATCTGACTCACTTAAAGCTGCCGCACCCTTGATTATTCGTGCCTTTAAGCCTTAGTAAAATATAAACGGGAGAGTTATATAAACAGTCAGCCCCCGTACAGTTGTCATAAATGTTTAAATTAGCTTTAGAGACCAAAACTGTTTTTGTACCAGACTGTAAACATGTTTATTGTAGCTGTAAAGTTGGACATGTTAACATGAAGGTCTATGGGGATTGACTCGCTCTTGGAGCCAGCCTCTAGTGGCCATTAGAGGAACTGCAGTTTATCATACTTTGGCATCGGTTTCATTGTTTTGGTTGTTTTTTTTAAAGACTTTTTTAACCTTCCAAAGGAAAATTCCCAACCACATATTTAAAAATGACCTTGTCTGTTGTGTGAATGTGTTCAAGTATCATTTATTTCATGAGCAAAACAGCTAAAACAACAGCAGGAAAGCAGAAACTTGGGTTGCTGTGACACCTGAACTCCTTCAGATCTCACTAATCTGTTAAGGATTACAGTCACTGTGATTTACACATCACAGCAGCTACAGACTGCAGGCTGTTGTCTCTTCATGCCTCCTCTAATGTCCGTCCGTCCTTCCCTCCATCACTCGTCCTCCTTGTGTCAGGGCGTCTCTCAGGACTCCAGGGCTGCCCGCTCAACAGTGCTAACTGCCTGACCTGCTTCTGTGGTCGAGGTCAACGTGACTCCATTACTACTGTACACAGAAAACACAGCTGATGTCTTGTGATATATTCAATTTCAGTTAATAAAAAGATTAATGTGTTGTTTTCACAAGCGGCTGCTAAAATGTCATTGTTGTTTTGCAGCTGGAGAACGGCTGCCTCCTCAGTGCCACCAACGCAGCGTACATCAGGACGTGTCTGATGCCTAATGGAAACGGAGTGGCGACAGGCGATATCCCTGATGGACTCCCCGCCCTACAGGACCCCCAGAAATCTGGATTTTTCCTCTGAAAGGATGACGGCAGAGCGTCAGAGGAGAAGAGAAGGTAGAGAAGAGGCTCAGAAAGGACTTTGCACTCGTGCTACTCTGAGAACCAACCAGGAAAGACGTTTTGTATCTGTCACGCATTTTAGTGTTGCTAGCCGCGCGCTCACTGAACGTTTCATTTTCATGTTTGGATAAGATTTGTGCTCTTTGTTGCCAGTCAGGTGTTTCTAGGTTGCTGGAGCATGAACCTGACAGGAGCGTCGCTCTCTGACCTGTATATACCCCGGAGAGACACTCAGCGAGGCCGCTCACTTTATTAAACCGGGCTCTTTTTATCTGGTGCTCAGATAAGTTAAAAAAGAACGAGGAGTTCCTGTTTTGCTGGATCACTAAAACTGTTTAACAGAGATAAACTCAGCTGAGACAATCAGTACATTAGCTAAGGATGTACGATTAGAGGACAATTTGTGCTAACGTTAAATATTGCGATGACAATATTACTCGTGATGACTAAACAGATGTTAAAGTGTACTCTGCCAATACAAAGGAATAATAGTTACAGTTTAAAGTGCAGTTGCTGCTCTAAAACTCTCTTTCAACCGACTCCAAAAATGCCAGATTGAAATATCGCACTTATAATGACGATAATAAAAACAGTATTGTGTGCAGCCCCAGTTTTAGCACCATATAATGTTGGAGCTGGGCGATTTAAAGTGCTGTCTACATATATACAGATATTTTTCTACGTTTTGGCCTCTTGTCCGCACACAAACACACTTGTCTTGTGTTGGTTGAACACTCAACAAAGGTCCAGAAGGATCGAAACATTGGTGTCACTAGTAAATTGTGAAGCTGAAGCTGTTCAAGACTCAACTGATATTTTCCAACGTTCCTGCGTCTGAGACAGGTGGATGTGCTGATACCTTTCTTCAAACCGAGAGTGGGATTGTTGTCAGTGAAGGCTTTGCTTTGGCTTTGAGTGAGCTCCTTTGTCCTCACATCGAAGGGGAATAAACCACCATGAAATCTACAGTCGAAGTTTTTAGCCTTTACACTTCACTACCTTTGCGACGAGGGGAGAATGTGGGAGTCATTTTTGCGTTCTCGTGTGTACGGCTATGTTTTGTAAATCAAAAGTTGTGTGGACAAAAGGCGAAAAAATCAGTTTATCTGTATCCATGTAGACAGGACCTTAATTGTCTCACCTTCATAATGTGCGTCCTTCACATCACTAAGAATTGTTGTGTATTCGTTAACTTGAAATGAGCTGTTTATATCTACATAGGAAGCAGGTCTTTGCTTATGTGGATTGCCATGTTTCTACAGTAGCCCAGAACGGACAAACCAAACACTGGCTCCAGATAAGGCCACTCACGTTTTTGTGTAGGGCCCCTACCCCTAGATTTGCGCGTTCCCACGAGGCTTACGGGTGTCCCAATTCCTTTTTGCGTGTCGGGGTAGGGGGCATAACGAGGGGTAGTGGGTATGAAACTAGCCCTTTGGAGCGAGAGATGCTGACTTGCCAGCAAGGGGTAGACGTCGCCATGGCTACCACCGAGCAAGAGATGGAGAAAAAAGTTCACACATGGCTAACGTTACCATTGTCAGGTTGCTTGTTAGCTAGCTAGCACTTTCTGGCATTTGTCATCTGTCCTGTTCTGCAAAATTGTCAGATTTTTCACATTATGATAACACACCAGCTAGTATAACTATGCTGCCTCGTAATGTTAGCTGGTTGGATTTCATATTTCGTAGGATCCACGCTAAAAATGTACGTACGGACAAAAGCCAAAAATATCGTGCGCCAAAAAATATTCAACAATTCCTACAATCAAGCTTCCATCTCGTTATCTGTGTCGCCAATGTCTTGTCTCCAGAATGTTCGTAAACGTGGGTCAAGTCTGTTTTTATAGATAACAACTTTTGCGTGGGAAGTGACGTACGCCTCTTTCAGGCCTCGTTTGTGCGTACGCAATGTCAATAAGGTTTTAGCTGGTCGCAGTCTGTAAATCCGTCTAAATCTTACACAATTGTCCATTAAAAAAACGATGGTAGGCTTTTAAAAAATGGTCTGCAGTGATATGTAAAGACTTGATTTGCAGTTAACGGGCTGCAATGAAGCCTCCAGTGGAGATTTTATAACATCTCTACAGTGTTTAGATTGAGAACATTCGCGTGTGATGAAACTTTGTATAATAACTAGCTGCTTTCACTGGTGTGTGCGCACCATTCAACATGTCTACTGGTAACCTGCTTGTGTTTCCTCATACAGGAATGTTAATCATGTGGAGAGGGAATGTTAAAGACATTCAGACAAACAGCCACGAGATTCGGACCGAACACACCAACAGATTATTTAGACGTCAGTGTTTGTAGTTGTAGCCGACCTGTAGGGTTTGTAGATGTCGTTCGTCCTGGTGCTTTAAATGTCGACAAAACAGCATTTCATTGTTATATCGTTGAGATGAGATTCAAACAGGTGGCAAAGGGTTGAAATCAGAAAGTTTTTATTTATTGCCGTAGAGAAACCATGTTGCGTCCGTGGCTGCGGCGTCACCGCGTTTATCCTAATGCTGCATTCTAGCCTATTTGAGGTTTACAATGATGTTGTGCACTTACATGTATATTAGCGGCAGAATCAGAGGATCTGATTTGTCCGTCAGTGGCACTGAACTCAAACCTAAAAAAAAGCATTTTTGTTTCCTGACCGGAGACAGTGTGAAAATCTCCCGTTAATGCCTTGTCTCGGCGGCCTCGGGCCAGTCAGACTCCCGCTTACTTTCTCCTGCAGTCGTGTCGCGTGGGAAACGCTGAGTGCACTCACATGCACACAGTAATCCATTAAGGACCTAATTGTAAATAATAGATTACAACTGAAGGCTGAAGAGGAAGTGCATGGACGTATTTCTGGAGTTTTTGTTTTCCTGTGGTCACAAATGATTGAGAGAATATATGCACTTACTAAAATGTAGGAAACAGTCTCTTCTTTTTTTAACTTTCATCTATGGTCATTATGTTCATGTGTGGAAACAAATTTAAAGTGAAGATCAGAGGCAAAGTGAAAGTGCTCCCTGATCTGTAGCATCAGCTGGAGACTCAAACCAAACCATGCTAGCCAGGCCAGGCTAAACAGAGCTAACAGACGGACACAAGCTCAGACAGAGTTGTGTCCTTCCTTTGCAGTGTAGACTTTCCCTACAGGACTGGGAAATGCTCACATGCAGAGATGATGTGTTTCAACTTCTGTTAAAGGGTAAGTTTGGTATTTTTCTACCTCTGTTTTCCAATGTGACAAATGGCAACAGCAGTTTTTGAAATTGGTCCATTACAGGCTGCAATATAACCACTCTGAGCATGTTTGCACCGTCAATGTACGTCCACTAAAAGGCTCATATTGTTATTCTAAGTGTCTGACATCTAGGACTGTCCCAAACAATTATTTTTCTAACGATGAATCTAGCGATTATTTTTTTGATTAATCGACTAATCTAACAATTCATTTTTCAATTAGTTTAACGATTATTTTTTCAATTATCGATTATTTTTCCATTATTTGATTGATAAGGCAGTTTAAGCACTATTAATTCCAAAACATTTCTTATTAACATTAACATTTATTGAAACATCAGTGTTTGCCCTACCATTATATTAGCCCACCCCCCTTGAAGGTCAAGTTAATTTGATTTAATTTTATACTCTACGTAAATACGTCGACGCTAATAATTTGCGTCGACGTATTTACGTAGTCGATGATGTTGGCGCTAATAATTCACGTCAACGTATTTACGTAGTTGATCACATCGACGCTAATAATTCGCGTCAACATATTTACGTAGTCGATGACGTCGACGCTAATAATTTGTGTCGACGTATTTACAGAGTTGATGATGTTGGCGCTAATAATTCACGTCAATGTATTTATGTAGTTGATGATGTTGGCGCTAATAATTCACGTCAACATATTTATGTAGTCGATGACGTCGACGCTAATAATTTGTGTCAACATATTTACGTAGTCGATGATGTTGGCGCTAATAATTCATGTCAACGTATTTATGTAGTCGATGATGTTGGCGCTAATAATTCATATCAACGTATTTACGTAGTCGATGATGTTGGCGCTAATAATTCATGTCAACATATTTACGTAGTCGATGATGTTGGCGCTAATAATTCATATCAACGTATTTACGTAGTCGATGATGTTGGCGCTAATAATTCATGTCAACATATTTACGTAGTCGATGATGTTGGCGCTAATAATTCACATCAACGTATTTACGTAGTCGATGATGTTGGCGCTAATAATTCACGTCAACGTATTTATGTAGCTGATCACATCAACGCTAATAATTTGCGTCGACATATTTACGTAGTAAATGATGTCAATGCTAATAATTCACGTCGACGTATTTACAGTCGATGACGTCGACGCTAATAATTTGTGTCGACATATTTACATAGTCGATGATGTCAACGCTAATAATTCACGTCGACATACATACATAGTCGATAACATTGACGCTAATAATTCACGTCGACGTATTTACATGGTCGATGATGTCAACGCTAATAATTTGTGTCGACGTATTTATGTAGTCGATGACAACGCTAATAATTCGCATAGATGTATTTACTTAGTCGATGTCGACGCTAATAATTCACGTCTAAGTATTTACGTAGTCGATGACGTCGACGTGAATTATTAGCATCGATGTCATCGATTACGACGTGAATCGTAATAATTCGACGTGAATTATTTACGTAGTAGATCACGTCGACGCTAATAATTTGCGTTGAAGTATTTACGTAGTCAATGATGTCGACGCTAATAATTCATGTCGAAGTATTTATGTAGTTGATGACGTCGATGCTAATAATTCGTGTCAGCGTATTTACGTAGTCGATGTCCCTTAATTAACCCTTAATTCACCCAGTTAGATGTGACAACATGCTGCCTCTATATATGCTAAAATTACTGTTTATTTAAATGGAGTCTGGTGGGTTTGGTGATGGTGATTTCAGGGCAGTTTCTGGTTAAACACAAAGCTCTATCTCTGTAGGGATCATTTCCATAATGTTGTCAGACACTTAGAATAACAGTCTGAGTCTGTCAGTGGCAAAAACAAACTTTCAGTGGACGTAAATTGACAATGCAAACATGTTCGGAGTGGTTATATTGCAGCCTGTTTTGCCTCTATTATTACTCGTGGGACAACAGGGTGCAGGTTGAAAAATCCCGAACTTACCCTTTAACCCACAACATGTAGGGTCTGAAAGTGTCCTACTTCAGTCGTAGCATCAAACCAGACACTGCAACAAACACCACTGCACACACTGAGACTTTATTCAGCTGTCCTGAAGACAGTTTAGTGTCTTTGTTGTCTTTGTTTTTGTTTGAATGTCACACAGTCAAACAAACTCGTCACCAGACTTCCTCTAAACAGTAAAACGAAACTGGATTCCCTCTTGAGTCGTCACCTGGACACAAAAGCTCGTGCTGCGTTCACGTCACGTCAGATAAACTGTGAATAACAAGCAGCTTCTTTACTGGAGATTATGTTGAAGAAAATGGTTTAATGTCTGAATATCAAGAGCTGTGATTTCTAATTTTTAATTTAGTGTAAAATTAAAACAATCAGGTCTGACGTCACGTGAACGCAGTGTCACTCACTTCTTAAAGGCGTAAAAACGACAGGCTGGACAGCATTTAGCATTTAGCACCGCCTCCAAAACCAAATGAGAAACATGTGAACACACGTGTGTCTGCAGTCGCTCCATCGTTGAATGTCTTGTGTAAACCGTAATGGAAAAACACGAAGCTTTTATTTCACTACAAAAAAGGTGCTTCGAAGTGCTGTGTGGATTTCAGTAGTGTTAGCTGATGACGAACGTCACAACAACAAAATGCATTTACAGATTTTTGCCTCTTTTTGTTTTTGTAAACTGACTTTTGGTATAAAACAGAATATTTAAACCAGTTGTGAGATCAAATGCTGTATGAAAGATTATAAAATGGCAACCATATTCCAAGGCGCTTTAAAAACATTAAAAAAAAAAGGTTGTGTGTATATAACTGTGTTTTTTATGGCGTTGTTGCAAGCACTACTTTACAATCACTGCTCTTACAAACTCTTTCTCCAGCACTGAAAGTAGTCTTGTAGAAGAAAAGCATTTTATGACTCCATGTTGTGTGAATATTGTTCCCAAGACTTGTGTGTTTTATCTTTGTGTCATGTTCATCACTTGAGCTCAAAAGAAAAAACGGTGCCATAACGGTAAGATATCCATCGTCCGAACACTTGAGCTACATTTTACATGAACATCTTTTTTTAATCCACTTTGTCCACCAGTGTTTTATATTTTCATTGTGTTCATCAGTCGAACTCTGGAACCAAACTCTGTACGCTGTTTTCTCGTGGTTCTTTTTTTCTTGTTCTGTTTTTTAAACCACACAGATTTTATTTTGCTACTTTTATCACTGAAGGTCGTAGCTGTCTTTTTAAAAATGCAGTCTGTCTTTGAGCCGTGTGTTGAAAATGTGCTCTTGGATCCTGGAAATAAAGGATTTTGTGCAATCACACTGGATCGTCTCCTCCGTCTGTGCTAACGTCTCCTGTGTCCTCTTCCTGTAGTTCCCTCACCTGAGCTGCTCACCTGTTCCCCAGTCAGCCCTTCAGGCAGAGTGCAGAGTAGCCAGCCTCTGACAGTCATGACAGGAGGGTTAGGTAAGAAACTCACTCAGATTTAACAACATGGCACCCACTTCCTGTACAGATATTCTCACATTGTGCAATCTCCGCAAACTGTGCAATCTTGCACTTTGCGGAGAGCCAAAATGTGCGTTAAAGTGCCCTCCTGGGAGTCAAAATGCGCGCCAAGTGCACTTTTTTTTCTTTTCGCCCCTGCCCTTCAAAAGTCTGTGCACGCCACTGCCAGTCAGTCTTTTTTCAGCATTGGCAGTATAAAAACAAAATCAGGGAGTGCAGCAAAATGCCACCTACCTACTTTTGTTTATACAGAATGTGCCTTTTTCGGGGCAATGGGGGGCGTGAGCAAGTAACAAAATGTGTAGCTCAGCGTGTGACGTAAACAGTGATGTGGGAGGGAAGCCGCGGCTGGTCAGTCCTTTGGGGATTCTCTCATAAGTCGGCCCGTCCTTCACCGTCCCCGTCATCTGACGGTTAATGGCCTCTTCGTTTGCGAGGACAAAGAGGGCGCTCAATTCAGCTGTTTCCTGTTTATCCACCGCCAGTGGCTCGCACGTGCGGCGTCATCAACAGCTCCTCCCACAAGTCATCAACAGCCCCTCCAGTTGCGGAAGGCCGCCTCGGTCTGTTTAAACTAAAAGGGTTCCACCAATATGTCTACCCTACGAGGTGGAAAACTGGGCACCTTGGATCAACTCGCCAATCCGCCTCTGTGTGTCTAAACGCTCGCAGCTTGCTGGCAAAATGGCCCAACATTCGCAGAAATTCTGGCAGTGTAAAAGGGGCTACTAAGTAGTCTTAAATTGGAATTTGTGAGGTCTTAATTGGTGCAAACATTTTATCATATTTCTGTCAGAATGGGTCGAGCTGTTCTGCGTGAAAGTCAAGATTTTTGATCTTACAAATATTTAAAAATCAAGTGAAATTCTCAGATTCACTCTCGTTTGGCGTTTCACCTTGCTATATTTCTCTCTTAGATGCCTGTTGCTTACAGTTTGGCACCTGCTCTCGACCTTTTTACATCGCCTCGACCTCACCTGAGCGTTCTGGGGGTTCACGCACATACATGTCCTGAACACATAACGTAAAATCAGCCTTAACTTTGGTTAAAAAATCTTTAAAATGTCTGAAAACTCATTAAATTTACATTCCTGACACAAGATTTTCAACCAGCTCTGTATCGTTACAGTATGACACAGAGCTGGTTGAAAATCTCTTTAAAGGTAAATATTACAGCAATGACTTAAAGAAAGAGAATCAAATTAAATGCCTTAAATAATATAATTACAGCAATAATAATTAAAGTATTTATAAACACATGAAAGGAGTATTTATTGTGTGTCCAGAAGAATAACCAGTACGATAAAATCCACCCTGAGCTGCCTCACAGGACCTCAGAGATTTCAAAAAGTGAAGTGACGCACGCCACCAGTAACCTTAGGAAGCTTTTAGCTGCTGTCACTAAACCGACAACGCACACACACACACACACACCCAGTATTATCCATTCCCACCCCTCCGTTCTTACGCTTTTTGCACCAGCAGATGTGTGAAGTCGCGCCCGGCCAAAAGCAAACAAACACACACTGATACCAGAAGTGATCCGACGCAGACTGAGGCGACTATAGAGATAAAACACTCGGCCAGAGCAGGAAGTATCTTCGCGTAAAAGCTCATGTGATGCTCAAGTGTCACAAAGCACCACAAACAGCCGTCACTGTGTTAAAAATCAAACCTCCGCTTCCTTGTAGGCTGCGAGAACATGAGGTCAAAGTGGATCCATTTTGCTTTCTTTGTGCACTGAACCAGCTGAGGCTCAGATCTACCTGCGGATCAGAATCCATTCAGAAAATGACTTGAAAGATAAAAGCGCGACGGTGGAGGTGTTTAAACGACATCTCAGCAGCCAGAGAGCTGCACACACACACACACACACACACACACACACACACACACACACACACAGAGGCTTCCTCTCCCGAGTGCTGAACGCTGTCAGCTTGCTGACTTTACATCTTTAATGATTCGCCCCGAATCATTTATGAGAGTTTTTCTTCTCCCGCAGTCTTCAGCCAGTTAACTTTGCCCGCTTGTGACGTGATCAATCATCCAAGCAAGATGTTGTGTGTCCCACTTTAGCTTCCTCGGGGCCACTGCACCACACAGCCCGCCGCCGGCGAGGCCCGCTGGGAGAGCTCAGACCTAACGGAGGCCGATGAGGCAGCAGCCGAGAGCAAAGATGTTGTTGTTGTGTCGGTCATTGAGATAATTCATTCCAGCCGCTCCGAGGAAAACCACAAGGAGGACGAGTTTCCTTTGTATTGATGATGGTGCTGCAGCCAAACTGTGCTCAACGCCACAGACGCCAAGACAAAGTAGATTATAAGCTAAAGGCATCACTTCCTGTTCTGTTTGCAGTGTGAAGTGTTTTTAAAGGAGCATTTATTCCCCTTTTCCACCAAAATTAAACACAGGTAAACCCACTGAAAACAGGCAAAAGACAGAGCTGCGTACACGGCTTAGAAACAGGTTAGTAAACGTTGAAAATGTGCTAACTTCTTGTATATATGTCTTTCTTATTCAGTCTCTCTTTCAAACTCAGTGCAGAGTAATTTGGATTGATGTTGGAGCGCTGCTTGGTTGGAGAAGGGATAGTGCACCCAAAAATGAAAATTCAGCCGTTATCTACTCACCGATATGCTGAGGGAGGCTCAGGTGAAGTTTTAGAGTCCTCACAACACTTGTGGAGGTCCGAGGGAGAAGTGGCTAGCAGCACAACTGCACAGCTAATGGCTGATGGTGCCCCAGATTCAAACGTCCAAGAACACATAGTGTCCTGCGCGGTGCCCAGAGAGGCAGTCAGAGCTACAGGCTACAATGAGGCTAAAAACAGAGTTCAAATGACGTTTTTCCAAACAACTTTTTACGTCGGGGCTTCAGGACACTTGGATCACTACGGACGAGCAGTATGGAGATACTTTGTGGTTTCAATTCGGGTTTTCTTGAACATTTTAGATGGCGATCACACAGAAATGAGACCCGGACGCTTCAAAGACGCTTGAAACGCTGGAAGCGCTTATTCAGTGCACGCTAGCTACTGGCATCTGATGCTCAAAAAGTTGAAAATAACTTAACTAACTTTTCAGCATCTACATGCATTGAAAGCGGCCATCTAAAAAGACGCTTGAATGGCAGTCAGATGCGCCACATCACAGGAAAACAATGGTTTTACTGGCGTCGCGTTTCTAGCGTTTCATCTCGGTGTCATCACTCCCTTGATCTGGGGCGCCTACAACCTCCATTAAAGGGAAATTTCGGTTTATTTCAACCTGTCTCTATCGTCCTAAATTTGTTTCAAGTGACTAGTGACATAAAAATAATAGTTAGCATGTTAGCCGTTAGCCTAGATACAGCCGAGGTGCATAGTAGCGTCAGACCTGTTAAAACGTAAGTGAACGGGCAACCTTCAAGTGCAAAGTTAGTCCACTAAACAAGCTTTTTTTCCACAAAGACCGCCTCATATCGTTAGGATAAATGTCAGAGAACATATAGAAAACGACATGTAAACGTGTGCTGCCATGTTTGTTTGAGGCTATGTGCCCTGGCTGTATCTAGGCTAACGGCTAACATGCTAACTATTATTTTTATGTCACTAGTCACTTGAAACAAATTTAGGACGATATGAGACAGGTTGAAATAAACCCGAAATTTCCCTTTAAGTGGAGTTGTGTCGCTACCCGCTGAGTTTGAGCACTGGGCGCTACTCTTTCACCTTCTCTGTGTCAACCTTGAAGGGCGTGGAGGCAGGTTGCATCTGGGATTTCTAAGTGGCCATGTAGTGGGCAGGGTAAGTTGTTATTGGACCAGATGAGCTTTCCTCCAGCAGGCTGCAAGAACAAAAGATACAGAGGACCAGGGAGAGGACGGAGCATGGACTCGACGATGTCAAACTACTTCCTGCTTTGCTCCTGACCACAAGACGTCACCTGTCAGGTAAACACAGGTCATTTAATGCTGTTTATTCCTTTTCCTTCCCTAATCTTTCAGTGTGGAGGTCACATCTGCATGTGTGTATCCAGTTCAGACGGGTATTGACAGAGTTACTGGAGGTGTCCAATATTTAACACCTCCATCAGGAGGCTGTGTCGCTCCTGCTGCGTGGACACGATATGAAATATTTACTGACCATCTATAACCACTCAGGCCTCCTCTCTAAAGGACAACATGTGAGCGGGTGCAGAGCTCCTGACCTGCTTTTCTCTCACGTGTTCAACAGCTCCAATTCTTTTTAATGCATTCGATCGACTCAGACGTGGCCTGATAAACCCACCTCGTCGTGTCTTCCTACTGTACATCTCCCACAATGCCTTCCACATCACCATATTTAAATCACATAAACTACTGCCTCAATCTTTGAACCTCTGCGGCTCCCAGATTGACCTCCTGTCCAGATCTGTTTCTATTTTTTATTCTTCTTCTTCGTCCACATGCAGAGCTGCAGCAGGAAACACCGATCCCTCCCTCCGCCTGCACACACCCTGTCTCCACCCGCCGGGCTGTCAATGTGCATTAGCTCCGGCCCAACACACAGATACTCCTGCACTTCCTGGTATAAAGGTAAAACACTCTCCTCCCCAGGAAGAAAAGCCAACGATAAATAATGAACATGGACTTTATTTGTGGCACAATAACGTTTCACAGACAATAAAACATGAATAAATAACATGAAAACAAGACACAGGTTTGAGATCAAGAAGAATCAACTGAATGAAAGTGAAAATTACCTGATTTAATTCATTTATCTGCTGCAACTGACACAAAAAGGTCCAGACGGCCGAGTAGAGCGCCGTGTAGCTGTCATAAAGGCTTAAACAGAGAGCTGATGGGCGGTGTTAACAGGCAGGGAGGCTTTTAGGGAGGAAGCACCTCCTCAACAACCTCCACCTCCACCTCCAGCTCCCATCACTGTCACCCAGATCTGAGTTCTGACTCCCTGCAGCTCGCTCACACACACACACACACACACACACACACACACACACACACACACACACACGTTAAATATTAAAGGCAGTTTGTAAATTCAACAAATGGTTTAGTAATGTACAGGATTCATCAGTTTTTATTAACAGCTAAATACCTCTAATAGTTAAAATGAAAACTAAGCAAAAAAGATATAATTAAAATAAATACATTAATTAATTATGAATAATAGTATTAAAACATATACAAATAATAATATATGTAAAAATAGAAATAAAATAATGTATAAAGATAAAATGCAATAAATAATATAATAAAAAATGAATAAAAACAAATACATAAAGATAAAAATGAAAAGAATTTTTAAAAAAATAACTGAAAAAATAGAAATAAAATTAATAAAGATAAAATGAAATTTTGTAATAATAAATGAAAAAGAAATAGAAATAAAACAAATAAAGATAAAAATAAAATAAATTATATAATAAAACATGAATGAAAATAAAAATGAAATGAATTCATTAAGATGGGAGTAAAATAAATGATATAATTAAAATGAATAAAAATAAGAAATAAAATAAATTAATAAATACATCTTCAATAATATTAAAACATACAAATAAAAATAAATATTTATAAAAATAGAAATAAAAGTATAAAGATAAAATGCAATAGATAATAGCATAAAATGAATAAAAAAATTAAAAACAAATACGTAAAGAAAAAAATTAAATAAATATTTTTTAAAATAACTGAAAAATATAAATAAAATAAATTAAGATAAAATTTAATTATATAATAACAAATGAATAAAAAAAATAGAAATAACAACAAACAAATAAGATAATAATAAAATAAATAATATAATGAAACATGAATGAAAATATAAAGTAAATAAAGATAAAAATGAAATAAATAATATAATTAAAGTGGATAAAAAATATAGATAAAATAAATAAGTAAAAATAGAAATAAAAATAATTAAGACAAAAATGTAATAAATAATATAATAAAACATTAATAAAAATTGAAATGAATGAATAAAGAAAAAATGAAATAAATAATAACAAAAAATTAAAAACAAATGGGTAAAGATAAAAATGAAATAAATAATTATGAAAATAACTGAAAAATAGAAATAAAATAAATAAAGATAAAATGAAATTATATAATAACAAATGAATAAAAAATAGAAATAGAAATAACAACAAACAAAAAAGTAAAGATAAGACTAAAATAAAAAATATAATGAAACATGAATGAAAATATAGATGAAGTAAATAAAGCTAAAAATGAAATAAATGGTATAATAGAAGTGAATGAATAAATAAGAATAGAAATAAAAATAATTAAGACAAAAAATGTTATAAATAATATAATAACAATAAATAAAAAATTAAAAACAAATACATAAAGATAAAAATCAAATAAGTAATATAAAAAATGAATAAAAAGTAAAAGTAAAATAAATACAAAATGAAACAATATAATAAAACATGAATAAAAACAAAAATAAAATGAATTAATTAAGACAAAAACGAACTAAACCGTGTGATAAAAATTCATTCAAGTAGAGAAATAGTGATCGTGATACAACAAGAAAAAAAATACAAAAAATGAATAAATATAAAACAAATTAAAAATCTAATTTAGGATAGGAGAGATAAAAACAACGCCATACTTTATCCTGAAGGAGAAGTGTTGTTGTTAAATGCACATGCTGAGTTTGTTATAAACATTTTAAATGCTGCAGTCAGAAAGCTTCAGATGAATGAACCTGATCTCAGTGTAAATTTAAATTTGGTTGTAGAAAAGATTTTCTGCTTGATGTGAGTCACTATTAATGGATGATGAGGACTCGGCAGGTGCTGCCTGAACCAGAGTTATCTCAACTCTGCAGAAGAGTTCAAGGATCACAGACATCAGAGAAATGAATGTTATATTAGCAGCAAATATTAAACCTTTAAAGTAGGAAGGTTTGAGTTGATGACTGGCTGCAGGTCGCTGTGAGGAGACTCATTGTGTTGATGAAGTAAAGGGCGTTTCTCAGCAGGTCCACACAGCGGGGCAGTAAAGAGGTCAGCAGTAGCTTGATGGAGTTTATTGGCTGTTTAAACTCATTAAATTTAATTAAGGCTTCATATATAATGAGGCCTAAAGGACACGTCATACAGACATGTTGTAAAAGATGACTGATCAATCAGATCCATCAGATCAGACTGAGAAGCTGTGCCCCAAATATTCAGGTTCCTGAAAACCTTGTTCAGCAATTGCAGGTGGTCGAAGCCGACGTGAAGCGAGCTAAAAGGTCACAAACCCTCCAGAGGATGTGTGTGTATGTGTGTGTGTGCGTCCCGACCTTTACGGAGTGTCAGTGTTCAGCCCGCAGGCTTCGACCTCAGCGCGGCGCTCGGGTCAGACCACCACAGAGTGTCAGTGTGGATCAGAGGTTTGACTGACAGCTCTCTGCTCTGACGCTGACAAAGTTGAACACAAATATCACGCTTAATTAAAAGTCATTTAACAACTCTAAACACTCTAAATGTTAAGTTTTGGCCACTTGATGCAACTTAGTGTTGATGATTGGAAAACATTCGCTAACGGTGGAGCTTTAAGTGACACGACATACAACTGGTATTGTTTTGTGTGGTGTTTTCTTTTGCTGCGACATTTTAACGACAGTGCTTGCCTCCCCACGTGTAAATGTTCCACAAAAACAAGTTCACCCTCAACTAGGGTTGGGTACCGAAAGTCGGTGCTTATATGGAACTAGTACCTATACAACCGATACCTCCCGGACTGAAACAAAACGCACATTACAGTGCCTCCTTTCGGTGCTTTTTTTTAATGCTATGTCTCCCTCTATTGGACGATACACGTAACAGACTCATTCATTCAATCGTTTGTTCATTTGTTGAGTGTATATTATTGTTTAAAGGCACGCTAAGCACCGTTGGACGTCACTTATGTTTATGTTCAACAATGTTATCAAACACAACAGAGCTAGCTCGAAAGGTGACCCATTTGTGCCACTTTTCAACCTCCATAAAAAACTGAGGTATCGGTTCAGGCACCGCCCCCTGTCTTCTAACAGTGAAAACATGTATGGACGGTAAATCTCATCAATGGTGGAGAAAGTGTTCAAAAGAATGGTGTTATTAAGCATCTTAGAAGAGCCTTACTACCTATTAGCGAACACTTTTTACAAAGAGGTTAATATAAAATAGGAGGTATGGAAATAACAAAAATGAATGGTTTTCTGATCGACATTTAGACCGAAGTAACAAAAATTGTTTGTTTTATAAAATAATGTCAGTACGGTGTTTTGAATGATGAATTTCCTTTCTGGAAATGTTACGCTTTTCTTTGTTTAGGTTAAAATGCTATTAATAAGCTGATGGCACACTAAAATGTACGTGAATTCCACCAGAGATAAAAACTCATAATTATACCATTCTCATATGGTTCTAAGAAAACTCCGACCAATCATTGCATTCGGACCGATAGCTGTCTTCCCCAGGTGGAGGCCTCCGACTGATGTAACCGCTTGCGTAACATCTGTGATGGTCGCAGAGTTTCTGCTGGACAGGTCTTTTTAACAAACGTAACATAACATTTTTAACGTAACATAGGCTGTAACTTTATATTTGACAACACAGCATCCAGTTGCTAATGGCTAACATTAGCCTACTGTAGTGTAGCCTCTCAAACATTAACGATATCTTCCTTGTGCGTTTCTACTTACTAGTAACGTTAACGCTACTATCTAATGTTAGCCTACTGTAGCGCAGCCTCGGAAACATTAGCGTTATCTTCCTCAACGCTGCTATCTAACGTTAGCACTGTAACTTTATTCTGAAACTCATCAGTCATCACTGACTCTGGCTGAGTTTTAAAACTCCAGGGTTGCGTTTGACTGTCTTGGTTGTAATGTTACACTCTTACGCTCTCCTCTTCCGTGTATCTAATGTTAGCTTGCCAACGCCTACGTCTATCATGGATGTAATGACGACGTAATGGAGGAGGGGGATGGGACTTTGGAGGGAGGCAGGCCGGCAGTAGTGGATGGTTCAGTTTTAAATTTCACATCCATTTTTACTGCGCTGTAATCAAATTCACAAACATCTCATCACATTTGCTCGCATTTCTCTCCATACAGTTTATTTTTCCATGAGTTGTTGTTGCTTCCACCCTTGATGGCGCTCTCCTTAACTGATCAATAAAAAAATTAGGGCTGCGAATGATGAATGTAAGTTACATGTGTTTTAATCACCTCCATTTTAATCAGCTAATTTTTATGTTACCTCCTCTTGTCATGATGAAGTGTTACCAAAGACATGGAGATGTAAACATGTGTGCCTGTGAACAGCTGCAGACTGAAGAGACTGTTTACTCTCTGTCGTGATTTTGTTTGACAGGAAGACGTTTCTGTTTTCTGTCCTTGTGACGCTTCACTGAGCACCTTCACCCGCACGGTTTGACCTTCAACCCCCGGCCTTCAAACACACACACACACACCACCCAGCGGTTTGTGTGTGGCTGGCGACACGGCTGCCGTTACCTCGTCCTCCATGTCAATGTGCCAAAACAGGTTGGATCAGAGCGCTTGTTTTGTCGACCCCAGCAGATGAGGCGGGCGGAGAGGTCGTCAAATATTGATGCTGGGGGCAGAAACACACAACTGCTCCCCTCTGAGGGAGCAGGAAACTTCTGCTTTCAGTTTGTTTTGGTACAAAAGATGGCTGCTGTTGTCTGTAAGCCAACAGGAAACACAGCTGAAATTATTCGTCTTTAAAAAAATAATCTGGGAGTTTTGAGGTGGAAATTTGTCAGGCTGTGTTTGTTTAAACCCTCCAACAGGTGACAGACGAAACATGTTCCTTTACAGCAGCTCGTGTTCATCGGACAGAATTTTTTCAAGGCTCTCATGTTTGTTGTGTCGACTCTGATAGGATGATGCTGAATAATTCAGAGTATTTTCGGCGTCCTGCTGCCGGTTTTTCAGTTTTTCCAGGAAGCTGCTGAAGCTCACAGATCGGCCTGACCTAAAAGCTCTGACATCTCAAGGGGCGATCACACACTGAGCTGCCAAAAATACTCTGCGTGTGTGTGTGTGTGTAGTCGCCAGTCGTCCACACTAGAGAGCAGAACCTCGACCTAGATACTGAAGAAACAAGGTTCAAGGAGATGAAGAGGAGGAGACGGAGGAGGGAAAGGACAATGGAGGAAGAAGAGATGAGTAGTGTTGGTTTGGAGGTCAGGGCCTCCCTCCTGTTGGTCTGATGGATCCACACTGACAACCAGAGACCACTGGGGACTCTGTGTGTGTGTGTGTGTGTGTTCAAGCTCAATCTCACACACACACACACACTTTTCCCAGTTTCCCTGGAGGCGTTTTCTTTATCGACTGTGGCTCTGTCTGGAAACACACTCGCACTCGCTTCCACAAAGGTCAGAGGTCAAACAGGAAGTGGTTTCCTCGCACAGATGGCGGGTTTCATGTATATGGGAGTGTGAAAGGTCACAGGACAGTCGCGCTGTAGGAGCAGTAGTAGTAGTAGTGGACGTAGTCGTACGTGTTGAACTCAACGTTAATTAAAAATGAAACGATGTTAACAGTGATGATGGAGATGAAGACGCTCAGGATGACAGCGCTGACGCTCACAGTGACGATGATGATGATGATGATGATGACAGCAGTGATGATGATTATTTAAAGGAATTGGTTCACACTCTGCGAGGAGTCTGTGATCGACGGCGGCATGGACAATCTGTTTGAGCCGACCCGCTCCTTGTTGTTCTGACCTCTGTGACCTCTCCAGGGCTCTTCCTGTCGCAGAGTCCGAGCTGCCATGTTGGATCTGAGGCGGGGCGCGAACGAGCCGCCGCGCTGTCGCATTCATTAACACCTCCACCCGTCTCACACACACACCTACAGGTTGAGCGTTCACTGTGAAGCAGCTTCATGTCGACCCTCATTCTGTCAAACGTGGGTCTGGAAATACGTTTGAATTGGTCAGAGGTGTGAGTAACAGAGAGCGCAGTGATTGACGGCTGGAAGGCGGGGGCTGTCAGCACGTTTTAACAGTGTCTCTACATGTCAGAGTATCCACAGTTAATTTATTTTACAATCAGCCCTCACTGTGATCTTAATGTTGTTGCTACCTGCCACATACTTCCAACATGTTCTGATCGCAAGTCGTCACATATCGCCGCTTTGACAGCAGAATTTCACATCCACATAGTTAGCTAGGTGTCCATTTGACGGTCTGGGACACTGCAACCAACGCCAGAGCGTCACTTGGTTTGGCTCTACGTTCATCAGGGCTGGGCTGGATTCAAGATCAGTCTCCATTTGAAATTTCCGAAAGCAATTCATAAAAAGCCCCTTATTCCTAGCCCCCATAATACCTTGCGTGAATCATGGGTACAACTTGCAATGTTGAACCGAAACTGGTGATTTCCAATGGTAACAGGTCTTTTCAACTGAGCACTCTAGCAATTAGCTTGCCTTGCTCCATTAGAATATTGTTAACGTTAACATGGCCCGGGCTAGCTTAAGGTAAACATCTGCTCCTTAAAATACTGTTAACTTTAACGTGGCCCGAGCTAGCTTAAGGTAAATATCTGCTCCTTAAAATATTGTTAACTTTAACACGGCTCGAGCTAGCTTAAGGTAAACATCTGTTCTGTTAAAATATTGTTAACTTTAACATGTTTTTTAAACAAATACAACATACTCTCATTTATACGATGCATTTTACATCGTATAAATTAGCCTAGCAGCTTTCTTTTTTTTTTAGGGACAACAGCAACATTTAACAAAGGTAATGTTACATATTTTGGCTCCATTACAACTCAGAAGACTCACCAACAAAACAACTGTCTTATGTTTTCCAAACAACAAACAAATACAACATGCTAACATTATTAGCAGAACCTTTTTTTTTTTTTTTTGCTGCATTATTTTAAGTATTTGTTCACGGTTAATGATAGTTTAACTTTATTTGGATGTCTCTTACAAAGCTGATGATTATAATACCTTGTTAAATGGTGTTAAATATTGTGCAGTGCATCTGTGAACGTTGCAACTTTATAAAGGCCACCCAGATAATTTTAATAAATGGTTTACACATCAATTACTAACCATTAACAACACTTAAGACAGTTTGTGAAATGTTATCATGTGTGCAACAATACACTGTTAAAATACCATACATTAAAACATTACTAATAAGTAAACATTATTAAGTAGCATTTCTAAAATAATTAGAGTTAAATTAACTATTAATTTACCTTTTATCAATGATGGTTATTACTCCTTTATTTCTGTCACTTCTCTGCTGTTGTTGTGACTCCTCACACCTCCTGCTGCTGCTGCTGCTGCTGCTGCTGCTGAGGGAGATCACATAAGAGCCTCTTGATGTGTCAGACGGGCCTGTTTCGCCCTCTGCTGGATGCTCTTGAGTACTGCACACTGGTCAGACTGGTGACATCACAGCAGCCTCACCTGCTGACAGCTCGCTCACAGGTGAGATTAATGTGGCATGTATTGATCTTTGATTGAACAGGGGACTGGATCGATCAGAAGTAAAAAATCTCAGGGTTTCTACAAGTCCTTTAAATCCTTTGAGAGAATAAATCAAGACCTTGGAAGTTTTTGAAAATAGACATAGCTAGACATGGGTCATTAAAAGTGCTTGAATTTTTATATTTTGTTCAAGAATATAATTATCTGACGAGAAGTGTTCACACACAAGCCTCTGTCTCTTTTTAATTGTTGTGTGTGAGCATCTGTAAAGCCTGAGAGTTCCCATTATAAACACTATCAGTGATACCATGTTTGATCCTTGAATTCAAGGGAATTGGGGCTGGAAATTCCATGAAAGGTCCTTGAATTTGATGTCTGAGAAGATGTGCAAACCCTGAATACAGATAAGGTTTAACAGATGAAAATATGATGTATGGATTAAAACTGAAAGTATATGTTGGCGTTTTCTTGAAAGAACAAATTTTCAATAGTTATGGAAATAATCCATAAAGATCAGTTGAAGCCTTGTTTTGAATTTTTCAATACGTAAATATTTTAAATTCAAACAGTGTAAAGGCACCAGATATAGAGAACAACAAAGACAGAACTGATAAGACGAGCAGTGAAAGTGAGAAAGATGAAGACAGAGTGGTACTTTAATGTTCCAGCAGCAGAACACGGAGGTAATCCCTGTCGTCCACAGGGATTAACGATTAGCGTCTTCGTTTCATGTGCCTCAATGTCTCACTGTAATCCTGCTGCTCTCTGATAGTCTGCAGCCGGGGTCACACAACTACCACCGACACAATATATCTGTACACTCTGTCCACATATATACAGTGTCTACATTCACAAGCAGATATCCCAAAAACGCCAGCTGAAGGTATATGGAATTGACAGTAGCCGTAGTAGACCAGTACAGCCAAAAGAAGCAGTGGTAGTAGTTGTAATAGCAGTAGAGTTACTAGTTAATGTAGGAGAGTACTACCAGTAGCAGAAGTTGCAGTACCACCAGCACAGATTGTAACCTTAAGCCCCGTTTCCACCAAACTCTTTCGGTATGGTACCTTTGGAACCAGCAGTCACCCTTCAGACAGTATGGAGCGAAGCCACAGAAAAAAGATTTGGATGTAGGTGTCAATCTTGTGTTTTGATGCTTGAAGGAGAAGATAAGAGCGGCCTCCTCCAATACGAAAGAGGCTCTCGTTTTTCTTGAAATCTGATTGGCTCAGGCGCAGTCATCAGTCATTACTCAAGGTGGACCAGGTGTGGAAAAAACTCAAATTAAAAAACTTAAATCTTTACAAGAAGAGGCAGCCAAGTGCTCCAAAATAACCGACCTGTTTGGCCGCGGTGTTGGTCGATGGGCCGAGGCTGCTGGTGTTGGTGGAGGCAGGAGGCAACAGTGCCATTATAGCAGGTGTATTAACGTTAGCTAAGTGTGTTATGAGCAAGGTTGGCTTTGGCAAATTGCGTATTTCTTCTAGTTGCCAAAGGAAAACCTTTTTAGTAGTATTAAGTGGGATTTTTTTGTTGCAGTAATAAGTTGACTAAAAGGGCAGACAATTATATTGTGCATAAAATTAAATGCATTCGGATAGAGTCATATGCTCTTATTTTAAGTTAAATAATAAGTACAAAGGTGGCATGGTGGTCTTGCGGTTAGCACTGTCGCCTCACAGCAAGAGGGTTGCCGGTTCGATCCCGGGTGTGGGAGCCCTTCTGTGCGGAGTTTGCATGTTCTCCCCGTGTCAGCGTGGGTTCTCTTCAGGCACTCCGGCTTCCTCCCACAGTCCAAAGACATGCAGATTGGGGACTAGGTTAATTGATAACTCTAAATTGACCAAATCTGACTGCAGTGTTCACAGCTCCACCTTTTAGGACCAGATCTGTGTGCTAGGTACCCCAACAGAGGGGGGACCAAACATGGGGACACTAAGGAACGCTTCTGTTGGTACCATCCACAACTTTTCACAGTGGAAACGGAAATAAAGCGTACCAAACTGAACTGAACTGAACTGCTCGGTAGAAATAGTTGTGGCAGGAGAACAGAGGTATTATACAGTGCAGTGGTTGTACAGTACTTTAGTTGTACTAGAGATATTAATAACAGAGGAAGTGGAGATAGAAGAAGTACAGATGGTAGCAGGAGAGGAAGTAGTGGTATTAATAGTACTTGTGGCATTAACAGAAGCAGTAGCAGGAGTACTGATAGGATAGTGGTTGTACTACCGGTAGGAGTAGCAGAGGGAGTCATAGTATTGAAGGTAGTGGCAGCGCAGGCACTAGAAGCAGTTGTAGTAGTTGTAATACCAGTAAAGGGTGCTAGTTGACATGGAAGAGTAGTAGTAGTACTGTAGTTGTACTAGAAGTGTTATAACACTAGAAGCAGAGTAAGCACAGGTGGTAGCAGGAGAGGAAGTTGTCGCAGTAGCAGTAGCAGTAGTAGTGATAGCAGTTATACAACTAGCAGTAGGAGTAGAAGTACTGTAGTTGTATAAGTAGCACAGGCAATAGTAGTAGTTGTAGTAGAGATAGTAGTAGTCACAGATGTAGAAAAGTAGTACCAGTAGTAGTGATAATTGTGGCAGTACAGGTAGTAGTGGGAGTAGAAACGTAGTATTACTTGTACAGTACAGCAGCAGTAGTACTGTATTTGTACTAGAATAATTAGTATAAGGAGTAAAGGTAGAAGTACAGATGGTAGCAGGAGAGGAAGTAGTAGAGGTACTAGCAAAAATAGTTGTGGTGTCAACCACAGCAGCAGTAGTAGCAGTAGAGGAAGCTGTGTTTTTGTTAATATATGAATGAATATATCTAAATTAAAGTGGTAATTCTTATCTATCATAATCTGTATTTTTATTTTCTTTAGAGAAAGTTACTGCAGTAAACTGTCAATTCTTATGTCTTCGGGATCATCTGTCGGTGGTTGTCACAGAGAAAACAAGGTAGTGCTGACGGCAGGAGCGTCTGCAGTAATCAAGTTAAGTGTACAGTAGGAAGGTAACTGAAGTCGTTTCCAGCTACTGCACAATTATCCAGGTCGAGTCAAAGGCTGCGCTGACACTGGATCCCTGCAGACACCTAATATCTGTGAGAGGAAACACTGCTGTACTGTACTGTCACTCATCACTGTCTGAAGAGTCTGCACCAACACTCTCTCCGCAAACTCACACAACTGACCAGACATGTACAAAATGTACATCATGATTATCACTAACAATCATTCACTGCTCTGAAATGTCTTGTAATTTCCAGTAAACAGAGGAGCTGAGCAGGAGCAGTGAAATAAGAGCTGAAGAGACAGAGAGGAAGAAGAAGAGACCTCTGAGAGGTGCATCTTTGTCTTTTGTGTCCTGTATTGACCTCTACTATTAATATTATCACTTACATCTACTGCACCTGCGTACAACTGCTGGTACTGATGATGCAACCACTAACATTACTACAACGTCCTCTATTGCCACGACTATAATAGCTACTTTTACTGGTTTTGAGGGTTCGGACAAGGTGCTTTCGGTGCATCAAGTACTTGAATTTGTCGGTTAGGTGTAGGTTAGTAAAGATGCGTAGGTTAGGAAAGTAAAGATGTGTAGGTTAGGTTTAGGAAAATAAAGTTATGTAGTTTAGGGTTAGGAAAGTAAAGATACGTAGGTTATGGTTAGGAAAAGAAATATGGTGACAATGTACCTGCCCCATAACACCGACCTCTTCTTAACTCCTGCCAAGACATTGGTCAAGTGATCTCAGCCTTTTAAGACAATTAGGGAACAATTGTAGGCAGCAACTGAGAAACGGACGTACAGACAGCAGCTGTAGCAGCTCAAGTTTGGCCAGTGCTAACCCCCTGTGTCAGGTGTCACAGCAGGTAGGTGGCTAGCAGTAGCTATACTGTGTAAGAGCAGCAACAGAAAGTTTGCTGATCTGGCGGGGAGTCGGGGCTGTCCGGTCCCTCTGAGCTGGGGCTTGCACTGGCTGGATTTAGGTTGCTGCGGCCGCTGACTGGGGGTTCGTCTGCAGAGCTACTGCCCACTCTCCTCCCAGCAAGCGTAAGCTACATAAACATGAACTTGAAGCTGCAGCTGTGAGCTTTTATGTCCAGTTAGCTGGACGCTAAACTATCAGCAACATTTTCTCTCCATCTCTGAGACACGTTCACTGATCTGACACGAGTTTTGTTTCGTTTATTGTCAGACTGTTTTTTAGACTCTCTTTTTGAGAAGTCCGTCTTCCTGTTTTGCGTTGCTTCACAGTGTTGGCAGTTGTTGCCAATGCTGGACAACTTTCTCTGTTGGATTCTCCGTCACTGAATCGGACTTTCAGCACCTGAAAGTTCCGCCAGTTTATCGGTCTGAATGGGGATTCACGGATTTAGTCTTGCACGTGGATCACATGGCGATCTTGAAATGAGTCATTTCTCGGGGGCTGTGCCCACTAAGTTTCAGATGTCTCTTTCCCATTTGTAAGTCTTTTTGGGCCTAGCGGCATCACGTGACAGATTCAGGTGTTGTAATTCCACTGTTTATCTTGAACATCTAATATCTTGAACACATTCCCAGTGTTTCGGGGTGAAAAGTGACTCAGCTGAAGGCTAAATAAAGAATTTGGGTTAAAGAGCTGCGGTACGAGCTCTGATTCCTAAGTTAATGGAGGTGGCTGCAGAGAGTGCTTTATCTGGGCCGGGGATTTGGACGGCATTAGTATAATCTTTCCTTCTGTGACCAACAGGTCCGCTCATCATCATCATCATCTATCCAATACATCCCAGCTTCATCCTACAGATGACAATAAATAATGTCACATCTGGGCCGCAGCTCGCTTCGGATATCTGTCAGTGAAGAGTCGCGGCGTCAGTGTGGAGGAATAACACGTTTTACTGACTCACATTTTGATTTAAAGGTTTTCCTGCAGAGGAAAGGAGGCGCGAACTTTTTCTTTTTTAAGTCAGGTGGATCATTTGGTCATAATTAATCTTCCTCTCTTATTTATATTTGTGATACATTTATATTTCTGTCTTTAGCTGTTGATTTGTAGCTCTTATTCCAACATTATCACCTCTCTCGTCCAGATCAAACCAACACAACACTCTACAAACAAACCACTTATTGACTCTCAGTTAGAAATATGTAAATCTAAATAAAGGTGCAGATTAACACCCTCCGCCCTTGATCAATCAAATCTGCCCAGACCTCCTAATGCTCTGCTCCGTGGCCCAGTTCAGCGTCAATCTCTTAAAGCTCCCCTCATAACCCCCTCCCACAACCACAGCGCAGCGTGGTGAATAATTGACGAGCTCCCCCCTCCTCCCCTCCGCTCTCCTCTCTGTGTCTCTTTCCATCACTCTGTCTCTTTGTGGCGTCGCTCGTCGTCGGGTTCTCCGGGCCGTGACAACCTGCCCTCCCTCGCCTCCGTCATGTCCAGTTTCCACCTGCCGCCGGCTGCACGTTGACGACCGTCAGCAGGCTCAAAGAGACGGGGAGACACGGGAGCAGCTGCTGGTAAGTTCATCTTTATTATTCTGCAGAAGAAAAGAATCCAGACTACAGCAAGGAGAGGAAAAATAAAACTTTTATTTAGTTTATTGATGGTTTAAAACACACGCCTCACACTCAATAGGACGTATGATTTTATGACCTCCACCCTGATGAAGAGGAGGCTGTGATGCTGCAGCCTGTTTGCATTTAAAACCATCAGTATGCCCGACTGGACAACAGGCTTCTTCTCCTTTGGAAAAGTCATGGAAAATCCTCCGTGGATAACCGTCCACATAATGTAACATGACTACAAATTTATTTTCTGTAGCTGTTGACGTGACATGGCTCTAATATGTGTCAGTGTTTGATGTTTGCTTTACCATCATGGACATTTGATCATTTTTTCCCCTCTACTTTCATCTGAAAAATGACGGGCAAGACAGAAATATATTATGAGACCTTAAAAAGTTATGGAAAAGTTTTGAAATGAAAGTTTGTGGGACCTGGGAGCCCTGGTTTCACTGCAGTTGAGATACAGCCATGTTAATGTTTGTGTGTCGCTACCAAAAATGTTTTGTGCTGGTCAGGAGGTGCTTTAAAACAAGGTATTTTTATCGGTAAGTTAATAAAGGTGTCCTGAGTATTAATAAACAGACACCAGTAAGGACAAAAAGACAACCCCACCCACCTGTCAACCCACGAACACACAGACAGAGAGAGCCAGACCAGTCAATGGAAATCTAATAGAGAAGAAAGAAAATAAATAAAAAAGAATTATTTTTTTTTAAAAAAATATGAATACAAATAAAATAATATAAATTAATAAATAATTTATAAAAAAATGTATGTGTATAAAAATGTAAAAATAAGATAAAAAATATGTTTCAAAAAACTAAAAATTAAATAAATAAATGTGTGTAAAAATAAAATAAAAATAAATTTATAAGTTTATGTATGTATATAAAAATGTAAAAAGCTAAAAAAGTTTTAAAAAATTAAAAATTAAATTAATTACTTAATACATAAATAAATAAATGTGTATAAAAATAAAATAAAATAATTAATAAATAATTTATAAAAATTATATATAAGTAAAAATTAAGAAATAAAATAAAAATAAATGATAAAAATGGATGTATATAAAAAATATAAAATTAAATTAAATTATTTATAAAACATATATGTAAGCAAACATTTTGAAATAAAATAAAATAAATTTAAAATGACAAAATTTATTTATATAAAAATGTAAAAATAAGATTAAAAAATATATGTTTCAAAAAATGTAATTAATTAATTAATAAATAAAAGAATATATGTGTATAAAAATACAAAAATGGTAGCATGCAGTTGTAAACAGTACATGACATCATTGGTCAGGAGGTACTTTGCTGAAAAAATATTTTAAAAGGAGGTACATTTCTAAAAAAAAAAAAGTTTGAGAACCACTGTCCCTTTTTTATCTTGAATCACGTTATGAAACCTTTATTCCACATGGAAAGTTCCCTTCTACTTTCAGGTGTGGCATCAGTACGCTGCCGTAATGTGACCTCAGCAACAACAACAAGTTTAAAGCCTGCGACTCAGCACCAGTCAGTTAGAACTGAAGAAGCTTCTTGGATGAGAGGTCTTTAAGGAACTCAAGCAAGTCCAGTTGTCTACAATACAGCACATATGAATGTAGTCGCTGACATGGAGCATCTAATCTGACCTGCAGCACTCTCACTCAATACTGGACCAATACCTGTTCGTCACTTAGACACAAAAACATTTTAAAACAAGGTCCAGGTTGAAAGACACCGAGCCGACCCTTGAAATCAGAACTTGCATTTATCACTTGTGGTGATTCAAGTCATTTGCACTGATCATCAAACTCCTCTGTGGTTGTTTTCAGGAGCTTCAGAGCCATGAAGGACTTCCTGTTCCTCCTCCTGGTGGTGACGGAGGCGTCCTGCAGGTCTCACAGCAGCTGGTGTGACCTGGGCTGCGACTGTCGAGGAGATCTGAGGTTCACCATCTGCTCCCGGGCGCTCATCTCCCAGCTGCCCGCCAGAGTGCCCCCCAACACTGAGCTCCTGGACCTCTCCGACAACCACATCTCTGTCATCCCCGAACGCTCCCTCAGCAAAAACCGCAAGATCCGAGTCCTCCTGCTGCAGAACAACAACATCAGCGTGGTGGAGGACGGCGGCTTCTCTCAGCTGGAGTTCCTGCAGAAGCTGGACCTGAGCTGGAACCAGATCTCCACCCTGACTGAAGGGTTCTCCATCGGCCTGGCGTTCCTGCGGGAGCTGAAGCTCGCCCACAACCGCTTGACGAGCCTGGACAGCCGCAGCTTCCTGCACCTGGACGGCCTCCAGAGGTTAAACCTGACCAGCAACAGCATCCACACCATCCAGATCAGGTCGTTCTCCTCCATGAGCAGCCTGCGGCAGCTCCACCTGGAGGGCAACCAGCTGACGTCCCTGCGGAGCGGCATCTTCTCCATGCTGCGCTCCCTGGAGGTCCTCAACCTGGGCGGCAACCAGATCAGCGAGACGGAGCCGGGCGTCTTCAAGCCGCTCGTCAGCATGACACTACTCAACTTAGCCAACAACCGCATGTCCACGGTGCAGTTCAAGACGTTCCTGAGCATCCACACCTACAGCACCCACATCCTACTGGAGGACAACCCGTGGAACTGCGACTGCGACCTGCAGAGAGTCTTCAGGAAGCTGCGGAGCATCCAGAGGCTCTTCCTGGACGACTACTACAACCTCACCTGCAAGGAGCCCGCCGTCCTCAAGGACTACAGGCTGATGGACGTGGACACGGAGCTGTGTCTCGCTGAGACGGTCACCGTGCTCATCATCACCGCCACCGTGGTGATAACGGTGCTGGCGGCCATGCTGATGGGTGAGAGGAAGAGGAAGAAGAAGAAGAGGGGGAAGCACTGGACGCAGCAGGGGGAGCTGTCGGATGAGTCAGACTACTGAAACACAACTTCTGAACCATGTCGCTATTTTATTTTATTTTTCAACTCTTTATTTTCCAGCAAAGAAAGACGATTAAAATAAAACATTCTGACTTTCAGGCTTCACTGTCGTCGTCGTTGTTGTCGCTTAAATCCCTCAGGAACATCTGCACGCCTGCAGAGATTTGAGACTGTGGTTCATTTTGTCGGATTTCCCATCTGCTTCACACCGAACGAGCCTGAAAAAGCTTTTAAACCGACACTGTGGAGGGAATTACTCTAAAACATCTGCTTCATTCAATAAAAAAAAAACCTCTGCTTTCCTTGAAATGCAGTAAATTTAACCAGTATATTAATGAAAAATGTTTATTTTCTCATCTTAAATGTTCAGATATATTTATGTGAATGGATACTGTTCCCTTTTTAAAGCTTGGAAAACATTAAATTTAATGTTGAAACATTTGTGTGACAAAAACTTTGTGTTTAAAATGAACATTTGCCCACACAGGACTTCACATCATCTGCTTCAGGGTCACATGAAAGTCTGCAGCGCCCTCTGCAGGTAACTGATTTATTGCTATCAAATTTATGACGTCTAAAATGATAAAAGCTTTATTTCAATTATATTTATTATTCTTATAGTTGCTGTAATATCCTCATCTGTGCTGCTCAGTGGTGAGTTTAATGTTTTATTTTATATTTAAACGTGCTGTTTTACACTGATAGTTATGCAGAGTTATTTTGAACTTAATCACTGTAATGTTTTTATGTTTTCATTGTGATGAATGGAAGTTTCCCCTTTAATAGACACACTGGAGACCTTTGGGTGGAGCCGCTCTGATGCAGCAAAGTCACAGGATTCAGCACGGAGGGGACAGGAAGTTGGTAAAATAAAAGCATGACGTATGTCGAGGGAAAGCAAAGAATATTACCGCACACAAGGAGTTTGCACAAACAATACCTGGACAATAAACATACAAAATAAAGGTGAAATAGTCATTTATTGTTTTTATTTTATTTTTTATTTAAGCTATCAATTGCATTCAATTACACGGTTCCTTAAAAAGTCTTAAAAGACAGAATTTATTAATTCAAAAATAAGGCCTTAATTGGTATTTAAATGTCTTAAGTCAGTCTTTCAAGAATCTTAAAAATGCTATGACACAGCAGGTAGGATTTTAGGTTTTTTCTCTGTTGACATTGGATTGTAAAATTTCAAAATAAATCTGTTTGGTTTTTTTAATAATATACTGCATTTTTTTCTCCACCGTTTCTGGTTATTGTAAAATTGGTCTTAAATGTTTCCGAGTGGCAGTTAAAGAGTCTTAAAAAGTTTTAAGGGACTGTTCTTTACTTATCGCAGGAGGGGGTGGCTGGGCTGTGACTTCTTCCTTTTTCTTCTTCTTTGTTTTTGGTGTAATTTTGGTTTTCAGTCAGGAAAAAAACACAACCAAATCTGAATCAAATCAAAAGCACTTTATTTTCTATTGAAAATTTTGTCATAAATGTTTGCATGAATTAACTAGCATGCGCGAAAAGAGTGACAAAACAAGGCTTTTTTCTTCAACTTTAAAACATCTATGGATAAATTAAAAAAATCTAACATCGGTTGGTTGATTGTTTGGTCCTTGTCAGACCAAGTTCTCATTGGTCAGACAATCGCTGGTGTTACATTAATAAGGCCGCGTGTCCACTAAAGCCTTTCTTTACCCAGCACTGCGGCAATTACGTTAATCTATGGATTACCTGTGCAGATTTTAACCCTATCGACCAATCAGTTGGTTGAAGAGTCAGTAGAATTAAAGTTTAAGAAAATTATAAGTAACAGTAAGATTATGGAAAAGAAGCATGTAAATTTAAAGTAATGGAATTTTTTTTTGAAGTACATTATGCTACAATGTTAAACACTATTAGAATAAGAATATGAGTCTAATGCTGTGTCTCAAATCGTGTACTTCTGTGCTTACACTTAATATTTTGAGTGCATAAGTGCGTTCACACAGAGAAGTACGGAAAAATGCAGTGCTCTATGAGTACCTGGATTGTCAAAACGGTGAGTGTGGAACTATGGACACTTCTCGCACTCAGTGGTCGCCATCTTGGCTACGTAGCGTAAGGCGAGGGACCACTTTTCAAACTGGAAAGTTCACGTGTTTTTTGCACTGAGCACCTCTACACTGTTGTCAGGTACAAGCCGTATGTTTATTGGGTTACTTTAGCAGTCTGTAATGATTTGGTAACGCAAATGCTAATGCTAGTTTGCTAACTAGCTAATTTGTCATTTCTGGTGAGTGCACAACGGCTGTGTTTGGATTGAGACACTACCCTGTTGAAATTTGATGAGTACATAGTGTACTCCATGAAGTGTACTGACAGAAGTATGTGATTTGAGACACACCACAAGTGTTTAACCCTTTGAAACCTGTCGCGGCATCACGTCTCTTGTGCTGCTTTCAGATGCCCTTTGCAAGTATTTAAACCTTTGAACTTGTATTGGTGCGATTTCGTACAAAAACATGGGGAAAATGGCAATCTATCATTCCCTTGTTTATTTATTTTTAACTTTATTTTCTTTACTTTTTATTTGTTTTACTAATTTTAATGTTTTGGATTTGCTGTTTTGACTGATTTCTTGCAAATCTTTGGGGTCATTTCTTTTGTTGCTCATTACCTTCTTCCCATTGAAAGAAATGGAGACAATTTGTTTTAAAGGGTTAAAGAAAAATACGTGCTATATTGTGCTGTATAAAGTAGTTGACAGTGGACCACAGGCCTAATTGCACAGCTTATCTATAGTCTGATGAGTAAAGAACAGCCCTCCAACACATTTCAATAGAATTTAACATAACATGAGTTTTATTTTGGAAGCGCTAACCGGAAGCAGTCGCGTCCAAAATGGCGGACTTGACGGCTGTGCGTCGGGACAGGTGGGAGCTCCGGTCTGACGAGCTGCTGTTGTTCTCCATACAAAGAGCGCAAAGCCGCAGAAACACTTCGGATTTACATTAAAATAAAAAACACAAACACGTTTCGGTTCATTCAGACATTAAGCGTTAAATTAAAAATAATGTCCACGAGCCGGTCTGCGTGAAAAATGTCCGACAAAGGAGAGAGAAATTCAAGAGAAACTGCGCAGTCATAGTTTAATGGGAGCGGTGACCTGAGCAGGTAAGAAAATCAAACTGGTTTCCGTGTAAATTTAATGCTTTATTTTACCTTGTTAAATATATTTAAACGCTTAAGCTGAAGTTACAGGCGGTTAAATGACAGCAGGTTTAACCTTTGACTCGTTTCCAGCTCGTTTAACCTTTTTGTTTTCATGTTTTTTTTAAATTGTAACGCAGTTTGTTAGTTTTCTTTCCTTGAGTGTATTTAATTTGGTTTGTCTGGCTGTTGAAATGAGCTGGCTTTGTTCAACACAGCGACACTTCCGCATAGGGCCCTCAGGGACAGTCAGTGACGGTCAGACGGGTGTCAAAGTCGGGTCCGAGGACCTGCCGCGGTCGGTCCAGGCTCTCCACACACATGTCACTTCATTCATGTTCAGTATTGATCATCAGTGCTTTGATTATCCTTATTAATACCCTGAAGACATGCTCCTGGGGCTCAGACACGAGGTAGATTTGTTTAACTTTTATTTTGTTTGTTTAAACAAATTTAAAAATCCAATTTCACTGCTTCTTTTTTCACCCAGATGACATCACACATTCAATTCAATTGAGTTAAAACACTGCACTAAACTGTATTCGCGCTAATTAATTTATATAGTGCAGCAGATTAATTTTAAATATAGATGTGCTCATTTTAAATCTAGTTTGACTAAACTCTGATACAGGCTAGTCCTACGTTAAATTAATCCGGCCTGAATAAATAAAAATAAACGTAAAAAAAAAAAAAAAAAAAAAAAAAAAAGCCGCACGATATATCGTGCAATGTCAAGTGAGGCAGATTAACTTATGTGATGCTTGATACAAACCGAAAACCTGCACAGTTCTCATTTTCCATGACTCACACCGGCCAAGCCTTCTGCTTTTAGACGTCACGTGACCTAGTGCGTTGGCGTTTGTCACAGGAAGCGAGACTGACCTGCATGTGTGTGTGTGTGTGTGTGTGTACAAATGTAGGCAGCTGGCAAGTGCTGCAGACACAGTGAAGTGCATGCTTCTCTGAAATGAAAGTTTTGTCATACGTCCTTTAAGATCAGTGTAACCTGTATTTTTTGTTTTATTTTTTTAAGCAAACACACAGTAAAAATGGTGATTTAACTGCTCTGTGATTTCAGAGTTGTGTGATTAAATTTCAGAGAGTGAAAATATTTTTTCTGCTTTTGTTTTCTTTGAAAAAAGAGGCGACAAATATGTCAAACACTCACCAGAGTTGACCTGTTAACCTAGTACAGTGTTATTTTTGATAGGACCTGGTCTGATTTTTTTTTTCTGCATTTATTTTATTTTACTGTATGGTTGTATTATTTTATTTTGTTTTTAGAATTTATTTTTTATTTTGTTTTATTATTGTATAATTTTATTTCAATTTATTTTATATCATTTTTGTTTTATTTTTATCATGTTATTTTATTTAATTTAATTATCATTTTATTTTATTTTATTATTTTATTTCTATTACATTTTTTATTATTGTGCAATTTTATTCTATTTTTTATTTATTTTATTTCAGTTTTTATTTTATTATTGTGTAATTTTATTTTTTTTATTTATTTATTTATTTGTTTTATTTTTATTTGCACATACATAAAATATCATAAAATCCAGATTGTTAAGAAAAGAAAAGATATGTCTCGAGACATCAAGAAGCCATATGCTTATACAATAACAATAAATAAATAAATAAAAAAGTAAACTAACGTAATTCAGAAAAATATATCAGAACATAACTGATAACAAGAAACACTGAGGAGACAATAATTAGTGATCAATAATTCACACAATGTAATGTAGTGCTTTTAAATGTTCTGAGGATGACGTGTACTTTATTACAGAGTGCTTTGTCAATCTAATAAAGTTTGTTGCAGCAAATTAAGTTCTTATATTTATTTTCTGCCTCTTCAGTTGTGTGTTTTATGAAACAGGCAGAGCAGAACACACTCAGCATCATTTGGTTACCGGGCGCCGGCGCCGCTCTCACCCTCATTTCCTTATCTTCCAGATATGGCAGCTGACGACAAGGTTGCCATCCTGACAGACGACGAGGAGGAGCGGAAGAGGAAGTATGTGTTGGCCGAGCCCTTCAACACGCTGTCAATGGAGCAGCCGACGGGTGTTTCCACGCCGCCGCCGGCTGCTTCAGACACGCCGCCCGAACAGCCGGCGGCGGCACCTTCTGACTCAATAGACTGCTGCGAGAGGATGTGCCTCCGCATCAACAGCCACCTCCTCGTCTCCAAGGTGTTCTACTTCTTCTTCTACGCTGCCTACGGCTCGCTGCACCCTCTGCTGGCTGTGTACTACAAGCAGCTCGGCATGTCGGCCAGCCGCAGCGGGCTGCTTGTCGGCATCCGCTACTTCATCGAGTTCTGCAGCGCCCCCTTCTGGGGGGTGGTGGCAGACCGCTTCAAGAAAGGGAAGATCGTGCTGCTGTTTTCTGTTCTGTGCTGGCTGATGTTCAACTGCGGCATCGGCTTCGTCAAACCAGCGGAGATGAAGTGTGAGGAGAAAGGTGCCGCTCCTCCTACGACGCCGGCGCCGGTGATGACCACACTCATGTACGGTAATAACTTCACGCAGGCGAGCAACTCCACCAACCACACCAGAAGTCGCCGCAGCCTTCTCGATCTCCTCGAGCTTCCTGAGATCCTGGACTCTTATTTCAGCGTGCATCACAGGTACGAGCGAAGCGTAGACGCCAACGCCACTCCAGCTCCTTTTGAGCTGGTTAACACCACCCAGCAGACGCTAATCGCCGCAGTCCCCATACGAAACACCACCCTCCACATGCCAAACACAACCGTCTCTGCACCAAACACCACCATCACCACCACAACCTCGCCTGCTCCAACCGAGAAGAAGGAGTACCAGATCACCTACAACAGGGACCAGGTGGAGAGCATCTTCCTGCTCATCCTGCTCGTCATCATCGTGGGCGAATTCTTCAGCGCCCCCGCCGTCACCATCGTGGACACAGTCACCTTGCAGTACCTTGGTAAGGCCCGCGACCGTTACGGCCTGCAGAGGATGTGGGGCTCGCTGGGCTGGGGTCTGGCCATGCTGCTGGTGGGCATCTGGATCGACCACACGCACATCACCGTGGTGATCGACGGCGTGGGCTGCATCGTGCCCGACTTTCGCCTCCACAACTACCAGATCGCCTTCATCGTCTTCGGCGTGCTGATGGGCCTGGCCTTTGTCGTTGCCACTCAGTTTTACTTCGAAAAAGGCGGCAACTACCGGCAGGAGGTTCCAGAGGGGGTGGTGGAGGACCCGTGCACGCCGGGAGCGTTACCCGAGTCCAGCCCGTCGGACCAGAGTTCCGTCGGCTCTGACCCTGCTCAGGAGTTCAGCTACAGCGACCTCCTGAGGCTCCTCTGCAGCGTGCGCTACAGCTCCGTCCTCTTCGTCGCCTGGTTCATGGGCTTCGGCTACGGCTTCGTCTTCAGCTTCCTGTACTGGCACTTGGAGGACCTGAAGGGGACCACCACGCTGTTCGGCGTCTGCTCCGTCCTGAGCCACATCTCGGAGCTCGCCGCCTACTTCACCAGCCACAAGTTCATCGAGCTGGTTGGACACATCAGGTGAGACAGACGCTGATGATCATTATTGTTATTGATTAATTACTTTATCATTTTTTATGACTTCCTCATCTTTGACGACTTCCAGTAACGCCTGATACTGAATCAAAGTGCACTTTGGACGGTAGATAAGGATGTCTTTTCAGTCTGAGCTGTTTAATCCGTCGTCCACTCTGCAGACAAAGCCACCATTGATGCTCGGGGGTTTCTGCCGGAGTGAATTCAGGGTCGCACCTCGCAGGCGGCGGGGACATTTGAGAGCGTGGTGTTAGATTTCAGCTGCAGCTCTGTAACCTGCATCAGAAGACACACAATGTGTCCGCTGTTGAAAGGACTCCTGAGTCAACAGGAGGTAGAGTTGAAGGGAGGGGAGTGTTTTTAAAGGGATTTAGACAGAGCTAGGCTAACAGTTTCCCTCTGTTTCCAGTCTTTGTGCTAAGCTAAGCTAACCGGCAGCTTCATGGGTTCATATGTAGCCACGCAGACGTGATCTTTGTATTGAACTGTCTCCATCATCAGCAGGTTGTTTTCACACTGCGTGTTTTCTTCCTGTCGTCACAAGACGTTACCCTCTACGACAAACGCACTTCCTGCTTTCATGGAAACTGAAGCAGAGCAGACACAAGCTGCAGGTTATGGTGGCCGTGCGTCTGTTTAAAGCAGGCAGGATGTTAATAAGTTACCACAGGCTGCAGGTGCCACATGTCGACCCTGATCTAACATGAGATTTTTTTATTCTTCATTGAGAGATCCTCTGCTGCCATTTAACCGTGCAGCATCTGTCCTACCTGTTTGTGTGCTCAGCAAACCGTCACTGGGTGAACAAACACTGCAGTAATCCTGTCTGGCCATGAGCACATGAATGCTTTGAGGGTGTGTCGTGTTTGAAGCGTTTGTTTGTGTTCGTGAGAGCAAAGACGTTCCCCAAACAACAGCTCAGCTCAGGGATGTCTGTAAATGTCATGAAGCCATGAGAGCACACTCACCTGGATTTTAGGAAATCAGAAAGCTAAAGACGTTTTCAAAAGCTCGGTTACCTTAGACGACATTTATTTCAATCATTAATTTATTGTTTTGAGAAATTATGAGGCAAAAACACCATCACTGTCAAATGAATGAGTGGCTCGATAAATAAGAGAATAAGCCATTAAATGCACCATTAATAATATTAAAGAAAATAAATGTAGGCATTCATTGATACAATTTGAAATAACATTGCTATTTCTGTTCTATTTTCATCAATTTTGAAATGTATTTATTTTGCTATCATTTTTGCTATCATGTTTTATTTATTTTAAATTAATTTCCAAACACATTTGTTAATTTTCATTTTTTTGCTTTTAATTTTTAAATGTGTTTATTACTTTTGAATTTATTTTAAAATTATTTTGAATATATTTATTTATTTTTACATGAATAAATTTTTATTCATTTTAAAATGTTTATTCATTTTAGAATTGATTTATTTTGCAGCAATTTTTGTTTATTTTTAATATATTTTTAAATGCATTTATATTATTATTTATTTTACTTTAAATTCATTTTTGAATATATTTATTCATTTTAAAATTAATCATTTTTTTATTTGTAGTCATTTTTAAAATATATTTATTTTCAAATGTATTAGTTATTTATTTTCATTACTTTTAAATTGTATTTATTTTTGCAACTATTTATTTTTTTAATATATTTGTAAATTAATTTATAATTTATTATTTATATCAATGTTTTATCAAAGATTTTTAACATTAACATTTAACATTAATTATTTATTTCCAAATTAAATATTTTTTATTTTTAGTAATTTTTTTAAATATACATATGAATTTTCATATGTATGTTTGCAATTATTTTTATTCAAAATTCATTTTTAAATATTTTTATTCATTTTAGAATTTATTATTTTTTTAATACATTTTTAAATGTATTTATCAATTTATTTTCTTTAATTTATTCATAATTATTTAAGTATTTTTGATTACAGCTACAGCCCTAATCTGCAATTAACAAACTATATTTTTCAACACTACTTTAAAGAAATAAATATGACTCTACATGAAGACTACAAAGTTTTCTGATTCACACTCTGTCCTCCTCCATCTTTCCCCCTCAGGGTGCTGTACATCGGCCTGGCCTGCAACACAGCTCGCTACCTGTACATCTCCTACCTGAAGAACGCCTGGACCGTCCTGCCCATGGAGGTCCTTCAAGGTAACATGTCTGCGTCTGTCGGGAGGCTGTGAGAGCTAAGACCCAGGGCACAGGGCAGGAAATGTCTGTTTGTCAAACAGGACGCTTATCAGATGGCCTTTTTCCTCCGACAGCTCAGGCTTTTAACTTATCATCACTCATTTGCAGCAATGACAGGGTTTCTCCTGGCGCCTCGCGTCACCTGAAACGACCTCTTTGCAGTTTCCATCAAACGCTGGAGTTCTGTTTCATAACACAAAGTCAAATTTTTAATGTTATTAATATAAATAATGTCTTTGAACGATGCAGGACATCCTTTAACTGCAGGATGAAGTGTATAGATAGTGCGCTACAGTAAAGAGATGTGTGTGGCTGCTTTGTTTGAGCTGTCCGCCCTGAGAAAACACCGACGCCTTGCAGAATAAATGGTGAAAACGAGTTCAGTACGTATAGCTTTAAGTTTAGTGCCTGTTTGCTTTCACATAGGGAGGTGTTTAAACACAACAGAGGAATCATCATTAATTAAGTTTTACACTGTAAATAAATCCTACTGGATTCTTTAGCCAGAAACAAATACCAACATTTGTGGATTTACATAGTGTAAATAGCAACTGAGAAACAGACTGAGCAGGAGAATTTACACCTGAAGGCATCTCTGCTCTCTGGTGGACAAACTGTGTAATGGTGACACTGTGTCTAAAATATCTTTGTGTCATTGGTGAAACTGTCCTGTGGCGACAATAAACCATCTCACAGGAGTTTTCATAACCACTCGGCAATGAAAAAATAATATTAAATGAGTACAAAAGCCCCTGATTGTACTGTGTTAGTGTAATGATGCTCAAGCAGTGCCTTCATCACAGTCTGAAGGTCTGTGGGGTCTAAAGACAAAGAACAATCAACAATGAGACATTAAACGTGCTTTAAAGGAGCTTTAAACAAAGCGGTGCTTATGCCGTGTTAATAATGACACCACAGTTGAATCATATTTCACTATGTTGTGATCACACTTTCAGTAACCCTGATAACTAACGTGTGATTTTCACCACTGAGATCTGAGCCAAGACTCTCAGAGACAAATGTGGAGCCTCAGACTCTCAGCTGTTCCCTCAAAGACGTGAAATCTCCATCAGGGGCAGGTCCGTCCAGAAGTGAAGTTTTAACACGTTCACCAAGAGAGAGGTCGTCGTTTGTGTCAGCGTTCAGACGTTACAGCTGCAGATGTCTCACGCACAGCTTCTCAGATCTGTGTATGACCAGTTTACAGTTAAACAACCAGTTAAACAACCTGTTAAACAACCAGTTAAACAACCAGTTAATACCTGCACTGTGTCTGTTTGGACATCATTTCCACAAGGCTACAGTTATTTATCACATGTATATCCTCAAAATATTAGAAATATCAAGACGGGTCTGATTGCAGCCACGATCATTGGTTTATGCAGGACAGGAACGCCCACTCATGTGATCGGCTGGCAGAATAGTTATTTACTCCTCTTCCTCGGGTTCACACAAGGTGCTTGAAGTCCCGGGAATACCTTGAAAACAGGCCCTTTTGCTGAAAAAGTCCTTGATATTCAAATGAACCACATAACACTGCTTTTAGCCCCGACTCCACTAGGGATGCATGTGATTAGCCGTGTAAACGTCTGCCCCCTTGCTTGTCGGCACCACAAATATTAGTTGGTTAAACCAATTAGTGTTTTATTTGAGACCGACCGGACAGCATACATCATTTTACAGCCTGGCCCAAATATACTCGGGCGGAACGTACACGTAGCGGACTCCGTGGAGGTCCGCTCGGACTACAAGCGGACGTCCGCAGATTTTACGACCGCGCAGACTCCGCTCTGCGCAGCAGTGTCACACAAAAGACTGCTCTGCATGTATTTTTCACATCGCTGGGATTTTTCACGGGAAACTACAACGCGGAAGTGCGTACAATTTAGTCTTGAAGAAATCAAAGAATGCACCACTATGGCAACACTTTGGCTTCCCAAAGTGTCCCAAAAATTAGCACAGCAACAGAAAATATATTAAATGTTGAAACAGGCCACTTAAACAAACATTATAATCCACTCTTAAACCACAGCTGAACGAGTCGACCTCTGTTGGCATTACAAAACGTGACATGGCTGAACTTGACTCGGCATTTCACCAGGATGTTCTCCTTTGTCTTCAGTGGGGCACCGTTGTTATCACTCTGCCGAAAACTGAAATTGAAATGCAGGTTTCAGTCGGCACTTTCAAAGTGTGAGAGAATGTTTGATTACAGTTGTATGAGCACTGAAGCTCTGAGGCCCTTCAACTGTTCTGTTGAGGGTTTAATACATTTGTGCCACTGATGAAAGACATCACATCATTTATTTGTGTTTAATAAGAATATAGTGATGAAATGAATCAGCTGCTTTGAGTGAAGTCCTTGAAACTGAAAAGATAGCGCCTAAAAAGTCCTTGAATTTTGTTTTCTGTCATCTGTATGAACCCGACTATGTTCAGACGTCTCCTCCAGCTGTGACCCACATCTGTCCCTGTGTGTCCCGCAGGTGTGACCCACGCCTCAGTTTGGGCAGCCTGTATCTCCTTCCTGAGTGCGGCGGTCCCTCCGGCCCTGAGGACGTCGGCGCAGGGCATCCTGCAGGGCCTCCACCTGGGCCTGGGCCGTGGCTGTGGGGCCATGGTGGGCGGCGTGTTTGTCAACTACTTTGGTACGACGGCGGCGGCGCTAAATGTTTTAGTTTTGGTCACAAAGCATTTTTAAACAGCAATAGTTTTCCTCCTGTTTGCTTCACAGGTGCTGCAGCGACGTTCAGAGGGATCGGCATGGCCTCCCTCGTCATCCTCCTCATCTTCGCCTTCATCCAGTGTGTGACTGGCGAGTCTGAGGGGAAAGGTGGGGAGACTCTCATAAACCTGCCTGTGCATGTCGAGCTGAATCTAGACATCTAAGTTTATGTCCCGTCTCTGTAACATCTCCTCTGTCCTCGTCTCCTCCCAGAGGACAAAATGCTGGCCGAGAACATCCCCGTCCCCTCCAGCCCGGTCCCCATCGCCACCATCGACCTGGTGCAGAGCCAAGCCGCCGCCACTGCCGGTAGCCCTGTCCCGGCCCGCCAGGTCGCAGCGCTGCCCGTCAGGAAGACCAAACACCAGGAGGACCAGGAGGACGTGAACAAGCCGGCCTGGGTGCTCTCTGGCGCCCCCTGGGTCACCATCGCCTTCGCTATTGTCCAGATTAAGGATATGATGAACCTGGCAAAGAGCGGCGCTCCGCCTACAGAGACTCAACCGCTTCAGGTGAGCGAAAGAACAAATAAAAACATGTTTGATACGTACAATTTTTACCACTCGAGAACTGATAGAAACGGACAAAAATATAGCGTCACGACACCAAGACCCTGAGGAACACCACAGAAAAATCCATGTTGTGACTCAGCGGTTAAATGTCGAGCGTTTCTGTTCTGGAAACTCCTTACTGTCAGTCCACCTGTGAAAACCAAACATCCTCTGAATGTGCGAGGTCTGTAGTTTGTGTCTGTAAAGTTTCATGTTTCTTTCACTTTCACTAACATGCCCTCTCTGACGCTTCCTCCTCTTACCGGCCGCCCACACACACTCACTCTGAAGAAAGGTGAGACGCTTCTACGTGCAAAGGTCGATGGAAAACTACTGTGTGTGTGTTGTTTGTGTGTGTGTGTGTGTGTGTTTGAGGGGTGGGGTGGGCGTCCTCTGTGTCTGTGTGTGTGTGCTGATGCATGCGGTGATAGCAGTGACTCATCTATACCTGTGTGGGGCGTGGGCGTGTACATGCATGCATACGTGTGTTTGCGAACCTCCCCCGCTCTCCCGCCGTGACATCATGTGAAGTGCATGCTTTAATTGCTCCCCTGGTGACGTCACCCCCCCCCCCCGATCCTACCCTCCCACCGCCATTTTTGGAGATCATCAGCTGATCATCAGATTAGTGCAGCAGATGAAGAGAGGCATGAAGGGAAGTCTGTTTTTAAAGCTTGTTGTATTAAAATGATTTTAATAGCCAGTGAAAGTATGATGTCAGGTAGCTCTTTACCTCACTAATTAAATAAACACAAATGTTGCTTGTTGTTGCCAAACCTGGCTGCCCGTCAACCGCCATCACTGTTTGTTCCTCTTGTTGCCAGGTACCTAATGAGCAGGCGTCGGCCGAGTGCAAGGCGGCGGCGATGTCACACAGAAACCAGAGTGATGACGGCACAGAAACACCCACACAACCAGACACCACCCACCCGGCACCAACAGACACAAACGGGGACAAAGACCAAACGCACCCGCCCTCGCACAGAGGAGAGGAAAACCCAGTGTTAACGGCTGATGACGCACACTGACGTTCAGTCAAACACTGTATCTGTGTCGCAAAATGTGCTTGAAATATGACCAGAAAACATCCTGTCATTCCAAAAATAAGCTGCAGCTCATATTTTAAACGGTTTTAAGACTCAGACGGGACTTGTTTTAACAAAAGGGACGTTTGGGTTGAATGTTTGGAGGTGCGTTTGCGCCTCAGGGGAGCGTTGTGCACTATATTTACTGCCCTGTGACGGTGGACTTATTTATTGACTTAATTTACGTAGAAATGTGACGAAAATGGGGATTTAATTCAGCAGTTTGACTCTGTAAAACTTGAACAGCATTAAAAAGTGACAGCTTCTCTACCAGCACAGGATTAACAAACTGAAATAGTGTTTTTTTATGCACTGAAATACAAAAGTTCCCAATCTTTTGCACCGCAGACCAGCTGACGGTAAATTCATGCACATTTTTAGTCCATGCATGTATATTTTTCGCTCCCAGCACACAAAAAATGAAAGAAAGTTGATTAAATTTATTCCAAACAGTGACAAAAACTTCACTGTATTGGCAGGAGTTATCGCAACACTGCTGGGGAATACTTTGGCCAGCGTACTCGTGAAACAGATATTTAATTGTATTCTCTTCGGTATTAAAAATGTCTCACAAAGTCTTGAATGTAGCTTGTTAAATCCTGCAGAAACCTGCTGCTTAATTATTATTCGTCGTCTTTTGCTGAGTTTCCTCACAGATCTCGTGTGGCCTCATGCGCTGGGAGCTGTGTAACGTTGACAGGAAAGGGTTCAGATTCTGTCACGTCTGTTAAAAGTGCTGCTGGAGATATATTTTTATAATTTACAGGCGAAGCGGTGATGAAGAAGTGCCTCTTTAAAACATCATTACTGTTCTAACTTATTGTGACTGTCATGCGAGGATCCCTTTACAGACGGATCTGAGGGTCTTTCTTGAACCCTAATTCCAATATTTTTCTATTGGAGCTGCCAATAGCCAACACACTGTATTTACTGTCTTTTTCCATTTCCATGCCAAACTGTTCCCAGTGTTCTGCATTAACGTCTCGTCTGGATGGAGAAATCTTCAGAGACAGAATCACATGAAGAAATTCTGTTTGTTTTTTCTGTACATTTAATGATTAAAGGATGTTTTACCCTTTAATACAGCATCAGTGCATCTTAATCTGACCGTTATTAAGTGTTATTAAATGTTTATTTCACAACAAACATAACTGTTTGTTTTAGCAGCCTTGTGAGAACCAGGAGCCTTTTTATTTCACCCACTTGTCTGGGATTGCAAAGGTCTTCTCATCCACTCCATTTTCAGCCCAATAGCCAGAAAAAAATGTTGCTCTGTATGTTTCTGCAAACCATGAATTCATTAAATGTGTATGTTTCTGAAAACCGGTTGAGATAAAGCGAATCATTGCCGTTTCCAGAGGCTTTACGGCATGAAATGCAGTTGTGTTTTTTACCGAGACGTCGCTGTTTCTCCTGCCAGGATGGTGTGACAGAAACATTGCTGGGTTGCCTGCCGGGATTGTGACGCACAAAGAAGGTGTTATGATTTTTTTACAGGGACATATCTACCAACATTTCTTGTTGGTATAGAGGCACAAAAACCAGTTGTTTTGTAGAGGGACATCATCCAGACATTGATCCGTTTCCTGCCAGGATATTGGCACGAAATCAGTTGTAGTTTTTACCAAGACGTCGCTGCGTTTCCCGTCCAAAAGGCCCAAATTTTCCTTTGTTTTTTTTTACCAAGACATCGTTGCATTTCCTGTCAAAAAGGCCCAAATTTTCTTTTGTTTTTTTACCAAGACATCGCTGCGTTTCCCGTCCAAAAGGCCCAAATTTTCTTGTTTTTTTACCAAGACGTCGCTGCGTTTCCCATCAAAAAGGCCCAAATTTTCCTTTGTTTTTTTTTTACCAAGACATCGTTGCATTTCCTGTCAAAAAGGCCCAAATTTTCTTTTGTTTTTTTACCAAGATGTCGCTGCGTTTCCCATCAAAAAGGCCCAAATTTTCTTTTGTTTTTTACCAAGACGTCGCTGCATTTCCTGTCAAAAAGGCCCAAATTTTCTTTTGTTTTTTTACCAAGACGTCGCTGCGTTTCCTGTCAAAAAGGCCCAAATTATCTTGTTTTTTTACCAAGATGTCGCTTTTCCCGTCCAAAAGTTCCAAATTTTCTTTTGTTTTTTTTACCAAGACGTCGCTGCATTTCCCGTCAAAAAGGCCCAAATTTTCCTTTGTTTTTTTTTTTTACCAAGACATCGTTGCATTTCCTGTCAAAAAGGCCCAAATTTTCTTTTGTTTTTTTACCAAGACGTCGCTGCGTTTCCTGTCCAAAAGGCCCAAATTTTCCTTTGTTTTTTTTTTTTACCAAGACATCGTTGCATTTCCTGTCAAAAAGGCCCAAATTTTCTTTTGTTTTTTTACCAAGACGTCGCTGCGTTTCCTGTCCAAAAGGCCCAAATTATCTTGTTTTTTTACCAAGATGTCGCTGCATTTCCCGTCTAAAAGTTCCAAATTTTCTTTTGTTTTTTTTACCAAGACGTCGCTGCATTTCCCGTCAAAAAGGCCCAAATTTTCCTTTGTTTTTTTTTTTACCAAGACATCGTTGCATTTCCTGTCAAAAAGGCCCAAATTTTCTTTTGTTTTTTTACCAAGACGTCGCTGCGTTTCCCGTCAAAAAGGCCCAAATTATCTTGTTTTTTTACCAAGATGTCGCTGCATTTCCCGTCCAAAAGTTCCAAATTTTCTTGTTTTTTTTACCAAGACGTCGCTGCATTTCCCGTCAAAAAGGCCCAAATTTTCCTTTGTTTTTTTTTTTACCAAGACATCGTTGCATTTCCTGTCAAAAAGGCCCAAATTTTCTTTTGTTTTTTTACCAAGACGTCACTGCGTTTCCTGTCCAAAAGGCCCAAATTTTCTTGTTTTTTTACCAAGACGTCGCTGCGTTTCCCATCAAAAAGGCCCAAATTTTCTTTTGTTTTTTTACCAAGACGTCGCTGCGTTTCCTGTCCAAAAGGCCCAAATTTTCCTTTGTTTTTTTTTTTTTACCAAGACATCGTTGCATTTCCTGTCAAAAAGGCCCAAATTTTCTTTTGTTTTTTTACCAAGACGTCGCTGCGTTTCCTGTCCAAAAGGCCCAAATTTTCTTGTTTTTTTACCAAGACGTCGCTGCGTTTCCCATCAAAAAGGCCCAAATTTTCTTTTGTTTTTTTACCAAGACGTCGCTGCGTTTCCTGTCCAAAAGGCCCAAATTTTCTTGTTTTTTTACCAAGACGTCGCTGCGTTTCCCATCAAAAAGGCCCAAATTTTCTTTTGTTTTTTTACCAAGACGTCGCTGCGTTTCCTGTCAAAAAGGCCCAAATTATCTTGTTTTTTTACCAAGATGTCGCTGCATTTCCCGTCTAAAAGTTCCAAATTTTCTTTTGTTTTTTTTACCAAGACGTCGCTGCATTTCCCGTCAAAAAGGCCCAAATTTTCCTTTGTTTTTTTTTTTACCAAGACATCGTTGCATTTCCTGTCAAAAAGGCCCAAATTTTCTTTTGTTTTTTTACCAAGACGTCGCTGCGTTTCCCGTCAAAAAGGCCCAAATTATCTTGTTTTTTTACCAAGATGTCGCTGCATTTCCCGTCAAAAAGGCCCAAATTTTCCTTTGTTTTTTTTTTTACCAAGACATCGTTGCATTTCCTGTCAAAAAGGCCCAAATTTTCTTTTGTTTTTTTACCAAGACGTCACTGCGTTTCCTGTCCAAAAGGCCCAAATTTTCTTGTTTTTTTACCAAGACGTCGCTGCGTTTCCCATCAAAAAGGCCCAAATTTTCTTTTGTTTTTTTACCAAGACGTCGCTGCGTTTCCTGTCCAAAAGGCCCAAATTTTCCTTGGTTTTTTTTTTTTACCAAGACATCGTTGCATTTCCTGTCAAAAAGGCCCAAATTTTCTTTTGTTTTTTTACCAAGACGTCGCTGCGTTTCCTGTCCAAAAGGCCCAAATTTTCTTGTTTTTTTACCAAGACGTCGCTGCGTTTCCCATCAAAAAGGCCCAAATTTTCTTTTGTTTTTTTACCAAGACGTCGCTGCGTTTCCTGTCCAAAAGGCCCAAATTTTCTTGTTTTTTTACCAAGACGTCGCTGCGTTTCCCATCAAAAAGGCCCAAATTTTCTTTTGTTTTTTTACCAAGACGTCGCTGCGTTTCCTGTCAAAAAGGCCCAAATTATCTTGTTTTTTTACCAAGATGTCGCTGCATTTCCCGTCCAAAAGTTCCAAATTTTCTTTTGTTTTTTTTACCAAGACGTCGCTGCATTTCCCGTCAAAAAGGCCCAAATTTTCCTTTGTTTTTTTTTTTACCAAGACATCGTTGCATTTCCTGTCAAAAAGGCCCAAATTTTCTTTTGTTTTTTTACCAAGACGTCGCTGCGTTTCCCGTCAAAAAGGCCCAAATTTTCCTTTGTTTTTTTTTTTACCAAGACATCGTTGCATTTCCTGTCAAAAAGGCCCAAATTTTCTTTTGTTTTTTTACCAAGATGTCGCTGCATTTCCCGTCTAAAAGTTCCAAATTTTCTTTTGTTTTTTTTACCAAGACGTCGCTGCATTTCCCGTCAAAAAGGCCCAAATTTTCCTTTGTTTTTTTTTTTACCAAGACATCGTTGCATTTCCTGTCAAAAAGGCCCAAATTTTCTTGTTTTTTTACCAAGACGTCGCTGCGTTTCCCATCAAAAAGGCCCAAATTTTCTTTTGTTTTTTTACCAAGACGTCGCTGCGTTTCCTGTCAAAAAGGCCCAAATTATCTTGTTTTTTTACCAAGATGTCGCTGCATTTCCCGTCCAAAAGTTCCAAATTTTCTTTTGTTTTTTTTACCAAGACGTCGCTGCATTTCCCGTCAAAAAGGCCCAAATTTTCCTTTGTTTTTTTTTTTACCAAGACATCGTTGCATTTCCTGTCCAAAAGGCCCAAATTTTCTTGTTTTTTTACCAAGACGTCGCTGCGTTTCCCATCAAAAAGGCCCAAATTATCTTGTTTTTTTACCAAGATGTCCCTGCGTTTCCCGTCCAAAAGTTCCAAATTTTCTTTTGTTTTTTTACCAAGACGTCGCTGTGTTTCCTGTCAAAAAGGCCCAAATTTTCTTTTGTTTTTTTACCAAGACGTCGCTGCGTTTCCTGTCCAAAAGGCCCAAATTTTCTTGTTTTTTTACCAAGATGTCGCTGCGTTTCCTGTCAAAAAGGCCCAAATTTTCCTTTGTTTTTTTTTTACCAAGACATCGTTGCATTTCCTGTCAAAAAGGCCCAAATTTTCTTTTGTTTTTTTACCAAGATGTCGCTGCGTTTCCTGTCAAAAAGGCCCAAATTTTCCTTTGTTTTTTTTTTACCAAGACATCGTTGCATTTCCTGTCAAAAAGGCCCAAATTTTCTTTTGTTTTTTTACCAAGACGTCGCTGCGTTTCCTGTCAAAAAGGCCCAAATTTTCTTTTGTTTTTTTACCAAGACGTCGCTGCGTTTCCTGTCCAAAAGGCCCAAATTTTCTTGTTTTTTTACCAAGACGTCGCTGCGTTTCCCATCAAAAAGGCCCAAATTTTCCTTTGTTTTTTTTTTACCAAGACATCGTTGCATTTCCTGTCAAAAAGGCCCAAATTTTCTTTTGTTTTTTTACCAAGATGTCGCTGCGTTTCCTGTCAAAAAGGCCCAAATTTTCTTTTGTTTTTTACCAAGACGTCGCTGTGTTTCCTGTCAAAAAGGCCCAAATTTTCTTTTGTTTTTTTACCAAGACGTCGCTGCGTTTCCTGTCAAAAAGGCCCAAATTATCTTGTTTTTTTACCAAGACGTCGCTGCGTTTCCCGTCAAAAAGGCCCAAATTTTCCTTTGTTTTTTTTTACCAAGACGTTGCTGAGTTTCCTGCCAGGAAAGTGGCACAAAAAGCAGTTGTTTATTACCAGACATCGCTGTTTTTCTAGCTGGGGAAGTGGCTTGGAAAACGGTTGTTGTTTATCAAGACTTCCGGGATTGTTTGGTGTTTTTTTTTTTTTTTTTTTTTGTGACACATCACTGCTTTTCCTTTTAAGATTGTGCACCAGAAACCAGGTATTTTAAGCCAAAACGTGGTCTTTTTCTAACCATAGCATAACATTCTTTGCACCTGAGTGTAACCACGTCTTAACTACAGCGTTGTCGAAATGTAAAGTAATTTAAGTTTCAATGTATCCAGCTGTGGTATGGAGAAAGGGACAATGCCAACATTTTTTTGGCATTGGGTTGAAATGTTCTCTGCCAAATTAGTATTACTTCTATTATCTATCTTCTATTATAATATCTATCTATTTTTCAAATTAATAATAATTAAATTATAGTATTTTTACACTGTGGTATTGCTATGTTCACATTAGTTTCTCAATACTTCTTCCATCCTGATTAATGATGAATGTAGTGCTTAAAATACAGTAATGTATGAGTATAAAGTAGCAGAAAAAGAAAAGTAGTATAGATGTACTTACAGTGAGTACAGTAGGAGTTTTAAACACAGTGGCTCTCATGCTGCAGGATGCTTCAGAGGCAGTTTGGGAAGCGAGCCACTTGATGGCAGTAGCACTCCGACTGTGAGTCGGTGGAGTCATGGAGACATAAATGGACTGAGCCTGTCTCTATATGAGTGTGTGGAGGGTTATTGAGGTCGTGGTGCGGCTGCCACTGATGGGTGTGAGTGGGAGGACAGTAATAGGCTTCCTCAAAAACTAGACTATGTGCTGTTGTAAAAAAATATATAAATATATATATAAAAATAATAAAATCAAAACCGTCTTGGCACACTCAGCCTGTCTGATATCCGTGGAGAAATTTCACCAACCCCTCTGCTGTTGATGCTGTTGTTGTTGTTTTGTCTCGCTTAATAATGAACAGTATAATAGTGTTGTTTTATTTCGAGGGTGTCACGACCACGAGCTGCTACACATTTTAAATTTAAATGACACCGAGGGTCGAGGCGAGACGGGCTTTTTTATTCTCTGACACGTCTCTGGAAATTGCGGCGCTGACCTGCAGATGTTTCCACTTACTGGAACAAATAGTGTTGTGCATGGTAATCATTTCGGAGTCTTGCTTGTGGGCACTTTGGCAGGACGTGTGGACGGTCAGGTGATTATTTGTCTCGTTGTAGACACATCATTTGTGAGTTCCTTCCACTGGACAGTCTGTTCCTGATCTAATCAGCTGGAGAAACATCAGCAATTCCAATTATAGTTCTTTTAGTTGCAGTTTTTAGAAGCATCAAAGGACATTAAGGTCATTTCCCACCGTCTCAGCTGCTTATTATCTTGTGTTCCGTTGTGTTCTGCTTTTTATTTTCCTTGACCCAACACACCTAAACAGACATTTCGCTCTCATACCTGAGCATTAAAAGGATCTAAATCTGATGCTAATATCTGATAAATGGCCTAATCACGCCCATTTTGTTAACTCTGTCTAATGGCCATCAATATTAAAAAAGCATGGCTATTATTCTAATCACTTGCCCTTGGCCAACCGCTGCCCAGATACATCCTGGAGCTATTTATAGCTCCTTTCTCCTCACTGTGCCGTGATGGAGAGGCGAGCCAGATGCCCTGAGGAGGCGACTTGGCAGGATCTGTTGAATCAAGGTGATGACGGCTCCTCCCCGGACTCCCTGGAGAAATCAGGCACTCGCTTTCTGAGCCGAAATAACCTGTTCAAATGATTCAAAAGCACCCAGGGGAGCACGGCAGGGCGAGGTGGGCTCATCGGCCAACAATCGAAGGGTCACAAGACGCTTTTCGTGGAAAACTTTGAACCTTTTTAGCAGCAAGCTTGAAAGTGCGTCATTGAACATGAGTTATAAGGTCAAGAGCAAAGTGGAAATCTCACACAGCTGCCATTTAAAGATTTGAAAGTGTCTTGTCACTCTTGAGCTGCAGTGAGGGAGTCCAAACATGCTCAAGGAACCATTTTGATTCCCAAACTCCTGAGACCTGAGCCTTTATTTGGCCTGCTTTTTTGAACATTTCATGTAACAGTGATGTACCAGAACCAAAACGTCCCCAGAAGTACACTGCTCAGCACACTGACTAGCAAAAAAACAGCGACTGCTCGACTTGGTAATAAAGTCCCAGTGTCCTCAAATGAGACGATAATAAAGTCCCAATGTCCTCAAACTAGACGATAATAAAGTCCCAGTGTCCTCAAATGAGACGATTAAGTTCCAGTGTCCTCAAACCAGACAATAATAAAGTCCCAATGTCCTCAAACAAGATGATATCTAAGTCCCAATGTCCTCAAACTAGATGATGATAAAGTCTCAATGTCCTCAAACAAGACAATAATAAAGTCCCACTGTCCTCAAACAAGATGATATCTAAGTCCCAATGCCCTCAAACCAGACGATAATAAAGTCCCAATGTCCTCAAACGAGACAATAATAAAGTCCCAATGTCCTCAAACCAGACGATAATAAAGTCCCACTGTCCTCAAACCAGATGATAGTAAAGTCCCAATGTCCTCAAACCAGACGATAAGAAAGACCCAATGTCCTCAAACCAGACGATAATAAAGACCCAATGTCCTCAAACTAGACGATAATAAAGTCCCAGTGTCCTCAAATGAGACGATTAAGTTCCAGTGTCCTCAAACCAGACAATAATAAAGTCCCAATGTCCTCAAACAAGATGATATCTAAGTCCCAATGTCCTCAAACTAGATGATGATAAAGTCTCAATGTCCTCAAACAAGACAATAATAAAGTCCCACTGTCCTCAAACAAGATGATATCTAAGTCCCAATGCCCTCAAACCAGACGATAATAAAGTCCCAATGTCCTCAAACGAGACAATAATAAAGTCCCAATGTCCTCAAACCAGACGATAATAAAGTCCCACTGTCCTCAAACCAGATGATAGTAAAGTCCCACTGTCCTCAAACCAGATGATAGTAAAGTCCCAATGTCCTCAAACCAGACGATAATAAAGACCCAATGTCCTCAAACGACTCCATTTTGTGTGGGGATCGGCTGCAGACTGACCTAGCAAAGACGGCTGCCATCTTGTTTTTACATGGATTAGTGTATTATGCTTTTTGCAGCCACAAACAAGGACAATGGGTCTAAATTAATCAGGGTCTATTTTGATTTTGCGTTTAACATGCATGACTAACATACGTTGATGCGACATAGCTTATGAACACAGCACCTGTCAACCTTTGTAGATTTAACTGCTGAAACTTTTGATAAACAGGAGCAAACATTGTCCACCATGCCGAGCTGAAGGCCCAGACTACCACCATGTTTTGTTTTGACTGTTCGAGGTGCTCTCTGTTTACAAGGCAGTGAAACTATCTGCCTCTGTGGTTACATGTAACAGAAACCTGTGAGGCGAACTGCAGGAGACCACCGAGCTAAATGACTAAACTGTGAAGTGTAACTGAGCAGACAACAGAGCAGGTCGCGGGTTAAAGATGAGCTTGGCACTGACGCTGTTCCAGGAACCCCCCACCCCACCAGACGACCTCAGCTAGACCTCCTGCAGCGCTGCGATCAGGACCACCTGAGTCAAGTCTGAGTCAGACTAAAGACCACGGAGAGTCATGTTATTGGCAGGATGCTGCAGACTAAATATCACATGGCTGCATGCCTCTTCCTCTGTTTTTGGATGGAGACATTGTGCCTATTTTAAAACACACATGATGCTGATTTTAATTATAAAAACAGCCTGCAGGGGCTGCGTGTTACCACCACACATCTCCCATGTGGCACTTGTATTTCTGTGCAGATTGAACCACAGTGTTTCAGGGCATTATTAACCAGGAAACCTCTGGTTGTGTTCGTACGATACTTGAGACGGTAAACATCGAGCTAGCTTTATCAAACGCAGCCTAAACGTTACAGAAACCCCACTGTCGACGTAGGGTCTGCTGCACAAGTATAAATCCCGCTTAAGAGAATGAGCATTAAGAAAGTTGACCATGCCAAAACACTGACCACCATATAATAAACAAATACTAGCTAACATTTTTAATATATTTATTTGTAGTTCGAGGCTAATAATGACCTCATTTGCTGGCTAATTAGCTTGCTAACAGTTAGCACAGGTGAGCTGATTTGTCAAACTACAACTTTTCAAGTGCAAAGCATCAGCCTTTCTATTTTTTCGGCCCTTTCCTGATAGTTATTATTGTATCAGATAGTTTGATATTGGTGTAAACTAAATACATTTAATTTTTGGTTGGGCTAAACCAGCATTTAAAGATGTTAGTTTTGACATTTTTCACATTTTTTGTGCCATCCAACATCCATGAATTGAAGTAAGTGTAAGTTTTTGTGTGTATCTTGTGGCCTTTGAATGAAGCAGTCATCTGTTTTGTTGAATTATCATTCATAAATGTGATAAGATCTTGTTTGATCCAAATTTGACCCAAGTTGACACGTAAGATGAATTTTTATTTTCTAGTCCACGGAAAGGACGCAGTTTGTTGGAAATAAATGGGCCTGATGTGAGCTTTACCTCTCATCCTTAGCACTGTTAGCTGTTTGGTTTTACAGTAACGTTGACAGTATGTGTGTGCAGGGCAGGCTGAGCGCCACAGTGTAAAGCGAGTGCAGCAGACTAAGACATATAAGAGCAGACAGCTGTCATGGTCGCTCTGGCATCACCCCACTGGCTGTGTTCATACAGCCTCGCCTCTGTTTACACAGCTAAGCGAGGACGCTGCAATGTAACCTGTCCACGTCCTGCACATTAATGTTTTATTGGACACTGACCTCATTTTAATTGCTTATTTGATTCAGTGATATTTGTTTCCCTGCAGGGAGGGGTCGGGACGGCGGCCGCGCTTCATATTCATCATATCCATGACCACAGTTGTTCCACTGGAGCAAATAGAGGGGAAGTGTTTGGACCCATAGGGGGTTGTTATTCATCTAATTACAACCCAAAATGCACCAGGTAATCCAGGGATTAGGCTCCTGATCAATGAGATGCCTTAAACACGAAAAGTTAACATTTGATATTGCTTGAAATACAGGTTGTACTTCCTCCTTGCCCCAAGCCCCGACCTTACCTGAGCACTTACACGCCCATAAACGTCCCTAGCACAGAAGATAAGAAGAAAATAAAATCCATGCAGAGGGCGTGTAATTCATCATACAGAGGGTCTCTGTAAAAAAAAAATACGCAGCCACATAACCAGAGTGGGTCATAAGTGAGAAGGATTATTTCAGTCTGAGTCTATATGTTGTTTTATAGGAAAATCCTTCATAGTATTTCTTTAAATGTAGTTTTGTAAACGTAAAGACAGGTGCTAAATATATTAATTGTTTTTTATTCTGTCCTTTGATAACCAAGTACAGTCAATAATCCCCCTCCTCACCAGGAAACAAATCCCACGGGAGCTCTAAAATGTCACAAATTACCTTTATTTTGCCATATATCCTTAATCCTGGGGTTCCCCAGGGAACCGTCCCAGGTCCCCCTGTTTTCTTAATCTGAAAAACCTTAAAGGTTTCCCTCAGGGTCTTCTACATTTCACAGTGTGCAGGCATGGTAATGTATTTTAAAACATCTTAAGCACATTACAAGCGTGTTACACACCATTCTGTTTGTATAATCACATTTGGAAATGACATGCATCATTATCAAGGGAGGAAATTAACATTTTCATCCACCGGTCACAATGCTCGGTGCCTTCCAGATTTTTGCCAGAGCCTTTCACCGTCTCACCAGCCAAATATGATTTTGGGAGAAACAAAAAGAGTCTCAGCAGGACGGGAGGCTACCAGTGTTTCGCTGCAGGCTGCTGGTGTTTCTCTGCACCACAGATTAGTGGAGCTGCTTTTCATTTTATATCGATTACTGTCAACTGATCAGGAGAGGATGAGTTGAGATGTGATGGCTGAGAATAAAAACAAACAGAACAGCATCTGTCTCACAACAGGAGTAATTTATGCGTGTTTCAGCGCAGTGCCTGTATCATGTATACCCTCACAATGTAGATTAGACAGCACAGACAGTATGCATGTAATGGACATGAATTATTAATCATTAAAAATCAATAAGTGGCTGCGAGCAGTGGTGTAGGTCTATGATGTGGTTAATGATGGATTATGATGATAATTACCGTGAGATGAGAAAGCAGTGGATACAGCACTACAGAGTGGAGTGTCACTAACCGGACTAATTACAGCAAAATCTCATTTTCCCAGATGCATCAACATCTGCGGCCTCCGACAGATGCTGCTGTCAGACGAGGAGGACGAGCTGCATCTGTGTGAAAGTAAGAATATCAAGGAGGAACATAAATTTTATCTTTGACTGCTGATACGTGCGTGTTAGCTCTTATTATATTGATGCAGAGCTCATCTTTTATGTTCATTTAAGAGCATTCTAAAGCCTTTTATCCCTCCATCAAGGAAACACTTCACTAACCACGTATGATTATTCAGGTTTATTACAGTCTATCTTATTTTGGTAGTATCGGAAAACAACATTATCCGTCCTGGCTTTGGAACAGTGGACCAGCTCTGTGGGGTCGTGGGAGTTTACCCATCCAGTCTACATGTGCTTTGTGGACTTGGAGGAGGCTTACAACCGTGTCCCTCTGGGAGTCTTGCAGGGGGTACAGAGCTCGCTGCTACGAGCCATCTTAGACTATGTCTAAGTCTACGTCTACGTCCCAACCCTCACCTATGGTCATGAGCTCTGGGTAGTGGCCGAAAGAATGAGGTCACGGATACAAGCAGCCGAAATGAGTTTCCTCCGTGGGGTGTCTGGGCTCGGACATCTAGAGGGAGCTCAGAGTAGAGCCGCTACTCCTTCACACTGAAAGGGGTCAGTTGAGGTGGTTCGGGGATCTGATCAGGATCCTCCTGGGCGCCTCCTGTTAGAGGTGTTCCAGGCACGTCCCACTGGTAGGAGGCCCCGGGGCAGACCCAGAACACACTGGAGGGATTATAAATCTCGTCTGGCCTGGAAACGCCTTGGGGTCCTCCAGGAGGAGCTGGAAAGTGTTGCTGGGGAGAGGGACGTCTGGGATGCTTTGCTTGGCCTGCTGCCCCTGCAACCTGGTCCAGAGGAGGCCCAGATTTACAGGTGGGGTACCCCTAAAGATGAACATTGGGGTACAGAAACTGAGTATCAAACGTTCCACATACTGACTATGGAGGCCTGAGCTTATCAGGTTGATCCTGTTACACAAATATAATCATCAACGAGAGAAGATGTTGGCCAAAAACAGACCTGATCCTGATCCCTGGCGGCACTTTTAAGGCCCCCCAGCTGACCTTGGTGTTAAAAGATAAAAACAAAAAGCAGCTCTCTGGGAAGACGTTCTGTGCTCTGTGGGAAAAATCATTAATTTTGCAGCAGCTGGTTCTACAGAGGAGCCTGACGGAGTTCGATGGAGCTGCAACTCTGAAATGAAGGTCCAACAAAACTCATTATCTCACAGCGGCTTTAAAAACATGCAGTTTTAGATGCTTTGTTTACTCTGTAGCATCACAAACATCATGGCATGTGAAGTATTTTGAGGTGAAGCTTGGTTTTACTTTGATTTTAACTTCTTTAGAGGATTTTGACTCGGTTTAGTAACAATGTTTGTGCTTTGTTTACCAAGTCCACCAGCCTAATTATAGATTTAGAGCGTCTCCTGATAGCTAATGGTAATTTGGTGAATTAATTAGTGAATTAATTAGTGGTACAAGGCTGAATCTGTGCATGCAGGTGGTAAATCCTTTCAGCAGGATCCAAAAACAAAGACCAGCAGAACTAAGAACTCTACACATATTTTTACTTGTGAAATTTTCTGAATTCTAGTCTACCCGTAAACCTACAGAAAACATATGTCTCACAGGTAACTGTGCGTCTTTGTAGTAAATACTGTTTACTATGTTTCAGGCCCAAAAGTTTCCAAAACTCCCTTAATGCCTAAAAGTCAGCGTCAAACCTACACCGCCTAAAAACTGCAGGTACTTTTTTTTTCTTCTCCTCAGCAGCTGATAAAGCACTCAACCTCACCGCCACTCAGCTGTGATGATAAAGTGTGAAAGACGCGTGCACTGTAGCTGTGACCTTTCCCCCTCTCCAGGCAAACACCTCCACACTGAACCCACAGCAGCAGCCGCCCCCCAGCACGGCTGCCTGGACTTCAAAGGAGAGAAAGACTGGAGAAAGTCATACAGCACTGCACCTCTCTGCACAGGCAAAGTTTTAAACTTCATACTTTCCACAGTGGTCTCACACAACAGCGCTTATCAGTGGAAATTCTTCGCAAACTGCTAATGTTCGCAGATAAGTTAATTTACGCATCATCATGAGTTCCATGATCACAGAAAGACTTAATGACCTTTGACCACATTAATAGAACAAAGGGGAAGTGCAGTATTTCTCAACCTGGATCCTATTATCTCATGTTTTTGTGTCTAAGTGACTCATGGGAACAACGGTTTCTGAAATCTGTCCAGTATTGAGTGAGCTAGCAGCCAAACATGCTTAGGGCATGTTTGCACTGTCAATGTACGTTCACTAAAAGTGTTTTTGTCACTGGCAGGCTCAGATTGTTAAGGTGCGGACACACCAAACCGACATCAAAGAACTAGCGGTGACGAAAGCCAACTGTTGCATCGTCTACGTCACCTCATGTTGCCCTGTGTCAGTTGCATTTGAACACACTACACGGACTACATCCGACGGCCAAGTAGCACGTACGTTCTGCGCCTGCGTGAGAGAGAAGCCGAGGGGTTTCCTATCTGTGCAGCCGAGCACCGCAGCACCTCCACGGACTATTACATCCAGACGGTCCCGGTGTTTCCTCCGCAGGCTCCACTTCACTCAGCTGCCCGATAAACCCGCTGCTTCTTCCCACTTTAACCTAGAAGTAGAGGAAGCAGTAGTAGCAAGAGAGGTAGAATATGTAGTAGTAGAGGTAATAGTCGTAGTAGTAGATGTAGCAAAAGAGGTAGTAGTAGTAGTAGATGTGGTAGAGGTAGTAGTAGTAGTAGTAGTAGTAGTAGCAGTAGTAGCAGTAGTAGTAGTAGTAGAGGTAATAGTAGCAGTAGTGATGTGGTGCAGTTCACAGTGACTCTGAGCACTTTATTTCTGCTGCTGCTGGTCCAACAGGACAACAGGGAGACTTTTTGTCCTGGCTGGGATCAATCGCTCCATAGATGACGCCCACCCGGCCAGGCCTCTCCGTGGGCGGCCGGTAGCCCAGCAGCCCAGCAGGCCGGCCTGGTCCGGCCCCGCCTGGGCCCTCCTCCGGCCCCCGCAGCCTGCAGGGCCAACACAACAGGAGAGCTGCACTTTACATGTGAAGGCTTTCAGCTGACTCTCAGCTGAACTTTAAAGTCAGTGTAGGAGAGTGCAGAGCTTTCTTAGTGTGAGATACTTCCTGCTGAAGGCGGGGACGCTCACAGCCAATGGGATGTGAGGGAGAGAACGAAAGGCGGTGTGACTGGACGAGAAATCTGAGAATAAAAAACCTGCTGATTTCAGGGAAGAAACTTTAGTTATTGTTATGTAAAGGAATACCTCACCCCACAAATACCCTGCGTTACCTTGAATTGTCACACAACTCGTGCAGTATAATCCAAGTCTCATGTCTCCACTCAGATGCTCAGTCCGCCCCAAACAGTGAAACTTATCTGCACTCTCTTTATTAAAGCCAGACTCCACTGACTGTGTTGTGATGTCGCCTACAGACAAATATTAACACTTTCTCCGCCAGAGTATTATCTTTAAGTTGCCAGCCACCACCAGCACTTTTTCATCATATTAACTAATCTTTAAAGACCGGCAGAACTCTTCTTCGTCCAAGTCGGATTCAGAATGTTGATCAAAACAGGAAGTGTCGGAATCTGAGTCCATCATCCATCATCTCCACGGCTTGTGCAACTGTAAACTTTTCCGTTGGCGTCGGCATTTTTCTTGCAGTTTACAAGCTGCTACATCGTCCACGAATTTCCAGCGGATCTTCTTCTTCATTTGTTCTTGGACATGGCAGTACTGTTCTATGTAACAGCGCCCCCTATCTTGTAACAGCGAAAACACGGATTGACGGAATATCTCGTCGATGGCGGGGAAAGAGTGACTAAAAAGACATTCATCCTCATACTGACGTATCTTTATTTCCAAGTAATCATACAACAGTTTGTACGATATCCTTTGAATTAGCGCCCCACGAATATCGTTAAGTCCTTATTGTTAAGTTATGTAATTGATGTAAAGTTATGAAGTTTAGGTATATGAAAAGAAACATGGTGAGTATGTACCTTGAAATGACTCAAAATTCTGAACATCAGTCTCCAGGGGAAAGGTCCTGGATGAAAGTCCTGTGTTTTGTGACGCGCAGACTTCCAAAATAATCGGTTTATGCACGACCTCATGGCTCATGACTATGTGGGATATGTACGAATTTTGGTGCTTTAGTTTTAGTAGGAAACGTATGAACTGCGCATGAGGACAGCCCGATATTTCACATACAGTGTTAGCAGTGTGTATTTTTCTAACGCTTCTTGGGCGCTTCTGAAACATCCTGCTATTTATCTGTTTCTGGGTACTTGTTTCTACCGGGAGTCAAGCCAGAAAAACTTCAGGGAAACAACAGCAACAGTTGTCATCAAAATGTAATTTTCTGAGCTGAAATGAACTCGTTCAAATTTCTGTTTTTCTTTGTAGCACTTTAAGGACCACTCCACCATTTTGGCTTAAACGTTCAAAGCTCATTCCTGACCTTGGAGGTCCGTTCAGTAGCTGTTTGGGATCTTTCAGTCATGTGAATAATGTTATTGATGTTTTTGTCGGTGTTGCTTTGGAGAGAAGGTGTTTTTGCAATTTTAATTGATCATATTTGTGAGTCTATCTTTACTTTGTGCCTTGAGATGTTTAAAATTTCAAGTATGAAACAGTTTTGCATTTGAGGCACTTGCTGACACACTGAACCTTGAAATTTAAACAAGCAGCACACAAACAATTTAAATATACTTTTCCCCGCACAGTATATAAACATTTACAAAATGACTCATTTATGTGAAGCAACTCTGAATGTCACGCAACAACAAGGACATTTACACCTTGAATTTTAAAACAGTCCATCACAGAGCTGCACACGAGGTGAGATGAAGTTAACATCTACGCAGATACTAAAACAGCCGACGTGAATGAAACACATCAGTTCAACTGTCCGCTCTATCATCTGCGAGGCCAGGTTGAATGTGTGTGTGTTCAGGCTGTCCGTTAACCTGTCTGCATCTGTTGCTGTGGTAACAATACAGCTGAGAGCGTGTACGCTGGCTGATAATATGGTTTGACAGTACAGTAGATCTCGTTAAACCAGGCAGCATCAGAGAAGGAGGAAGTTTATGTACGTATGCAGCGGTGACTGCGCTGTGACTGTCACTGGATCAGTATCAGACTGTGTGCTGCATAAAGAGGGAGGGAGAGGACTGATGGCAGCCAGGGTAGCAGTTTGTAATGGCAAATAAATTGTAATAGAAACATGATGCCTTTTAATCAACTTAAACCTGAAGCAAGCATCTTAATTTTGGTGTAACAGTCTTAAGTTGACACGGTGTTCCAGAACATCAACGACCAACACATCCAGGGTACCTTGGATGTCATATGTGGACGCGAAAGATCTATGAGCAATCATCAATGTGTGACAAGGTCGGAATGAGAAGAAGGTGTCGTCCGTTCATCAACAGTGGCTTTCTTGCAGTCTTCACCACAGAACTACAACCATGACATTTTCATGAGGTTGAACAGTTGCCCTGAGCTCATCTAGCCACTTAATTCTGCTGACTGTCATCACTCTTTGCTGCCTGTGTCTTCACTATAAGAGCTGTATTGCACCCTCACAGGTTACCTACAAGGCCACCGCCCTTAAAGGGGAAAAAAAGGGTGAGCCAGTAACAAGTGTTTCAGGAGGTCTGAGGTCTGTTTTCCGCAGTGGAAAGGGGCTGAATTCAAATATCCACCCTCTTGACTTGCGGGCTTCAGTTGTACTTACTGTGGCGAGTTTGTGGTCATCACGTAAAGTCTATGACGACAGAGACCACAAGCCGCTGATAGACAGCCCAGACTGTTTTACAAAACCTTCAAGAGCTCTCAAATGTCATAAATTATCTTTATTTCACCATAAATCCTTAATTTTGGGGTTCCTCAGGGAACCGTCCCGGGTCCCCCTGTAATTTGAATCTGAGAGACCTTGAAAGTTTCCTTTGGCTCATAAGTGATGATTGAAAGGGGATAAATTGGGTTTGTTTGTTTTTGTTTGTTTGTTTTTGTTTTCGAAAAGTCCTTCACAGTAATTTGTTAAATGAAGTTTTGTAAACATAAAGACAGATGCTAAATAAAATAACTGATGTTAATATTCTCTCTTCTTATAATCAAATACAGTCAATAATCCCCCTCCTCACCAGGAAACAAGTCCCACAAGAGCTCTAAAATGTCCCAAATCACCTTTATTTTACCATATGTCCTTAATTCGGTTCTTAATTCGGAGTTCCTCAGGGAACCGCTTTTGGTCCCCCTGTGTTTTTTATTCTGAAAGACCTGACCATTTTCCTTCAGGGTCTTCTACATTTCACACTGTGTAGGCATGGTAATATATTTGAAATGCACACACTTACAGTGGCTCATAAGTGATGATTGAGTCTATACTTTGCTTCTTATGATAAATCCTGCGTAGTATATCTTAAAGGTTGAGTGTGTGCCATCTAGCGGCGAGATTGCAGAACTGAAACGATGGCAGAAGCAAAAACTTGAAAAAGCAACACCCTATCTGGAGCCTGTGTTTGATTTGTCTGTTCTGGGCTACTGTAGAAACATGGCGGACTCCGTGGGAGAGGACCTGCCCCATACACAGATATAAATTCTGCAATTTTCTAAGGTAACAATATCAAAATACTTAGTTTCAGGTGATTATAAATAAATGAAAACATAGTGATGAGCACGACACGCTGGACCTTTAAGGTGACAGAAGAACAAATTTGGAATCATCAAACACACCAGATGCATGTATTTATGTATTCTTAAATACATGTATTTAAGAGTTAGCTTCAGGCCCTGGAACACCAACTTTACAATTTAACAGCGAAAAAAGGGACTTTTAAATTAGTAATTTAAAACATTACAATGAGCTCCTGGATCACCCACATCACAACCAACAAACACGGAGCAGATTTACATTTTAGTCACCTATCCGACGCCGTTGTCCAGAGCAGAGTGCAGATTGAATTCGCCCACTGTCAGGACATTTACATTTTACTCTCTTAGCTGGAGCCTTTTTATTTTTGTTTTTTACCTGGAGGGAAGCAGCTCCGCTTCACTTCCTCGATTGCTGACATGACCGGGAAGCAGTGACCGACAGAATCTGGCAATGCTGAGAATTTCTGAGAAAACCGCAGATCTGTTTTAGCAGGAAGGAACAGAAGAGGTTGAGAGTTCGGCTCTTTGTTAGGTCCAGGAGGTAAAGGACAAAACTATCTGTGTTAAAATAAAAGTGCTTTATGCTTCCAGAGGGCAGTGATCACTTTTGTCAAATATGAAATTCTTTTATTTGTGGATGAATCTGTGCTCAAATCATACATGCAAAGACAATCAGTCGTCACATTTCTGATGTTCCAGTCAGTTTATGTGGAGCTCCACGCAGGCAGCAACCTCCACAGACGATATCTGATATTTAATTAACGGCAGATAAATCTTTATTTCCTCCGTGTGTTCGGCCCTGTTGTCTCGGCACTGTTTTGTCACTGTGTATATTAGTTGTCAGCACGTCTCTGCATTAATGTCACCAAGACAAATCCCTGTGCATTCATTGTACCCTGCGATTTAAGTGATGCTGGTTGTGATGTGCTGCAGGGACGTGGGCAGGGCGATGTGGGTACTTGTGCGTGAGGAGCCCTAAGTTGCAGAGGTTTTTTTCTAATTGAGTCAGGGACTTATGCTGGCAAGGTAGGCGTGTGAGTGGGGGGGAGACTAATCCCAAGCTGCTGTTGTTTTTCGTGCCTGCTGGCTCGAGATCAAAAACTTAACAGCAATAATCATGCAAAATGTGTGGCTTCACTTCAAAGCCTGCCTCAACTTTGCTCACACCCTTGTAGCTCGCATTGTTTCATCATTTCTACCAGTTTTTCATCTCTTCTCCTTCCTCTCCTGCGAGAGCTTTTTACCCTCTCTTTTGTCACATCTCAGCACATGTCAATCAGCGAGGCTGGGAGGTGATCTGATAGGCAGTCGTGACCTTTCTGCAGAAATTAATACACTAAACAGATTAATCACACGTCAGATAAGCTTCAAGTTGAGGTGTTTTCATCACGCACCGCTTCGAAGGCCGGTTGGTTTCTCTCTGACTGCAGTGTGTGGTCGTGGCGGAGGGAGCGTCTGCCTCCGCCTGAGATAGCAGACATGTCAGACGTCAGCAGCACTCTCAGGGTGAGGATGCCGTGGGCGGCGAGGGTCGCTGAGGCCCATACGTGGCCAAAATGGGCAAATCCCCTCCACGTCAGCCCACGGCCTGTCAGCAGGGAGCTGCAGGGCTTCCCACTGAAGCCTTAAAGGTGCAGACCAGTAAAAACTCCACCACGTTAATGACGCCTGGGCCGCTTTTTATCTGAACCCACTCCTGTCATGACACAGCAAGTGATGCGCGCTTGTACTCAGAGTGACCTTTTTCTGTTTTGTGAAAACAAAACCTAAAAAGACTGCAAATCAGTTTTGCTCTTACAAACCTTGAATTTTCTCAGCACCTTATTAAAACATTTTTGTGACATATTTTGAATTACAAAGTGTCAGTCATTGTGAATCATGTGCATGTGCTACCTGTTTTATCATGATAAATGATATTTATAATCAAACTCTAGCATTTCAAAGGCACACACAAGATGAAAATCTGTTGTACGGTGGCCAACAAGGGCCAATGTGCTTCACCGAGCCGAAACATTTCAGTCATGAGAAATGTGCTGCAGCTTCGGAAATGATGCCAATTGAAGACACGTCCACAAACGACGTCCAGGGTACCCTGGGTGTGCTGGTTGCTGACATTCTGGGACGCCGTGTCAACTTCTGCTTGTCTGTTTTAACAGGAAATTTAATGTTAACATACAGTCTATTTCAAAATAAAAGCACTACGTCGGTACAGCACCACCTATTGACCGTTTTTTCCCTTCAACAACGCACACGTGGTTGTGTTTAGGAAAAAACAACAGGGTTTGGCTTTAGAATCTTACGGGACATAAACACCAGCCTCCCGGGTGAAAATCTGTGGTTGTTGGATCCATCCACTACCCCTCCCACCTGCCCTACTCAGACTTTTGCCGCCTTAACTATCGTCCTTGTCCTGCTGCATTTCCCCCTGACACCTCCAAGTGACGTTAAACCATAACGGCAACCAATTGCGTATAATGCCAGCGTTAAAGGATGCCTTTTTTCCGTTGGTTTCTGACGCCGCAAGTCACTCCCCAAGCGCCAGATTTCGACGACTCTGGAGTGAGACCGGGCTCGCTAAACCTGAGGTAGTCAGTTTGCTCTATGGGCCCAGTGATGCGGAAGCAGCGCCGCTCATCTGAGTAATTTTATCGCGCAGTTGAATGATTTTGGCTTCGTGTGCAACTGAGTAACTTTTATAGGAATGAACGAAGCCCCGCCTCCAAAGCTGTATCCAGTCTTCTGGATCCAAAACCAAGCTGTTCCAAGCAGCACGGTCATAGCACGTTTGCTGTTAATTATTTGTATTGGCTTTCTGCAGCATGTTCCTGTTGTTGTGTTTTTGAATCGGCAGCACATTTCTCTAATGTTTGACCTTGTGGGCCACCGTACTACTACTACTAATTCCTCCTACTGTAAGTTTTGTTTTTATTCATTTAACTGCTCTTCTTATTTTCCTGCCAGTTAAGTTTTTAATTAGCTGTTTGCAGAATGTCAGAAAAAGTCCACGAGTCCACCAGCAGTCTAAAACCTGAATATATTTAATATTTAATGATTTAAACAACAAACTTTCATATGTCAGAAAATATTTCAGGTATTTTTTTTTTAATTGTTTTCATTATTTTCCTGCCAATAATGTTTTTTTTTAATTATTATTATTTGTTTTTATGTATTTTTTTTAGAGCTGTTTTTTTTAAATGTATTTTTATATTTATCATTGTTGCTTGATAATTAACTCAACTTATGACCTTATTATCAGAATAGTTGCTAATTAACTCTGCGGACAAGTACAACTTTAAGGTACTTGTACTCGAGTATTTTTGCTACTTTACTACATTTATTTACATATTCAGATTATTAATGTAAAGTAGGGATAAATTATGGTGCATTTTTAATTTAAGCAACACAGCAGTGTTTAAAGTAACGACATTAATGGATTAATGCATCAACCTTGTAATCCAATAATGTAATGTTTTATTTTTAGTACTTTAATCATATTTTGATGCTCATACTTTGTACTTTTACCTGATTTTAAACACCTGACGTTACCTCTCTTTAATTACTGCGCACTTTCTTTAGCAGAGTAATTCTGAAGTTGTCTGGACGATAAAACAACTTTCCTGTGATCACTGACGCGCCTGTGTTTCCAGACAGTATCTTCATGGAGGTGAGTCTGACTCTAAGTTGTAGTCGCAGAGTGTGAAGGCAGCAGATTTCCACGCTGGCACATTTGCAGGCAGCAGGGCTCCTATAGCTGTTTCTGCAGTAAAGTTTCACACACATAAACACACTGCAGGAACACTGCAGTCTCTATCTGTATGTCACATAACCTCCGCCTACGCTCACAACGCCCACACACATCCTTGCCCAAAACACCCACACGAGTGTAATCTGTGTGCAAAAACACACACAGACACACACACAGACACACACACATCGCCCCTATACACACTCCCCACCCACGCAGGCACACACGTGTTCAGTCAGACATAAGCCGCTCATACCATCCCACACTTTCTCAACAGACACAAAGTAAGACTCTGCTAACCAGGGAGCCTGTGCAAACACACCGGCTTTAGCATATTCACACACACACACATTCAATACACACACAAGCCGTGGCCTCGTACGGCATCTTTAAACTCAATAAAAAAAAAAACTGCTTGGCTGCTTTACTTTCTGACCAGATTTTTTGATTTCACAACATTTTTTTTTTACCATCCTCACATCCACGCCCGTCTAAAATGTGTCTGCCACCCAAACACTGGGTGGAGACGACAATAGGAGGCACCAAACTCCAGTCATTTTTTTTATCTGCTGCTTTTTGGCATCACAGTCATCCTGTAACCCATATTCCCTCCAAATGAAAAGGGACACTCCATGACAAGCACTACCACCGCCTGGAGACTGAATCATGCCGCTCTGTTGTTCCTCCTCTTTCTTTCTCTTTTTTTTCCTCCAAAAGAGGAACTTGGATGAAAAGAGCTGCTTTTTTAGAGCGCAAAGTGTTGAGGATGTGGGTTGGTGGGAAGGAGAGGAGAGGAGAGGAGAGGGGAGGGAGGAGACAGAGGGGAGGGAGAAGGGGAGCAGAGCAGCGTGGGCGCTCTGACAGGGCGAGGGGCTGACAGGCCCAGGCGTGGGCGTGTCATTGAAATGTGTTTCTACTCCGGAGGGGGAGAAGAAGAAGAAGGAGGAGGGAGAGAGAAAAAAAAGTTGCAGGGAGCAAGAAAAGGAGGAGAAGAAGAAAAAGAGAGAGCTGCAGAAATTAAACGAACAGGCGTCTCCTGAAAAGTGAAATATGAAGAGGCTCCTTGCCAAATGAGATACATCCACTGTTTGGAGGTTTCGGCAGGGAGGGGAGGACACAGGGAGGAAAAAAAAAGTGACGCCTACTCTTTGCGAGTGATTGACAGGACGACATGAAAGCAGATTGCTGCTGTCGTGTGAAAACCTTGTACATCTTGCTCTCGGCGGTTTCTAATGTTTTTAGGACTAAATTGAAGGATGAGCCGAGGTTGTTTTTTTTTTTTTGTGTCGGTTTTGGGGAAACATTTTAAAACCGGATCAGATGAATTCTAAAGATGGATTTGTGCTTTTGCAGAGAGACAACTTCGCAAACCCACGCAGAGAAGAGTGTTGAGGGTAACACCCCCCAAAGATCTCAAAGAAACACAGACGTGTCGTGTGCCAAGAAAGGGTTTCAGAAAGTTCAGTTTGGTCGTATTGTTCGGCACACAGGAAACAAAATTCCTCTTCAAGGCACGAAATATCGTTGCTGTTCTTGTCCTTGCCCCGTCCACTTACCTCAATTAAGTAGGATTCGTACTCATCCCAACCAGTCACATATCGCCACTTTGTCAGGATGTCACGTCTGAATATGGGACACGCTCCCGGATGAACATTGCAATCAACCAATCACAGCCCTCTGACATCATCAGTGTGCTGCTCTTGCGCTTCTATCGTTTTCCAAACGCAACAACACTGAACAAAAACCTTAAAAGCTACTGCACAGTTAGCGAGTTAGCATGCTAACTAGTGAACCTTCTAAGTTGTAATTTAATTATGTAACGTGACCTTTGTTGAATGTTGCTGTTGTCCCTGGTTTTATATGAGAAGAGGAAAAGTCTGCTAGCTGCTAGGCTAATTTATACAATGTAAAATGCCATAGGCTTGTGCTAATAACGTTAGCATGTTGTATTTGTTTGGAAAACGTGTTTAGTGTAAGACAGTTGTTTTGTCAGTGAACCTTGTGAGCTGTAATGGAGCCAAATTTTGTGACGTTACCTTTGTTAAATGTTGCTGTTGTCCCTGGTTTTATATGAGTAGAGGAAAAGTCTGCGAGCTGCTAGGCTAATTTATACAATGTAAAATGCCATAAGCTTGTGCTAATAATGTTAGCATGTTATATATGTTTGGAAATCAAACAAACTGTTTAGTATAGAACAGTTGTTTTGTCAGCGAACCTTGTGAGTTGTAATTCAGCCAAATTTTGTACCGTTACCTTGGTTACATGTTGTCCCTGGCTTTATATGAGAAGAAGAAAAGTCTGCCAGCTGCTAGGCTAACTATGTAAAATGCCATAGACTTGTGCTAATCATGTTAGCATGTTATATTTGTTTGGGAAACGTGTTTAGTATAAGACAGTTGTTTTGTCAGTGAACCTTGTAAGTTGTAATTTAATTATGTAACGTTACCTTTGTTAAATGTTGCTGTTGTCCCTGGTTTTATATGAGTAGAGGAAAAGTTTGCTCGTCGCTAGGCTAATTTACACAATGTAAAATGCCATAGGCTTGTGCTAATAATGTTAGCATGTTGTATTTGTTTGGGTAACGTGTTTAGTATAAGACAGTTGTTTTGTCAGTGAACCTTGTGAGCTGTAATTTAATTATGTAACGTTACCTTTGTTAAATGTTGCTGTTGTCCCTGGTTTTATATGAGTAGAGGAAAAGTCTGCTAGCTGCTAGGCTAATTTATACAATGTAAAATGCCATAGGCTTGTGCTAATAACGTTAGCATGTTGTATTTGTGGGGAAAATGGGGTCTAAACTGTGTAATGACAGCAACATAAAGTTTGCTAACTGGAAGTTGGGGCTGTCTGTTCTCCCGGAGCTGAATTTTGGTTGCTGTGGCCACTGACTGGGGATCTGTAGTGGCAGAGTGTGAGGCAGAGGACACACTGTGATTTGAAGCTCTAGCTAACATTAGGGACATAAACAGGAATGTGAAGCCATGTCTGTGGGCCTTTAGCTCCAGTTAGCAGTAGGCTAACGTATTAGCATCATTTTCTCTCCATCTCTTAAATGCTTTGCTTAATCTGAATGTGTTTTGTTTTGTTTATTGTCAGACTCTCTGTCCTACATCTTTGGGTTGCTTTGCAGTGTAGGCAGTTGTTGCCAATGCTGGAATAGCAACTTTCTCAGCAGGATTCTCCGTCATTGAATCAGACTTTCACCATCTGAAGGGACGTGCTCACACGTCTGCATTTGTAGACCAGCCAATAGGAACACCCTCTCTCTGAAGCGACCTGTGATTGGACAAAGTCTCCTGAAAACACAGCCAAGAGGAGGTGCAGAAGTTTTTGCCCAGTGACGCCAGAATAAAACTGCCCACTGCAGCTTTAATGGAGAAAAGGGAGCTCTTAGGTTGAGTTTTCGTGCAACTTTGGCCAATAAACCTGCCGTGACTTTTGTCCTCTGTAGAAACAATCATCTAAATAACCTCTCCGTGCAGAGCAGAGGCTGTAAGGAACAGGGCAGTGGTTTAAATTGGGTAAACTGGGAAACTGGGGCTTGTGGGAACAGGCAGCCTGGGTGTCGACCTACCTCGCAGTGTGGGTGGACATCCTATTTCCTGCTGGCGCTCTTGCTTTTAATTTGTTCTTGTTGTTAGATTCTGAGTGTGGGGTGTGTGTGTGTGTGTGTGTGAGAGAGAGGGTTAGTGAGGGTGGGATGGAGGAGTGAGGTGGTTGAGGAGTGAGGTCAGAGGAGACAGATACGGAGCTGATATTCTTTCTCCTCTCCGCTTCATACAGAATTTGATTTGATCCCCGTCTGCTCGGAGGTTGATCCATGGGAACGCCGTTAGAAGGTCATATCTGCATAATACACACACACACGCACACACACACATACACACACACACACACACATGGAGCAGCCAGACGTGGATTTAGAGGCTGAAGGTGGGCGGTCTGGAATCCTACCTGCCTACCTGCGTTTGGAAAACACATCATAAATATTTGCATGAAACTTCATCCTTGACTTTGGAGGTACGTAGTGTGACAAAATAATCTCAACTCAGGCTTTCCTTATTCACTTTTTCCTGAGCTTTCAACCGTACGACGCGGCCTGTTGTGCTGAGGACACTGGATTTCCAAAGAATGTGTACTTCACAGTGACATCTGGACTCATTTTTGAAAGAAAATTCACCACAAAAAACAGAGAAACCGCCTCCTTTACCTCCTTAAAACTCCTCCTTTTCTTTAAAATTTCATTATCATGGCTTGTGAAGTATATAAAATCATATATTAGCTTTTAAAAATAAGTTCTATTACACCTAAAACATGGGATTTGGAGTCACCAGAGGACCCACGATATGATATTATTGCAATATGCTGAGTATTGTGATAGAATATATTGCGATATATTACCTTTTTGTCTAACTGCAAATCATTTCTCTGAAGAAAAACTGTCAATGTCAGTTTTTTCTACGACCAAAAGTTGTATCAAAATGTTAATAATAAAAACATAATAATATGTATGATAAAAGATCTTTACTTGGTGTCCGTGTATTAAAACAATATCCCCACAAAAAATATCCCAATGCCATGTTGAATAAATTTTCCCCCTCCACGACTAAAATTTAACACACAATGTAGCACACACCTGGGTCAGGTAGGAGCTAGCTAGCTAGTGACGCAAAATACACGACTTAAGCAGTACGAATGAGAGCAGTGCGATTTTGCATCATCCGCTTATTCGCAAGAGTTGAAAAATCTGAACTTTAGCGACCAATTCACACCACATTAGCCAATCAGCAGTGAGATATTCCTGGGAAGTATGACGCTGAGGACGTACCAACGAAAGTTCATTCATCGATTCAATGATTTCAGGCGTGTATGATGCAAGTTATTTGTGCGTATTAAGCAACTCAGCTCAAAATGTTCCAACGTTCAAACTTGTGCAAGTAATGTGACGCAAACATTCACGACATAAGGGGCTTAATTTTGAGCTGCCATCCTCCTTTAGCATTGCACGCTATGTTATCACTGTTAGCGTTGATAATAACGTCAACATGGCTAGCGGGGCTAACATAGTTAACAGTGCTAAAAGGGTTTTGCGGTTCCAAATGAAGCAACTTTCTCACTGTGGCGACCTGGGTAGAAGCCGAAGGGTGGCCACAACGTTTCTACATGACGGTAATGGTAATCACCAAATGAGCTGCGCAGCTAGCTAGCTCCAACCTGACCCAGATGGTGCACGGTGCAGAGCAGCCAAGGCTAATGCTTTGCTAATTCTGCCCCTGCTTCTGCTTGTTTTCTGACTAGCTAGCCTGACCACATCCAGCCGTTACAAAATGCGCCTTCTGGCGTTGACGTTGTATCCTGTTTGTTTAATTTATACAAAACTCTAATGTTGGAACAACAAGTCGTGGTTTCAGGGAGGTTATGTGAAGCCAGGCTAGCCTTTTTCCCCTTGTTTCCAGTTTCTGTGCTAAGCTAAGCTAACCTGCTAAATTTACAAACATAACGAGCGGTGTCAATTTTCTCGTCCAACTCTTTGCAAAATGGTGAATAAGTGTGAACTGTTTCTTCATGGTGGACGTAAATATTATGATTTTTTGTGGACGTTGCGTTTGGTCTCCATTCCTCTTGACTAAATGTTGTTATTCAACGTGTGGACAATGTGGACATGAGTCGTTTATAAAGTGTTGGATTCTGGTTGCTTGACAGAACAACTTAAAACCAACAAAATATCAACATCACTGGTCGTCAGTACTGGAAGTCAAATTGATGTTGGCATTAGACACTGTCATGACATTGAATTTTGGTCGCCTGACATCACAACCTATATTTGTTGGCCAGCTGGGATGCTACAGCTGCAGTTTATAGTCTCTTTAGCGTGTTAGCATGCTAACGTTTGCTAAGCTAACACTGAACACAAAGTACAGCTGAGGCGGAGACGGTATAAGGTGTCACAGCAGGCTGGTGGCCAGCGACAGTGCCGGACCTAAGCTGTGTAAGGGCAGCAACAGAAAGTTTGCGGATCAAGCTGGTAGTCAGGGCTGTCCATTCTCTTGGAGCTGGGGTTGGCGCTAGCTGAATTTGTGTTGCTGCTCCAGAGCTGCTGCCTGCTCTCCTCCTGATGAGGTGGTCTGCAGTGGCAGGGAATAAGGCTAGCTAATGTTAGCTACATAAACGTGTACGTGAAGCCGCAGCCGTGAGCCTTTAGCTCCGGTTTTATTTCGTTTGCTGTCAAATGCTCTTTTAAACTTTACTTCTCGAAGGTGTTTAACGTCATATGGTGACTGTGGTGTTTCTATAGTTACCATAAAGGGATTAAGTGCCTTTGTAGGCCACTTTAACAGGACTTTAAGGTCTTCTACTTCCTTTAGTGTGTGTCTGGTGCTGCGTACAAAGTTCATATATACCAAAAAACAAACAAAGAAATGATTTAGCTTATTTTTGAATTTGTGTGGTTATTAAACATTTTGGTATCAGCATAATACTCCTGTAGGATTTTATATTCCAGCATAATCTGCAGTTTTGCTTTGATATTTGTTTTAGTTTCCTTCTGAAATTAATTAGAGGATCTGAAAAGCAAGCAGTCCCACCCCGTCCACCCCCACACAGAGAAACACACACACACACACACACACACACACAGTACAAATACTAGTTTTCTCATCATTTGGGCTTTTGAAGACACATAAAAGCAGCTGCAGCGCTCAGTGTAAATTGTTTTATTTTATTTTTCGGGCTGCTGTGTTCAGGGTGTAATGGCGGCGGAGGTGGGAGGGCAGGGTTTTGGGGAGGTGGTGGGTTGACAAAAGCTGTTCTGGTTTCGTCCCCAGGGTGTTTCACTGGTGGCGGCTGGCCTAATTCCCCAAAATAGCTCATTGATGGGGAATCAGGCAGAGTCAAAGTGATCTTGTGGAGATTTGATTCGAGCACCGAGGGTGTCAGGAGAGCAGCGTTTACAGGCGCACCGCTCGCTTTTCTTGGCTTCGTCTTACATGCAGATATTAAAGTTCCACACAGTACTACGCAGTATTTTTTTTTCCTCCAGTTCACATCTTTGTCGTGTCGTGCACACCGCGACCTCTGACCTTTCTCCTCCTTCTTGGCGCTTACTTGTCAAGTTGATGATTCAGGAAATGAAACTCTCTCTGCTGTTTACATGTCAAATCTACACAGAAATCAGTCATCATTGTTGTGTACACTGTGTAGTGCGTGTAGAAGTATACTGGCACTGGTACTAATGATTCTGTGGTAGAGGAGACGTAGCAGTAATATGTCTTGTTATTTGATTACACTGAACTGCACTGGTGCTACTGGCAGTAGAAGAAGAAGAAACAGCTGTCATAGAATAAATCGTAGAAGTATTTGGACAAGTAGCAGCAGCAGCAGCTACAATAGTAGCCACAGTAGTCGTTGTAATAGGGTTAGTGAAAGTACTTGCAGTGGTATTTGGACTAGTAATGATAGTAGCAGTAATAGTAGTATTTCTAGTCGCAGTAGTGGTAGTAAAAGTAGGGTCAGTTCAAGTAGTAGTAGTACTTGTACGCAGTGGTAGCAGCATTAGCGTTTTGACAAGTAACAATAGCAGCAGTAATACTAGTCATAGTAGTAACTGTAGTACAGTTAGTAAATGTACTTGCAGTAGTATTTGGACCAGTAACAATCATAGCAGTAATAGCAGTACTTTCGGACTGGCGACTACCAATACTAGTAGTAGGGTCAGAACAAGTAGTGGCAGTACTATTAATAGTTGTGGTCCGGTCAGTACAAGCAGTAGCAGCGGTAGTGTTATATGGACAAGTAATAGTAGAAAAAGTAATAGTAGTCATAGTTGTAACTGCAGTAGGGTCAGTACAAGTAGTAGCAGTAGTATTTGGACTAGTAATGATAGTAGCAGTAATGGTAGTACTATTAGTAGTAGTAGTAGGGTCAGTGCAAGAAGTGGCAGTACTATCAATAGTTGTAGTAAGATCAGCACTGGTAGCAGTGGTACTATTTATATTTGTAGAGGATAAGCAGTTATGGAAAATGAATGGGTGGAAGGTTGGTGCAAGTAGAAGCAGCTCTAGCAGTATCAGTAATGTGTACTTATACACATTTATTGAGTCTTAATGGAGGAAAGTTGAGAACAATGTTGCATCCAGACAGAAATCAGCTCTTTGTGTCACGTTCGGGAAACACTCAGCAGTAACACACACACACACACACACACACACACTGGCTGCACAGAGGGCTTCCTGCTACCCACTTCCCCGTGTTGGAAACCATTTGCATGCTCTGTCACATCACGAAAATTTAAACTGACCATTTGCATACAGGCCCGTTTCACTGACGCACTTGTGTGGCACCCAACTTCAGTCACACGTGAGTAAAAGCCACTGGTACAGATATCAGTCAGTGGTGACATACTACTGTGTTGTGCAGATTCTTTATATGACACACAAGCGTGTGAGACGTCTACATCCACCTATCCACTGAGGAAGACTATGAGATGAAGCTGAAAGTTCAGAAGAGCTGGTGAGTAGATCATTGAGCTTATTGTGTTTCGATAGTGTTGCCAAAAGTTTAATGTGAAAAACTGCTGATGCAAAGAAAATGTACGTGTGAACACACTGTACATATACAAGATATACTGACATGCTGTATACTTATTAAAGTTATAGATAAAATAATATTACTGTTTTACAGGTGAACATTATACATGTAAAAATACATACACATTGTATATATAGAGTATACATACTAAATACTGTATACACAGAAACAGTTAATAAAGAAAATGTTTAGTATGTAAAAATGTGTTCCCATGTTGTCATTGTAGACAAAGAAATATATTTACCAAGGAATTATTTACACATAAACTCAATTTATAGAACGAATATTGTCTGTCGGCATGCAGTGTATATGAAAAAATATATAAATACATGTACAAGATTTATAGAAATAAAATATATACTACTATACAGTGGGCTATATTATAAAAACTTGCCCATGCACACATTACACAAAGAAAATGTAAAGACACATTGTGCATATAGAACATACAAACTATAAAGCATATATACATAGTATACACAAAAACTCCAATTCATAGGGAAAATATTTTATATACCCATGCTGTCATTGTACATTAGGAAAATATACTTTAAAAGAAATTATATATATATATATATAATTTCTTATATACACACACACACATACATACATACATACATATATATGTTACCTCAGTTTATAGATAGAATATTATCATTTTACATGATATCATATCAGAATGTATGTACTGCTTATGTGTGGTTGTGTACATATATACATACATACATATATATATATATATATGTGTGTGTGTATGTATGTATGTATGTATGTATATATATGTGTGTGTATGTATATACATATATATGTGCAAGATTCAGATATAGAAAATATATATAGTAGTAGTAATGTAGTATAGTATATATATATATATATGTAGTAGTGTAGTATAGTATAGCACACATATATATATATACATATATATGTATATATATAATTATATGACACATACTTTGAAATATCTATCTATCTATCTATCTGGATATATATATATATATATATTGTATAGCATGTAGACACATTGTATATAAAGATTATATACACACAAATCAAAATAATACACAGAATACAGTTTCTAAAACTATTTGCAGAGGAAATGTTTTATATACCCAAGCTGTCATTGTGCATGATGAAAATATACTTATAGAGAAATTATATGAACTCAATTTATAGAATATTATCATTTTACAGCAGACAATGTATATGTATAAAGTATAAAGTAAATATAGTGTCTTTGCAAAATGTATAGATAGAAAATATCCTACTACTACAGTAGGCTATAAAAAACGTACCTGTGCACATATTTTACCCTAACTCAACGTACACGTGGACATATTGTGGATATATATTTATATCTATATCTATAGATAGATAGATATAGATATATAGATTATATACACACTATCAAACATAATACATGAAATAATAATACATATTTGCAGAGGAAATGTTTCATATACCCATATCATCATTGTACATGAAGAAAATATACTGATAATGAAATTATATACACTGAGTTTGTAGGTAGAATATTATCATTTTACAGTCGTATACACATCTTTGCAAGATCTATAGAGTACACACACTGTACAGCACATACACATGTTGCAGAACATTATATAGAGGAAATGTTTTATTGTCCATACATGTGAAATGCCACTGCACATGAAGACTATATGCACACACCTTGGAGACTATATGACACAGTGTAGTAAACCGGACGCTGCGTGTCCGCGTGCACAGTGATCAATAAGTGTCTGATATATTGATTATCGGTGAGCCAATATTTACAGCTGAGTATGGCTGTAATAATGAGATCTGCTCCACCGTGGTAATTTAGTTTGAGAACATCAAGTGTGCAAACTGCTGTGTCTCTCTGTGTCTCTGTGGGTGTTGAACCTGCCTGTGTTTGGTATTCCGTGCAGAAAGCCTCCCACGCCCCGTGTGTCCGCCCACGCGCGGATTTGCGTCACGCAGGGAGCAGCGTGGGCGAGAGAGAGAGAGAGAGAGAGAGAGAGAGAGAGAGAGAGAGAGAGAGAGGCTCTGTGGCAACCGCGCGGAATATCCCACTTTATTCTGCTGCCCGCGTCAAGCTGCGCGCGAGCAGGGCGAGACACGGACAGGAAGTGGTGACAAAATAAAAGCACCTGGAATACACATGGAGAGTAAATCAGGTTTGTAGACAACAACTGGTGGAGGAAGTACTGATGGAGTAAAAGTACTATAATAACAATAATAATGATAATAATATAAATAAAATAATGGATTAAAATAAAATGCAGAATTAAAGCAAATAAAATGAGGCAATTTTTAAAAATACAAATAAAGATAAAATAGCAAATTGGCAACCAATTGCCCTGTAGATTGCTCTGAGGTACAGCAAATCAAAAAATTAGACTTATACACAATAAAAGGACACAATAACTGCTGACAACACAAGATAAAAACAAAAGTAATCAACAGACGCATATAAAATAATTAATAAAAGGCTTTTTTGAACAGATAAAAATGTCACTGACTGTCGAAATACTCTTTTTACTAAGTAAAAGTCCTACATTCAAGTAAAAGTGCAGTACTTCAAGTTTTTTTTAAAATTTTTTAGGCTGTTATTTATAATTGTTGTGACTAAGTGTTTAGCAAGAAATTGACGTAATTGAGTAAAGACAAAACATCAAAATGTACACTGTAAAAAAATGCAAAAGTCAAGAATCGTATCGAGAAAATTATTTTTTAAATTTTATTTGTTGTTTTTATTTAATTTTCACATTATTGTTTTAATTCATTTTTATTTTATTTTTATTCATCTTTATTTCATTTTTCAATTCATTTTTTAGTATATTTTCCTTTATACGTTTTTTTGTATACTTTCCTTTATTTATACATTTTTTATTTTTTAGTATATTTTCCTTTATTTATATATTTTTTAAAAAATTTTTTTTGTATATTTTCTTTTATTTTATACATTTTTATTTTTTGTGTATTTTCTTTTATTTTATACATTTATATATATATATATATATATATATATATATATATATTTCTTTTATTTTATACATTTTTTAAGGTATAATCACACAATCAGATGCTGCGCTTTTATTTTGTAACGCCAGCCGGAAGCGCGTGTTTGCGTGTGTGTGCGCCCGCCTTGACAGTGGTGAACAGTGCAGGGGAGTGGAGAGACGCTGGGAGAGGACTCAAACACTCACACACACTCACACACACACTCACCCATACACACACACACACTCAACACACAGAAGAGGAAGAAAGACGCACCAAAAGACGCACGAAGGTCAGCGGCTTTTTTTTTTTCCCTCTTAACTGATATTCTGCGCCTTTTTTCTCTCTCAACGGCAGGAGAAAGAAAAAGTTTCCAGAAAGAGAGGAAGAGGAGAGGAGTGTCGCTCGGTGTGAGCACGCACAGACAAGCACGCGCTCTTTGGCTTCTTCTTTTTGTCCTGGAGATAATCTGATCTTTATAAAAGATTATTTGTCATTTTTACGCACCGTTGCTGTTTTGGGGGACGCCTTGTTGTGCGGGCTGTTTGTGCACACATTCACCCCCCGGGCTCTGTGTTGATAAACAGTGAAGAAGAAGGAGAAAGAGCAGAAGAAGAAGCGGACCAGGGCGGACCAAAGGGGGCCACAAACTCACCAGGTAGGCACAAGTAGACCTGGCTCTGATCCTGCATCTTACCTGCTGCTTTATTCTGGCACATGCTGCAGAGACAGCACCACATCACCTCCAGATATTGTTCTAATATCATAGGGAATGCTTTAAAGTGCTGCAGCATGTGTGTGAAACTCTGTTTAGGAATATTGTATTGAGATAAAGCAGCATCACAGAGCAGCGTGCACATGATTTAAGCCTCTATTGTTATATTAGTATGTGAAATTATCTTTATAGGGAGTCAGAAATAGCTCAGATGCAACCTTAACTCACCACACAGGCTTTACTGATATTACAGAAATAATATAATAGATAGGGAAGCACAGTTGTAGCCACTCATGTGCATTAAAATGTGACTATAAAGGTGACTGTGTCATTGTGGACTCCCCATTGAGTTACTATGGGAACATTAAAGAGACAATAATGTGGTGTTTAATTTAAATAGCCTGTGTGTCTTTGCCAGGTGTGCTTAGCTGCACCAGAGCCTGAATAACTGCACTAAATCTGCTGTTATGGTGCACACATGACTGAACACATAGTTCCCAGGTCACCGTGGTGATCACGGCGTTCTTCCTCCGCACTGAAATATTGGGAAATCCCATCTGAATCACAGCGAAGTCAAAGTGTTCCTCACTTTAGATAAGCCTGGTCTGCTGCGTGGCACTTTTACCTGGAAAACCACACATCAGCCTGAGTGTGTGTGTGTGTGTGTGTGTGTGTGTGTGTGTGTGTGTGTGTGTCTAAGTGTGTGTGCGTGTGTGCACCATTGTGCCGGCGCACGCCTCCCTTCTCCAGGTGAAAAGCCGAACTCGCTAAACTCGCTTTTGTGGAGCAGGACTTCAATTAGAAGCTGCCATTCACAGGCGCCTATTACTCCCTGAACACACACACACACACACACACACACACACATGTCTGCTGTGATAAAACCTGGAGTAAGATGGCAGGCTGTTAGATATCAGTCTTGAAGGAGCGTTTGTGCAGACGCCGACAACGAGCACCACCGGAGCCGTTTCCTCACTGGAGTCAATGGATCCAGTTTCTATTTGCAGCAACGCCGTGTGGTGCTTTTTAAAGCCGCAGGATTGTTTCATGCTCCAGACAGGCTTGGACAATCTACCTGCCGCACACACGGGAGTTCACACCGCAGCTATATATAGGCATTCAATTCACACGTTTGCGCTTTATTGTGAAAAACCAGCAGAAGACAGCCTCTGAGACAAAAGTGGGAACGTCTGATAGCTGCAGCCGACGAGTCTTTGTTTTGTCTGTGGAATGTCAGCAAAGGTGACATCGATCTTGTTTCATCCAAACAACCAAATCAAATGTATTTACTGTAATGTATGTGAAGGAAAAGCATCAAATCATAATTTTAAGAAGCCACAATCACAGATAAATAAAGGGATAAATCGCATCTAATGGCGCCACAGTGGCTCTGATAAAATCTTTACATCTGTGTCAAGCTGTACGCTACTGATTTAAACAGAAGGGCGTGAGGTTTGTTTCAACATTCAGAGGTTTGGAGGTCCATGCCACAAAATTTTAAGCATCAAACACTTAACTTTTGCACCAATTTGTGCCATTTCAGCGTTAATCAGGGCGTCTACAGGTCCTTAAAAGGCCTTAAATTAGGCCTTAAAAGTCAGGAAATAGTCATAACTGCGACAAACATTTTATCCAATTTCATTTATCCGTTTTTTAAATTTCTTCTTGTGAAAATGAGTGATGCCTTTCTATGTAAAAGTCCAAAAATTTTAATGTTACACATCTTTAAAAAAGTACAAGACCACGTGTACACCACTTACCTGCGATGCTTAAATAAATAAAACATGATTCATCCAAAAGTCTGTCCCTAAATGTGGTTAAAAGGCGTCCTGATCGGGTCTTTAAAAGCATTGAATATAACTGTCTGGTACCTGTAGACACCCTCATTAATTTATATTTAATTACGTCAAAAATAAAAATCTGCTGCTACTTTAATGTTTTTATTGGAGGGGAACGTGTCCCGCATCCCCACTGAAATCTGCGCCTAATTTTAAGGCATGTTACATTGTGCGGTATGTGCCGGGTAATCATGTCGATCAGCGTCTGAAACCTCCTCCTCTCACACGTTCTCCAAATTAAGGGAGTAGTCGTGGCCTCCTTGTGCAGCGACTGGCCAGCTCAGTATTTTGAGGTATGAAAGTACTTTAGCTACGTGTACGAACAAGTGTCTTTGAGGACGGACTGTCTTTGCACAGCTACCTCTGTTTGTGTCATTTATTAAGGTCGCTCAGAGCAGGTTTAAAAGTTTTATCGGGCAACACTTCGTACGAATGTTCAAAAAATACACATCATTGACTCCAAGTGGATGTTTGTGCCAAATTTGAAGAAATTCCCTCAAGGTGTTTTGCAGATATCACGTTCAAGAGAATGGGACGGACGAGGTCACAGTGACCCTGGCCTTTGACCACCGAAATCTAATCAGCTCGTCCAGCCCAGTAGACGTTTGTGCCAAATTTAAGAAAACGGGACATGAAGGGGGATTTATACTTGTGTGGCAGAGCCTACGCTGTTATGAGCATTTATACTTGTGCGGTGGTGTGTCCGTGTCACTCTGCAGTTACACCTCCAAAACACTAGTTGGCAGCTGTAAAGTTTACTTGATACAAAACACACATTAAACACACATTTAACATGGCTTAATAGAGACAGTTTCAAACACAAATCAGCTTCACTATAACTCGCAGCATTCACAGACAAACACTTGTCTTTATCTGGACACATTTTCCCCACAAATACAACATGCTAATGTTATTAGCACTAGCCTATGGCATTTTACATTGTATAAATTAGCCTAGCTGCTAGCTGACTTTTCCTCTTCTCATATAAAACCAGGGACAACAGCAACATGTAACAAAGGTAACGTTACAAAATTCAGCTCCATTACAGCTCACAAGGTTCACTGACAAAACAACTGTCTTAAACTAAACACGTTTTCCAAACAAATACAACATGCTAACATTATTAGCACAAGCCTACGACATTTTACATTGTATAAACTAGCCTAGCAGCTAGCAGACTTTTCCTCTACTCATATAAAACCAGGGACAACAGCAACATGTAACAAAGGTACCGTTACATAATTCGGCTCCATTACAACTCACTGCATAATAAGGAAAAAATAAGACTATAGAATGTAGAAGCGTCTTCTTCACACAAATGATCCCTGAGTGCGATCGACTCGCACACCAATCTGCTTGTTGTGCCCAGTTGCTAACATCGTATGGCTAAAACTTTGATTACATACAGTGTATTCTGCTTGCACTTGACAATGACCCCTGGAAAGTGACGTTTCAGCACAAACACACGAGCTGTTACAGCCTGACTTTAGCTCGATAGCGCTTTTCCAGTTCCAGCCACTTGTATCCGTGCAAGCTTTTACACTAAATCTGGATATGCCGATTGCTAACAGCGCAAGCATGAGAGTGTTAGCTTCAGAGTTGAGCTTGGAGTTTTAGGATGGTGCTGTTTCATTATCATTAAACCTTTATTTAACCTGGTGAAGACAGTGATATTCAACCTGCAGTTAGATGCTGGTCACTACGCTCCCAGTTTGGAGAAGCAGTCTAAAACCAAAGCGATAGCAACAACACAAACTAATACGTAACTGATGAGTCTTTGTGTTCTGTGAACTAAAATTACTGTTTCTGTCGAAGGAGTCTGGAGCCTGTGGATGAGGGCAGCTGCAAAACATATTTTAGCCTCGTTTAAAAAGGACCACCCAAAAAAAAAAAAAAAAATCAACATCAGTGTAAGTGGACACTATGTTAAGATTATTTTACAGCTTTACCTTGCTGTCAGACAGGCATTTACAAGGAGGAGCTGAAGCTGTTATATGTATATATGAATGTTAAATATATATATATGTAGAGTGTTATTGTGAGACGTTCAGGACTGAACATGGCGTCCACAGCAGTACATGGGTTTATATTAGTGGTGGGGAAAAAATCGATACAGCAAAGTATTGTGATATTTTTGTTTGCTGATATCGTATCGACACATGGACAACAAGTATCGATTTTCTTTTTTATCATATGAATGATTTGTATTATAAATACAAGTTTAAGTTTTGGTAGCCGACTAGAATAATGAAATCATTTGGTACGATATGCTACGAAACAATGAAATATGATACGATATGATGAAATATGATACGATATGATGCGATGAAATATGATTCAATACGATACGATGTGACACTCTTTATTGTCACCGTAGGGAAAGTCGCCTTTGACTCAGGAGCTGCTCCAGTATTTCTGCCTAGCATACGTACGCCATAGAAACACATACTACACATAACATTATGCACATCAGCCGTTCACGTACAGCACGTAACACCAGCACACGACAGAGCACCATAAACAAAGCACAACACAAAAGCATCAAGCGACATTTCAAATCTGAATTGAGGTCGGCACAAGTTAATTTTTTAGAATAGTTGGCTTTTCAGTCTACTAGACACATCGCAATACTCAGCGTATCGCAACACGTTTAAAATCATACTAATATTGTATCGTGGCTTTAGTATCGTGATTATGTCATAACAGGGCTACTGGTGCGTCCCACCCCGAGTTTATATGCAGCTACAACATCACGCAGAAACCTACATCAGGTCATGTGGGAAAATGGTTTGGGTTTTTTTCAACAGTCTGTTTATTTAGTTTTCAACATTATACAAAATGACAGACACCGATAAACATCCTACATTGCATACTATGGAATACATTTACTTATAAGTTTCAGTCAGTTTCAATGCAGAGGTTGTGATTATGCTTCCTCGATTATGTCCAACGTACAAGACAAGACGAAGATATCTTACGAATGGGTCCTTTATACATTGAAACCATTCTTGTTTATCATTGATTGTGTGCGTAATTTTTTCCAAAGGAAAACACGCAGACATTTCCTGAAGCTAATGCCCCAATGCTTGGTCGCTAAGTGTGTCTATAAAAATTTGTTCACTGCGTTTTGTTTTTTGTCCCTTTGGATAAATGCCAAGAGCAACAAATTTAGGATCCCCCGTTAATTGAATTGATATAATGGGAAACAGTTCTCTGAAGAGCTTCAGCAAATAGCATTTTGACGCCGAAACATACGGCCAAATTTTAAAAAACTGGGTACGATATGGATATGGAGTCATCATATCAAATTTTCAGAATATTTTTGACCAGTTGTTATAACAGTATTGGGACAAAATGGTATTTAATAGATAACTATCAGTATTATGGATAAAATAACGACATAATAGAATAGCCAGAACAGAACTTTACTGTACTGCAGCCTTTGTAACCAGGAAACGACAACATTTTCTGTCCAAAATCTAAGACGAAATCACAGTATCGATATAATTTATCTACATGTAAGCAATTTTGGTGTTTTTTGAAACTTAAATCTTGAAATTTTGAGTCATACTTAACCCAAACTGTGAGATCAGTGCTCTTCATGCATATTCAAAGGGATCATATTTACTGTGTTCAACCAATATTAACTATATCATTTACAGTTTACTAAATATGACCCTGCTCATTGATTCATTTTCTTTTCCAGTTTTTTGTTTCAACTTGAGTCCAAAACATTTTTTTAGCAGCTTAATTAAATGACCTTTGTGACGTAAACCATGAGGTACGTTGAGTCATGTTTTCCACTTGTTTCTGTTGCCGGTCCCATCTTCGATGCTTCAAATGAACTTCCTCTTGCATGATATTATTTTCCTACAGTGACTTCTGCCGTATCACCACTTTCTTTTACAGCACTCTCTGGTTGTAAACGCCACTCGTGTTTGTGTTGACGCAGGTGATATTGATGGAAAGTCAGCAGGTTGAGCCACAGAGAAGTTGTTCTCAGAAAGTAATGAGGGTATTTTTGGATTTGATTCCACTTACGTTCCCAGTTTTGTATTGTAGTTATTTTTTTAGACCGTTATAAGAACGATTTGATGTCGCAGCGTGCATGAAAACCCAAACTCAAACTTTCTATTTCAGAAACGGCTTCCAGTTGGGTTGAGATAATGGAAACATTTCCAAACCTGTATGCCGAACTTTACTGGAAATGTTATTAGTGATGGTTAGTTGCCAGAAACTTTAAGCTCCCTGGTGATAACTTCATTTAACTTTACGAATCAGCCGTTCCTCGTCCACTGCGACACTTTCAAAGCAAGCAACAGGAATAAATAGGAGGTCAGGTCACCTCTTTCGTCGGCTTCACATCCAAAGTGTTGCTATATTGGAGCACTTTAAGGTTTCTTGAGAGACAAACGCTGCCATGTCTTGTGTCGTCACCCCAAAAAACACATGAACTCTCTAGTAAAAAATATGAATAAGTTTCAGCTCAAAACAGTGTGCATCCATCCTATATTCACATCCAAAATGTTGCCATCTTGGTGCAGTTTTAGTTTTGTTAAGAGACTAACTCATGTCTCGTCTCGTCACCCCAAAAAACACATGCAGTTTTTTGTAATCAAACAAAGTATGCGCTGCTCGTCCCCTCTTCTACCTGTTCTGAAATTTGATTTCCTTCATATTGCCATGCTCAACTCGGCAGTGAAGACTTGTCAGAAACTTGCGGCTCCTGTTTTGTATAGATAACTCTTGATTCCAACTTCCAACAACTACAACAATCAGCAGTTTCTCGTCCGTTGCGGGGTGTCAAAGCGAGTGACAGGACTAAACAGAAACAGGACATCTGACAAATTTAGTTTGTAGTTAAATAAAACACCTTGTTCTTTGGGTGAAATCCAAATTGTTGTTATATTGGTTGTTTTAGTTTTATAAGAAACCTAACTCCATGCCTCGTCACCCCAAAAAATCAGTCAACTCTCATCCGTTGCAGGGCGTCAAAGCAAGTGACAGGGGTAAAAAGAAACAGCAAATCCAACAAAGGTTCAGCACCACATAGTTCGTAGTTAAATAAAACACCTGTTTCTTCGGCTCAAATCCCAAATGTTGTTCTACTGGTTGTTTTAGTTTATTAAGAGGTGAACTCAAAAAACACATGAACTTTCCAGTAAACAAACACAATGCACTCATCCTCCCTCCCACCCCCACTGAAATGTGATCTCCTTCATGTTGCCGTGTTAGTCCATTTATAAACATAATATAATGTTAAAAACATACGTCCACACAGGACAACGATGTAGACAAATGCAGGTTCAGACAGTTTGAGTTTCAACAAAATGGCTCATCTTTTTGGTTTAACTTTAAGTACAGAAATGAAACAGAAATTAAGCCAAACACAAAATTATAAATCAAATCAGTCACAAATTCACATCAGAGTTGAATTTCTGATCTTTGTACGTAAAAATATTAATTCCTAATAAACATAAACCCTTGTCTGACTGACCTTGAATTCTGTATTTATCTGCCCGTTTAACTCCAGGAAAATAGGGTATTAAGTAAACAAGGATTTCTCCTTTCAACCAGGTCCTCTTAATATTTTCATAATTTACGGGTGCAGATTTGGTCAATTTGAGTCGTTAGTTTGTAGCAGAAAGAAGCAAAAATAAATATATTGGTGGAATTAATTGCTAAAAACTAGAGATGTACTGATACCACTTATCCCTGAACCTTAGGTATCTGCCGATACCGAGTACTGATCCGATACCAGCGCATAAAATAAAAATGGATGGGATATGATCTGTTGTATGTCTCAACTCCTAAAACTCTGTGTAAAATATTAAGAAATAAATACATAATAGTGGAATGAATGCCATAAAACTTTTTTTATTATTATTATTGTTCAGTGTTGACACAGATCAAGACACAGGTTGTGCAGCCAAACAATTTGCTAAAAAAGACATTTTAAAGGCTACAGTAGAATGCTTTTTAAACTCTGCTCCGTTTCCGTTTTGTTTGCCTGTAGCGTGCGTATACATAATAACCTGAGGCATTACGTGGTATCGGATTGGTCATAGGCTGTACTCGCCAATACCTGATGCCGCATTTTAGGCAGTATCTGAGGCATTTCTGATACTGGTATCAGTATCCGTACAACTCTGATAAAAACAAACCCAACTTTATTTATTAATTTATTTTTTGGATCCCCATCATCACCTGGGGTCCACACACACACACAGTCATACACACTTGTGCACAATGTGACGGATAAATGCAACAAACAAAACGGCTCATCTTTTCGGTTTAACATTAAGTACAGAAACAAAACAAAAATTAAGCCAAACACAAAATTATGAATCACATCAGACTTGAATTTTTTAATATTTCCATAACTTACAGGCTCAATTCACTTGTAGCTCCTGAAATGTTTGTAGATACTGTTTTAACGCAAATTTAAAATGATCCCTAATATTCTCTTGAACAATGTCCACTAGCTGTCGCCTTGATTTTCTGTTTTCGGGTGCAGATTTGGTCGATTTGAGTCGTTAGTTTGTAGCAGAAAGACGCAAAAAGAAATATATTGGTGGAATTAATTGCTAAAAAAGAGGATATATTAAGTAAGTTGCCATCTTTGCTGTATTACAGATGTGTTAACAGATTTGATAAGTTGTGTGGACTTGTATAAAAGTGTAACGTATTCATATATTTTTGTTTGACGTCTTTCTTAATATTTATTTCTATCAAAAGCTAAACAGTTGAACAGATAAAGAGCGTCCGTTGATTTTGTAGATATAGATGAAAGAACAAAGTTTCAGAGACGTCCGACAGGCTGGACCGAACCTCCTGGGAGCTGCTGTCCTGTGAACGCTAACAAAGGAATTGTTGTTTGACTTTCTGAACTTGTTTAAACTCAAAGTGACTCGTTTCTCTTCTTTAGGGACAGATTGTTTTTAGCTAACTTTAATGTTGCTGGTGTGTTCAGTAGAGATTCAGGCACTGATGAATCATGGTGGTTGCAGCAGGCTGCTCACAGGTCGGTCGATTAGCAGCAGCTCTGTCAGCTGCAGGATTGGAGGCTGTAGTTTAAATAAAATGTCTTCAGTTGTCGTCTTCCCGACTCAGGCTGAGTAGAGGCCTGCCTGGCTCCCTGGGCTGAGGCTCTCTGGGCCTATTCTGGGCGAGGCGAGCCCACCACCTACACATCCTGCAGGGGTGGAGAGAGGCATGTGGTCCTCCCAGCAACCCGGGCCTGCTGACTGCCACTCCTCTGTTAGCGAGGCCTCCGCAGGGCCTCACATGCACATAGGAAGAGTTGAGAACAAGCCTCCACTTTTTTTGTTTTTTTTTCCTCTTCTTCTCAAATCTAAGGTGGCAAGCGACAAGTATTTGGCGCGGAGTGGAGTGTTTCTGTGCTTTGTAAGGGTGGAGAGTGGAGGCAGAGTGAATGACAGCGGAGATAATTACTAATCTGACAGCAGAACACATATCGAGAAAAAGTTAATTCTCTGGCTGCTGTCGATGTGGAATCTGCCTGATGTGTGTGGAGACACAGTTTGAGCTTTTTATTTCTGTCTGCTTTCAACCAGAGTGTAACACTAAACTACTGCAGCCGTGTAAGAGGCAGCTGCGTCGTCTTTAAAGGGACAGTTCACCTTAAATCAAACATATTTCCCCTCTTACCTGTAGCGCCTTTAATGTTTACATCTCTCGTAGGTGAGTAGATGCCCGCTTCCTTCTGCAGGGTGATCAGGGTTGGGTACCCTTCACATTGAAACCGGTACGAGCACCCTGCTGAACCTTTTCTCGGTACTCACCCTCCTCTGTAATCACAAAAAATGTGTTTTGAACAAGCTGCAGGGGTGACGTAGGAGACAAAGACGCACCTCTGCTCCTCTGCTCTTTTCCAATCACACATAGTGGCTCCATGTTGCGGCAGACATGTCGTGCCGTGACTGTGTCCCATGTATTTTGGTCCTTAGATTTACGATGACCGCACATATCACTTACCCTCTTTCCACCCCCTTATGGGTGGCCCTGACTACACCCGCCAACCGTATCACCACGCAGAGGGAGTCATGTATCTACTGCTAGCTCATCTAGCATCACTGAGCTAGCTAGCAGTACATGCATGCCTCCTTTTTTGCGGTGATACAACAGGCGGGTGTAGTTCGGTAGACAGAAAGTAGTTCCTACATGAAACTGCTCACAACTTGTGCACCTCATATGTCTCAAGAACTCCTTTAGGGAATTTCTTCAAATTTGGCACAAACGTCCACTTGGAATCAACGACATAATGATTAGAATTTAGGGTCAAAGGCCAAGGTTGTTGTGACCTTGTCTGTCTCATTCATGTGAACGTGGTATTTGAATAACGCCTCGAGGGATGTAATGTTATTATTATTATTTGTATTTTATTTTTTATTTGGCACAAATGTTCCTCCGGACTCAAGGATGAACTGATTGCATTTTGGTTGTCCAAGGTCAAAAGTTAAGGTCATCGTGACCTTGCATCAGTCTCATTCTTGTGCACCTGATATCTCAAGAACTCCTTTAGGGAATTTCTTCAAATTTGGCACAAACGTCCACTTGGAATCATCAACGTAATGATTAGAATTTAGGGTCAAATCCAAGGTTGTTGTGACCTTGTCTGTCTCATTCTTGTGAACGTGGTATTTGAGTCATGCCTTGAGGGATGTAATATTATTGTTATTATTTTTTTATTTGGCACAAACGTTCCTCCGGACTCAAGGATGAACTGATTGCATTTTGGTTGTGGAAGGTCAGAAGTCAAGGTCACCGTGACCTTGCATCAGTCTCATTCTTGTGAACATGATATCTCAAGAACACTTTCAGAGAATCCACTTTGGGTCAAGGATGAACTGATAAGATTTTGGTGGTCAAAGGCCAAGATCACTGTGACCTTGGGTCTGTCTAATCTTGGGACGTGTTATCTCAATAGGGCCTAGAGGGCAGCCAGACCTGCATCCATTAATCTCGTGCTGTAATGAGCGCAAGCCTCTTGTCCGTGAGTAGATCACAACAAGGTCTGTGGATTATCTTGAGAAACTGGGTCATGATGAGTTTTTTAAATGTACTTTTTTGGTGCTTAGAGCACCACAAGCTGAGTGACATCTAGTTCCATTATAGACATCTCCAACACTTAGTAACTCACACCACAGGTGAGAGGAAGAATGTCGTTTTGTGTCTTCATCCAACACATGAAACGAATATTTCCAAGTTAAAACACCTGAACAGACGCAGATACCAAACAGGGTTAAAGCAGGAATATGAAATTCCTACCTCGACCATTCAGTCTATAAATGTCAGATTTAACCGTTTCACGCACCTGCTGAGGTCTGATAACCTGCAACCATGCACCTGCCAAGAAGAACACGTTCAGTCCAAATATAACACATGTACATGTTTCAGAGGAATGTGCCTCCATGTTCAGAGTGTGGTGGTGACTCTGGTGCAGAGTCAGACATGTGTGCTACATGCTAAGCTAACAGACAGGAGAGTGATGCTGATCTTCTCTTCTGATTCTCTGCAACAAAGTGAAGACGCATGTTGTCTTAAAATGTCAGTGAGCCCTTTGAATATCTGTTGTTGTCCTCCCTCAGGTATGGCGGCGGTGTTGCCGAGAACCCTGGGTGAGCTGCAGCTCTACCGGATCCTGCAGCGGGCGAATCTGCTCTACTACTACGAGGCCTTCATCCAGCAGGGCGGTGACGACGTGCAGCAGCTGTGCGAGGCCGGGGAGGAGGAGTTCCTGGAGATCATGGCCCTCGTCGGCATGGCCAGCAAGCCGCTGCACGTGCGCCGCCTGCAGAAGGCGCTCCGCGACTGGGTCACCAACCCGGCCATCTTCAACCAGCCGCTCACGTCGCTGCCCGTCTGCAGCATTCCCGTCTACAAGCTCCCCGAGGGCTCGCCCACGCTGCTCAGCGCACAGGACCGAGCCAACACGGCCAGTGTCAAGATGCCCAAAGCTGTTGCCTCCGCCTGCTCCGACCCGGGGAAGCTGGACGTGGCACGGGACAAAGTGTCAGCCGGGTCGCCCCTGCAGGGCAGCAGCGAGGCCCGCTTCTGGTCGGGACACAGCAACGACAGCGAGCACAGCCTGTCGCCGTCAGACCTCGGCTCCCCGTCCTCTCCGAGAGATGCGTTAGAGGCTCTGGACGCCGCCGCCGTCCAGTCGGTCTTGGAGTGTGTGGACAGGATGGCACCAGGACTTCCTAAGACAGACTTAGCCGAGGTCAAAGAGCAGCTGAAGAACAACAAGAAACTGGCAAAGATGATCGGACATATCTTTGAAATGAGCGATGACGACTCGCGGCGGGAGGAGGAGATCCGTAAATACAGCGCCATCTACGGACGCTTTGACTCCAAGAGGAGGGACGGCAAACACCTGACGCTGCACGAGGTTGTCCACAAAAAATATCTTGACTTCTTAATGAGTGAATTTGTCTTTGAGGTTTACGTGACGTTCTGATTGTGTGTGATGTGCAGCTGACGGTGAACGAGGCGGCGGCCCAGCTCTGTATGAGGGACATGGCGCTGCTGACACGTCGAGACGAGCTGTTCGGACTCGCCCGGCAGATTTCCAGAGAGGTCACGTACAAATACACCTACCGCACCAGCAAGTGAGTAACACTGCTTCTGTCTTTACGCTCACTGTTCATCCTTCAGGAAGACGTTCTGTTTTGTCTTAAATAACGCTGATGTTTCCACGCAGGTCTCGCTGCGGCGACAGAGACGAGCCGTCCCCGAAAAGGATTAAAACGGAGGTAAGGTCAGATTTTGCAAACACTAGTTTTGGTTGAACTAAACAAGCAGTTTGATGCAAACACTTTTGGTTTTGGGACATTTCAGGGACATTTTTCGCCCTTTTTTTTAGACGAAGCAAAAGTCAAAACCACCTGATAAACTCAGTCAGTGATGTGCAGCTGTGCACCTGTCAGTTTTAAAAGACTTCGCAGCCGTTCCTGCTCACACTGCACGCCCAGCTCTTCCTCTGCTTGTTCCAGAGAAATCAGAAGTTAAACTTAAAAAGCTTCACTTCCTGTGTGAAAGAGCTTCCAGGCGACGTTTCTGCACCAGACGTGTGTTCACTCGCTGCTGTTTAAAAGGAGTCAGCGGTTTATTTTTAAAAATATGATACAGACATTTGACCTCTTTACTTTTGGCTCCTTTTAATAAATAATGAAGCTGTCTCTCACACACTGGTTAATTTTAAATATTTAAGTGTAAAGACGGCGGCAGATGGAGGTCGTCCATGCGCAGCTATCAGAAACAGAACATGCGCAGCCTTGAACCGAATACAAAGTGTGTGTGTTCGTCTCCTGACACACTTGGCTCCGAGAGTTGTCTTTGAGCTCTGAATGGCTCCTCTCAGTTTGTGAGGCGCTGATGGAAAACATGTGGTGGCCCAGAACTCTGCAGGGATTTCAACCACCACGACGAGCTGCAGATGAACCAACACCTGCTCACTAAAGCTACTCTGAGCTCCCAAAAGACACGGGGAATTCCTGCCAAATTCACTTTCAGGCCGCTGTTCTGCAGAATCTGAAAAACTCCCAAAAATTCCACTTTGTTTTGTCAGTTGTTTTCGTATCAAAGGAAATGAAAATGCTTAGAAAATAAATCCCTGATCTCACGTTACTGTTACTAGTGGGTAGAGTTATTTATTTATGTAATGCTCTTTTTCAAACAGATGCAAAAGAAGAATAATTAAATAGATCATGATATTGGACAGAATTAGATGCATAAATTAATAAGTAAAAGCAATAAATATAGAGTTAAAATTGATTAAAACAAGATTAAAAAAACAAAATGATTAAGGAAAAATTTAATTTCAGGCAAAAGCAAATTTATTAAATTATTAAAAACTTGTTGAAAAAAAGATAAAGACACAAAAAATAAGGTAAAATCACAAGTTTTCTTGTCTGTTTTTTTCTCGACGTCTAGGAGAATTTCTTCGACATCCAGGAGGCGCTGCAGGCCATCCACATGAGGCAGGAGATGCTGAGGGAGCAGCTGGCCTGCGCCAAGTCGAAAGGAGAAGAGACCGTCGGGCGAAACCTGCAGGTAGCCCAAAATCCCAAAAATGAGAGAGGGAGTTTCTGGTTCTTGTAAACGAAGCCTTTGGGTTTGAAAAATGAAGCCAATGCTCGGGGACGACTCTACTGGCAGCAAAAATACATTAGATTGTACATAAGTTAATGAGAAAATTATCTGACTTATCACTTGATTCATTTTTTCAAATTTGGCACAAATGTCCACTTGGAATCAACAACATAATGATTAGAATTTAGGGTCAAAGGCCAAGGTTGTTGTGACCAAGTCTAACTCATTCTTGTGAACGTGGTATTTGAGTAACGCCTCAAGGCATGTATTATTATCATTATTATTTATTTATTTTTATTTGGCACAAATGTTCCTTTGGACTCAAGGATGAACTGATTGCATTGTGGTTGTGGAAGGTCAAAAGTCAAGGTCACCATGACCTTGCATCAGTCTCATTCTTGTGCACCTGATATGTCAAGAACTCCTTGGGGGAATTTCTTCAAATTTGGCACAAACGTCCACTTGGAATCAACAACATAATGATTAGAGTCAAAGGCTAGTCAAGGTTGTTTGTCTGTCTCATTCTTGTGAACATGATATTTGAATAACGCCTCGAGGGATGTTTTTGTATCTCAAGAACACCTTCAGAGAATCCTTGACCTTGGTGAACATTGTCCTGATGAGTTCATGGTCGCAGTCTCTAGTTCCAAGTCTTCTTCAACTCAGCATGACTTTCACTTTGTAAAAGATCGTCCCATTAAGAGTAAAAGAGACGATAAAGCCGAGGATACCGGCAGCGTCCCCCACCCTCTTAAATATGGGCACTTCTGGCTCCGAAAAACCAAGATGGCGACGGCTCAAATGCCGAACTCGAGGCTTCAGAACTGGAGTCCACAAACCAGTGAGAGACGTCACAGTTGCTATGTTGATTACTCCTATATGACCTGTCGCAGATGGTAACTGTTAGGACAGATGTTATCTTTAACAAGCTAGACAGGACGACAGAGGAGATACCTGCTTATCAGTGTGGCTAGTCTAGAAAGACATTATTTTTAAGGTCAAGAAAATTCATGTTAAGTTTGATTTCCCACCAGCAACAAAAAAAGAAACAACTTTCATTTCTTTAATTCTGTTTTACTGTAAATAAAGTTTGTGTACTCCGGTCCCAAGCTCTCGTCTCTCGTCCAGTGACGGCGCACAATTTAAAACAAGTCTAAAATAGTTTATTGCTAAAACTCTACGTCATCTTCTCGCCAACAAACATGGCGACAGATCTCCCTGTCAGCAGCTGTTCGTGGCAGCAGGATCCAGTTGGTTCCCAGTCCTGCTCCTGATTGGTTTCCAGTGTTCCTAATTAGAGCCGCAGTGTAGGAGGAGAGCTTTATGATAACTCATTAGCACAAAGACAAGTTCATGTGGACAGTTGGTGGAGAACACATTCTGCTGCTCTTCTTCATGTGTGAACCTCATGTGTGCACACACTGGTTTTATCAGCCGCCGTGTGTGCAGCTGCAGTTCCACTTGTCAGTTTGATGTGATTCCTCAGAAATCATGTTCAGGAGAAGAAGAAGATTTCATGGCTGCATTCACTCTGCGGGGTCCTGTGAGCCGCTGCTGGTCCCGTAATAATCTGAGCTGACAGTGACGTGCACACTGACAATAAGATGTTTTCATTCCTGCACATTTCTGTGAATCTGAGGTGTCAACTGTTTGTCAGTCTTTGCTTCAGTCGGCCTCCGTGTTAATGCTCGGTGACGGCCACAAGCTGGAGTTACGCTTCTCCAGGCTGCGTGTGAGTGAACGTTAATGGCTTCTTTTATACCTGTTGGAGGTGTGATTTACACTACAGTTGAAAAGTTCTCGTGCCGCAGTAGCTTGACTGTGTACAGTCAGACGTTCATATTTCTGAATAATCTTTTGTGCTCTAAGTTTGTAGAAACGCCACGTTGCAAGTATGTTATGATGCCTCTGCGTCAGTGACAGCTGTGGCCAAAGGCTCTAGGTTTTTAGGTTGTACATCTGCCTGTGTCATTCGTGTCATGATCTCAAGAATGCCTTGGCATTTTTTCAAATTTGGCACAAACATCCACTTGGAATCATCAACAAAATTATTAGAATTTAGGGTCAAAGGCCAAGGTTGTTGTGACCTTGTCCATCTCATTCTTGTGAACGTGGTATTTGAGTAACGCCTTGAGGGATGTATTATTATTATTAATTGTAATTATTATTATTATTATTTATTTATTTTTATGTGGTGCAAACATTCCTCTGGACTCAAGGATGAACTGATTGCATTTTGGTTGTCCAAGGTCAAAAGTCAAAGTCACCGTCACCTTGCATCAGTCTCATTGTGCACCTGATATCTCAAGAACTCCTTTAGGGAATTTCTTCAAACTTGGCACAAACATCCACTTGGAATCAATAACAAAATGACTAGAGTCAAAGGCCAAGGTTGTTATGGCCTAGTCTGTCTCATTCTTGTGAACATGATATTTGAATAACGTCTCAAGGGATGTTTTTAAACAAAATTATATGTGGCACAAACGTTCCTCCGGATTCAAGGATGAACTGATTACAATCTGGCAATCGAAGATCAAAAGTCAAGGGTTAAATAAAAATTAAAAAATCGTAGCAACCAGACCAAATCCAACTGTCTCAGCTGAAATAACGCTGCGCCTCCAAAGTGTGTCACATTTAGCAAACCACAGCATAAAGAAAACACAGGAGAAGCATGACATTTGTTTGTTGTGGCCATTTTTCTGTTGTGTTGTTATAAATTATTGGAAATCAGACTAAATTATCATGTCACCCTCACTTCATTAACGTCAGTATCTGAGCTGCTGAGAAGAATCAGGTATGTGGGCGCTGATGTAAATGTTGCCTACATATATAATTAAATGATCTTTTTTTTTTGTTGTTTTTTTACTTCCATCTAATTTAATTTTATTGATCCTCATTAAAGCTGCGAGGGTAAATCTTTCAGTGTGTACATAGAAATCCAGCTGTGTTACGTCTTCTGCAGTTTTCTGCCGATTGATTTTCACTGCAGGTAATTTAGAATGAATAAAGTGTCTTTGAAGTCTTATTTTGGATTGTTTGTGTTTATCAGATGCAGCTGGAGCGTCTGCTGGCCAGGCAGATGGAGATCCTCCAGGATGCAGCCGTCCAGGAGCGACTCCAGGCTCTGGACTGGAGGATCCCCCCCGCCGCCTTAAAGTACCTCAACGACGCCCAGAACACCAACGGAGCCGCCGGCGACGCCAGCAGAGACAACCAAGGTAGGGCATGAGCAGACAACGGGGACGAGTTTAATTACTCCGATCCCCGGTCTTGAAAATCCCAGACTTTAAGTATTTTATGGAGCTGCTGTTTTCACACTTGTCGTCTGGATTTAAATATTTCATATAGCTCTGGAAACAACGCAACGATCCAAAAAATATATATCTATCACTGTCGTTTTGGGTCGTCCAGGTTTAGTCTGGACCTATTTTTTGACAAGATGTATCAGCTCACTGCTGCCCCTAGAGTCTGATCAAGAGAAGACACCCAGCTGTGGTGACAGGAAATGAAGCGTAGTGCGACGGTCTCATTTGAAGAGTATTTATGTCTTAAAATCCACAGGATGTGTACGCGACTGTGTGGATGGAAACAACACCTATAGGTGCTGATTTTCCACCCGGCCGTGGCAGCTGTCACTTTTTATCTCAAACACAGAAGAAGAGGAAGAGAGAAAAAAAAAAGCATCATTATTCAAGGTCTTCCTTCTCCTCCGGGCCTCATCTCATTTTCATCCCTTTCCTCCCTCACCCACTCCCGACAGCTCATTATATCGCTGTTCCCACAAATCCCACAATGCACCTGTAATTATCACGCCCACGCCTGTTTACCTCCAGCCAGTTGCCTGGAGGGGGGCGTCTCTCTTTCTCTCCGTCTCACTCTCCGTCTACGTCTCTCTGTCCTCCCCCTCTTCTTCTCTCCTTTCCTTCCTCTTTTTCTTCTTCGTGTCCCTTTTCTTTTTTTTCTCCGCCCTGTCATTTGTCATTTCTTCTCTTCTCCTTCTCGTCCTCTGAGTGTCCTAACCTCCTTCCTTCCACAGAGTTGTTTATCTCATGCTGTCTTTTCCTGTATCTCTCTCTTAATCACCATTTTCTTCTCATAGTCATTTCCCCCTGCTACGTACTCCTTCCTCTGTATGCACATTGTTCTTTAGCTCGCTAGTAAACCTCAAATGAAGAAATATAACGTAATCAATATCAACTGTAGTCTGTAACACATTTCAACACGTTTTGCAACTGTGCACAGCTGCTTTTTCTGATGTTTTCTGATTCGATTTGATTCAAAGGAACATTTCAGTTTAACAATTGACGCTGGCAGCTGAGGGTGTCGATCAGAGCGCCAACTTTGATTTCATTTTAACTGCTCTGAAAGTAGAGGTGGTGGTTCGAAGGTTCTTTCTTCCAAAAGAATAACCAGCGGCCGACCGAACTGTCAGCTGTCACTCCCCCACTCTGGAAGTTCTACTGCTCCGTGTCCGTGGACCACCTGTTAACATTTGGGGTGTAAATCACCAGTTTCATCACAATACAATATTATATTAGTTCTTTGGATAATGATACAATATTTACTGATATTACGAAGTCTGCCACGATACGATTTTGATACGATTTTGATACGATTTAGAGGCCTGCAATCGATATGAGACAATCTGTCTGTTACAGAAGAAGATGCCACGACCTTCTTTTTCACTTTTGACGTGAGGCGACGTAGACGACGCAACACATTGTTGAAACAGCAGCTAATGTTGCTGTTTTGAGGCGTTAGCGACTAGATTCAGTCTCATTCTGATTGATGATGAACGTAGTACGAGCTGCACCTGAGCGAAATGAGAATTACTCTGTTTGTCCTTTGTGTTTCTGTCTGTCCCCTCAGATGAACGACCAATCAACTTGCGTGTGGTTAGTCAGAACATGCAGGAAGGTGACCTCCCGTTGGGCAAGCAGCTAGCCAATGAACTGAAGCGCCATCACAACCACAACAACAACAACAGCAACACAGACGAGACCAAAACACCAGCAACAGGTTAGTGATGTTAAATTTGTCCTACAGTTGCTACAAGGCTTTATGCTGCATTATCAGCCTCTTTGCTGATGATACCATCCTTTATCTCCAGAAAACGGGACGTCGCAGCGAGCGTCCAGCAACGCTGAGAAGAAGACCATCAAGTCAGAGCCGGAAGACTCCACATAGTGCCTCCCGCCTCGCCCTACCACCACCCCCCACTTCATTCTACTCACACTTGACAGTATGCAGTTATTATCCGTCAATAGATACTAAGCAAGCACAGCCACAGTAGAGCCTTAACAACCAATGTTGCCTCATGAATAGCATTTATTTTTCTTTGTCTTTTTGTTCTTTTGTTTAAACGGTATTTGCCAAAGCACCTCGAGAGCATGACGAGAAGCCCCTCAGTGCTCCGCAGGTCTTTGTCTGTTGATTAATTGTACACGTTAGATGTACATGTAATTTAAGAGTGATCTGTTTGTATACTCTTTACCTCTTCCTGGGTGTTTTGTTTGTTGCTTTCTTTGGACAGCCAGGTTGCGGGCTGTGACGCCGGGGCTGAGTCTTAACTCAAAGGTAGATTCAGAGATGAGACAGAAGCAGAAAGGTTGGCTGTGTTGCTGCACGTCATCAGCATCTTGGTAACACTTTATATGACTACCATGTAGCCGAATTTTAAGGCCTTTGTCACGCACTTTCACCTTAAAACTAAAGCCGCAGAAGCTGCCAATATTAAATCTAAAATTGTATTACCAAACAAGCAGTGGTACTCTAAACATATCTTACTTTGGTCCTGAAATATCTTGATAAATATTTGGCAGATTGGTACGAAGTTTGGTTTGGACATTCCTAAAGACTTTGGCGATCCTCTTGATGTAGTGCCATCTGCAAGTCATTCATAATGAAGCAGTGAAATATCTCAACGTTTCCTGAGTAGTAGTGGTTTGCTGCCTTTGTCAAGTAGCTGTCTGTTAGTCACTCACTCTACAGCAGGAAATGGCGCTTCAGAATAGAAGTGCTGTGCCGGAAATTCACTGTACTTCAGAATAAAGTGTGAAAAAACTTGACACGTTTGAGAGTCACTTGCGGTCCATTCAGGTTTTATGTGGCGCCCTCATCAAGTCAGAACGTATTGGTCCAGTAAGTTGGTTTATGACCAAATACCTGCAAAACTAACAACAATAGCTAGCATGCGCTCATGCTAATAGTAACTTATTGAAAAACCGTGTAGATTAAACTCTAAAAACCTTATATATATATCAATACATCATGTTGTTTTGTCTGACACCAGCCATGCAGTTAACTCTCGGGCCAATCACATTTTAGGCATCATTTCTCCTCTATTTTAAAAAATAATTCTGTTCACGCGACTTTCCGCAAAGGTAGTAAAGTGTGCAGGCTAACGTTACCTTTTGTAGAACACCTACTGGAGTTCTTATTGTCACCAATTCGCCTTTCCTCCCCATTAACAACAATCCCACCCTTCATGAAATCTGTTGTTTCTTTCGGACTTTAAACCGCAGACGTGGAGTTAACGCAGAAAACACTGGGCCATGAAGTGGTGCTGAACCGAACCAAACAAGGCAGGTGTGAAGACTTCTTTCCTTCTCCGGTTGATTTTGTGAGCGTTCTTATGTGAGCGCTGTGTTCAACAAACGTACGCCAAGCCTGTTGAAACGTTAAGATTTATCGGGAAAAGACAAGCAATTCTTTGTACGATCAGACATTAAGCACCCCTGTATAGCCACGATGGAACAGTCCTTTGTTTCATATCAGCATTTTCCTTCAACTGTGACAATTCAACTGAGATCGGCGGTCAAATCAGGCTCCGTAGATCGAATCGTCCACTGTTCTTGGTCACCCCTTCAGGAGAGACAACATTTTAGCGTGGTGTCCTCATATTGTGCAGCTCTAAATCTTAATGGTAGACATACAAAGCGTTACCTAAAAATGAGATCTTTGGTCAGTGGCGTCATTTTTCGTCAGCATCCAGAAAGTCACTCCATGTCCATGACTTTACAACTCGTCTCCTGTAAGACGTTCAAACCTACCAGCACTAGCCAAAGATTCAGCAACACTCGGCTGCTGGCCGTCGCCCCACGTCTTCTGAGCCTCCGTCATTCTCCCAAATCTAACTTAGGGTGTCTGCATTTGTACTGTAACTCAGAGGTGTAAAAAAAAAAAAGTACTGTAGGGAGATGGAGTCAGGACTCAGCCCCTTCAGCAGGTTTTCCTTTTTTCTTTACTTTGTCGTTGACTTCAAATGGGAAACCAGGAGAGGTGGGGTTAATCCTTCCCTCTGCGCTCTTGTCTTGTGTATATTTATGGAAGGTAATTTAAGAAGAGGATGTATAGGAGCTGTTGTGGAGAAACAGCAGGGGACCTCTGTCATTCGTCTTGGTAGGATGGCTGGGCTGGCATGCCGGAGGCCGAGCTAATTGGTTCATTTCACTTTGTAATTTAGCTAAACACTGCATGCTGGAGCGAAACCACGCATCTGCAAACGGGGAGTATTTCAGGACTAAAGATGTGGTTTTTCAGCAGCTTTTTGGAGACAGAATCAAATATTAAAGATTGCAGGTGTGTGTTTTTTTATTTCTCTCCAGCTGCAGCCAGAAGCAAAATTTCCTGTTTATTGCTGCTCTTTGCGGAGCAGCAGCCTGGGGTCTGTAAATAGTACCGTGATAACAAATAGTGCTAGCCTAATCTCTCAACCAGGGTTTGTCAAGTGTAACTTTGCTGTAGATTTTTGGTGTCAATACGGTGTTTATGTGTGTAGAGCAAAAACAACAAGAAAAAAAAACAACTTAAGTGTCACTGAGGAAAAAAAAACCAACTGTGTGAAAGTGTCTGGTATATAAACACATGCTTTACATGATAATGTTGATTAGCCTTAGCTCTTAACAGTGTTTAACCCCCCTGTGATGGCCATCAGTGCATATTTCAAAGACGTGTTCTTGCTGTTTAGAGGTAGATACATAACAATAAGTGTTCACTGTGTTTTTCTGTGTTGGCCACACTGTGTAAATACGTCTGTTTGGTCCCAGATGATAATAACGTCCAGACAATTTGGTCTAACTTTTCTTTCCTTCCCCCCCTTCGTCCCTGCAGATAGTTTAGTCTCACTCAGCGTAATGGCAGACCAATGCAATATTTATGTAAGTAATAAGTCTATTTGCATACTCTATGGATCCATCGTTGTGTCATGTGCTCGGTAACTGTACGTCTGTCATGACCTTCAGGGTGGGAACTCACCTGCAACGTGGGAGATGTTTGTGTTGCCTCACTTCTGGTGGGGCTGTATTTGTATTTAAAGACATTGTGCTCTGTTCATCAAATTCCTTTTGGGCGAGGAGCTGCCGCTGTGGGCCAGAAGTTTACGTACACTTGTAGAGAACACGTAGGTAACGGCAGGCTTGGGTTTCCGATAATTTTGGGCGCCTGCTGTGCAACAGAAGGTACGCTTTTTTTCTGCATATTCATAATCTTCCAACACATCTTCGGGATGCTATTCATCCGGCAGCGCTGCCAAAACATTCGTTAAAACAACATCGGAATGATTGGAAATGATGTGCTTTGACTTTAAAGTCATTTTCACGAAATTCCCCAAAAAACTGTGGTAAATTTCCCGTTGAAAATAATGGGGAATTGCCATGAACAGAGGTCAGAACCACTCTACTTTGGGGGCACACCAAATCGCTGTACTTTGACGTAGTTATTGCTGAACTCCTCGAGTTGAAAAAGCGCCCAATGCCATCTTTTTTTGTCGTCTTTTTTCCCATTATCCAATGGGATGATTTGAAGAGATACTGGTGGCAGCGGTTGCTGGATACCCAGAGCTATACGGCCCGATGATAGACAGCGGGTCGTCAAACTGCCCCAGAGTCATCCTAAAATATGCCTGGAAACATCCGTCATGGAGGAGAAGCTCCTGGACCCACTGGTGGTACTCCCCATTGGACTTTATTGGGCCTAAAGGGCATTTTGATAACTGGTACCACTTCAAAGAAATCAAAGTTTACATTTCATGTTTTTTTAAGCGGTAGCAGGAACCTGGTCAAAATGTCTTGCAGAATTTTCTAGTTTCTTTAAAAAAAATCCCTTCTATGAATTTATTATGGATCTCCTTAAAGCGCGACCAACTCAACCGGGTACGAAATCCACACACAGCACTCTGACGTATCAGCTTTGACGATGTACAAAGTTGTGTCACTCAGGTTTGCTCTGTGGAGTGGCCTCATCACTTCTTGTGAGTGATCATGATTGACTGCAGCTGGTTTGAAACACTCCTTAGTTTCAGCCACAAGCACGACAGTTGGAAAGTCTAAGGAGCTCAGCGTGGATCTGGAAAAGTGAATCATTGACTTAAACATGTCAGGACAGTCACTGGGAGACATTTCAAAGCAGCTACGTCCCAAGATCAATGATCAGGAAGAAAAGTCAAGCTATCGCCTGCAGCTGAGAGGAAACTGGTCAGGGTGATTAAGAGTCGACCAAGAACCACTTAAACGCAGGTCTACGATGAGTTAGAGGCAGCAGGAGCACAGGTTTCAGCGCCCACAGTCGAGTGTGTTTTACATTTTTACATCACCATGCAAGGAGGAAGTTTGGCTCCAGAAGCGGCACGTTAAAGGCCCTGATGCACCAAGCCGACAGTCGGCTATCAGTCAGTGTTAGGCTGTCAGTGAGCGTCTGTTGCCCGTCGTCAGCCGCTCTAGGCTTTTTTTTTTTTTTTTGGCCGATTCACTATGTCGAATCAGCATCGGCAATTCAGCGCAGTGCATGTGAAGAGAAACAGAAGTGAGGAAAGTAAACAAAGAGCAAACACCAAGAGGGAGGGAGACCAAAACAGACTTGTCAGATAAGGTAAGATTCATTTTCTTTAGTCACTGAGCTCTTTAAACATTTCCTGATGGTTTGTGTTGTTGTTCACTGCCGCACGGTAAATACGCGCTTTATTCTTTCAACACTGGGCTGTGTTGCTAACGTGTTAACTGGCTAACTAGCACCACGACGGTCTCCCGGTAATACAGACCGTCGCCGTCTGCCTGTGTGAAGAGTAACTTCTTGTCATGCAGACGCAGAACATACGTACGAACTAGCTGGCTGTCAGCTGTAGTCTTTGCGGTGTGTTCATGTGCAACTATTTGGCTGAGACACGATGATGTGGGGCGCCGCTAGTTCTTTGAAGGTGGTTTGGTGTGTCTGGGCCTCAAAGGCTCGACTAAAGTTGGCTGCGGATCACATTTTGGAGGAAAGTTCAGGGGTCAGATGAAAAAAAAAATTGAGCTATTTGGCTTCAGTGACCAGAGATTGGTTCGGACGAAAAAGGGTGAAGCCTTTAACCCAAGACCTTTAGTCGAGCATGGTGGTGGTCGTCTTATGCTCTGGGCCTGTTTTAGCATTGCTATAAGTATGTTTTTAACTCAGAAAATCCATCATAAATACACAAATGAACTAAATTTGATGTTTTTTTACACTGACGAATACAAGTCGTAGAAGTAATTGGAAACCCAAGACCGCCGTGACTTCCGCCCACAGCTGCAGCAAGGATTTGGAGTTTGCAAAACTAGCTGGTGAATTCTGGGAGATAACGCCGTCGTGGTTTGGGGACAAGATGACCTTTTGTCTCCGGCCCTGCTCGGCTCAAACACTGTCCTAGTTAGTGTGACTGTTGTACGATGTTTCAGAGAATAGCGCATGTCTGACCTGCCGTCTCACTGATCACCGTTCTCCTCACTGTTTATTGTAAAGTGATAGATTAGGCTTCACCTAGTTATGCACCTGTTTTTTAAACACTAATATATTTTATTTGTTATACAGCACATAAACATTAAACTTTATTTTTTTGAACTCTATTGTGAGGTGCGTTCTGTGATCAATGCTCAGAAACAAACGGGGGAATCTGAAGGTTGTGCCGGGGTTAAAACTTCCAACTAGTTCAGTGTGAAGCTGAGCGCTGCATCAGACGCTGAATTCTAACAGGTGTCCCACTTGACTCAGCAGCTCCTGTGTTCAATGATGTTAAATTATTGTTTTTCTCAATGGAGTCTGGCTGTGAAGAGAGCGACAGAACAGCTTGTTGGAAATCACTGACGGAAAGGTAAAGAGGTGAAAATACTAATTTATATGAAGGCAGTGTCCTAGCTGCAGCGGCCGCAGGTTTTGATTCCAGCCATGCATGTCAACCTCTCTCTCCCCTTTCATGTTTGGCTATGCTATCCAATAAAGGCAAGGAGCCAAATAAAAAATCTCTAAATAAATAAATGTCCCACCAACTGGGGAAAAAAAAAAAGGAATTTAATTCAGAAAATCATTTGACAAAATGAAAAAACACTTTGGAAAAAACTTTATTATTATCATTATTATTATTATTACATTTTTAAAATTATGTTACAGAATTTTTATAATTTTTTATTATTATTATTTTTATTTCCGTGTTTGTTTTTACTTCCTATCTTTTTTTTTTTTAACTTTTTTTACTACTACTACTACTACTTTTTACAAATTTGTACTTTTTTTTTTACTAATATTGCCTCCCTTTTTTACTACTACATTTACTACTAAAGCTATTTTTACTTTTTTAAAACTTTTTTTAGTACTTTGACTATGACTACTTATGCATTTTAATTTTTCTTACTATTTTTATTAATTTTTTAAACTTATTATATAAGTATATATACTTATATAAACTATAATTTATATAAACTAAACAAAAAACTTTACTAATTTTTACAATTCTTTTTCACTATTTTTTACACATTTTTTACTACTTTGACTACGACTACTTCTACGTATTACTTTTTCTTACTTTTTAAAATATTTTTTAACTTTTTTCTTCTATTTGTTTTACTATTTTTTTAACTCATTCTTAATACTACTACTTCAACTACTAAAAGTACTTTTTTTTTTACTATTTTTTACTCCTATGACTGTTTTTACAGTCATAGGAGTCAAATTACAGTCAAATTTTTTACTACTTTGACTACGACTACTTGTATGTTTTACTTTTTCTTACTGTTTTTTAACTAATTTTTTTAACTTATTTTTACTAATACTTTAACTATTAAAAGTAACTTTTACAACAGTAACATTAGCTTTTTTTATACTATTTTTTAACTTATGTTTACTACTACTTTACTAAAAGTAATAAAAAAAATGTACTCATTTTTTTTTATTTATTTTTTTTACAATTTTACGGTACCAATTTTACTACTACTACTATTTTTACTCATTTTTATTTATTTATTTATTTATTTACTAATTTTGATACTCTTTTATAATAATTTTTGGATATTTTTTTTTTTCGCTCATTGCTCATCGCCTTCTTCCCATGTTTTTAAAACAAATGAAACCACTTTGCTCAGTTTTCAAAGGGTTAAAGGCAAGACGGCTCCGCCCTCTGTATCTGGAATAAACCTTTTACACAGCACGACGTAACGGCATGAAATTCCCACCTTGATGAGGCAGTGTCAGAGGGATGATAATGACAAATGCCAGTTGGTTTAAACTCGAACACTGGACCGGACCAGCAAAACCATAAATCAGCCCGACTCCAGGAACAACTTTAAAGTGCCTTTGAGCAAGGCAGGGAAGCCCCGGGTGTTCCCAGCATGACTGTGCATGGATGCAAATCAGAGCGGAGCTAAAGGAGAGTGAAAGAGTGCGTGATGATCCCGGCAGAGGACGGGAAACACACCATGACGATGAGGTCAAAGTGTCGAGCTTCCTTTAAAGGAGCGACTCTGTCCTCTGTGTTTGTCTTCTCCTCCTCCTTCTTCTCCTCCTCCTCCTTCTTCTTCTTCTTGTCTTAGTTTTTGTGTTGTCCTGAGATGAATCCCTGCGCAGGCCCATTTGCATCAGCGTCACATCAACACATTGTGAAACTGGCTGATGACTCACTCTGACGCAGGTCCTTTTCACATACTTCCCATCATCCTCTCCCTCACTCACACACACACACACATATATACACACACACACAGACACACACACACACACACACACGTAGACAGATTTTCTCTGGAGAATAGCTCGGCTCATGAACACACCATGCTGGTTCCTGCTCACAGTGGCAGCCCTGCTCACCCCTCCCCTCCCTGTCCTCCTCCTCCTCCTCCTCCTCCTCCTCCTCCTTCTCCTCCTCCGGTGCAAGTCACTGATGATGATGTGTTGCCGTGGCAACGGCTGGAGGTGGGCGGCTCCACGGGCGGTGGGCGGAAGCCAGCCGCTAAGCAGCGTGGGAGGGATCTGCCGAGCGCACCCATCACCCTGGTTTTGAAAGGAGCAGGAAGCTGACTGCTTTTGAGAAGGTGTGGGTGTTGGTGAATTATCGCCTCTCCTCCCTGCAGCTTCGTTAGGGATCGCCTTGTTTGTCTCCCTTCCTTCCTTCCTTTGTTTTCCGCTGCTGCTGCTGCAAGCGGTGAAATCGCAGCTGCTCGTGGGGGAATTTCTGCGCAAAAATTAAAGTTTGAGAGCTGCTGAGAGAGCGGCCGGCGCCTGGAGGGTTCAGGGAGAAGCTGCTTAAACTGACACACAGGTGACAAGGTGTCTCTGTTATGACTTTTGAAACTAGTGTGTCAGATTTAGGGCGATTTAGCACCATCTAGAGGCGAGCAGTGCAGATTGCAACTAGCTGAAACTTCTCCACGGCATCCCAGAGCGTCACCAGCCAACACACCAGGGTACCGTGGACGTCATGTGCGGTTGAAGCTCATTTAACATCTGCAGTAAAAGGGATTTTTTAAAATGAAAATCCTGTAAAATAACCTACAAGAAAATTTTGGTGGAATTCCCCTTTAATTGTTGACCTGATTACATGAAAGTTCGAGCCGCAGTGTTTACCTGTCTGGTGGTGCCGTCTGAATCCACGACCCTGTTCTGAGGAGGTCGTGATTAGTTTTAGGTGAGCGGAGTTTACCCAGATGAAAAGTTGAGAGTCACAGAAAAGTAAAGTGAAGCAACTTTATAAAATAGTTTCCAGTGAGTAATCTCTGATGTAGGTCATTATTTTAAACGGGGTGTCAAACTCCGCCCACCTGGCCTGTGAGAAAGAGGTCAAAACAAACAGTAAAATGCCGCCTGACTCAGGTCTGATACACAAGAACAACAGACTGAGAGGAACTGATGACTTATGGTACGGAGGATGAAAAATAACTATCAATAAAACATTTTTAAAAATGGTTCAGAGAAATACAGGAATTGATAAAAAAAAATATGTAACTACATGAGTAAGTGTATGAATAAATATAGGAATAAAAAGATATGGATAAATGTGTAAATAAATACAGGAATATAAAATGGAAGACTCAAAAAATAAATGTTCAAAAAATTACAGGAATAAATAAATAAATGTATGAATAAATTTAGGAATAAACATAAATTCAGAAATAAAGACAGATATAAATGTGTGAATAAATATGGTAATAAAAATACAGAAATAAATACAAACAAAAAAGTAAATTTATAGATAAATACAGGGATAAATAAATAAAAACAGAAATAAATAAATAAATGTAGGAATGAATATGGTATTAAAAAAATACAGAAATAAATAAACAAATAAGTAAATTTGTAGATAAATAAAGGGATAAATAAATAAAAACAAATAAATTAATAAAAAATAAATAAGTAAATTTATAGATAAATAAAGGGATAAATAAATAAATAAAAACAGAAATAAATTAAATAATAAATAAGTAAATTTATAGATAAATACAAGGATAAATAAATAAAAAATAAGTACTTTTTAGATAAATGCAGGGATAAATAAATAAATAAATAAAAACAAATAAATGTATGAATAAATATAGAAATAGTTAAATGCAAGAATAAATGTGTAAATGAATAAATAAATAAATAAATTATTAAAAATAAATGCAGGAATAAATAAATGAATACAAAATAAATAGATGTAAAAAATAATTACAGATATAAATAAGAAAATAAATAATTAAGATTAATGATTAAACAGGACATAATTGAATAAATATAATTATTTCTACATTTATTTATTTATTATGTAATTTTTTATCCACATGTTAATGACTTAGAAGGTCCTAATCCCTGCATTTATATATTTATTTACTCATTTATTTATTTTTGACACTTCTGTCATCTTCCATCCTCCATACAAAGGTAGATTATTTAATTAATGGTTCCTATTGAAAAATACTACATAATTTATCAGTATAAAGCAGCATAAAAGTGTCAGAGCTCAGTGAAATACATCCAGAGATAAAAACAAAGCTGTAGACATGCCTGTGTTTAAGTGTCTGTAATTATTTCATAATTTATTATAGTCGGTTATATGTCAGTCTGCTGCTGGTGTCTGTGGACTGATGCAGAATAGTTTCTCCCAGTAGTTGGTGCTGCAGCTGTTTGGTGAAGGACAGGACGCCATCTGCTGAGGACACAGGCTGGACATGTGCAGTAACACCGTCAGCCACGAGGTGTCAGCGCAGGACAGGATATGAGGACATGGAGCTGCTCCCTCAACATTTAATCTGACTTTATACTGAGTTTGTAAACTATTGACAAAAAAAAAAAAAAAATGGATTCAAATGTATTTATTCAAAAGTTGTAAATGTTGAAAATGTTGAATATTTTCATATTTATTTCTTAATAAATATAATCAATTTATTTGTCAATATTCACTTTTTTTTTTTAAATTTAAGGAATTTGTAAATGTCAATCAATCAATCAATTTTATTTATAAAGCCCAATATCACAAATCACAATTTGCCTCACAGGGCTTTACAGCATACGACATCCCTCTGTCCTTAAGACCCTCACAACGGATAAGGAAAAACTCCCCCCAAAAAAACCCTTTATCGGGGAAAAAAAAACGGTAGAAACCTCAGGAACAGCAACTGAGGAGGGATCCCTCTTCCAGGACGGACAGACGTGCAATAGATGTCGTACAGAACAGATCAGCATAATAAATTAACAGTAATCTATATGACACAATGAGACAGAGAGAGAGAGAGAGAGAGAGAGAGATGCAGGTAATGACAGTAGCTTAGTTGTAGTTCTGGCTACTGTGATACAATATGTTGAAAGTATATATTAATATGTGACAGTATACATGTGTGACAATAGTCATATGTGTATAATAACAGTAGAAGTATGACTAATGACTAATGATGGCAGCAGCAGCAGCAGCAGGAGGCATCTGGCAGGACCACGGCAGCAGCACAACCACACACGTCATGCTGTCCAGGCACCGCTGTGATATGAGTTGAATGCAAAACAGATCTGCAAAATACACAAGTTCCAAAAATTAAAAAAAAATAAATCTGTGAATACTGACAAATAAATTGATTCTATTTATTAAGAAATAATCGGAAAATATTCATAAATGTTTTTTTTTAACATTTACAACTTTTTTTTTTTTAATTTGTGAATCTCTTTTGCGTAAACCTTTTTAACGTGGATTTTGTTTGTGTACTTCCAGAGCTGGTGAGCTTACAAATCTTTTTTTCTGTTATATTTTTCCGCACACAAGTCTGTCCTTAAAAAGTGTCTGTATGTATTTCGCAAAACAGCAACCAAAACTTACTCGATCTGGTGTGTTTCTGGGAGGAGAGGAGCTCTCGTTGGAGTTTAGATATCTTGGAGTCATCCTGGACTCGACACTCTCATTCAGGAAACACATTAAAAAGGTGTCTAATTCGGTTAAACACAACCTGGCAAACTTCAGACAAATAAGAAACTCGTTAACTAATACTGCAGCTCTGATGTTTTTACACTGCATGATCTTCTCACACACTGACTACTGTTTCACTAGCTGGGCATTGGCATGTTCAACAGCACTCAAACCAATAGAATCCCTTTATAAAAAAGCTTTAAAGACACTGGACAAAAAACCTTGCTCGTATCACATCTGTATTATCCTCAAAAAGTATAGTTTTCTAAGTTTTGATGGCTTCAAGGTTTTTAAATTTGCCTGCGCTATGTACAAAACTCTGCACGGTCTTGCTCCTCCACCTCTGAAAGAGGGGCATGAAAACCAGGGCCTGCGACAGAGGAGACGTTGAGATCCCTCACAGACGCACCACATTTGGCAGAAATGTGTTGTCTGTCCTGGGGGGGGGGCATTTGGAACAGTCTTCCCTCCACAATAAGGGAATGCCCTACATTTTATGCTTTTAAAGGAAAGCTCAAAGAAAAAGTGTGTCCATTGAGTAGATCTCATTAAGTCGGACTGTATTGACATGTGTGCTTGGCAATGTAAATTCGAAGCGTGTATTTTGTAATTGTATTATTGTGTTACGTGTACTTCCATGTTTTTACACTAGGCAATTAACATTCTGCCCAGGGACTGCAGTTGAAAATTAGCTAATCAGCTATAAGCTGGCACATTTACAGCAATGTTCATCAATGTGCACTGTCCCTGAACAAATAAACTTGAACTTGATTTAATAGCCCATAAATATAATAATTGCGCTTTTCTGTATTTTCTACCCACTGTATTAATATTACAGCACTTAATTGTGTCTGTCAAAGAGATAAACGGGGCTTAAAAACATTATTAAAGTATTTATTTATGAGTAATTAGCTGTTAAATGTTGATTAACTGAGGCAGTGATGAGAGGAGTCATTGGAAATCAATGGGACGCGCTGCCGTGATGATTGACAGCCCTCTTAGCCAATCAGGTGCAGACGTGCGTTTTTTATCCTCCAATCGAAGCTCTCTGTGCGGGGAAGGTGGGAGGAGCCTGTTCCGTTGTTGAGTCACCGGTGAAACCGTTCAAGCCGACACTGTCCGTGATCAGCAGCGCCTCCGGTCCTCCCCGTTTCTCCTCCCGGCTCCTCAGCACTCACACCGGCCACGCGTTCTCCTCCACGGGGTTGAGATGTTACAGTTTCGGTCGACGGTCGCGCTCAAGGAGTTATTTCGGCCGTTGACAGGTGTAGTTAAGTCGTCACCCGCCGCCGCCGCCGCCGCCGCCGCCGCCGGCTGCTGCTTCAGCACCGGCTGCTTGGATGGCAGATCAGCGGGCAGAGGGAGGGCGTTTGTGCCGCAGCACCTCGCCAGGAGGCACGGCGTGAGAGGCTTCTGCTCCAAGGGGGACGGACAGAATGAAGCCGCTGGGAAGGACTCATCGACGGAGAAGTGAGTACCGTTACCCCCGCTAGCTCCTCCCTCTGCCAAACCTCATAGAAAATAACGGGTATTTAATGCCGCGTTCGCCGCCGGTGGAAGCCTGTGAAGACACTGGGCACCACCCCTAAAAGTTAAGGTATTACGTAAATACGTCTATATTGACGCACAGAATACACGCCGAATTAAAGTATCACTTTATGAATACATTACTTCAATTCATTTCAGTTTTTTTAATGTACACAAGCGATGCGTATTTAAAATAGTGGATATTCACAAGGGAGTTCGGCACGCGCGTCACACAGGCTAACTAGCGAACTAGCCACCCTGCTAAGCTAACAGGAGTGCGAGGCTGCACTGTGAGGGGAGCAGTGAAGGGGAGAGACAGCCACAAGCAACCGGGGCGTGTTTGCTAGCCGAGCAGCGACTTCCATTATCGGACACGCTGTTTAAGTTTGGCGATATTGTTTAATTGCATGACTATTAAAAGGTATTTGTTGATGTTCTTGTTGGCCTGTGAGAGAGGAGCATCTGATCCAGCATCCCTGCAGGAAACGGGTCAAACGGAAGCATGTGGTGTGCAGCCAGCCACATGTCGTGACCAGGAGCTGCAGCCTTCATGTCAACCTGCTGCTCCTGACAGTGTACACATATGTGTGTGTGTGTGTGTGTGTGTGCAGCTTCGTGCACCATGCAGCCTCTACTCAATGTCTAATGAAGGTCAGGCATGACCTTCATCCAGAGAGGCAACCCACACCTATGGGTGTAATGTGTTTATCTTCAGGTATCAAGCCCACTAACCACAGAGACTTCCATCCAGCGTAACATAAAGATATGCAGTCACATAATGTTCTGAATGAGTTACAGAGCACAGCATGGTCAGTAATTATTTGCCGTGATGTAGTGACAGAGGCGATGCTTCAACAGGGGCTAATTAGTGAGCGCTGATAGAGAGGAGAGGATGAGAGTCCTCGTGGTGACAGACAGGACGCAGGTTAAAAGCTTCTCATGGCTGATAACGCCATAACATCACCACCACAGGGCGACGAAGCCTCCTCGAGTCCACTTAAAACCCACTGACAGCAATTAAGACGATGATCTGATGGTTCGTTGGATGTTCTGGGGGCTTGGAGAACGTTTGCACTGCTCGCTGCCACGTATGCTCTGCACCTGCGTGACAAGAAATAACTTCACACCAGCAAATGACAGCAGTCTGTGTTCGTCATGTGATAAAGGAAACTGGAAGACCGTCTTGACGCTAGCTGGCAGTTAGCACATTAACAACACAACACAAGTTTGTTCTGGTTTCACTTCCTGTTTACTTTCCTCACTTCTGTTTCTCCTCTCGTGCCCTGAGCTGAACTGACAATCAGAGTGATTTTATTCAACGACAGGCTCCGGCAGCACCGATTCAACACGTTGAATAGGCTGAATAAAGCTGATGATGCGAGAAATGACACACCGAGTCGGGCCACAGACGCTCACCGACAGCCAAACATTGACCGTTGTCAGACCGTCGGCTTGGTGTTCCAGGGCCTTCAGAGGCACAGATTGTTATTATGACTGTCTAACAACATTACGGAAAGAACACACAAGACTTAAAATGCTATTTTTGTGGAGGCTTGAGAGGCTATTTAGCATTTAACAGCAAAGTGCTGCATCTGTAATATGCGAATATGATATTTTTATAACTTACAGTGACTAAAACAAGCAGCCAATCAACAAAATTTATAAACAAAAATTGGCAGTAACACCACAGTAATGCTTAAATACTTCAACAGAATGTGTACTTTATTATTTTCATGATTGATTAATGCTTATTATTTTATCATAAAATAGTTTAAAAACATGCCTGTTAAAGATATTTTAAGATGTAACTTCCAGTCCAAACCTGCGAAATATCCAGTTTAATGTAAGATAAAGAAAAGCAGCACATCCTCCTGTTTAAGAAGCTGTATTTTTGCTTTTACAAATGATTTTCTGTCAAATAATCAGTATATCAGCTGATCATCTCAGCTCTGGTAACTTTCTGTGCAATTTACATATTGGCCTCTTAAAATCTGACTGCCAGCTCCACGTCTGGCTGAGAGAGTCTCAATATTTACTTTGGCAGCATGAAATTTCCCAACCAAATCTCCAATACTTCCCTGACAGATTATTGATGATGTCACTGGCCTTGGTGGGTCTGTGGCTGCATTCGTATGCCGGCAGCATCCAGTGTGATGTGTGTTTAGTTTTAATGAGATGTAAATGTGCCTGGAGTGTCTGCAAACACTGAGAGTGTTGACTGGGGCCTCGGCATGCTGCTGAGGATGTGCTTCATCGTCTTCGTCGCAGATACTGGACAGTCTGGACAGTCGGGCAGGAAATCCAAAGTGTGGGATCATTTTGAGAAGGTGAAGGACGGACCCAAGGTGATATGTAAACTCAGTGTGTGACGTCCCAAGCCAGAATAAAACCACCTGCCCCAGTTTTAAAATAAAGACCAGTTTGTCTTGCCTTAAACACTGACAGCAGCTGTGCGACCAGCCACCACACCAGCCTGCACCCTCCCATCAGAGTGTTTTCATGGCAATAAAACGCCTCATTGCCCCCGTAGCCCGACGCCGTCCCATTTTTTTCCATTCATGGGCAATTTGCCGGAGCTGTCGGCCATGTTTAGGCAGTCACTTTGCTCAGCTGAGTGGTCGTCAGCAACATCTTGTTTCCCCCCAGAGGCTAATTGGAGTTTGAGCGAGGCCTCCGCTCGTTGTGTTAAAGAAGTCGTCAACAGGCTGCGTTTAAACGGAGTGAGTGAGCACGACAGCACTTTGTCTGCTGCTGAGGAAGTCTCTCATTATCGGCCTGTAAGGCAGATTGTAGTGTGGATTTGTTTGTGAATGAAAAGCACATTGAAACACCTGTTTATTCAGGTTTGGGATTTGTTGGATAGTTTTCTTTGACCCCGAGTATTGAGGCAAAAATAGTCACAAATGTAGAAGTTGTTGCAGCAAAAATTAAACTAAAAGTGTGTGATCACATTAGGGGCATTTTTCACTACTAATGACTCATCAAAAAATAATCCAGAGATGAACCATGGTCTACATTCACCCAGACATGAAGACTAACCCTGGTTAAGAGTCAGTAAATCAGGTCACCACCACGTGATTCAGTCTGCTGGATATAATATACACGGCGTGTTGTTTCAAGTCCCTGGGGCCCCAGCAGCACTCAGCCTCCACTCCAGTCTGGTTACCAGGGTCCCCAGGCTGTGCTCCGGCTAATAAGGGGTTAAAAATGTTTGTAATGCAGGGGAGCTTATCCCGCCCACATCGTTTCTCCTCCGTTTTTTTGCACCAAAGCCTGGATGTTGGCACGCTGCCCGGCAGTTGTCAGCGCCTCCAGGAGCAGATGAGTCACTCGCACGGATTGATTTGTGCAGCACCGCCTCTCAACGCTGCCGCTTTAATGTCTGCGCTCCACCCTCCACGCCAATTTGTCATGACATCTGTGAGGCAGTGAAACCAGCCCCATCGACCGGGTCAGATAAACACAGCAGACAGAGACCGCCACGGTCTGTCAGTGCGAGTGTGTCTTAAGTGTGTCCGGTCGATGAGATACAGAAGAGGGGGACGTTTGACAAGTAGTTTGGCTTATACGTCTACATTATCATAATCAAGATGACAGCCTAAATTGACATGTGCTCAATTTGGACTCTTTTCTAGTCGACTAGTCTGAGTTCAAACTTATATTTAGACAGCTGGTGGATTAGTCGTTGGGAACATCTTCTGAAAACGATGAACGTTACCCTCAGCTACGCCTCAGCGCCATTTAAGCTTCCATTCAAACATCAGGGAAGCCAATCGTTAGGTCCATCCTTAAATTTGAAACCTGCCGCCTCGGTCTGTTTAAACTAAAAGGGTTCCACCAATATGTCTACCCTACGAGGCTCAACTCGCCAATCCGGCTCTGTGTGTCTAAACACTCGCAGCTTGCCAGCAAAACGGCCCAACATTCGCCAAAAACCCGGCAGTGTAAAAGGGGCTAATGTCTCAGAGCAGCAGCAGCGAATTGGTTACACCTTTCTGGACAAACTGTGTTCGTCGAATCACAGCTGACCTTTAGAAACACAGAGAGAGAAGCCAGAGCGCTAATGAGAGCAGCTGAGGTGGATTAATGAGACCATCCAGATGTTCCAGTGGCCTTCAGCTCCGACCCTGTGGTGGTGATGCTCCCAGAGGTGAAACCTCACAGGCCTCATTAACCAAACAAGGACTCACTCTGCCTTCAATTATGTTTCATTAAAATCAGTCTAATATTTTCTTTCTGCTGAGCTGCACCCATCAACCGCATCACCACGCCAAAGGAACTGTGTCATGGATGAACCAGTATTCATACTTGTGTGTTGATTATTTGTGTACATGTATTCAGTGCTGATTGTTGCAGTGCTGTGCTGATGTGTTGAAATGTCATTATCACTGTCACTAATGCAATATTCTTCCCTCTGCACTCTCTCTCCCTGTTGTTGATCTGCTTGCTTTGCATTTGTAAGTATGTTTCGATTTTTTTTCCATTTAAGTTTTAGTCTCTTCCAGTAGATGTAGAGGTTTTCTGCGGAAAGCCGACAACCGCTTTTCCCTTGAAATGACCTCACTTCCTCCCAGCGGCTGCGCTTGAATCCCCTCCCCCCTCTACCTCTACCTCTACCTCACCTTCATCCCTCCTCCTCCCTCCCCTACACACACACACACTCTCTGATGTGTATTCCTTCCTCACAAGCAGACATCAACCTTCATTAATGAGGTCAGACCACGCCAACAAGCAATGACAAAGTTGCCTGGTCTTTAAGGACACGACAACATGCTTATCCGGAGCGCATGAGAATGATTTTAACTGCATATTGACGCTGCATTCCACACACGAGTTGGAAAGTCGGGAATTCAGATTTCCTGTTTGGATGAATCTCGTTTCAAGTCTGAATCTCAATTTAAGACTTTAAAACGTTAACATAGGCCCAGTTTTCACTCTCAGCATTTGGGATTTTATTTTGTTTGTTTCCAAGCTGGAAAACTGGAACCGACCTCGACCCCCGTAATCACAGTTTTCCCGCAGAGAATTCCAGACTTTCTGACTCTGAGTGGAGCCGTCAGTACAGATAATGTTGTTTAAATGGACTATAAAGACTTGGCCCCAGTGTTTCCTCTGTGTTATTGTGCAGCAGCGTGGTCCAGGAAAATGGTGAGCTCTCAGGTTTATGGGATTAATTGTGATGTACTCTAAAGCAGAGATACTCAGCTTACAGCCGGGCGCAGTGTGACCCATCATTTTCAAATTCACAATAAAAGTAAATTGATTGACACTGGCCGGTCTGGTGTACGAGCTTAAACCGTATAATGGACCCTTCCCTAAGTCCACACCCCGGACAAAGACTTGCGAATCATGACCCTTCCCTAAGTCCAGAACCTGAACGAAGACTTGCGAATCATGACGTAGCATCGGTTCAGCTCAGACCAGGGTCCGCCAACAACACAGTTGTGCTCCATCGTTTCAGATAACGTGGCCCTCGGACAAAGCAAGTTGAGTGTCCCTGCTCTAAAGGATAAGGCTGGTGAGGCTTGTTGTCAAGGAATCCCATAAAAAGACCAAAACCAGTTTTAAAACTGGTCCTGCTGACAAGTTGTGTGTTGGTCTGTTGATGGGATTTGTTGACACGAAGATCACAATGTTCTCATATTTCAATTTAAGCACAGATGTTCTACATAAAGATGGTTAAGTATCAATTAATTTGTCAAATAGCAAATGGGGCTCTTCACAGTCTATTGTCGGTTTATCTCCGTCGGGGATTATAATTTCCTGATGGCTCCCTGCTGCTGAATAAACCCAGAGGAAACCCTGTCGCCGCCGAGTCGGACAAACTGCTAGATTTCTGCTCTCATGTCTCAAAGGGTCCAAACTCAGCTTTATATCTGGCTGGCAGCTGTGAGGAGCCACCTGCCGACTAAAGCTTTACCTTTAGACATCCTCTCCTAGCACACAGCCCAGTGCCCCATGATGCATTGCAGGGACAGAGAGCGCCTGGGCACCCAGAGCTTTGCGCAAATCCAATTTGGTGTTGATATGAATCATAGCAGAGAGCCTGCTGTGAGCTCGTCGCCCCGTCTGCCTCCTGACACGCTACTAACTTTCCTCCCAGAGACGACTCGGTGTGGAAGTGCTGCTGAGAACACCAGCCAGGCCGTAGAACTAGATCATAGAGCGCATCAGTGTATTTAACCATGGGGAACCAAAGTTACTGCAGCTGCAAACTACAGGACAAAGAATGGGTGTAATGCAAACATCTGACTTTTGAAACTGGTCCAGTGTTGAACGAGAACGCTGCAGCCAGCAGACAGGAAACCAGCTGCAATGTAACAACTCGGGGCGTTCGTGCATTCTCGATTTATGTCCACTAAAAGTGTTTGTTTTGTCACTGACAGGCTCAGATTGTTAATAAAAGTGTCTGACAACATTATGGAGAGGATTCCCACAGAGAAAGACCGTTTTTGAAAGTTCTATCTCTGTGGCTGTTGCTGGTTTAACAACAAAGGATCTTACTCTTTAACATGAAGGTCTATCTCTGTTGGGATCCTTTCTGTAATGTTGTCAGAGACTCATACTAACAATCTGAGCCTGTCAGTGACAAAAAGAGGCACTTTTATTAGACGTAACTTGACGGTTACCCTGAGCGGGTACATTCCAGCCTGTTCTGCCACTCAGTGCTGGACCAGTTTCAAAAATTGTTGTCCCCATAAAGTCGTGAAAACAGGGTAATTTGAAACGGCGTTGCCCGGCCTCACAGCTTGTTGGATTCACAGACTTAATGTCTTTGCTGGGACGCTGTGATCCTGTAGCCAGGGGTGTGATCTCAGGGGGAGTTTCATGGAGACGGTACTGTCACTGAGTGGGAGGCGGCTGGTCGTCTCTCAGCCCGCTTCCAGCCGCCGAGCCACATGGCAGCAATGTGCAAAGAGCGTTGGCAGGCTTCCATGTCACAGCTGCAACAGTCGAGGCCCAGTCATCACGGTTCACACACTGTGCTTTCATTTGGCTGAGCTGCTCCGACACTGACCCTCACACATGCAGCGTGGACAGAGATGCCTGTAAGGCACCGTCTTCATCAGACTGCGTCATGAAATATTTGCCGGTTTTCTGGCCTTTGCTTGCGGCTGCCCACGATTTAGAAAAAACGGGCTAAATAAATGCCAAATAAGGATTTCCATTCTGGGTCTGAGGGTTTGGGGTTTATTCCAGATTAGCGTAATCTATACAGAGACATTCCTGGCTGGTGTTCGAGCACAGTACACAGTTAACAGTTTACATTACAGTGGCCTTATGGCAGCATGTTAACCTGTGGAGGTTATAATACTGACCTGAGGTCAGTGTAAAATAGTGTTTTCCAGTACAGTATTACAGTTCTTACTCACTGCTTCTCCTTGCAGTCAATAAGCTTTTTGTCCTCCTCCCTCCGCTGCAGTTCCCCTCCATGTTTCCACCTCGACGGGCCTCACTGCCGAGTTATTTTTCTCACTTTCCCGTCTGTGTGTTTGTATTTTTCTTTCCTGCAGGAGAAGGAAGGCAGGCATCCTGCCCAGCCTGGAGGACCTGCTCTTCTACACCATCGCAGAGGGCCAGGAAAAAATCCCGGCACACAAATTCACCACAGTGAGTCCTCCGGGTCCAGCGGGTTTATGTTTCAGATGATTCCTATCAAACAGAGTCATGTAAACGGGTTGTCCGCCATACATGCCATACTTCAAATTTGGCACAGACGTTCACCTGGAATCAAAAATGAACTGATTGATCGAACTGATGAGTCATGTTTTCGGATTGTCCATCCCTCCTTCCTCTTGTCATGATCTTATAGATCTTCTGTGTGTGAAGTGTCCATGTTTTCACTGACATGGATGGAAACTATAAGAGAACCTTGACTGGTTCACAGAGGCATACAACCACAAGGTGCCAATTCTCAAAACTTACAAATAAATAAAGGGACCCAGGCTGTAGGATTTACGGCAGATAAACAGACGTGAGTGTTGCGGGTCATTAAACAGCAGCTGCTCCTTGTAGATCTCTCTGGTTGAATTATGAGCAGGGTGACTCCTCTTGTTCAGCCCCTCAGCTCACGGCTCGTAGGTTTATTGATTTGTTGTCGGGCTGTCTTAATCATGATGTTCCCCCTCCTCTCCCCTCTGTGCAGGCTCTTAAAGCCACGGGGCTTCGCACGGGAGACCCCCGGCTGAAAGAATGTATGGAGATGCTGAAGGTGACCTTGAAGACGACCTCTGATGGAGCACTGGACCGACACCTCTTCAAAAAGTAAGTTTTGGATTACAGACATCGCAGGTGTTTGGAAGTTGTTTTTGGTCGGTTCCAGCGTTATTACCAGCATCAATCTTTCATCAGAGTCTATCATCAGAATTGTTAATGGCGCACTCCCCCGCAGCAGAATAAGGTCACTGCACGACATTAATTATTCATCGCTCCTCAGTTTGTCATCTGATTCTTGTTGAGGTTGGATTCAGTCAAGAGCACGACTGCTGGGGGGAAAACAGGACGCTGGAATAACTGTGATCAGTTTAGCTTTTATGAAACTCAGAAATGAAATCACGAACCCACACCAAAGGTCAAATCAATGTGTCTGTGAGCGTGTAGGAAAATAATGAACAGCTTGTCTTTGCTTCTGTTTAAAGGGCAACTGTTACACGTCTACCCGTCCGTTATTACAGCACTGAGACAGGAAGTGTCAGTATTAATCAGAGTTATAGTAATCTAAGAACATTTATACACAAGCTGCTAAAAAAACAAAACAACCGGGCTGCTGTGTCCTGCCAGAGGAAATGATGCTGGCTGACAGCTTGGCCGAGAGGTGGGGTATATGACGGCTCACCAGGGAGCTGTATCCTCGTCCAACAGACCCCAGCACCACCGCTCCTGGCTGGGATCCATCACATCCGCTCCTCCCCGGGCTTATTTATAGAGCAGGGGCTCACAGAGGGACGCACGTGAGCGGGCGGTGGAGTGTAGCATGTTTTCTCTGCAGGGATCCCATGCTACAGGGATTAGACAGGGTTTGATGCAGTGAGATAGCTGAGCCACAAATCTGTCGGCTACCAGAGGAGCAGAGCTGCTACCACACCGCCTTATTATGAGTCATACTGCTCGTGGTGCACTCGGATACAAATTTGGAATACCTGACAGGATTTGGGAGGGAGATTGGTGGAGGAAGGAGCGTGCTGTAGACGTGTGTGTGTGTGTGTGTGTGTGTGTGTTTTTATAGTGTCATCTCGTCATTATGACACAGCGAAACCAGGAAATATGCTGCTGCAGATTTCCACTGTGTGAATCTGAGCACAGATACAGTTCTTTATCCTCCTCTGCTCCACCCCTCCCTGCTGCAGACCCATTTTTATCTCTTTTAAGAGGGAATGGAGGCAGTGAAATGGCTGCTCAGCTTTACAGTCAGACCCAGGTTATGTAATTTAAAGACTGTTTAGGGACCCCAGTGTGCAGAAATATTTAAATACAATAGGTGAAACTGCATGTGAGTAGCATGACGTGGACATGACTGTGAAGAGGAGACTTGTGGGTACCCATAGACCCTGTTTTCATTCAGATACCTTGAGGTATCTGAGCTCCTTACCCTATCTCTAAGGCTGAGCCCAGACACCCTACAGAGGAAACTAATTTCCACCGCTTGGATCTGCAATCTCGTTATTTCGGTCACTACTCAGAGTTCATGACCATAGGTGAGGGTTGGGACGTAGATGGACCAGTAAATCGAAAAATCGTTTCCGGCGTAGCGCCCGCATCACTGCAGAAGCCGCACTGACCCACCGATCCATCTCATGCTCCGCTCTACCCTCACTCGTGAACAAGACCCCAAGCTAATTGAACTCCCTCTATTGAGGCAGTAACTCTTCCCAACCCGGACCCGAACCCCTTCCTCCCCCCGGCTGTGCCTCGAGATCCTGTCCATGAAGGTCACAAACAGGATTGGTGACAAGGGACAACCTTGGCCATACTTGAGAGCGTTTTTTTAGCCCCCTTCCCGACAAGCTAGCATGGCATGGTTGCTGCACTGAATTCCTGACTTGTATCTTCACTCCTTTCAAAACTCAGCCCGCTCCAGACTCTGAAAGGCTTCAGGGATCCTGGCCGAGGACGTCAGCGTCCCCTCAGAGTAGAAGAGGTTAAACAAAGGTGCAGAAATCCTCCTGACGTGCTCACTTAGAAAAGTCACCAGGAGATTTTCGCCGTGGAAACAAAGGCAGTGAGCCAGAAAAGCAAACAGGCTCCCAAAAGACAACACTGCTAATGACTTGATACCTGACTCCAGTAGCAGATGTCTCAGTGGCAGCTGGTGTGTGAAGAACAGGACCAGTTCAGCCAGCAAAGATTTACCACACTGAAGAGCGTAAAGCCAATGTGATAATTAGTTTGAGGCAAAGTCTGAAGTGTTAACTGCTTAGAGAAATAACCACCCAGCTCCCTGACTCCTGGTTCACTGTCGCCCTGTCTCCTGTCTCAGGTGTGTCCAGAGCAACATCGTCCTGCTCACCCAGGCCTTCAGGAAGAAGTTCGTCATCCCAGACTTCCAGCCCTTCTGCGCCCACATGGACGAGCTCTTTGAGAACGCCAAAAACATGTCAGGAGGGCAGGTGAGTGACGGCGACAGACGACCGCACAAACACAAGCATCTCTGTCAATAGTAGGCGATAACTGTAACAACCTTGGGGTGTGATGCTGCAGGTGGCCGACTACATTCCCCAGCTGGCCCGCTTCAGCCCGGACCTGTGGGCCGTCGCCCTGTGCACCGTGGACGGACAGAGGTCAGGTCCAAATGTTTATTCATGTCCGTTGAGCTGCTGTTTGCACCTCATCTGCAGTGATGAGAATAAAGTAGTGTCAACACACTTATGGTTACACTTGGTTGGCTGTGGTGGGAGCATGAACCCTTCCTCAAATGTGTGTGTGTGTGTGTGTCTCAGGCACACTGTGGGCGACACCAAGGTTCCCTTCTGCCTGCAGTCCTGCGTGAAGCCGCTGAAATACGCCATCGCCGTTCATGACCACGGCACAGAGTACGTGCACCGCTTCATCGGCAAAGAGCCCAGCGGCCTGCGGTTCAACAAGCTCTTCCTGAACGAGGAAGGTGATGAACACACACACACACACACACACACACACCATGTTGTGACTCAGCCAGCTGTGGCTGAACTTTCTCTCAACACTCACCTACTCGCAGTAAGAGGATCCGTCTCCAGGCCCAGTTGCCATGGCGCTGTAGTAAATAGTTAATGAGAGGTTGCAGCAGAATAAAACAGAGCGGCCAGTGTGTAACAGAGACACATCATAACCTGGATGAAGACGAGCTGCTGGCACGTGGCTGTGTACGAACCAGACGGGGCCGAGCAGCACAAAGACACTCAGTGTTGAGGATGACATGTGCAGCTCAGCCAGAGATGTCTGAGACGCACCGAGGAGCTGTGAGCATTCAGGCTTTAAATATTTCTATTTTTCGTTTAACCAAATCACCAAACCCACCAGACTCCATTTAAATGTTCAGCTGGAGCCTCAGACACCAGATTGTTCCTGACAGGAAGCTGGTGTGAGAAAGTTTCCTGGTTTCCTGTCGTTGTGATCTAACAGAGCAGATTACTGCCCGGCAGCGGAAATAATCCAGCTGGTTATTTTTAGATGATTTTTTTTCCAAACATTGTCCTGTTCTGTTTCATGAGAGGATTAAAACACACTGCACACACTGTGTTTTAGTTTGTGTGTGTGTGTGTGCTGTCATGATGTTGTGCAGTCACACACCTCGTTAGGCTGATGTTCACTCAGTGGATTATTCTGCAGTGTTTTGACCTCCGGTGTAAAAACATTCCTGAACGTCCTCTCTTTACTTTAAGCATTTTATTTATTTATTTGCTTTCATGAATATGTGTTATTTCTAAATTAATTTGTGTTGTTTCTTTTCTGTTTCTGTAAAAGGCTTCACACAGTCAAAATAAATAAACACATAATAATAATGATAATAATAATAATAATAATAATAATAATATAAAATACAGTCAAGTAATGTAAGTGATAATAACAAAGTAATGCTATAATAATAAAACATAAAAATAAAAAAATGAAACTAGAAAAACAAGTATTAATAATAATATTAATAATAATGATAGAATAAATATAAAATACTGGAAAATATATAAAATGATAAAATGAAAGTAATTATGATAATAAAAATAACTTGCAATATCAATGTAAAAATGTAAGTAATATAATAATTGTTATGATAAAAATAAGATTAAATTGATAAAAATCTAAATCGAAAATTAAAGTAATAATAATAACAATAATAATAATAGAATAAATATAAAATACTGGAAATTTTAAGATATATAAAAATATAAAATGATAAAATAAAAGTAATTATTATAATAAAAATAATAAAAATGTAAATCTATTAAATATAAATAATATAATTATAGTGATACAATAAGAATAAAATTATAAAAATATAAAATACTTAAATCAAAGTAATACTAACAGTAATGATAATCAGTGTTAATAATATAAAATATAAATAACATAATAAAAATGTAATACTACAAAAAACAAATAACAATAATAGAATAAATATGAAATAAAAATAAAATATAAAATGATGAAATAAAGTAATTATAATGAAAGTAATATAATAATTAAAAAATAAAAATGTACAATTATGAAATATAAGTTATATAATAATAATAATAATAATAAAATAAAAATGAAATAATACAATATAAAATAATAAAACAAAAGTCATACTAATTGTCAATTAAATTAAATAAATCTGAATTAATAATTTATATATTAAAGTGTATAAAAATATATTTTAAAAAGTAAAAATTGTGTTTCCTCTCCTGCAGATAAGCCGCACAACCCCATGGTTAATGCTGGAGCTATTGTCTGTACCTCCCTCATCAAGGTAAGCTGCGTTCACACACCTCTCATGAATGCTTCACAACATTTGTTCAGAAACTAACCGGCTCAAACACAGAAGTTTTTAGATGATTTAAGAGTTTCAGAAAAAGAGTTTTATGTTGTTAAAATGATTCCAGATTGTGAGTGGTTTTCATTTCCTGAACTTCTAACTGCAGCTAAAAAGTCGTATCCTGAGAGGAAGTGTATGAAACAGAATTATTATCGTCTGGAGAACGTGTTTCCTCCAGATTAGGGAATACGGGGGAGATTAAGGTTATAGATAATCACGCTGAAAGGGGATTTGGTCGAAAGCAGCATCGCTCAGATATCCAGCACACAGACAGAGTTTAGAGAATGGGCGGAGGTGGAGATGGAGACCAGCGTGGCCCGCTGCTCTTTCCTCCGACCCTCACACACTCTCTGTCAGACACACCAGAGCTCCAGCTGCTGATTTAAATTAAAACCCTGAGTGGCTGACCTGAGATCAGGAGGTGTCCCTGCAGGATGAGGAGCAGTTTAATTATGATGAATCCGACCAGCCTCTCCTCAGAAACTGTCTCTGGACACATTGAGAGTCCTTTAAGACCCGAGTGCAACAGCTGAACGACACTTTTCATTCACGTGTAAATGAAGCGATGTAGGATCTGCTGCATGTCACAGGACATAGACCAGGAGAGCAACACATACACTGTCTCTTAGCAGTCTCAGGGACTCGTTGAAAAGCTACAGCCAAATATATTTCAAGAGTTGCAGCCGGGGTAGGCAGGAATCTGGAAGAGCAGAAAGTCCTCACCTCACAGTCCCTCCGCCTCGCTCCCCACCGTTGTGGACTGCTTCCCTGGGAGGAAATAGACCTCAGCGCCAGGTCGAACGAAAGAACGTTTACTAATCCATCAGGATTCCGGTTGCTGCCCGCTCTTCTCCTGGCAAGGTGCTCTGTAGCAGCAGGAGTGAGGTGGAAGATACAGTGCGATTCGAGGCTCTAGCTAACGCTAGCTAGAGGCCACAGCCATGAGCCTTTAGCTTAAAAAAAGCTTTTATCTCCATCTCTGAGACACTGCTTCAAGAATCTGTAATTTTAATCAAGCAGAGTGTCTTTCATTTGGCCGTCATCGCCTGTCAGTGACATCATGTGTCAGAGTGGTGATTGTCTGCCAGAAGCTTCATAAAGCGACTTTTTATCCAGTTTTACGCCACATTTTTCCGCGAACGTTGGGCCGTTTTGCCGGCAAGCTGCGAGCGTTTAGACACACAGAGCTGGATTGGCGAGTTTATCCGAGGTGCCCAATTTTCCGCCTCGTAAGGTAGACATATTGGTGGAACCCTTTTGGTTTAAAAAGAACGAGGCGGCCTTCCGCAACAGGAGGAGCTGTTGATGACTTGTGGGAGGAGCTGCTGATGATGCCGCACGTGCGAGCCACTGGCGGTGGACAAACAGGAAACAGCTGATAGCAGGAATTAGCGAGCAGCTAGTAGCAAGAGGGAAACACAAACCTGACAGACACTGTAAAGATGAGCAACTGGGGAGACAAGGACTTGCGCGCCCTCCTTGTCCTCGCAAACGAAGAGGCCATTAACTGTCAGATGACGGGGACGGTGAAGAACGGGCCAACTTACGAGAGAATCGCTGAAGGACTGACCAGCTGCGGCTTCCCTCCCACGTCACTGTTTATGTCACACGCTGAGCTACATGTGTTGTTACTTGCTCACGCCCCCCATTGCCCCGAAAAAGGCACATTCTGTATAAACAAAAGTAGGTAGGCGGCATTTTGCTGCACTCCCCGATTTTGTTTTTACACTGCCAATGCTGAAAGAAGACTGATTGGGCTTTCCTGCAAATTTGCACAACTCCTGTTTTAAAAAGGGCTAAAAAGTAGCGAGCTAGCCACCCCACAGTCCCTCAGCCTCACTCTCCGCCGCTGTGGGTTGCTTCCCTGGGACATTCAGTCGGCAGCTTTAGTGGCTCAAATTTGGCCAGCGTCAGGTCTATTCTGTGTAACTGCAGCAACAGAAAGTTTTCTGAACCGGCGGGAGGTGGTCTGTAGCGGCGGGGAGTGAGGCGGAAAGCACACTGTGATTCGAGGTTCTAGCTAACATTAGCAACATAAACATAAACTTGTAGCTGCAGCTGTGAGCCTTTAGGAGGTGCAGGAGTCGAGTTTTGCTCAGTGACGCCAGAATCAAACTGCCTACCCCAGCTTCAATAACAGATGTTAGCCTGTTAGCTTTTCATTTATGCTCAGGAATCCATACAATTCTGTTGTTGTCCTTGTTTTTGATTTGTAGTGACACAATGAGGTGTTGATTAGTTAACCCAACTCAAGTCCGAATGCCTCAGAGCAGCTGTTGACATCATCCTTTGTTGTGTTCACATCATTTGGGAATGATTGTCATTCCTGTGTGATCTGAAAACAGTTCTCCTGTTGGTCCGATCCAACCAATCCCTGCTTAGGTCTCAGTAGCTGCAGATTGATTGTATCCATTGATTGGAATAATAAAACCAGGTTGTGTGCATGCATGCGTCTTCCCCTCCTCCTCCTCCTCCCTCCTCCTCCTCCTCCTCCTCCTCTCTCTGACTCTCGCTCTACACTTCAAATACACTCATGTGCAATGTACCTTTTCAAGGCTCGTTGTGTGGTTTTATGTGTTGTTGCATATTTTACAGCATTAGGATCTTTGGGAAATTATGACCACAGCAACAGGTCAATGACGTTGGTAATTTTTTCCTTTTTTAATTATTTTCCCCCTCTTCTTTGGTCTGGATTTGTGACAAGCTTTTAGCCTTCACATGGCTGTTTATGAATGTCTCAATGTGGCTTTTATACTCTTCACCTGCATTCTCCCAGACTGTTTATACATTATAAACAGTACAGCTCTGGCTGAATTCAAACACTGGTTTTATATCATTCTCCATTTCTTTCTGCAGAGGAGGTTGTTTTTTTTTTATTTCTGTGGTTTTCATTTATATGCTGAGATTACATTCTGTCAGCGCAGATAGATTTAACTCTCGTCAGTGTAGGTCAGAGAATCAGTTTTTGTCTGTCGGCCTCAGTGGTTAATAAAACCCACAATGTGTACTCACGCTGCCAGCTGCACGACAAACACGCCTGCACTCTGACTGATGAGTGTTTACCATTTAACTCGATATTGTATTAAAGAGGTGATCGGGTGATTTAGTATCGGACAACTTTATAACACATTGAAGCAACAGACGTAGACTTTAAGTCCAAGGATCAGTAGCTATGTTTCCATCCAAAAGTGATTCCAATCATTGGGAAATGCGCATTAAAAGAAATACGAATCCTGTGAGTTTTCCGCAGAACCGGAAACAAAACAAGTCTTGGATTCTTCTTCTTCTACGTTTTCTGGCGGTTGGCAACCAGCTTGTAAATGCATTACTGCCTTCCTGACCCGGAGTGTGGATATCACCATGGAGAGAGGTGCGCTACGTCAGACTTAATTCCAACATAACTGTTTCCATCCCCCGTTTTGCGAATCAACATTTTTTCGAATCAATCAAAACCCAGCTAAAGCGAGCATATTTTAGTTTGTGCGAGTCAGGGGATTTTAATTCGAATTTTGGCGTTTCCATCATAATTTTCTGATGCGATACTTCTAGATGTGCATCGAAACAGGCTGATGGAAACATGGCCAATGAAACCCCTAAAACTTTGTATTCATGAAAAAAATGCCAGCATGTCTTAAAATGACTTGCATGTATTGGCTGATTTATAGTTTTACATAGGCTCTACGCTTTCTTAAAGGTGATAGATATAGGAATCATACTTCCCGGTCAGTAGGTGTCGCGCTCACACTCGCCCGCTCTCGCTCCACTCTTCATTTCTACAGGTTGCCAGGTTCGTAAACGACAGACAGCGATGTCAAGTGAAGAGTCTTTTGTGGTATCGTTTTTAAAAAAATGATAATTATAAATCATGAATCCTCTCTTGTGCGCGCCCTGTACAATCCCTGTAAAGCATTTTTAGCTCTATTCGTCACTAATGCTAACGTAATTAGACAAAGTCAACTTTGTCGTGGTGGACACACAAATTCCCTGAATGTTCTTGATATTAAAACGCCAAATATATTCCTATAATTTCCCACCAATAATAATCATAATAATAATAACATGATAGTTCAGCTGTACTAGATATTTGATATATTCAGTAGATATATCTTTTTACGACACTGTTTTACAACAAGCCGCAAAAAACTAATGTTACCGTCCCAAAAATGCCGTTTCTAGAGTATTAGGTAAAATATCTGAAATTAGCCAACATTTTAACTTTTAGTTCATTTAGGTGCAGTGTAATTGCCAGTTCGGCTTTACTAGATATTAGATATATACAGCAGATATATCTTTTTACAACCCTGCTGCGTTTTTTAGCAAACATTAGCTTACCTGTGCAGAAGGAAAGCAGCAACCTCTGCGTGGCTTTTTAGCCCTTTTTCTGCCTTCAGCTGACACCAACGATCAAAAGCTGAACCGATGTTGATACGGATAGTGCTGGGACGACGCCATACCTCTGCAGCCAACGTAACGTAACGTAATCAACGTAACCAAATCAAAATATTTTGGACCCGTCAAAATTTCTAAAACAATTATTTCTCTACTGTACTTATTTTTTTTCAGGAAAATATAGACTTTAATTCTACACCTTTCTAGATGTATTATTTTTTTAAAAATATTCGTTCTAATGAAACAGCTATACATATGACCTTTAAATAGCTCCAAAAAAATCACTAAAAACACTGGATCCTACGTTTCCCATAATGCATCTTAAAACACCTCCTTGTCCGACTGCCTCTGCCTTGTGAAATTCCACTTTTTATAAATGCTGCACACCCAGAGAAGGTCATGTGACGTGTCGATCGTGTGGCTCGCAGTGTGAACACACCTTAAACTAACTCACCTGCTTCCTACGACAAACACACCTGTACACTCTGATCAGTAGCTACGAAGCTAACGTAGAGTCGTCAGTTTACGTTGTTTCCTTTGAAATTTTCTACGGTAGTTTTTTTTTTCTTTGACAGAAATTGAGGGAATTAACAGTTTTGTTTCACCTCCTCATCTCCAGCTAGTCTCCCACCTCTAATCTTAATTCATCTGATGCCATGACTGGTTTGATTGGTCACTTAACTGATCAACTCGTAGTGTCAAATCAATAGTGATGTAAATTTACACTGTTTCCTGTCCTAGTTTAATGTGGATGATGATAGTGCTAATGTCATGACGTGGGTTACTGTTAGTGTCAGTGGCACATTGATGTCTTCTTACATACAATTTAAAAAGCTTTTAATAATGTGATTGTGTTTGTGTTTCAGCAAGGGGCGAGCAATGCTGAGAAATTTGACTATGTGAGTATTATATCAATCAATTAATCAATCAATCAATCAATTTTTATTTATAAAGCCCAATATCACAAATCACAATTTGCCTCACAGGGCTTTACAGCATACAGCATCGCTCTGTCCTTTGGACCCTCACAGCGGATAAGGAAAAACTCCCCCCCCAAAAAAACCTTTAACGGGATAGGATGTTTTTATTTGTGGTTAAAGACGTGTGTACAAACTGAAGTAAATGTCTGATTTATAAAATGTCAGAGGAAAAAAAAATCTGACACAATTCCCAAAGAGCATTTTTACATATTTTAATCTAATTTCATTTTTGTTTTTTAAATAAATTGCGAATTGCATTTATTTACAAATAAATATTAATAAAGATATTTTTTCTAAACACTTACAGTTTTTTTTGTAAATTGTGGAATTTGTGTATTTATTTGCAAAATATTTCTGTGGGTTTAAAAATTAAAATTAAAAATATTTAATTTTTAACCCACAAAATATTTTGCAAATAAATACACAAATGTAAAAAAATTTTTAAAAAATTCATTGTGCATAAAATACCGATCTGCAAGTGTAAAATTGAGATTCGCAATTAATTAAAATGTGTAATTAAATTAAAATGTGTGTATTTATTTGCAACAAAATAAAATATTTTGTGGGTTTAAAAACTTAAAGATTTTTTTAACCCACAGGAATATTTTGCAAATACAACAGACCTCCAAATACACAAATTCCACATTTTATAATATATTTTTTTAAATTTGTGGACTTTGTATATTTGATCTGATTGAAAAATAATTTAGTGGGTTTAAAAGTATTTTTTTGTTTTTGTGGAAGGTGTTTTAAATTCACAGATTTGAAATTAGCTATAAAGACCAAACCTGTTTTTTGTACCAGGCTGTGAACATGTTTGTTTCATTTTAACATGGGAGTCGATGGGGATTGACTCGCTCTTGGTGCCACCCCCAAGTGGACATTAGAGGAACTGCAGTTTGTGGCACACATTTTTCAGCCTTGGAGGTTGCAGCTTGATAATTTGTCAGTGTTTTGCCACTAAGCAGCCAAAAACAAACAAAAAAAATCCATCATGCAGGTGTTACAGTAAAAACAAATGTCATTCTATTTTGATATTTAAAAGCTCAGCACTTTATATTTCATCCTTGCTGTCACAGAGCTGATGTAAACGAGGTTTATTATTCAGTGTAAATGTGCTGCTCTGCTCTGCAGGTCATGAACTTCATGAACAAACTGGCAGGAAACGAGTACGTGGGCTTCAGCAACGCCACGTGAGTACGACACAGAAACACACATCACACTCCTCGACGTCTCACTGATTTATTATCCACGCTGAATGTTGAAACAAACGAAAAAAGACGTCCTGGAGGCGAGAGCGCAGAGGAAACAGCTCCGTCAGGACCTTTGCAGTTTTATATAAGCTGAGCTGAGTCATGCTGCCTCAGAAACAAACGTCTTTTGTGTGTGTGTGTGTCCCAGTTTCCAGTCAGAGCGAGAGTCTGGAGACAGAAACTTTGCCATCGGCTACTACCTGAAGGAGAAGAAGGTGAGGTCAAAGGTCACCTGCAGCTCAGAGCCATGTCTTCTCTCTGAGTGCACACTGGTCACAGAATTCACTCTTACTGTTACGTGAATCTTTAATGTTTTACATTTTAAATTCTTCTTCCTGTTGCCATGTACAGACTGCAGCTGCAGGATGATGCTCCGTAATGTTGACATGGTTTGTGAGTTCGCAGCAGGTGCGTTTTCTGATGTGTTGACAGTGTCGTTTCTCTTGCAGTGTTTTCCAGAGGGGACGGACATGACCTCCATCCTCGACTTCTATTTCCAGGTAAATGGAGCTCAAGCAAAACAAAGTAAACGTACTTGGAGAACTTTTATAGTAGCTATTTCACCTGACGTGCATCCCTTTAATAGGCACATCACGTAGTTGAGGAAGCTGGTTTGCAGCCGGGATTTTATTTCAGTGATGCAGTTGGTGAGGGCAGAGTGAGTGGTGGGAGGGATGGCTTTGGTGGAGATGTACAGCTGAATGTTGTCGGCAAAGACGTGTAGCTGAAGTCCATGATGGTGGATTATGTGACTGAGGGGGGAGAATGTAGAGGATGAAGAGGAGGGGGCCGAGGACTGAACCTTGGGGGACACCTTGGCAGAAGGGAGCAGTGGGGATTTGTTAATGCTGATGAACTGGTGTCTGTCGGAGAGGTAGGATGTGAGCCAGGACAGAGCAGGAGGTGATGTTAAGAGTGGTTTCAAGGCGGGAGAGAAGGATGGAGTGGTTGATGGTGTCGAATGCTGCGCTCAGGTCGAGTAGAATGAGTATGATGAGTTTACCGACGACATGTTCTGTAGGAATTACCATTTATCTGGGATTTAATTAACTGATTCTTAACTGAAACATAACTGCTAATATCTGGTCTCCTCCACCAGCTGTGCTCCATCGAGGTCACCTGCGAGAGCGCCAGCGTCATGGCGGCGACCCTGGCCAATGGCGGCTTCTGTCCGATCACAGGAGAGCGCGTGCTGAGCCCCGAGTCTGTGCGAAACACTCTGAGTCTGATGCATTCCTGCGGCATGTACGACTTCTCCGGACAGTTTGCTTTCCACGTCAGTACCTCGTCCATCACATGACACTTACACTGCTCCTCCTGAATCGTGAGCATGTTTCCAACACATCCTCCTTCTTCTGCTGTCTCAGGTCGGTCTGCCGGCTAAATCCGGGGTCGCCGGGGGCATTCTGCTGGTTGTTCCAAACGTGATGGGCGTCATGTGTTGGTCTCCTCCGCTCGACAAGCTGGGGAACAGCGTCAGAGGCATCCAGTTCTGCACGGTAACCTGTGCCTTTACTTTATACATGTTTGTTCTCAGCGTTTTATATCTACGCAGGGACTGGGTCCTCTACTACAGAGATCACCATGTTGCACCGCCATGTTTCTACAGTAGCCCAGAACGGACAAACCAAACACTGGCTCTAGATAGGGACATTTGTGTTTACGTGTTTTCCTTTCACACATATCTAAACCTTTGAACGTCGAGCTGATTGGTGCGATTTCTTTCAGAAACACAGCGGGAAAAGGCAGCAAGCAACTTGGTAAAAAATGTCCTATATATATATATATATATATATATATATATATATATATATATATATATATATATATATATATATATATATATATATATATATAATAAAAAATTAATAGATTTAGAAAATTATTTTTAAAAGCTAGGGGGGAAAAATATATTCATAATTATCATTACTATATATTTAAAATTATGTTACATAATTATTATTATTTTAAGCTCCTTGTTTTTAACTTTTTTTCTAATTTTCTTTTTTTATTTACTAAGTTCTTGCTAATTTTTTGGGAAAACATGTCGTTTTATGTATAATCACAAACAGCATTAAAAGCTGATGTAAGTTTAGGTCAACATGATTGTGTATTATGTATTTATTAATATAAATAATATTCCTATAAAAATAGAAGGAAAAAAAGTCAACAAAGAATTCCTAATTTGATTTAAAAAAAAAAAATCATAAAAGTTTGATGAGAAGCTTCACAAAAAAATAAAATTACAGGTAAAAAAAACCCAGTGTGTGTCATTTTAAATGTTTTTAACTCTCTTTCAGGACCTGGTTTCTCTCTTTAACTTCCACAACTACGACAACCTGCGACACTTTGCTAAGAAGCTGGATCCTCGCAGGGAGGGCGGAGACCAGAGGGTGAGTCCCTGCAGCTGTTCTTCCTCTCAGCATCTTTAGCCCTTGAGGGTCTTGGGCTATTTCGGCCATTTTGTATACTTTTGATTTTTGCCTTTATATACCACATAAAAAAATGTTTGTCATGCCAATGTTTGATATCTTTTTTTTCAGCACAACCTTAGCTATATGACCAGAAAATTATTTTTCCACTCTGACATACGATTAACATACTAGACCCAAAAACACTCAAAAACACAAAATTGGATTTGAAAAATAAATCAATTTCTTTACTAGACAAAATTCAAACATGCTCAATGAAAAAATTCAAAGGCAGAAAATGTTAAACATAAGTTGTAAATATGTACATACAAAAGTATAACTGAGATAAAACTAAGCTATATACAACTATTTCCAACAAAAACCAGGTGAAGACATAGGCGTGTGTTTTGTTTTTTTTCATTTTGGCCATGCCTCTCTTCAAAATAGTTTATGTACATGATTAGACAGAGAACTATATAACATTCACAGACTGTGAGGGGTTCCTAAATAGTGTAAAAGTACTCAACTCAAAAGTAACATATAAATGTCAAATTGAGATAAAATCGAACTATATATAACTAACAACAACTACTTACAAGGCGATTTTTGTTGTTTTTTTTTTTAACGTGTGCCACTCCTCAAAACAGTTCCTGTCAACAATGACACAGAGGGGCACATCACAGGACTTGCATCGCCATGGCGTCAGGTTCCTCTTTTTGTCCACCTGCTGGCAGTGTTGGCATGCCCTGCGGCCCTGAGTGGCTTTCTGGCTGGCATCAGTGACAGTGGCGATGGCAACAGGAACATGCTGATTGCTCCTGTTGATCGGAGTCCCCGTCTTGTCCACTCCACACAGCTCGGACACCAGCTGGGTGAGAAAGTTCTTGTGAGTCATGGGCTGCACCTGTTGTTGCTTGCTCATCTCACAATGCATGATGTATGCATTTGTTGCTGCAATGTCAACAAAGTGCAAAAAGAGCGTCTGGTACCAGCGAGCAGTTTTGCGGTGGGTGGAGTAATACTGGATCAGCTGGTCGGAAAGATCAACCCCACCCATGCACTTGTTGTAGGCCATGACAGGGGTGGGGCAGGGAATCTCCTTCACTGACCAGCGTCCATCTTCATCCTTTGCCCTCCTCTGGACCACCTCACCAGAAAATGCTGAATGGATTGTGGAGCACACAGACACCTCCCGCGTGTCCATCCACTTCACAAACAGCAGGGGGCCCTCCCTGATCCACCTCACAGCACCTCTCTCAGACTTTGGGGTGAGGGCATTTGCTCTTCCACGGGGACACCCTTTCCTGTTGTCCCTGTAGGTACCGCAAGCACCATACTTCATGCTGGCCAAGTCGAGGAACAGCTTGGGACTGGTGTAGAAGTTGTCCATATAAATATGGTATCCCGTCCCAAGATATGACGGCTGAATGAGGTCCATCACAGCGTCATGTGACAGTCCATGCACACTGGCAGAGCTAGACTTCCCACTGTACACATTGAAGTTGACAGTGTAGCCACTGCTTGACTCAGCCAACACAAAGAGCTTGATCCCCCATTTTGTTGGCTTGTCCTTCATGTACTGGGTCAGGCCAGTTTTTGCCTTGGTTGCCACCATTCGCTCGTCGACAGCCAATTCCTTCCTTGGGTGGTAATGAGCCTGGCACGCAGTGCGGATGTCATCCATGAGGGGTTTTGCCCTGAAGAGCTTGTCATGGTCAGGTGTCTCCTTCTTCATGTCATTCATGACATCCTCCTCTGGATCGCTGGGGTGGATGTTCCACATCAGGGACCTGAACCGGTCTCTTGTCATGACCATGGCTGGAAACGGCACAGACAGGATGTGGTTTTGTCTCCAGTAGTCCTGGAGACATGGCAGTGACACCAATGCCATGTACATGAGAAGGCCAAAGAATTTATACAGCTCCTCAATCTCGACGTCAGCCCAGCTGTATTTCTTCCCCATTTCCTGCTGTATTGCTGCATATTTGTTGGTGTTCTTGCAGAGTGTCCTCATGGTGGCAGTGGAGAAGAACAGCTGAAACAGATCTTTCGGTGTGTATACCGAGTGCATGTCCACCTGGGCTCCTGGTGGTCTGTGGGGCATGAACCTACTGACTCCTGGAGCAGTATCAGGGTCACTCTCTGTTCTCCAGGCCTCAGGGCTGTGGTGTGGCCGGGATGACCGGACACATGGAGATCTAGACCGGCATCTATTCTCCCTCCCACGCTGACGCCCTCTGCCTCTTGCTGGGGCTGTAGATGTCCCAGGCTGCTCATCATCGCTGTATATGCACATGACAATAACACAGTGTGAAAAGTTGAGTTCAGTTCAATTTGCACAATTTCAAAAAATGTCAAATTGAGATAAAATCAAACTATAAACAACAACATAACTATTTACAACAAAAACCAGGTGAAGACAGGCGTTTTTTTCATTTTGGCCATGCCTCTCTTCAAAATACACAAAAACAATGAAATAACTAAAAACTGCTGACCCAAACTACTGAATAGTCCCATGACATTTATTTCATCAACCTAAACTTTAGACTCAATCCACTTGCTAAATAGTCTCTTTCGTTTTTCCCCACAAACACAAACAGTTCAGTGCCAGCCCAGTTCACTACCACAAAGAGACAGCCAACTCAATGTCTGCTGCGTGTTTTGCTACGAAAATATATCTTCCCGCGAGGTGTGTGTCACAAAATCACACATTTACAAAGAGAGTAATAAGAAAAACAAAAGCACTAAATGTTCTTAAGGAGTTTGACTCACCTGCTGTCGTCCGCCACAAAGGACGGATCCTCAGCTTCATCGTCACAGTCACTCTCCGACTCCGACGGTGAAACGCAGACTTCGCCCTCCTGCTCCTCCAGTTCGAAAACCAAGTCCACGGCTTGTCTTACATTCAGTGTCCGCAACATCCTCCACTCCTCACGAATAAACTCTAAATCCTAAAACAACTCCAAATCTTCCAAAAAACGCTCTCTGTCTGTCGCTCACTCCTCTATCGCCTGCCTCGCTCATCCGCCTCTTCTTCTTCCTTGTTTTCTGGCGGATTGCAATACCAGCTTTAAAGGTGCATACCGCCACCTACTGAACCAGAGTATGTAGGACAGCATCTAGTTTTATATTACGTTGTGTCATGGAGAGACATAAACACAACAAACAAACAAACAAAAAACACCCACCAACCATTATATTCTATAAACAAACCAGTGTTGTATAGGTAATCTATTACCCCTCTCTGTATCTCCCACACCTTATCTCCCTGAGTTCCCGTCCTGCCTCTCTCACCCTCTGTTGCAGCCTTACCCTTTCTTCATTTTTCTATAATATTACAATATGTGCAAACTTGTGAGTTTACTTTTCCCAATAAGTCTTATTTAAACCTGTGTGATCAAACCTTAATCTTGATAGAACTACCTCCTCATCCTACTTCTGATATTTTCTTTTTGATCAGTGCTTTTCCTTCACCTTTTCCAAATGGATTATCCGTTACGTGTCTCATACTAAGTGCCACCCTGTCTGCAAATTCATTCCCTCTTAATCCCACATGGGCAGGCACCCAGCAAAATTCGACCTCGATCCCTACTTTCTGAACTCTGAACAGACACTGAGGAATTTCATACATTAAATCTTCCCTGAGTGACTTCGTATTCTGTAAGCTCAGTAACACTGCTGCAGAGTCAACACACAGCACCACCCTGTCTGGTCTCACCTCCTCCACCCACTGAAGTCCAAAAATGACTGCCATCATCTCTGCTGAATAAACTGATAATTTATCTGTTATCCTATTGCTCAGTTGAATTTGAAAAAGTGGGATGTAAACTCCTGAACCAACGCGATCATTTTGATCTTTTGAGCCATCAGTGAATATTTGTAAATAACTGTAAAAATGATTCTTTATGTATTGATTTGCACAGTGCCCTATTTCCCTTTCCACCCAATCCTTCTTTAGGTTCATAATACTAAAATCTACTTTAACCTTAGGAAAAAGCCATGGAGGAACATTAATAATTGGCAAAATTTCTTTTCTGCCATGTTTTTCTATTTTATCTTTTATCTTCCATCCAAAACCATTTCCCTTATAACTGTTATATTCCCAGCATTCATTTATGACACTTTTGATGTTTTCATCCCCACCTCCTCTTAACCGAATCCAATATGCTAATGAGAGTTTGTCTCTTCTGAACTCTAGTGGGCTTTCACCTGATTCCACCAGCAGGGCATTAGTTGGAGTTGTCCTCATTGCACCAATACAGAGTCTCAAGGCTTTGCTTTGTATTCTTTCAATTTTGTTTATGTGTGTTTTACATCCATAATCTATTGCTGATCTCATCAGTGCCTTATATATATCTATTAATGCCTGCTTATCTGCTCCCCAGTTATATCCTGATATAGCTCTCATTAAGTTAATTACTTTTTTGCATCTTGTTTCTAATTTTTCAATATGCAACTTCCACGTACACCTTTCATCAAGCCAGATCCCCAGATACTTAAATTCCTTTACTTTTTCTATTGGTTGCTCATATAAATTAAGACTCTGTTCCTCGATCTTTCTCTTCCTGGTGAAGTACATGTGACAAGATTTACTGGGTGAAAGTTTGAATCCCCAACTATAAGACCATTGTTCTACTTTTTGAATAGCCTCCTTTTATATTTTTCAAAACACTTCTATCATCTCTTCCCCTGATCCAAATAGCTCCATCATCTGCATATAAGGATGAACAAATCCTTCTATCTAGGTTTATAAAAATATTATTAATCATAATATTAAATAATACTGGACTGGTGGCACTTCCTTGGGGAATGCCATTAGCTGTATCAAATTCATCAGATATCTCTAGCCCTGCTTTTACTCTAAGCTTTCGTTCAGAAGTGCCCAGTTAAACAACCTTCCACTAATTCCCATTCTTTTCATTTGGATTAACAGTCTTTTTCCAATGTCAAAGAAAACAATCACCATCAGTTCTTTCATCTTGAATGTTTTCTCTATGTCATTGCTAACTTTCACGACAGCATCCATAGTTGATCTTCCTTTCCTGAAGCCATTCTGATATGATGCCATTAGACCTCTCTGTTCTAATATATAATTAAGTCTCTGGACCAAGATCTTTTCCATCCATTTACACAAATGCAAGGTTACGGCAATGAGTCTGTAGTTTGCAGGGTTATTTGGGTCTTTACCGGGTTTACTAAAAGGCAAAATAAGTGCAGTCTTCCAGCTTTTTGGCATGATCCCATCTCTCCATATCTTGTTAAATAATTACAAGAGTTGAGTCTACATTATCTTTTTTCCTAATTATGTTGTAGTTTTCACTGAGTATTTCCTCTTTCCTCTTTTTATGCAGATCATCCAGATGATTTCCACTCTGAACACTGGCAAAACTCCTACCCAGCAAATGAGCCTTTTCTTTATCAGTTATAGCTATTGTTTCTCCATCCTCTAATACCGGTATTTTAGTGTACTTCCTTTTACCACGCATTTTCTTTAACATGTTCCAGACATCACCTAATTTCACTTCTTTACCTATAGCACCATAATATGTTCTCCATGTACTCTTTTTACTAGATTTGATAACCTTACGAGTCAGAGCTTTTTTCTCATCCGCCTCACTTCACTTCACTTCCGCCACACTGCTCAGTTGGCCCCACCCCCACGTCCCAAGAATGTGCAGCCTGTAGAGCAGAGTTGGCAGATTCAGACATTTTGATAATAATAGGACATAATATAACAAAAAAAACGACAAAAATATTCAAATAAATGCAACGCCTGCTCCAACACACCGTGCACACTTTGTGCATTCATAAACATTATTTTTATTTCAACTTTAAACTATCATATTTCCGTTTTTTATTGGTGTATCAACATAAAACAAAAACTGTCATGGAGTTTCAAGTCCGCACTTTCCAGAGAAGTTGACGGTAGCGCTCTACGGGGTTTCGTTTCCGTGCAGTGACGTCATAAACTAGTCACGTGATTTGATCACGCCGGCGTGATCGTGGACCGCAGAGGGTTCCTGCTTTTCCTCCTGCAGCTCACAAACCCTGTGACATCGTCACATTCACACACTGCACTCTAATGTTCCTCTCATTTATTTATCAGTGTGAAACGTCACGGTGTAACAGTGTGTGCGTCACATCCTGTCGCTCTGTGTTCTCTAGATGCTGCGTGACCTTGTGTCTGCTCACATTTTGGCCCACAGTGCCACCTGGTGGACGATCACTGTAACCTCACCTCACTGTGTAACTTCAATGTGCTTGTTGTGTTTCAGGTGAAGTCTGTGATCAACCTGCTGTTTGCTGCGTACACTGGAGACGTCTCAGCCCTGAGGAGGTGACTCTTTGCTCCACATCCACACTGACGTCTTTCTGTGGTCGTCTGATCGGCGGACGGTTTCATGAGTAGTGTTTTGTGTGCTCTTTGTCCAGGTTTGCGTTGTCCTCCATGGACATGGAGCAGAGAGACTACGACTCCAGGACGGCCCTGCATGTGGCGGCTGCTGAAGGTAAAACTCCAAGGAGGTGACGTCGTTAAGGTATTGATTGTCTTTCTCATTATTGTGGAGCTGACAGGTGTGTGTGTGTTTCAGGGCACGCTGAGGTGGTCCGCTTCCTGCTGGAGGCCTGTAAAGTCAACCCAGTTCCCAGAGACAGGTGAGCATCAGAAAACTTCATCTAAACATTAAAAAAAGCGACTTGATGAAATAACTGATCAATGAAACTAAGCTTTGGTAGTTGATCGATCAGGCACATTAAATGTCTGATGTTGCATTAGACCTCCGACACCGCTCTGACCCTCCTCTGTTCACTGCAGGTGGGGGAACACACCAATGGACGAAGCCGTCCACTTCGGCCACCACGACGTGGTGACCATCCTCCGCGATTACCACACCCAGTACAGCCCTCAGGAAAACGTGGACAACAAGCAGAACGCAGAGAAGAACCTGGACGGTCTGCTCTGAAGCAAACGAGCTGAAGAAGAGAGGCTGGACGGTTGTGAGAAAACTTCTTAAATGTGGATCAGAGAGGAAAACAGTTCAAACTGTACAGTGGAAACAATCCCTTAACTTAAACCGTACACGCAGGGCAGCCGCCACCCCACCTCATGCTGGTAGATGTCGTTGGTTTTTTGTATATTAATGTACTTTTTATTTCAGTTCTCCTTCTGTATCTCGTCATCAGCTCTGTAGCTTTGTAGGAAGCAACCAGCCGCCACGTTGAATGCTGGGTAAATTCAGCTGCGGCTGGTAGGTCGACGGACTCCATGACAACAGGAAGTAGCAGGCGTTTGGTACCCCGGGTTTGTCACTTCATCATCACAGCGTGGTGGAATGTATCTTCCCCCAAACACTTCAGTGTGTGTGTGATACTTATTTATCTACTGAAGATAAAGTGTACAGTCATGTAGCGTGTGTGTGTGTGAGTCCAGGATACATTACTGTAAATATATACAGGTGTATAGTTGTCTTTCTGTACTCGATGAGGACGTAGATTTCACTCTGGAAACTGTCAGTATTTCAATTTAAACACGACATTTAGATGAATTTAAAACTTTGCTTTCAAATGACTGTTTTTGTTGCTTCCCAAAAACTTGTTTTTGTTGTTGTTGTTGTTTTGTTTTTTTTAATACAGTTTAACTGTATTATTTGATTTTTGTAACCTGAGGAAATAATGTCGAAGTTCGCCAAAGTTCAGGTTGTTTGTTGAAAGAGTTTCCAAATATCATAAATGACACTGCCAGCGCTGACAGAAGCTTGAATACTGTAAACGTCCAACAATTGAAGTTTGTTTTGTGTGTTTGTGTTTGCACTCAACAACAACAGGAAAATCGCCCCTCGGCCATCAGCTGCTCAAAACCACAGAACTTTATTACACTGAAGATCACAACGTTTCCAAAAAGACCAAATGTATGACATTAAATTTGTGAAAAATTTGGAATATTTCAGGTTTCGTCTCAAATCGCATACTTCTGTTAGTACACTTCAAAGTAGTAGACTATACTTCTTGCGTGGTGTTGCCTCAGTTGGCACCAGCAAAGTTTTAACCGCCTCTCAGGGGGAATGGGCAAGAGGGGGTATTGGGATTGGGCCTTAAAGTTGACTCCTACTGTTTGTTTTAGCGAAACAAAACAGAGATCTTTTGTAATGAGGATTTATCTGTGTGTATTTTAACAAATTTTCCTTGTTGAGTGCACCTCTTCCTTTGATATCATGTTGTAACACTCCTGTTGTGATCCACTGACGTTCATTTTTATCGCTGTCAAACCATGTTTTTCCAAACCAAGGCTTTTAGTGCAGAAAGTGTGTTGACTTGTAATGTATCACATGAATTATGATATGTAAACGTTTGTCCCTGCAGAGGACTCAGGACGGTCTGATCTGTTTCCACGACAGATTTGAAACACTAAAAACAAAAACTGAAGAAGCTTTATACTGCGGATGGATTGTTTCATTTTATATCTGTAATGTGCTGAAGATTCTGTCATACTTGAAAAGTTGTGCAGATGTTTAGTTTTCCAGAGGTTTTGTGCGTTTGTAGCGTGTTGGAAGTTTGGATGTTGTTTCTGTACGGACAAACTGAACCAGGCATCTGGGACGCTCACAATCCACCGTCCAGATTCTGTTCAGGTTTACTGCATTTCTGTTCCTCAGGTTGGGATCGGTCCGTTCAGTTTGATTAAAATTTTTATTTGACGTTCAATTGGATTTTAAAAAAAGCACAAAACACCTAAAAATTGCAATATTTTAAGGAACAATCAGCAATACAAACGTAATGACTGCACCATGGAATTAGCAATATGGATTTGACCTGATCCCGACCTGTCGCTGATATGAAGCGATCTCTGTGTGCAGCGACTGAAGTATTTTGAATGTAACGTGTTTGGTGTCGTTCTGTTTCTTCTTCATGTATATTTATGCTGCTGAGTGTCGCGGGCAGTTCAGATATTTATTCACAGATCAAACATTTAATAAAAGTCATAAAAATCAAGTTCTGTGTTTTGACTGGTTGTTGAGTGTCGTCATTTGCCAAAATGTAGCTTGAGGATTGAAGGTATGACATGAAAACACCTCAGGTTGTATAGCTCAGGATGTTAGAAGCCTTAGCTGAAGTTTCGAGGCTGCAGGTTCGAACCTCAACCACAGTTTTTCAGTTTAAAGTCAGTGTCCAAATAGAAGCATTAAATGCTCCGAGAAGTTGAGCCCAAGTGTTCTGAACAAATGGCTCCTGTTGATAGTTAACTATTCAGATGGTCAAGAAGTTGTGGGTTTGATTCTTGGCTGACACTGAATTTTCAAGTCCAGTCCCCCAAATTAAGTAGTCAAATTTGCAAATAAAGACCAACAAGGTGTGAAAGACCAGATAGCTACAGGCGGTAGTGGACTGGCCTCAAGACCACAGGTTGGCAGTTCGAACCTCGTTAAGTGCAGACTTTAATGTCATGAGGTCAGACTTTAAGTATGCAAATATAAAGCATGTAACTATAAATTAAGTAGATGCAAAGGATGTAACGATAAACTGATGCCATAATATAAACCAAGTAACTAAAGATAAGTAGCTAGCATGGAACTATAAAGTCTGTAGACATAAACCAAGTAACTAACACTAAGTATCTAGTGTGTAACTAAAGTAGCTATACAGTACGTTGATATAAAGCATGTCACTAAAACTAAGTAGCTAGCATGTAACGTTAAAGTAGCTACACAGTACATAGACACATTGCACATAACTAAAACTAGGTAGCGAGCATGCAACTATAAAGTCGGGAGATATAAGCCAGGTAACTAACACTAAGTGTGTAGCGTGTAACTAAAGTAGCTATACAATACATATGAAGATATAAGGCAAGTAACTAAAAAGTAAGTAGCGATAAAGTTGTTGTTTGTTAAGGAGTCCGAAGTTCTACTATGACATCAGGGTGATTGACAATTGCTCAGAAGACCTGAGGTGGTGGGTGGGTAACGTTACAGGGTGCAGCTAATTTTGAGGTCCAACCCCCCAAACGAAGAAGACAAATATGCAACGAAATGCTCATTAAGTATGTCAAAACAGACAGCTCAGTGTCATAGCATGTTGCTCTGAAGATCAAAGGGTTGGGGGTTCAAATCTTACAAAGGTCAATTAATTTTGAGGGCCAGTGGGCAAATGACGATGTCAAATATACAAACAAAAGCTAGTAAGAGCATCAGAACAGATAGCTCTGTGAGTTAGCATGTTGCTTTACTAATCAGAGGTTGAAGGTTCAAATCTTGAGAAACGTAAATATTTAAATAATTGTATTTATTTACTCCTCTTTGAATGTATGTACGCATGTATGTATGTATTTATGTGTGCATTGCTAAAAGTTTGCATCGCATCCAGGTGCAACTGTTACATTTACATGTGCGTCAACAACTGCAACAACAATCTCATGAGAAGTAGTTTATTTAGCCTTTATTTCTCTATTTATTTATTATTGTATGTGTGTATGCCTTTACCCCGAATGTGTTGGTGCATTTTGAAATGTTTATATTGCATACCAGTGCAACTCTTTGAACATGTGCCCTTGTGCCGCTCAAAAGCACCAAACCGGAATTATGTGTCAAATGAAATAGCTCAGTGTGCTAGAGGACTGGTATGTAGACCAGAAGATGTGGGTTCAAGTCCCAGAAGGGGCTGTTGCTTTTTTTGGTCTGACACCCAAATGAAGAAGTCAAATATACAAAAAAAAAACAAGGAAGCTTGTCAGAGTAGATAGCTCACAGTGTTGGCTCCTGGTTTGTAAACCAGGGGTTGTGTGTTCAAATCTTACTAAATGCAGAAATTTTTTTAAGTCCCGACACCCAAATGACAACGTCAAACCGAAAAAGAGAACAGCTACCAGTGTGCTTGCACTGATGGCGCGGCAGGTTTGTTCTCGACACGAAAGGCGCCCGTGTCGGGTTCAAGACCTGCTCGCTACCAGTGTATGCACAAACAACAGTAGCTAAAAAACGAAATCCTAAAATAGCTGCGGAAATAAATAGGTGCAAAATTAGATGCGTGGGGGGGGGGGAAAAAAATTAGATACATAAATAAACACAAAACAATAGAGGCTAAAATAAGGCGTGGCTTACTGAACCATAGACAAACACGAAGACTTCATAGACTAACACAGGCGTAAACAAGCATAGGCATGATAAATAAGGGACCAACAACGACCAGCAGACATAAACAAAAGTATGACAAACAAAAGATACCAGAGCACCTGAAAGGGAAAAAAGTTTTGGGGGGGGGGGGTCACAAAAAAAATTTCCCACTTTTTTTTTTTTTAGGAAGGGGAGGGGGGGGGGGCAAATTTTTTTTTCCTGCCTTTTAGCCTTTTTTTGGGAGGGGGGGGGCCCAAATTTTTTTTTTCCTGCCTTTTAGCCTTTTTTTGGGAGGGGGGGGGGGGGGGGGGCAAATTTTTGTTTTTCCTGCCTTTTAGCCTTTTTTTGGGAGGGGGGGGGGGGGGGGGGGGGGGGGGGCAAATTTTTGTTTTTCCTGCCTTTTAGCCTTTTTTTGGGAGGGGGGGGGGGGGGCAAATTTTTTTTTTCCTGCCTTTTAGCCTTTTTTTGGGGGGGGGGGGGGGGGGGGGGGGGGGGCCAAATTTTTTTTTGTCCTGCCTTTTAGCCTTTTTTTGGGAGGGGGGGGGGGCTCCCAGAAAATTTTTCCCACCTTTTATATATTTCTATTTGTTAATTTTTTGCATTAAAACACAAATATATCGCTAAATCTAACATTAAAACTTAATTTACAAATTATATAATTTTTTCCCTTTTTTCCCTACATTTTTGTACAGTTCCTAACCAAAATATATTTCTGTATTGATTGTAGTATTTTTTTTCTATTTCTGTATTAATTTATACATTTATTTAACACATAAGATACATAAATTTAAAAAAAAGTCAAGAAATAACTGCACAAATAAGAATTTTTTTTTTTTTCAACATTTTGTTTCCTTGTATTTATTTATTCATACATTTTATTCATTTTCCGTATGAATGAAATGTAAAAATAAATCAATAAAATTCGACAATTCCACTGACAGAAATAAATAACTATATGTAAGGGCTTATCCTGTTCGGGGTCACAAATACTCTCACCACTCCACTCAAATAATCACTTGATGGGAAGAGTTTCACATGTGTAACGGCTCATTCCTGATGTTAAAACATCACAGCAGGGCGCAGTGTGAGTGAAAGTGGTTTAATTATGGTCCACTGTTACATCACTTGCTGAAACCAAAAGTAACGCGACACTTGTTTAAATTAAAAGCTCAGTGTAAGTGCGACAGGAAACATCACAGTTTCAGCTCACAGTGGTCGCAGTACCTCAGCGACACGGACATGCACAGTGTGCACACTGCTTTACAGCTCGTGTTGATTTAAAAGAGTTTAAAGTTCACACTGAATAAAAAAGAAATATATATGTACATGAATGAAATCACAGATCTTAACTGAACTAGAATGAAATCACAGATCTTATCTGAACTAGAATGAAATCACAGATCTTATCTGAACTAGAATGAAATCACAGATCTTATCTGAACTAGAATGAAATCACAGATCTTATCTGAACTAGATCTAGTTTTCTGAAGTCAACTTAGAAACTACAGTTTTCCTGCAACGGGTTAACATGCGAACCTGCTTCCTGACCTCAGAGTCTGAGAGTTAAATAAAGAGAGGACGGCACAGTGTGAGGCGGAGACAGTCCCTCAGTTCTGATCCTGAAACTCTGCACTCATCTGAGGAGACAAGAAGAGACGGACGACAGGTTATTAGATTGTTCTGGTTAAAACATGTCTCAATGTGATATCATAAAAATATCATAAACTCATTTTACACTGTGTCATCAATACGTTTAAAATGTCACAGCACAGAATGTCATGTAAATAAATAAATAAATAAATACAAAGTCATAGTAAAGCATGCCATGTCATTATAGTATGCCATGAAAATGTCAAATAAAAAATAGTCTTATTATAGTATGCCATTAGATGAAATAAAATTAAATTTAAAAAGGTCATAGTATAGTATGCCATTCAAATAAAAATAAAAAATAAAATACAGTCATAGTATAGTATACCATAAAAAGAGTAAAATAAATAATAAAAAATGATTAAATAAAAAATAAAGTCGCAGTATAGTGTGCCTTAAAAACATAAAAAATGTAATAAACACACAGTATATAATAAATATAGAAAAAAATATATATATGATTTTCAAAAAGTCACACTATAGCATGCCATAAAAAATTTTAAATAAATAAAAAGGCCATAGTATAGTATGTAAAATAATTAAAGTATTGTATGTCATAAAAAAGTCTTTATATAGCAGGTAATATAAAAGTTAAAGTCTAGCTGCAGAGTGCAGAGCAACAGATTAAAGCTGCATCTACCTGAACGTCAAACTCTCCAAATCCAGAAATCAGATTGTTGGTCTGAAAGCAGAGCAAGAAGACAAACAGAGGAGAGCCGGATTTACAGCTGGACGTGCACACACACACACACACACACACAGACACACAGACACACAGACACACAGACACACAGACACACAGACACATGCAGCTTCAAGTGAAAAAAGGTCGGGGTGGGACAACGCCAGCGTTCACATATCGATGTTTGAAGTTTGAGTGTCGGGGGGGCTCCCAGAAAATTTTTCCCACCTTTTATATATTTCTATTTGTTAATTTTTTTGCATTAAAACACAAATATATCGCTAAATCTAACATTAAAACTTAATTTACAAATTATATAATTTTTTCCCTTTTTTCCCTACATTTTTGTACAGTTCCTAACCAAAATATATTTCTGTATTGATTGTAGTATTTTTTTTCTATTTCTGTATTAATTTATACATTTATTTAACACATAAGATACATAAATTTAAAAAAGTCAAGAAATAACTGCACAAATAAGTAAAAGAAAAATTATTTGTTTTTTTTCAACATTTTGTTTCCTTGTATTTATTTATTCATACATTTTATTCATTTTCCGTATGAATGAAATGTAAAAATAAATCAATAAAATTCGATCATAGGTCATAGTATAGTATGCCATTAAAATAAAAATAAAAAATAAAATACAGTCATAGTATAGTATACCATAAAAAGAGTAAAATAAATAATAAAAAAAGATTAAATAAAAAATAAAGTCGCAGTATAGTGTGCCTTAAAAAAAATAAAAAATGTAATAAACACACAGTATATAATAAATATAGAAAAAAATATATATATGATTTTCAAAAAGTCACACTATAGTATGCCATAAAAAATTTTAAATAAATAAAAAGGCCATAGTATAGTATGTAAAATAATTAAAGTATTGTATGTCATAAAAAAGTCTTTATATAGCAGGTAATAAAAAAGTTAAAGTCTAGCTGCAGAGTGCAGAGCAACAGATTAAAGCTGCATCTACCTGAACGTCAAACTCTCCAAATCCAGAAATCAGATTGTTGGTCTGAAAGCAGAGCAAGAAGACAAACAGAGGAGAGCCGGATTTACAGCTGGACGTGCACACACACACACACACAGACACAGACACACAGACACACAGACACACAGACACACACACACACACACACACACACACAGACACACACACAGACACACACACAGACACACACACACACGTGCAGCTTCAAGTGAAAAACGGTCGGGGTGGGACAACGCCAGCGTTCACATATCGATGTTTGAAGTTTGAGTGTCGTGAGAGCAAAGTGCTCTTTATTCAATTTTAGTGTGATTATGTTGTTTCCTGACACGATGCTGGCGTTGTGCCTTTGAGCAAGGAGCAGCAACCTTCATTTAAGCCCAAATACCAAAACATGTCTCGACTCTCACCACAGCGTCGATGTCTCTGGGACTGACGTACTGCGACAGCACCTTGTAGTCGTCAGGAGACATGGGCATCATGTTGTCCTGCAGTCTGGACGGATGTCTGCACACAAACACTCACATTAACCTGTTTGATCCGTCACTGATGAAATATATATGTCACATTAAATATTATAATACTGACACTTCTGAGACGGATATGAGCTCCGTCTTCATGTAGCCAGTCCTCTCTGGACCGTTCTCCACGTCCATGGGCTCTGGAGCTGCACGTCAGACAGACACAGAGTCAGACGTTAAAAATTGCAATAAATCATCTTACTTTACTGCAATAATAATATTTATTTACTTTTTTCTAGTGCAATTATTATTTTCATTCTTGTGCAATGAATGAATTTATTTTAGTGAATTTATTACGTTTATTCTGGTGAAATAAATTCACTTTCTTTAGTGCAAAATAACATTTATTTTAGAACAATAATAACTTCTTTCTTGCAGTAATTATATTTATCTTAGTATGATAAATACATTTATTCTGGTGAAATAAATTCAATTATTTTACTGCAAAATTACATTTTAGAACAATAATTACTTTTTTCTTGCAATAATTACATTAATTCCAGTACAATAAATGCATTTATTTTAGATTTATTCTAGTGCAATTCTAATTTTTTAAAGCAATAAATGCATTTGAAAAAGAAAAAGGATAACAGGAGTGCTGCTGGTGTCCCTCAAACCACCGGTGCTCATGGAAGGGTTAAAGAATCCAGAAAGCATCAAGAATCAAAGTCCACGCACTCAGGTCGGTTTGGAAAAATTAAAAAGTGTATACACCCTGAGGAAGGCGCAAGCCGACACGCGTTGGTGTTTTTAATGACTCTTGCCCATTAAATAAAGGCTTTTTAATTTTTCCAAACCGACCTGAGTGCCTGGACTTTGATTCTTTATGCCTTCTCAATAAATGCATTTGTTCTGGTGCAATAAATTCTTATTTTAATGCAAAATTATATTTAATTTACTGCAATAATTTGTAGTGCAATTATACTTTTTCATATAATAAATGCATTTAATTTAATGCAATAGATTCTTTTATTTTAGTGCAATTATTAAATTTATTCTAATGCAAAAAAAAAAAAAAAAAAAATCACACTTTATTTATTTTACCAATTATTTTAGAAGCCGTGTTGTCGATGTTTATTTGCTGCAGTTTACTGGGGGGAGGGTTGTGTGTTTTTCTGTGTCTGTATATTTCATGTGCATCATCAGTGGGGGGTTTGATTCGAGCCTGGCATGAACCGCTGGGACGGGCTGTAACGACAGTCTGACACCAGTCTATCACCGGCCAACCAGGAGACTTCATCGGTACCGAGACCCGGTATTAATCAACCCAAGGCAAGTTTCATCAACACCATAATAACAGTAAGCTCCGCCATTATCGGCGTCACTTTTTAAAGTTTCGGTTTCATCATCATTCTGCAGCCTCTCTCCTGCTCTCTGCATGTCAGCCCTCACAGCGCGCGCACACAGACACACCAGCAGAGAGGCCGCGGTGCAGATGAAGGGACTACAACTTCAAGATGACTCTAGTTGACGACAGCTACACTTGTTACTGTGAGTAAGTGTGATAAGACCTCTGCCAGCCAAGCCAATACTTTATCAATACATGTGATCAGCATGTAGAATATTTCAATCTGCTCTGTCCGCAGTCTCTCATTCACCGCTATTATGATTTATGATCGCGGTCGACACAGTCTTGTTCAGTGAATCAGTGTATCATGTACACTCAAAAAATATTTAGGCCAAATATTTAAGACTGTTATTTCAGTTTTTAGTTGAATTTAAACTGCATTAAATAAAGCTGGAATCATCATATTTTTGGTGACTTACTCTCGGAGGGTTTGGGGTAGTACTTCCCGAAGGCCTTGTCTTTGGGGATGTTGGGGTAGAGGAAGCGGAGCGGGTTCTCCGGGATGTTCTCGGCGGCCATCACCTTGTAGGTGCGGATGATGTCGGGCAGCGAGACGGCGGACAGCTCCTTCTTAGTGTACGGCTCCACAGAGTGGTAGAGAGGCTTGTCTGGGGTCAAGAACACAGACGCTTTATTAAAAGGTGGAGCTTCTGTCTTTTCATTCTGTGTCTAACGTCTGCTTTAAAGTCTTCCTGTGTTGGACACGTGACGTTCTGCTCACCGTGGACGTCGTGTTCAATCCAGGTGAAGGTGATGGCGCCCTCCCTGCTGCTCTCACTGAAGCGGAGCAGGAAGGTACCCGGACACTTGTCGCTCAGCAGAGCCTTCTCCCTCTCCTTACTGATGAAGCCCATGATGGAGCTGCGAACACACAACACATCTACATAAAGACAAGTCCCGTAATGGCCGGCGCCACTGGTTTAAATCAGAGCAGCACTCACCCGTCGTTCCAGAGGGACAGCAGGTGCCTCTTAATCAGATCCAGGATTCCTTCGATCCACAGCCAGAAGGGGAAAGACTTCTCATTGGCACTCTGCTGCTGGACGAAACCAAAGGGTTTAGGTTAGTGAAGAGTCTGAGCAGGGCACAAAAGCAGCAACTAAACATCACGAGATCATGTGACAGGATAGACGTGTTTGTACGAGGCCTCAAGTTGACAAATCTGTCACAGACAGAATTATATCAATTATCTCACTAGCTGTATGCAACACACCTGTGAGCAACCCTGGTGGTAAGAGCGCCCCCTTCTGGCAGTTGTAGTTTTTTTAGTACTGGATGTCATGAAAAGCAGCATGACCTTCAGTTTCCAACTGATGTTTCCAGCACCTTGCCAAGACCGAGCCGGGCGGAGCTGCAGCTGTTCTGCATCATTGTTAACATTTTTTTTCTGACATTTTATCAATATATTGTTCGGCTATTTTTTAACATTCTTTTGGACAATTTAATAATAGTTTTGGGATGATTTTTTTTTTTTTTGATTTTCACATAATTTGGCAATTTTTTTCTCAAACATTTTAAAATATTCTGATCTTTTTAAAATATCTTTCCAGATAATGTGATAGCATTGACATCAACAGATTTTCTTAATGTCTTTTGGACAATTTATTGAAATATTTTCAAATTTTTTTAAACAATTTCTCAGACAATGTGATAACATTTCAGAAACATTTATTGGGAAATTTTAATTATATTGTCCCGACATTTTATCAACAGATTTTCTAACATTTTCTTAATATTTTTTGACAATTTGTCCCTTTTTTCAAACATTTTATTATAAATTTTTCTGACATTTTATCAACATTTTTTGGATATTTTATTAATATTTTTAGGATTTTTTAAATATTTTCTTTCCACACAATTTATCAAATTTTTGAACATTTTATCATTTATATAATATTTTATATAATATTTTCTGATTTTTAAAAAATATTTTTCCAGATATTTTATCATTATTCTTTTTTTTACATTTCAATAACATTTACTGAAAAATTAATAATATTTTCCTGACATTTTGTTGACAGATTTTCTTAATATTTTTTGGACAATTTATCATAAAACATTTTTTAAATTCTTTTTTTTTTAATTCTCAGACAATGTGACAATATTTTTCAGATATTTTATCACTTTTTTTATTTTAACATTTCGTTAACAATTTTCAGACATTTCAGTAACATTTTTAGGGAAATTTTAATTATATTGTCCCAACATTTAATCAACAGATTTTCTAAAATTTTCTTAAAAAATTCTTTCAAACATTTTATCAAAATATTTTCTGAATTGGTATTATTATTATTATTTTTTTTAAATCAAACAATGTGTTAATATTTCTCCGACATTTTATCAATATATTTCTTTTTTTACATTTCGCTAACATTTTTCAGACATTTCAATAACATTTTTGGGGAAATTTTAATTATATTGTCCCGACATTTTATCAACAGATTTTTTTAACATTTTCTTAAAATTTTATTATATTTTTTCCTGACATTTTTTTTTAACATATTTTCAGACATTTTATTTTTTCAGATTTTTTTAAACTCCTTTTTCAATTTAACATTTTTTCAATTTTATTAATTTTTTTTAGGATTTTCGAAAGAAAATTCACAGAATTTATCAATTTTTTAAAAAACATTTTATCACAACAAAAAACAGACATTTTATTAAGTTCATTAAAGATAGTAATAATTGTATAAATGTTATCAATGTGACTTCATAGTTGGAGCAGTAACAACCTGTGCAGCATCTTTGTCACTCAGTACGTGAAACTGTTGCATCGTACGTTGTCACCTGTGACTCAGTCATCGTACAGCCTGCTGACATCACACTGATGTTGATGTTGTTTATCAGATCATATCGCACAGTGTCGCTGCACTAAACTCATAGGATTGATAAAATCCCTCAGTCTGAAGGAGGCGTTGAGGAGTTAGTGGCATCTCGCGGTGCCTAAATCCTCCACACAAGACTTTGAGAGCAAAACAGTGTGACATTATCACTAGTCTCTGCGTGGCGCTGTTCAACATGACGGTGTCTTACCTTGCAGAACTTGGTCCAAGGGATCAGCCCCTCTGGGTTCCTCTGGGCTTTGGCTCCTGCACACAAACATGGAGGTGTCACATTTACAACGGACGCCTCTGCGCCAAACGCAGTGATGTCATGTGTCATGGCGTGTGTCGTGTGTTTCCTACCGAGCAGCTTGTCAGCCAGCATGTTGAGCTGCTCCTGGTTCAGGCCTCGCTTGGTGACCGAGGAGAACTGCCAGCTGAGGACCTCGGACAGCTGGGACCACTTCGCCGCCGGAGGGGTGATGAAGAACTTCAGATTCTGAGGATGAGGAGGGGAAACATCAGTAACAGCAGCATGACTTCCTGTGTGTGTGTGTGTGTGTGTGTGTGTGCGCGCGCTCACCCTGGGCTCAGTGGTCAGCATGTTGTACCAGAGGATGGACGCCCAGCCGCTGGGCAGCTGACACACGTTAGAGATGACCACGACAGGCAGAGACATGGCCTGAAAACAACAACAACAACAACAACATGTAAACAACCATGAACAGAGTAAACTAAATAATCTGCGTCGTCTCATCTCACCTCCAGTTTGATGTCGAGTCCCGACTGGTTGAGCTGCAGCTCCGACTCGAAGCTGAGCGAGTGAAGCTCCTCAGTGACGATCAGAGGACCCTGAACACACACACACACACACACACACACACACACTCAGCTTAAAACTACACAACGACTCTTGTGTGTGGTCTGCACATGTATGGCTGAGGTGAGACAAACAGACTGGAAACATAAGACTCGTACCTCATTTGTTCGGTTGCCGGCAACTTTCTGCTCCTTCAGTTGCTGCATGAAGAGTGAAGAGAAGTTGAGACAACATACCACACACACACACACACACACACACACACACACACACACACACACACACACACACACACACACACACACACACACACACACACACACACACACACACACACACACACACACACACACACACACACACACACACACACACAAAGTCATGCTGCTGTTACTGACTCACCAAGTGTCTGAACTCTGCTGCCAGGCTGCCGTTCGACTCCTCCATGTTCATGACTTTGGTGTTTGTGCCTAAAATGTTAAACTTACGAAACCTGACGACAGATAAATAAATAAACAAACAACAGCAATAATCAAAGTACGACATGTTGTCCACGGTTTAGAGACGTACCCTTTCTTCTCCGTCACGTCTCTGAGGAGCAGAAGACAAAGTGATTTAGCAACATGTTTCAACAGTTATGAGCAGCAGGTGACACGAGCTGTTGAATGCAGCTTACTTGTCAAACAGAGCCTTGACTTTGAGCTGGTAGTTAAACTCGTGCAGCTTCACCAGGAACCTGCAACGAAAACAGGAAGTTACAGACGACGGAGAAGAAGACACAAATATATGTACGTATAAAGCTTGTTGCTGTAAGGACTGCGAGGACTCCCCGCGTCCTGCTGACGTGACGCTCAGATTTGAGTCTCTCACCGCAGCTTGACTGTGAACTGGACGCCTGTCTTCAGCACCAGAGGCCTCTGAGGGTGAGTGGGCATGCAGGGCTGCCGCTCCACCACCAGGGAGCTGCGCGCACACACACACACACACACACACACACACACACACACACACACACGTCATTGTTTGGTACCTTTAATTACACATGAAGGTGATCAGTGCAGGAGGTTCCGTACTTGGAGAGGAGGTTCTTGAGGAGGTCCAGGGCCCGCGCCTCCAGGTAGGCCTTCTTCTGTGTGATGGGGTCGCTGTCGTACGTGAACTTCTGCTCCAACTCCTGCAGCTTCTTCAGGTGCTGACGCACCTGCTGCAGACTCTCCGCTACTGCTGTGAACCTGAGGGAGGTGGAGGAGACGCAGGAGGAGCATGAGGAGGAGGAGACGCAGGAGCAGGAGAGAACAACATAGATGAAGAGGGGGAGGAGGAGGAGGAGGAGGAGGAGGAGGAGGAGGAGATGCAGGAAGAGGGGGAGGAACAGCAGGAGGAGGAAGAGGGGGAGGACATGTAGGAGATGCAGGAAGAGGGGGAGGAGGAGACACAGGAGGGAGAGAATGAGGAGATGCCAGAGGAAGAAGAGAAGGAGGGGGAGGAGAACAACATGGATGAAGAGGAGAAGGAGAAGGAGAACAACATGGTAGGAGGAAACACAATAGAAGAGGGAGGAGACACAGGAGAAGGACAATGAGGAGATGCAAAACGGAGAAGGACGAGGAGGAGAAGATGTAGCAAGAGGAGGAAGAGATGCAGGAAGAAGAGGAGGAGGAAGAAAAACGGGGAGATACCAGAGGAGGAGGAAGAGGAGGACATGCAGGAGATGCAGGAAGAGGGGGAGGAGGAGATACAGGAGGAGGAGAATGAGAAGATGCCAGAGGAGGAGAAGGAGGAAGAAACACAGGAGGAGGAGACACAGGAGGAGAAGGAGATGCAGGAAGGGGGGGGGGGGGGGGGACAACATGGATGAAGAGGAGGAGGAGGAGGAGAACAACATGGTAGGAGGAGAGGCAGGAGGAGGACAATGAGGAGATGCAAGAAGAAGAGAAGGAGACACAGGAGAAGGAGATGCAAAAAGGAGAATGAGGAGTAGATGTAGCAAGAGGAGGAGGACGGGATGCAGGAGGAGGAGAGAGGAGGAAGGAGGAGAAGACACAGGAGGAGGACAATGAGGAGATGCAAAAAGAGGATGAGGAGACACAGGAAGAGAGATGAGGAAGAGCAGAGAGGAGGAAGGGAGAACAACAGATGAGGAGGAGGAGGAGTAACAGAGGATAATTGTTTGTTTGTTTGTTTGTTTGTTTGTTGTGTTAAGGCTGCTGGAGGACAGGAAGTCTCACCAGTTCTGCAGCTGGTCGACGCAGGCGTTGGGCGGCCCTCCGATACAGGCGATCTGCTGCCGCTGCTTCCACTCAGGCAGCTCCTCAGAGATCAGGTCTGACAGCAGCGCCTGGGTGACGTTGAGCAGGTCGCTGAGCTGAACCACCACGTCCTGACAGAGAGAGAGAGACAGAGAGACAGACAGAGAGACAGACAGAGAGAGAGAGAGATGGGTGATGAAAGGGTTAATATCAACCACTCCAGTGCTGCAGAGTGTTGGAACAGTGGAAACATGAACCAGGACGGCTTTAGTGAGTTTTATTTTGTTTCTGTTGACTTTGAATGACGTGAGTTTGATGAGGATAAAATCACTGACTATGGAGCTGAAACCATTTTGATTTACTTTAATTTCACAGATGAGAAACAATACATTGTGAAGACAATAAAGCCTTCACTAAAATAGCATTTTAAGTCCTGTGTGTGATTTATCCTGGCTTCATATGAGCAGAGGAAAAGTCAGCTAGCTGCTATGCTAATTTATACAATGTAAAATGCCATAGGCTTGTGCTAATAACGTTAGCATGTTGTATTTGTGGGGAAAATGTGTCCAGATAAAGACAAGTGTTTGTCTGTGAATGCTGCGAGTTATAGTGAAGCCGATTTGTGTTTGACACTATCTCTATTAAGCCATGTTTAATGTGTGTCAGGGATCAACACGTCTGTGTCTGCTCACCTGTCGTTTGGCTTTCAGTTCAAAGCACATCCTCCCGACCACCAGCTTCTCTTTCTCCAGCTCCTTTGCTGTCATGCCGTTCACTTCGTTCTCTGCACAAACACAAATAACATCAGCTCCACAAACAAGCGCTTTCTATAGACCCTTTGACTGTGTGTACATTTTTTTGGTGGGCGGGGCTTAGCTGGAGGCAAAACGATTCTAGCTAGCAAGTTCTGTTGTCTTGCTTTCAACAATCTTCTCTCATTGTGACCTCCTGTCGCCCTGACAACACCTCCAACACACACATTCTCACCTCTGCTCTTCAGCGTGTTGGCTTTGAAGTCGTACTCGTCCTGCAGATCTTCAAGGTTCTTAATGTTCTGATCCGCCACCTGAAGAAGACGAAGAGAAGACATTTCAACCACCCTGACTCCTTCTGCTCGACCATGTTTCATCTGTACACGTCACATGACGTGCTCTTCCACGCCGTGTCACCTGCACTCTTTCTTTCATCTCCTTCACTTTGTTGTCCAGCTTCTGTTTCTCCACCACCATCGCCGACTCCGTCCCCTCCCTCTCCTGCTGCAGACGTGAAGATAAATAAGATAAGTGTTTACCCAGCATGACTTTATTAGAGGGAACTCCACATTATTTCCTTGTCTGTAGACGGACTTCCCTGTTCGTTGCACGTTCTGCTGACCCTCTGTGAGCAGATTTTTAAGTGATTTAATAGATCGTAATAATGAGATCATGACTTATCTTCAAACACACTGGACGACAGAAAGGTCTAGACGGGCCTATGCGCATTTTGTGTGCTCTACCTCTACGCTCTTGGCAGTGGCGAGGATCTTCTGCTCCTCCTTCAGGTTCCTGGAGATGATCATGGCCATGTGGACCGGATCTTCCTGGAACCGATCCTGCAGAGACACCCAGAGTTTAAGTTACGACTTAGAACAAAGATTAACGTCTCCGGTTCGGCTGGCTTCGTTCGTACCTGCAGGTTCCTCTTGATCTTGCGGATGTTGTGCTGCAGCAGGAAGTTGTTCTCCAGGGCGAAGCGGCTGTGTTGGTCGTCCAGCTGAGCCAGGAGGTCGTGGAAGCGAACGGTGGCCAGAGAGTCCTGTATCGCCACCGTGTCCCTGAGGAAGCAAACACGATAGAGCTACTACTTTCATGAATCTATTATCTAGTTGTTCCGACAATAAAATGTAGAGTCCATAAAGTATTTGGTTTTCAAAGATACAAACACAGAAAAGTCGACATCTGCGACCTCTTCAGAGGTCTCTTTTGTCCTAACAATTGTCGAAAATACAAAACTTTTCAATTTATTTCATTGATCGGCCCATCCCTCAGTGTCTGCCCTCTCACCAGTCGATGCTCTCGATCCACTTGCTCAGGTACTGTCGGATGTCCATGGGGAACGAGTCGTCGTACAGCTGGTCCACCTGCTCCAGGTATTTGCAGTCCAGCATCTGGAGTTGGCACCACTGCGCCATCTTCTGGTGAACGAGAGCAGCTTCATGAGTTCCAGTTTAAAGTGTAGTCCAAGGTTGAAACTGGAGCCTCGCTCATGCTGCACTAAGAAAATCTGACAATGATCTGATCTTTGATTTTCAACCAGAAACACAAAACATAAATGAACATTTTTTAAAAGGATCTCTTAAATATGGACCCTTATCACAGATTTATCAATTAGGCTCTGAAAAAGGGCGATTTGGGTTTTTACCAAACTATGAAAACTCATTACTATAAAAACATTTAAAGATTTTTTTTAAGACTTTAAAATATTTTTTTGAGACTTTAAATTTAGACTTTAGATATTTTTTTTTAAGGACATTTAATTTTTTTAATACTTTAATTTTAGATTTTTTTTAGGACATTTAAAGACTTTTTAGGACTTTTAAATTGTTTTACAGACTTTAAATTTAGACTTTAGATTTTTTAAGACTATAAAAAGGCATTTAAAGTTTTTTTTATGACATTAAATATTGTTTTGAGACCTTAAATTTAAATTTCAGATTTGTTTTAAAGGCTTCTTAAGACACGTAGAGTCGACGTAAAGTTTTTCTTTAAACGCCACTCGGAATTAAACATGTCAAATTTTACAATAACCAAAAGTGTGTGTGTGTGTGTGGGGGGGATGCAGTAAATTATTTCCAATAAAAAACAGTCATGTCTAAATATTTTGAGATTTTATCCTACCTCCCATGTCTTAAGACTTTTAAAAGACTGATTTAAGACATATTAATACATATTAAGTCATTATTTTAGAATTAAAGAATTAAATAGACTTTCTGAGTTATTTGTCATTCGAGTTATTGTTATACATTTGCTTTTATGGGATGTTGTACTTTAATTGACTTTTGATTTTGTTGTTTTATTGCTTTTAGTATTTTTATTTTATTTGCCCCTGCTTCACAAAGCACTCTGTAAACCCAGTTTTTAAAAAGGTGCTGTATAAATAATGTTATAACTATTATATTTCTGTTGTATTGTGCCACTGTTTGCTCTGCAGCCTCCCACAGGAATCAATTAAGTTTCATCTGATCCCTTAAGAACTTGTAATTCCTTCAAAACATGAGAAATATGCAGTGATTCGATAAGCTAATCTCTATTCCACGCTCCGCCCCTCAGGGTGCACAGAGGTCAAAGGTCAGGGAGCTCTACATCTGGAAAGAAATCAGTGTTTGGCACTGCTCCTCTCCTCCTGTACGACACCAAACCAGCTGCCTGTTTACAGAGAATGAACATCGGAAGTCAGAGATGCTGACTGGATAATTACGTGCTGTGTTTCCTCTTCTTTCAGTTTCAAGATGCGTTCACTGCTCTTTTCATAGGAAATTTGAAAACAAACGAAAGTCAAGTGATTCCAGGGAACAAAATCAGCTGGTGGATTTGCTCCACTCATCATCAGCCCCCAAGACAATCATTAAGCAGCTGATTTCCACTTGTTCTTGCATTTCCAAAGATAATAACTGTTGTACTGAAAGTTACAGCTGCATCAGGCCTTATATTTCTATTTCTTGAAGTCAATATTACCATCTGGATTTTCATTATAAGCTGGTAAAGGTAAGTTCTTTAACAAAAATGTTAAATTTGTACATTTACAATAAATAAAATATAAATACATATGTAAGGAAAAGAAGTTAATAAAACAATAGTAAATGAGCGTAGAGAAAATAAATGTATTTGAGGCAACAGAGTTAGCTGAATGAGTCAACATTATTAAACAATAAATGAATAATTTAAAAAAACAAAATAAATTTTGGTCAGATTATGGCGATAAATTTGTCTCGGTAATATTCGTGTGAAATCAGTCGACAACCCGTAAATTAAAAACACCTTTCACAAATATATATTTTTGCAAATATATAACACAGCTGCACATAGATAAATTCCAAAACTTAACATTTTTTAAAATTTTTAACTAATTTACACATAAATAAATAAATAAAAAGCATAGGTGAATATCTTCCTCACATTTATGACTTTCACACGAATATTTGCGAATCCAGTTTTTAATTGTGAATCTCAATTCTACGTTTGCGTATTTACATTTTTTTACAAGTGGTTTTTGTTTGTTTTATTTGTTTTTTTGTGGATTTTTTGTGGAATGTGTGTATTTGTGCAGATTTGTTTTATATTTGCAAAACAGTTTTTTTAGTTTACAAACCTTTTTGTATTTGTGGAAGTTATTTTAGATTAATAAATTACACATTTATGATTTTTTTTACTTTACGAATATTTTGTGTTTGTGGAGGATATTTTATATTAATAAATTACACATTTATGATTTTTTTTTTTACTTTACAAATTTTTCGTATTTGTGGAAGTCATTTTATGTTAATAAATTACACACTTACGATTTTTTTTTGACTTTACGAATTTTTTTGTGTTTGTGGAAGTTATTTTATATTAATAGACTACACATTTACACAAAGATATTTGACATTCTCACACTAATTATACCAACACAAATCTATCTCCATATTTCGAGCGTTTGCAGATCTGTTTTTAATTGCAACTTTATTTATTTAATTTTTGAGCTTACAAATACTTTTTGTACTAGCGGATGATTTGCACTTTTGCATAATATTTATTTATCTATTGAGTTTCCAAACCTTTTTTGATCTTGTGCAAGTTATTATATAGTTAAAGATTACATATTTACACACAGATTGTAGATATTCTCCCACAAATAACACCGACACAACTCTATCTCCATATAAAAACACCAGAAATTGAGACACAGTTTGACATTGTGTCATTTTTGCATCATGTATCAGTGAATATTTGCGCAGAAAATTAACACTTATGAAGTCATTTCCAAAACCAGCTGACACAGGTGAGTGCAGGATGAGAGGTTCATAGGTTTCGTTTCCCTGACTGCCACCACCGCCTCTCCTGCGTCAGTGTACAAATGTCCCACAGCAGGAATCCTCCCGTGAACGCACCTTGTCTTGCTTGTCTCGTGAAACCAGGGTCCGTCCGGAAATGGGACTTTTGCAGCTTTTCTTCTAGACTGCCATAAACTGCTGCGTCACAGCGTCACACCCAACACTTTACCTGAATGCTTATTTTACAGCAGTGAATTCGGCGGACATTTTGTTCACCTGCTGCATGACATGAAGCTAACTGACAACATTTGGGGCAGCTTGGCAGTGACGAGCTAACGTGTCAGGCTGGAGGTAGTGGGCGGTGACGGATACAGTAAACCACTTTTCAAAAGTTGGATTTGGATTTAAATATCCGCTGCTCGGTTTAGCGGATATTTCCGTGACAGACAGCGACGTAAAACTGATGCTTTTAAAATGGTCGTTTTCTTTACTCGACTGGCAAGTTCAAGTTCACAGTTTTATAGGTCTGTGAACATATGTGAGAACAGACGTTACATCACCGCGCGAGGGCATAAAATATCGGACTTACCTTTTATTGTCAGGTGACGTGAACAAAGTATGACAGTAGTATGTTCACAGGTCCAAAACAGGGTTTTCCCAAACGGTGCAACGACCGTGCAACTCAGCCTTCTCCTGGAAGTGTACGGAAACAGCGTCAGCCAATCGCCGCTTAAGTTTCCTGCCATGTGCCCGCCCCTTTGACTGCGACAGCCAATCAGAACGGCGAATGCCGGCTGTTCCGTGAGTTAGCAGGCGGCCCACAACAACAGTGACACGCTGCTTGTTTGTCTTGTTTGTTTGTCAGCATGTGCACACAAACAGGAATAAACATGTGTGGACATAATTTGTCTTTCAGAATAAGGGTTTTCAACAGTGTGAAAAATATTGTTTCTATGGTTCAAAGCGACATAATGTGGTCTCCAGGGGAGGAGAGGCAGTGGTGAGAAGAGCTTACAGTGACCACGTGTTTTCAGAGAAAGAGAAAGCAGCCTGAATGACAGACTGACAACAGACAACAACTATGAAACTGAAACTTAACTTTATAATCTGATAAATAATCAGTGCACATCAGTAAAGCCACTCTGTCCAAAAATAAGAAAATAAGAATTATTTCCTGAACATATTATCTGAATATGTCATTTTGTTTACTAACAATAAATGTTGGACAATAAAGATTTGGCCCCAACAACAACAATAACAATAATAATAATAATAGCCTCATAACTGCATTTACACTCACCGGCCACTTTATTAGGTACACCTGTTCAATGCAGCAGAGCACCTTTGTAAAGATGTATTGCTTGCTGCTGTTTTTGTTTTGCTTTGGGTTTTTGTTTTTTTGTCAAATTTATTTTATATTAACAAATTACACATTTATGAGTTTTTTACTATGAATTTTTTGTGTTTGTGAAAGTTATTTTAGATTAATAAATTACACATTTACGAGTTTTTTTACTATGATTTTTTTGTGTTTGTGGAAGTTATTTTATACAAATAAATTACACATTGATGAGTTTTTTTTACTATGAATTTTTTTTATTTGTGAAAGTTATTTCAGATTAATAAATTACACATTTACAATTTTTTTTAATACGAATTTTTTTGTGTTTGTGGAAGTTATTTTATACAAATAAATTACACATTTATGAGTTTTTTTTACTACGAATTTTTTGTGTTTGTGAAAGTTATTTCAGATTAATAAATTACACATTTACGATTTTTTACTATGACTTTTTTGTGTTTGTGGAAGTTATTTTATACAAATAAATTACACATTTATGAGTTTTTTTACTATGAATTTTTTGTGTTTGTGGAAGTTATTTTAGATTAATAAATTACACATTTACGAGTTTTTTTAACTGCATTTTTTGTGTTTGTGGAAGTTATTTTATACAAATAAATTACACATTTATGAGTTTTTTTTACTATGAATTTTTTTGTGTTTGTGAAAGTTATTTTATACAAATAAATTACACATTTATGAGTTTTTTTACTATGAATTTTTTGTGTTTGTGGAAGTTATTTCAGCTTAATAAATTACACATTTACGAGTTTTTTTACTATGAATTTTTTGTGTTTGTGAAAGTTATTTTAGATTAATAAATTACACATTTACGAGTTTTTTTAACTGCATTTTTTGTGTTTGTGGAAGTTATTTTATACAAATAAATTACACATTTATGAGTTTTTTTTACTACGAATTTTTTGTGTTTGTGAAAGTTATTTCAGATTAATAAATTACACATTTACGATTTTTTACTATGATTTTTTTGTGTTTGTGAAAGTTATTTTATACTAATAAATTACACATTTATGAGTTTTTTTACTATGAATTTTTTGTGTTTGTGAAAGTTATTTTATACTAATAAATTACACATTTATGAGTTTTTTTACTATGAATTTTTTGTGTTTGTGGAAGTTATTTTATACAAATAAATTACACATTTATGAGTTTTTTACTATGAATTTTTTGTGTTTGTGAAAGTTATTTTAGATTAATAAATTACACATTTACGAGTTTTTTTACTATGATTTTTTTGTGTTTGTGAAAGTTATTTTATACAAATAAATTACACATTGATGAGTTTTTTTTACTATGAATTTTTTGTGTTTGTGAAAGTTATTTTAGATTAATAAATTACACATTTACGAGTTTTTTTACTATGAATTTTTTGTGTTTGTGAAAGTTATTTTAGATTAATAAATTACACATTTACGAGTTTTTTTAACTGCATTTTTTGTGTTTGTGGAAGTTATTTTATACAAATAAATTACACATTTATGAGTTTTTTTTACTATGAATTTTTTGTGTTTGTGAAAGTTATTTCAGATTAATAAATTACACATTTACGATTTTTTACTATGATTTTTTTGTGTTTGTGAAAGTTATTTTATACAAATAAATTACACATTTATGAGTTTTTTTACTATGAATTTTTTGTGTTTGTGAAAGTTATTTTATACTAATAAATTACACATTTATGAGTTTTTTTACTATGAATTTTTTGTGTTTGTGGAAGTTATTTTATACAAATAAATTACACATTTATGAGTTTTTTACTATGAATTTTTTGTGTTTGTGAAAGTTATTTTAGATTAATAAATTACACATTTACGAGTTTTTTTACTATGATTTTTTTGTGTTTGTGGAAGTTATTTTATACAAATAAATTACACATTGATGAGTTTTTTTTACTATGAATTTTTTTTGTTTGTGAAAGTTATTTCAGATTAATAAATTACACATTTACAATTTTTTTTAATACGAATTTTTTTGTGTTTGTGGAAGTTATTTTATACAAATAAATTACACATTTATGAGTTTTTTTTACTACGAATTTTTTGTGTTTGTGAAAGTTATTTCAGATTAATAAATTACACATTTACGATTTTTTACTATGACTTTTTTGTGTTTGTGGAAGTTATTTTATACAAATAAATTACACATTTATGAGTTTTTTTACTATGAATTTTTTGTGTTTGTGGAAGTTATTTTAGATTAATAAATTACACTTTTACGAGTTTTTTTAACTGCATTTTTTGTGTTTGTGGAAGTTATTTTATACAAATAAATTACACATTTATGAGTTTTTTTTACTATGAATTTTTTGTGTTTGTGAAAGTTATTTCAGATTAATAAATTACACATTTACGATTTTTTACTATGATTTTTTTGTGTTTGTGAAAGTTATTTTATACAAATAAATTACACATTTATGAGTTTTTTTACTATGAATTTTTTGTGTTTGTGGAAGTTATTTCAGCTTAATAAATTACACATTTACTAGTTTTTTTACTATGAATTTTTTGTGTTTGTGAAAGTTATTTTAGATTAATAAATTACACATTTACGAGTTTTTTTAACTGCATTTTTTGTGTTTGTGGAAGTTATTTTATACAAATAAATTACACATTTATGAGTTTTTTTTACTATGAATTTTTTGTGTTTGTGAAAGTTATTTCAGATTAATAAATTACACATTTACGAGTTTTTTTACTATGATTTTTTTGTGTTTGTGAAAGTTATTTTATACAAATAAATTACACATTTATGAGTTTTTTTACTATGAATTTTTTGTGTTTGTGGAAGTTATTTCAGCTTAATAAATTACACATTTACGAGTTTTTTTACTATGAATTTTTTGTGTTTGTGAAAGTTATTTTAGATTAATAAATTACACATTTACGAGTTTTTTTAACTGCATTTTTTGTGTTTGTGGAAGTTATTTTATACAAATAAATTACACATTTATGAGTTTTTTTTACTATGAATTTTTTGTGTTTGTGAAAGTTATTTCAGATTAATAAATTACACATTTACGATTTTTTACTATGATTTTTTTGTGTTTGTGAAAGTTATTTTATACTAATAAATTACACATTGATGAGTTTTTTTTACTATGAATTTTTTGTGTTTGTGAAAGTTATTGTATACAAATAAATTACACATTTATGAGTTTTTTTACTATGAATTTTTTGTGTTTGTGAAAGTTATTTTAGATTAATAAATTACACATTTACGAGTTTTTTTACTATGAATTTTTTGTGTTTGTGGAAGTTATTTTATACAAATAAATTACACATTTATGAGTTTTTTACTATGAATTTTTTGTGTTTGTGAAAGTTATTTTATACAAATAAATTACACATTTATGAGTTTTTTTACTATGAATTTTTTGTGTTTGTGAAAGTTATTTTAGATTAATAAATTACACATTTACGAGTTTTTTTACTATGATTTTTTTGTGTTTGTGGAAGTTATTTTATACAAATAAATTACACATTTATGAGTTTTTTTTACTACGAATTTTTTTGTGTTTGTGAAAGTTATTTCAGATTAATAAATTACACATTTACGATTTTTTACTATGACTTTTTTGTGTTTGTGGAAGTTATTTTATACAAATAAATTACACATTGATGAGTTTTTTTTACTATGAATTTTTTGTGTTTGTGAAAGTTATTTCAGATTAATAAATTACACATTTACAATTTTTTTTAATACGAATTTTTTTGTGTTTGTGGAAGTTATTTTATACAAATAAATTACACATTTATGAGTTTTTTTTACTACGAATTTTTTTGTGTTTGTGAAAGTTATTTCAGATTAATAAATTACACATTTACGATTTTTTACTATGACTTTTTTGTGTTTGTGGAAGTTATTTTATACAAATAAATTACACATTTATGAGTTTTTTTACTATGAATTTTTTGTGTTTGTGGAAGTTATTTTAGATTAATAAATTACACATTTACAATTTTTTTAATACGAATTCTTTTGTGTTTGTGGAAGTTATTTTATACAAATAAATTACACATTTATGAGTTTTTTTTACTATGAATTTTTTGTGTTTGTGAAAGTTATTTCAGATTAATAAATTACACATTTAAGAGTTTTTTTAATATGATTTTTTTGTGTTTGTGGAAGTTATTTATACAAATAAATTACACATTGATGAGTTTTTTTTACGATGAATTTTTTGTGTTTGTGAAAGTTATTTCAGATTAATAAATTACACATTTACAATTTTTTTTAATACGAATTTTTTTGTGTTTGTGGAAGTTATTTTATACAAATAAATTACACATTTACGATTTTTTACTATGATTTTTTTGTGTTTGTGAAAGTTATTTCAGATTAATAAATTACACATTTACGAGTTTTTTTAACTGCATTTTTTGTGTTTGTGGAAGTTATTTTATACAAATAAATTACACATTTATGAGTTTTTTTTACTATGAATTTTTTGTGTTTGTGAAAGTTATTTCAGATTAATAAATTACACATTTACAATTTTTTTTAATACGAATTTTTTGTGTTTGTGGAAGTTATTTTATACAAATAAATTACACATTTACGATTTTTTACTATGATTTTTTTGTGTTTGTGAAAGTTATTTCAGATTAATAAATTACACATTTACGAGTTTTTTTAACTGCATTTTTTGTGTTTGTGGAAGTTATTTTATACAAATAAATTACACATTTATGAGTTTTTTTTACTATGAATTTTTTGTGTTTGTGAAAGTTATTTTAGATTAATAAATTACACATTTACGAGTTTTTTTACTATGATTTTTTTGTGTTTGTGGAAGTTATTTTATACAAATAAATTACACATTGATGAGTTTTTTTTACTATGAATTTTTTGTGTTTGTGAAAGTTATTTCAGATTAATAAATTACACATTTACAATTTTTTTTAATCCGAATTTTTTTGTGTTTGTGGAAGTTATTTTATACAAATAAATTACACATTTATGAGTTTTTTTTACTACGAATTTTTTTGTGTTTGTGAAAGTTATTTCAGATTAATAAATTACACATTTACGATTTTTTACTATGACTTTTTTGTGTTTGTGGAAGTTATTTTATACAAATAAATTACACATTTATGAGTTTTTTTTACTATGAATTTTTTGTGTTTGTGAAAGTTATTTCAGATTAATAAATTACACATTTAAGAGTTTTTTTAATATGATTTTTTTGTGTTTGTGGAAGTTATTTATACAAATAAATTACACATTGATGAGTTTTTTTTACGATGAATTTTTTGTGTTTGTGAAAGTTATTTCAGATTAATAAATTACACATTTACAATTTTTTTTAATACGAATTTTTTTGTGTTTGTGGAAGTTATTTTATACAAATAAATTACACATTTATGAGTTTTTTACTATGAATTTTTTGTGTTTGTGAAAGTTATTTCAGATTAATAAATTACACATTTACGAGTTTTTTTAACTGCATTTTTTGTGTTTGTGGAAGTTATTTTATACAAATAAATTACACATTTATGAGTTTTTTTTACTATGAATTTTTTGTGTTTGTGAAAGTTATTTCAGATTAATAAATTACACATTTACGAGTTTTTTTAATATGATTTTTTTGTGTTTGTGGAAGTTATATATAGAAATAAATTACACATTGATGAGTTTTTTTTACGATGAATTTTTTGTGTTTGTGAAAGTTATTTCAGATTAATAAATTACACATTTACAATTTTTTTTAATACGAATTTTTTTGTGTTTGTGGAAGTTATTTTATACAAATAAATTACACATTTACGATTTTTTACTATGATTTTTTTGTGTTTGTGAAAGTTATTTCAGATTAATAAATTACACATTTATGAGTTTTTTAAACTTTTTTTTGTGTTTGTGGACTGCATTTTTTGTGTTTGTGGAAGTTATTTTATACAAATAAATTACACATTTATGAGTTTTTTTTACTATGAATTTTTTGTGTTTGTGAAAGTTATTTTAGATTAATAAATTACACATTTACGAGTTTTTTTACTATGATTTTTTTGTGTTTGTGGAAGTTATTTTATACAAATAAATTACACATTGATGAGTTTTTTTTACTATGAATTTTTTGTGTTTGTGAAAGTTATTTCAGATTAATAAATTACACATTTACAATTTTTTTTAATACGAATTTTTTTGTGTTTGTGGAAGTTATTTTATACAAATAAATTACACATTTATGAGTTTTTTACTATGAATTTTTTGTGTTTGTGAAAGTTATTTTAGATTAATAAATTACACATTTACGAGTTTTTTTACTATGATTTTTTTGTGTTTGTGGAAGTTATTTTATACAAATAAATTACACATTTATGAGTTTTTTTTACTATGAATTTTTTGTGTTTGTGAAAGTTATTTCAGATTAATAAATTACACATTTACAATTTTTTTTAATACGAATTTTTTTGTGTTTGTGGAAGTTATTTTATACAAATAAATTACACATTTATGAGTTTTTTTTACTACGAATTTTTTGTGTTTGTGAAAGTTATTTCAGATTAATAAATTACACATTTACGATTTTTTACTATGACTTTTTTGTGTTTGTGGAAGTTATTTTATACAAATAAATTACACATTTATGAGTTTTTTTACTATGAATTTTTTGTGTTTGTGGAAGTTATTTCAGATTAATAAATTACACATTTACGAGTTTTTTTACTATGATTTTTTTGTGTTTGTGGAAGTTATTTTATATAAATAAATTACACATTTATGAGTTTTTTTACTATGAATTTTTTGTGTTTGTGAAAGTTATTTTAGATTAATAAATTACACATTTACGAGTTTTTTTAACTGCATTTTTTGTGTTTGTGGAAGTTATTTTATACAAATAAATTACACATTTATGAGTTTTTTTTACTATGAATTTTTTGTGTTTGTGAAAGTTATTTCAGATTAATAAATTACACATTTACGATTTTTTACTATGATTTTTTTGTGTTTGTGAAAGTTATTTTATACTAATAAATTACACATTTATGAGTTTTTTTACTATGAATTTTTTGTGTTTGTGAAAGTTATTTTATACAAATAAATTACACATTTATGAGTTTTTTTACTATGAATTTTTTGTGTTTGTGAAAGTTATTTTAGATTAATAAATTACACATTTACGAGTTTTTTTACTATGATTTTTTTGTGTTTGTGGAAGTTATTTTATACAAATAAATTACACATTTATGAGTTTTTTTTACTATGAATTTTTTGTGTTTGTGAAAGTTATTTCAGATTAATAAATTACACATTTAAGAGTTTTTTTAATATGATTTTTTTGTGTTTGTGGAAGTTATTTATACAAATAAATTACACATTGATGAGTTTTTTTTACGATGAATTTTTTGTGTTTGTGAAAGTTATTTCAGATTAATAAATTACACATTTACAATTTTTTTTAATACGAATTTTTTTGTGTTTGTGGAAGTTATTTTATACAAATAAATTACACATTTACGATTTTTTACTATGATTTTTTTGTGTTTGTGAAAGTTATTTCAGATTAATAAATTACACATTTACGAGTTTTTTACTATGATTTTTTTGTGTTTGTGAAAGTTATTTTATACTAATAAATTACACATTTATGAGTTTTTTTACTATGAATTTTTTGTGTTTGTGAAAGTTATTTTATACAAATAAATTACACATTTATGATTTTTTTTTACTATGAATTTTTTGTGTTTGTGAAAGTTATTTTAGATTAATAAATTACACATTTACGAGTTTTTTTACTATGATTTTTTTGTGTTTGTGGAAGTTATTTTATACAAATAAATTACACATTTATGAGTTTTTTTTACTATGAATTTTTTGTGTTTGTGAAAGTTATTTCAGATTAATAAATTACACATTTACGAGTTTTTTTAATATGATTTTTTTGTGTTTGTGGAAGTTATTTATACAAATAAATTACACATTGATGAGTTTTTTTTACGATGAATTTTTTGTGTTTGTGAAAGTTATTTCAGATTAATAAATTACACATTTACAATTTTTTTTAATACGAATTTTTTTGTGTTTGTGGAAGTTATTTTATACAAATAAATTACACATTTACGATTTTTTACTATGATTTTTTTGTGTTTGTGAAAGTTATTTCAGATTAATAAATTACACATTTACGAGTTTTTTTAACTGCATTTTTTGTGTTTGTGGAAGTTATTTTATACAAATAAATTACACATTTATGAGTTTTTTTTACTATGAATTTTTTGTGTTTGTGAAAGTTATTTCAGATTAATAAATTACACATTTACGAGTTTTTTTAATATGATTTTTTTGTGTTTGTGGAAGTTATTTATACAAATAAATTACACATTGATGAGTTTTTTTTACGATGAATTTTTTGTGTTTGTGAAAGTTATTTCAGATTAATAAATTACACATTTACGAGTTTTTTTAATACGAATTTTTTTGTGTTTGTGGAAGTTATTTTATACAAATAAATTACACATTTATGAGTTTTTTACTATGATTTTTTTGTGTTTGTGAAAGTTATTTCAGATTAATAAATTACACATTTACGAGTTTTTTTAACTGCATTTTTTGTGTTTGTGGAAGTTATTTTATACAAATAAATTACACATTTATGAGTTTTTTACTATGAATTTTTTGTGTTTGTGAAAGTTATTTCAGATTAATAAATTACACATTTATGAGTTTTTTTAATATGATTTTTTTGTGTTTGTGGAAGTTATTTATACAAATAAATTACACATTGATGAGTTTTTTTTACGATGAATTTTTTGTGTTTGTGAAAGTTATTTCAGATTAATAAATTACACATTTACAATTTTTTTTAATACGAATTTTTTTGTGTTTGTGGAAGTTATTTTATACAAATAAATTACACATTTACGATTTTTTACTATGATTTTTTTGTGTTTGTGAAAGTTATTTCAGATTAATAAATTACACATTTACGAGTTTTTTTAACTGCATTTTTTGTGTTTGTGGAAGTTATTTTATACAAATAAATTACACATTTATGAGTTTTTTTTACTATGAATTTTTTGTGTTTGTGAAAGTTATTTTAGATTAATAAATTACACATTTACGAGTTTTTTTACTATGATTTTTTTGTGTTTGTGGAAGTTATTTTATACAAATAAATTACACATTGATGAGTTTTTTTTACTATGAATTTTTTGTGTTTGTGAAAGTTATTTCAGATTAATAAATTACACATTTACAATTTTTTTTAATACGAATTTTTTTGTGTTTGTGGAAGTTATTTTATACAAATAAATTACACATTTATGAGTTTTTTTTACTGACTTTTTTTTGTGTTTGTGAAAGTTATTTCAGATTAATAAATTACACATTTACGAGTTTTTACTATGACTTTTTTGTGTTTGTGGAAGTTATTTTATACAAATAAATTACACATTTATGAGTTTTTTTTACTATGAATTTTTTGTGTTTGTGAAAGTTATTTCAGATTAATAAATTACACATTTAAGAGTTTTTTTAATATGATTTTTTTGTGTTTGTGGAAGTTATTTATACAAATAAATTACACATTGATGAGTTTTTTTTACTATGAATTTTTTGTGTTTGTGAAAGTTATTTCAGATTAATAAATTACACATTTACAATTTTTTTTAATACGAATTTTTTTGTGTTTGTGGAAGTTATTTTATACAAATAAATTACACATTTACGATTTTTTACTATGATTTTTTTGTGTTTGTGAAAGTTATTTCAGATTAATAAATTACACATTTACGAGTTTTTTTAACTGCATTTTTTGTGTTTGTGGAAGTTATTTTATACAAATAAATTACACATTTATGAGTTTTTTTTACTATGAATTTTTTGTGTTTGTGAAAGTTATTTCAGATTAATAAATTACACATTTACGAGTTTTTTTAATATGATTTTTTTGTGTTTGTGGAAGTTATTTATACAAATAAATTACACATTGATGAGTTTTTTTTACGATGAATTTTTTGTGTTTGTGAAAGTTATTTCAGATTAATAAATTACACATTTACAATTTTTTTTAATACGAATTTTTTTGTGTTTGTGGAAGTTATTTTATACAAATAAATTACACATTTACGATTTTTTACTATGATTTTTTTGTGTTTGTGAAAGTTATTTCAGATTAATAAATTACACATTTACGAGTTTTTTTAACTGCATTTTTTGTGTTTGTGGAAGTTATTTTATACAAATAAATTACACATTTATGAGTTTTTTTTACTATGAATTTTTTGTGTTTGTGAAAGTTATTTTAGATTAATAAATTACACATTTACGAGTTTTTTTACTATGATTTTTTTGTGTTTGTGGAAGTTATTTTATACAAATAAATTACACATTGATGAGTTTTTTTTACTATGAATTTTTTGTGTTTGTGAAAGTTATTTCAGATTAATAAATTACACATTTACAATTTTTTTTAATACGAATTTTTTTGTGTTTGTGGAAGTTATTTTATACAAATAAATTACACATTTACGATTTTTTACTATGATTTTTTTGTGTTTGTGAAAGTTATTTTAGATTAATAAATTACACATTTACGAGTTTTTTTAACTGCATTTTTTGTGTTTGTGGAAGTTATTTTATACAAATAAATTACACATTTATGAGTTTTTTTTACTATGAATTTTTTGTGTTTGTGAAAGTTATTTCAGATTAATAAATTACACATTTACGATTTTTTACTATGACTTTTTTGTGTTTGTGGAAGGTATTTTATACAAATAAATTACACATTTATGAGTTTTTTTTACTATGAATTTTTTGTGTTTGTGAAAGTTATTTCAGATTAATAAATTACACATTTACGAGTTTTTTTAACTGCATTTTTTGTGTTTGTGGAAGTTATTTTATACAAATAAATTACACATTTATGAGTTTTTTTTACTATGAATTTTTTGTGTTTGTGAAAGTTATTTTAGATTAATAAATTACACATTTACGAGTTTTTTTACTATGATTTTTTTGTGTTTGTGGAAGTTATTTTATACAAATAAATTACACATTGATGAGTTTTTTTTACTATGAATTTTTTGTGTTTGTGAAAGTTATTTCAGATTAATAAATTACACATTTACAATTTTTTTTAATACGAATTTTTTTGTGTTTGTGGAAGTTATTTTATACAAATAAATTACACATTTACGATTTTTTTACTATGATTTTTTTGTGTTTGTGAAAGTTATTTCAGATTAATAAATTACACATTTACGAGTTTTTTTAACTGCATTTTTTGTGTTTGTGGAAGTTATTTTATACAAATAAATTACACATTTATGAGTTTTTTTTACTATGAATTTTTTGTGTTTGTGAAAGTTATTTTAGATTAATAAATTACACATTTACGAGTTTTTTTACTATGATTTTTTTGTGTTTGTGGAAGTTATTTTATACAAATAAATTACACATTGATGAGTTTTTTTTACTATGAATTTTTTGTGTTTGTGAAAGTTATTTCAGATTAATAAATTACACATTTACAATTTTTTTTAATACGAATTTTTTTGTGTTTGTGGAAGTTATTTTATACAAATAAATTACACATTTATGAGTTTTTTTTACTACGAATTTTTTTGTGTTTGTGAAAGTTATTTCAGATTAATAAATTACACATTTACGATTTTTTACTATGACTTTTTTGTGTTTGTGGAAGTTATTTTATACAAATAAATTACACATTTATGAGTTTTTTTTACTATGAATTTTTTGTGTTTGTGAAAGTTATTTCAGATTAATAAATTACACATTTACGAGTTTTTTTAACTGCATTTTTTGTGTTTGTGGAAGTTATTTTATACAAATAAATTACACATTTATGAGTTTTTTTTACTATGAATTTTTTGTGTTTGTGAAAGTTATTTTAGATTAATAAATTACACATTTACGAGTTTTTTTACTATGATTTTTTTGTGTTTGTGGAAGTTATTTTATACAAATAAATTACACATTGATGAGTTTTTTTTACTATGAATTTTTTGTGTTTGTGAAAGTTATTTCAGATTAATAAATTACACATTTACAATTTTTTTTAATACGAATTTTTTTGTGTTTGTGGAAGTTATTTTATACAAATAAATTACACATTTATGAGTTTTTTTTACTACGAATTTTTTGTGTTTGTGAAAGTTATTTCAGATTAATAAATTACACATTTACGATTTTTTACTATGACTTTTTTGTGTTTGTGGAAGTTATTTTATACAAATAAATTACACATTGATGAGTTTTTTTTACTATGAATTTTTTGTGTTTGTGAAAGTTATTTCAGATTAATAAATTACACATTTACAATTTTTTTTAATACGAATTTTTTTGTGTTTGTGGAAGTTATTTTATACAAATAAATTACACATTTATGAGTTTTTTTACGATGAATTTTTTGTGTTTGTGAAAGTTATTTTATACAAATAAATTACACATTTATGAGTTTTTTTACTATGAATTTTTTGTGTTTGTGAAAGTTATTTTAGATTAATAAATTACACATTTACGAGTTTTTTTACTGTGATTTTTTTGTGTTTGTGGAAGTTATTTTATACAAATAAATTACACATTTATGAGTTTTTTTACTATGAATTTTTTGTGTTTGTGAAAGTTATTTTAGATTAATAAATTACACATTTACGAGTTTTTTTAACTGCATTTTTTGTGTTTGTGGAAGTTATTTTATACAAATAAATTACACATTTATGAGTTTTTTTTACTATGAATTTTTTGTGTTTGTGAAAGTTATTTCAGATTAATAAATTACACATTTACGATTTTTTACTATGATTTTTTTGTGTTTGTGAAAGTTATTTTATACTAATAAATTACACATTTACAATTTTTTTTAATACGAATTTTTTTGTGTTTGTGGAAGTTATTTTATACAAATAAATTACACATTTATGAGTTTTTTTTACTATGAATTTTTTGTGTTTGTGAAAGTTATTTCAGATTAATAAATTACACATTTACAATTTTTTTTAATACGAATTTTTTTGTGTTTGTGGAAGTTATTTTATACAAATAAATTACACATTTACGATTTTTTTAACTGCATTTTTTGTGTTTGTGGAAGTTATTTTATATTAATAAATTACACATTTACAATTTTTTTTACGACGATTTTTTTGTGTTTGTGGAAGTTATTTTATACAAATAAATTACACATTTATGATTTTTTTTTACTTTATGAATATTTTGTGTTTGTGGAAGTTATTTTATACTAATAAATTACACATTAACGATTTTTTACTATGATTTTTTGTGTTTATGGGAGTTATTTTATATTAATGAATTACACATATACAATTTTTTTTCACTACGAATTTTTTTGTTTGTGGAAGTTATTTTATATTAATAAATTACACATTTACGAGTTTTTTTTACTTTACGATTTTTTTGTGTTTGTGAAAGTTATTTTAGATTAATAAATTACACATTTGCACACAGATTGCAGATATTCTCACACAAATAATGCTGACACAAATCTCCATATATAATTATTTATTTAATTTTTGAGCCTACAAATACTTTTTGTACTAGCAGTTGATGCTTTAATTTTACAGATTGCACTTTTGCAAAATATTTATTTATCTATTGAGTTTCCAAACCTTTTTTGATCTTGTGCAAGTTATTATATAGTTAAAGATTACATATTTACACACAGATTGTAGATATTCTCCCACAAATAACACTGACACAAATCTATCTCCATATAAAAATGCCAGAAATTGAGACACAGTTTGACATTGTGTCATTTTTGCATCATGTATCAGTGAATATTTGTGCAGAAAATTAACACTTATGAAGTCATTTCCAAAACCAGCTGACACAGGTGAGTGCAGGATGAGAGGTTCATAGGTTTCGTTTCCCTGACTGCCATCACCGCCTCTCCTGCGTCAGTGTACAAATGTCCCACAGCAGGAATCCTCCCTTGAACGCACCTTTTCTTGCTTGTCTCATGTCAAAGTCCATCTGGACCTTTGACCACCAAAATCTAATCAGTTCATCATTGAGCCCAAGTGAACGTTTGTGCCAAATTTGAATGAACTCCTAAAGGTATTCTTGAGATATCATGTTCATAAAAATGAGACAGACAAGGACACACTGATCTTTGACCTGTAACCACCAAAATCTAAGCAGGTCATCGTTGAATCCACATGAACATTTGTGCCAAAATTGAGGAAATACCCTCAAGGTGGGTTAGATATGATGATATGGACAGTAGATGTCTTGATTTCCAATAAAGGAAATACTGATAATAGGTAGTGTGACAAGAAAAGATGTAGTGCTTGACATTGTTTTTTTTTTTTTTGTCACTGTGACCTTTGACCACCAAATCTCATTAGTTCATCACTGAGTCCAAGGGAACGTTTGTGCCAAATTTTAAGAAATTCCCTCAAGGCAAGATATCGCATTCTCAAGAATGAGACAGACGAGGTCACAGCGACCTTGGCCTTTGATCCATGACCACTTAAATTTAATCAGTTAGTCCTTGAGTCCAGATGGACATTTGTGCCAAATTTAAAGAAATTCCCTGTAGGTGCTTTTGAGATATCACATCCACGAGAATGAGACAGACAAGGTCACACTGATCTTTGACCGATACCATCAAAATCTAATCAGGTCATTGTTGAGTCCACCTGAATGTTTGTGCCAAAATTGAGGAAATACCCTCAAGGTGGGTTAGATATGGAGATATGGTGCTTTGTTTTTTTGGGCCTCCACAGTCACCAGATCTCAGTCCAATAGAGCACCTTTGGGATGTGGTGGAACGGGAGATTCTCATCATGGACCAACTGTGTGATGTCATCATGTCAATATGGACCAAAATCTCCGAGGAATGTTTCAAGCACCTTGTTGAATCTGTGACACCAAGAATTAAAGAGGGGGTCCCACCTGGTACCTAATAAAGTGGCCGCTGAGTGTATATGCTATATATATATTTCTAATGGTCATAAGAAGATGTTCTGAAGCGTCAGAGAGCCAGAAACTGATCTGTAGAGTTGTTCTTGTTGTTTAATGCAGCAGAGAAAATACAAAACAAATGTTAATCAACAACAATTTACACCCGAGCCTGTTAGTCAACTCACCAACACATCATAAAACACGTAATAATACTGATATCCATGCATATATATGAGTAAATGGTCCAAATTAAATAATGTACAGCACATTCATGATTGTTCATATACATGCACAAACCAGATGTAAATATCTAGAGCACACAGGCGGCATCAAGGTCGTGTTTCTCAGTTTGGAAACTGCACTCTGGCGCCACCTGGTGGCACAAATAAATAACATTTCTTAATATATATGTGAAGGACATCATTACCCAGAAACCTTTGGGTCTGACAGTTGTCACTAAAAGGACCGTTTATGTGTTTAAAACTGCTTCACCACACGCTTCACATTATTGTTGACCATTTTCCCACTGCATTCGATCACTGCTTTCAGTCCATGCTAGAAACATTCTGTGAGAAAATCAACTTGACACACGCTTGAAATATGTTCAGGATCGCAGCGAACACTGTGACATCCACAGAATGGTCTTTATTAGTGATAATGTGACATAAAAGTCACATGTTCAAGCTCCAGTGTGGAGGATTTAGGGGGATATATGGGCAGAAATGGAGTATATTACATTTTCTTTCGAGTATGATGACCTGAAAATAAGATTCATTCATACAGTAGGTGTCTTGATTTCCAGTGAACGAGAACAGTTTTCCTGACAATAGGTAAAGATGTATTGCTTGTTATTGTTTTGCTTTGGGGTTTGACCACCAAAATCTAATCAGTTCATCATTGAGTCCAAGTGAACGTTTGTGCCAAATTTGAAGGAACTCCCTAAAGGTATTCTTGAGATATCATGTTCACAAAACTGCAACAGACAAGGACACACTGATCTTTGACCTGTAACCACCAAAATCTAAGCAGGTCATCGTTGAGTCCAAGTGAACATTTGTGCCAAAATGGAGGAAATTAGGTAGTGTGACAAGAAAAGATGTAGTGCTTGACTTTGCTTTGTTTATTTTTGGGTCACAGTGACCTTTGACCACCAAAATCTCATCAGTTCATCATTGAGTCCAAATGAATGTTTGTGCCAAATTTGAAGGAACTCCCTAAAGGTATTCTTGAGATATCATGTTCACAAAAATGCGACAGATGAGGTCACACAGACCTTGACCTTTGAACACCAAAATCTAACCAATTAATCACTGAGTCCAAGGGAACATTTGTGCCAAATTTTAAGAAATTCCCTCAAGGCAAGATAACGCATTCACATGAATGAGACAGACGAGGTCACAGCGACCTTGGCCTGAAATAAGATTCACTGTGTTTTTGTTAATTTAGAAACACTCAGTAGTTTTTTTAAAATATGAAATTGTTTTTTCTTTAACGTGAAACTGCTTTATTCAGTGTTTTTACCAGTTTAAATCACTTGGTCTGTTTGTTCGGATAAAAACCTCCTGAACGTCTCCAACATGCCAAACAGCATGGAAGAAACATTGACTTTAAACTTGAAACTGCTTTATTGAGTGTTTTTACCCCTTTTAACTTCAACGGCCATTTATTTTAGAGAGGAAGAGACCTCTGTGGATAATTCGGCTTCTGGTAAAAACCTCCTGAACATCTGGATCTTAAGTTATCAGAGTAAATGGGTAAGCTAGCGATCTGTCTCTGACGTGCCAGTGACCACAGAAAAATCACAGATTTTTAACATGAAACCACTTAATTCAGTGTTTTTACCAGGTCCACTTGTTTTGGTAAAACCATCAGCTGGTTGCAGTCCCCAATGGCCACCACTAGATGCCACTAAATCCCCTTAAATCTCACACACTGTACCTTAAATGCAGGTACTGTGTTGCAATGCGTCTCAGTCAACTACAGCTATCTACAGTGTCCCTCAGCGCACCGTCACATCTCCTCCTCAAGATCAGAACCGCAGCTCACCACAAATGCAACAACATGACGTTTTGCTCGCACCACTCATTTCAACATCTGTTTATCTTTGTTGCTGGTGGAAACAATTTAAAATCAGAACGTCACTTCATGAAGATTTCAAATCTCTTGAAGTGAAAAAATATGAATGTAAAGCTTTTTTGTCTCCTCCAGAGGAGATGAAACAATCAAACTGCTCGATGGCCTGACCTTGCTTTCTGCAGGGAAGCAAACCAAAGTGCACCAAACAACTCGGATGGACATTCTGTTCACTGCAGAATCACACAAACGTGCGACTGTGGCACTCGTGGACGTCCTGTTCCAACAGCAGAACAAAGACTTTTGGGTCAGAAACCCCCGTGAAGCACAACAACAGTCAGGACATCTGCACTCGGCTCCGAATCCAGATCAAACCTCCCTCTGAGATCACAGTTCCTGCCCTCACGTTGTAATTGGCTGATGGATCCAAAACTCTCCTGGCTGTTTGTGCACTATTTTACACTCCAGTGATGACTGAGAAACAACCCAGAGATTAAAGCTGCAGCAGCATAACATTATTTGTTTTTCACCACCTATAAACCCAGCCCAGTCATGTTCCTGCAAACCATGAATACTTTACATGTGTGTGTTTCATACATATCGTTTCTAAAGTGAGCTGACTCATCTGGAGGTGGAGGGGATGGTGGACGGTGTGACACCTGCCAAGCTGCAGAACACTGTTAAAGACCAGCAAACAACAAAACCAGTTGCTTTGAAGCGACTCACTGCTGCGTTTCCGGCAGCACTATCCCGAGATAGTGCCATGAAACGTGGTTCGGTTTGAACCAAGACATCACTGCATTTCCTACTGGTATAGTGCCACAAAAAATAGCTGTTTTTACTGTGACATCAGTGCATTTCCTGCCAGGAGAGTGCCGATAAAAGCAGTTGTTTTTTACTGAGAAATCACTGCATGTAGTGTGCTGCCGGAGAGGTGCTACTAAAAACAACTGATTGTTATTAAGACATTGCTGCATTTCCAACTGGTATGGTGCCACAAAAAGCAGTTGTTTTTAACAAGACATCCCTGCATTTCCTGTCAGGATAGTGTCACAAAATGCAGTTGTTGTTTTTTTTTTTACAGAGAAATTAATGCATTTACTACTGGAGAGGTGCCACAAAAAAACGGCTGTTTTTTACCAAGACACCCCTGCATTCCCTGAAGGGATAGCGCCACGAAATGTGTTTGTGTTTTACTGAGACATTGCTGCATTTCAACTAGTATAGTGCCTCAAAAGTGGCTGTTCTTACCAAGACATCACTGCATTTCCTGCCGCAACAGTGCCACAAAAACGGGGTAATTTAAGCCCAAACATGACTTTTCCTAACCATAACCAAGTGGAATTTGTGCCTAAACCTAACCACATGTAAACCACAGCGTTGTTGTAGCATAAAGTATCTGCTACAAAATAACACACACATGTGATGTATTAGTCGTTTACAGAAATACCATCATATTTTCTGGCAACAGGTCTGAACACACTCTACAGGTGAATACTGCCTTCAGCTGCAGTCCTTCTAATGTCCACTAGATGCTGCTCCACTCTATATACATCACTATAACCAAGGAAAATGACTCTGTGACACCTTTATCTTCCAGTGTGGCTGCGTTTGTATGAGCAGGTCCTCATCTTGTTTGCAGGATCATCGCCTCACTCTACATACTCGTGACATGATGAGGGAGGGCAGGGACGCCATCTCAGAGTTACAACATTGCTGACAACTTTCCCTCCATCTCGTCTTGAGAACAAATCACAGCGAGGAGTTTGCAAACAAGCTTTGGGGCAGAGAAGGCCGATGTGTCGGCTGAGAGTCATTAGGTTCGTGTTTTTCAAAATAAAGGCGCACGTGGAAGACGCCCTGCAGGGTTTGTTCTGGTCAGGGCTCAAATCAGGACACGTTTTCATAAGACAGGAGGACAGGAAGCAGCAGGAGTCTGTTCATCAAATAGTTTTTAAATATATCTGCTTCCATGAGTTTTCATTGTTGAAACAGACTCTTAACTGAGTCTTAGCGACATGTATGATACACAAGTGTCGCACTGTTGCCTGCGTGCTTTGTGTCCACCAGGAGGATTAAAGGATTACCAACTAGTAGGGTGGGTAGGTTTAAAAAAATGCAATATCAGTATCAGTACCCTTAAAATGATACTGATACCAACAGATTTCTTGATTTGATACCTTTGTCTACTTCTGTCAATGCCCATCAAATGAATGGCACCTTTCTGTTACGTAAAATACCACCAGACGCCTAAGTTACTTGGCTACGTTTAAAAAAAACTTCACAAGTATGTCACATGACAGGTTAGGTTAGGGTTTGGGTTTCACATGTATGCCATGGCGATGTGGAAAAGTTTAGCTCCTCTGCTTGGAGGGCCAGGATTTGATCCCCAAGCAAAGGGTAGACCACCAGACCTGAGGACCAAGGAAGAGGCATGTTTGATGGGGTGACTAAGTAGGCGGGGTCTCTGTTGAATCTGTGGTCGTAGTGGAGGTGATAGCGGGTTATGGTAGAGTTGTGATGGCTTGGCTGTGGGAGGCCGGTAGAAAAACTTCACGAGTAGGGTTAGGGTTATGGTTGAGGTGTGTTGCATTGTTGCATAAACCTATGAAAAGTAAACTACAACTCGTATGTGACCTACAGAATCATGAGCCAGTTATTCATGTGTCCAGTGTGTTGACAGAAGTAAAGCAGGAAGTCGTATAAAGAGCAAAAGTCTGCGTAAACAGGCAGGCTAGGGTGGTGGATGGGGCACAAAACACTTTCCCATGGAGACCGGTGTTTGGAATTGTGATACCAAGAGAATTTTGTAAATTGTAACCTACGTAACTTCACGTTAAGCACTTAATGTCATTCGAGGGGTGCTAATTTATAGATATCAGAGTCCTGCGTTGGGTCAGGTAACCCGCAAGAAGTTGTGTAAGACACAGGTAAAAACGAACTACACGCAGGCGTGCAGCTGGTGAGAACCAAAATATGTGGTTTCTTGTATGATTGCTAATCATACTGATACTTGAGAGTGTGACGATATTGTGACAATGTTCCCTCATAGAACGGTTTGTTTGATATCCTATGAAACAGCGCCCCATGAATGGTGTTACGTCCTTAAAGGGATAGTGCACCCAAAAATGAAAATTCAGCCATTATCTACTCACCCGTATGACGAGGGAGGCTCAGGTGAAGTTTTAGAGTCCTCACATCACTTGCGGAGATCCAAGGGGAGAGGAGGTAGCAACACAACTCCACCTAATGGAGGCTGATTCAAACGTCCAAAAACACATAATTGAAACCACAAAATATCTCCATACTGCTCGTCCGTAGTGATCCAAGTGTCCTGAAGCCCCGAAATAAAAAGCTGTAGAGCTACAGGCTACAATGAGGCTAAAAACAGAGTTCAAGTGACGTTTTTCCAAACAACTTTTTATGTCGGGGCTTCAGGACACTTGGATCACTACGGACGAGCAGTATGGAGATATTTTGTGGTTTCAATTATGTGTTTTTGGACGTTTGAATCTGGGGCGCCGTCAGCCTCCATTAGGTGGAGTTGTGTTGCTACCTCCTCTCCCCTTGGATCTCTGCAAGTGATGTGAGGACTCTAAAACGTCACCTGAGCCTCCCTCGGCATATGGGTGAGTAGGTAATGGCTGAATTTTCATTTTTGGGTGCACTATCCCTTTAACATACAGAGGTTAGGTTTGGGGGAAAAAAACATGGTAAGGATGAACCTTAAAATGACTTTGAGTTCACTCAAGTACGAACAAGCACATCCAGGGGTAAAGTCCACGTTTTTGTGACCCACCCAAGAGTAGACGTGAATTCCTGCCAAGTGGCATGAATTAAGCAGCGAGAATGAAGCGAGTAGCACGATTCCACGTGAAACTCTCATTTGCAAGAGCTGAAAAATCTGAACTTCAGCAAACAATTCACGCCTTGATAGCCAATCAACTCAGAGATTTCATGTGCATATGGAGCAAGGCAACACAAAATATTCTAGCGTTCAAATTTGCACAAGTAACCTGACGCGAAAATTCAAATTGCAGACTTTCACCCAAGACCTTCCCCTGGAGTCGTGTGTTTCAGATCCCTGTGAACTTTGAGTCACTTAAGGTACGTCCTTTTCATGTGTCTTTTCCTAAACCTAACCTCCATAAGTCTATGCTTATTATGTACGTTAGGAATGTGACATCATTCGTGGGGTACAAATTCGTAGGATTTCATAAGAACTGTTCTTTGAGTATACGTTGCTACTGCAAACCTCACTTGTCATCCTGATGTGCTGCCCCCCCCCCACTGTTCATGGTCTGAATTGCACCTTGTGGGTATGTAATGTCACCGTAACGTCTAAACGTAATGCTCACTGCTTTTCATTTTTCACAAGTTGATCCTTCAGAGTGATATCAGCTGTTCCTATCATGTTCTGTCTGATATCTAGTTGTTGTTCTTGTATAAATGCACAAAGTATAAAACTAAAACCAACTTTTAAGAGTCCAGTCCTTGAGAATAAATCTCTTCCACAGGCGGGACGTCACTGGGTCTATAGGTTTTTAACAAATAGAGCTTTACTTTCAACCTTAAGTCCTGCAGACGCCGGGGTTCCCTCAGGAGCAGCCGCAGTGGTCTACCACCATGGACGGGATCTTCCCGTAGATAATCTGCTCCTTGCGGTTGAAGTAGAGCATGTTGATGGGTGACATCTTGGTGGGCGTGCAGCAGGGCCCCGCCGTGCCCCGCGGGTTGGCCTTGTTCACCAGGTGTGCGTGCGGGTACTGCTGCAGGTGCATGAACTCACACTCCCCCGAGCAGTAGTTGGCCCGGTAGCGTTTGGGCGCGATGATCCAGTCCCAGCCGAATTCCTCAAAGTCAACGGTGAGTGGGTAGCGGCAGCAGCGGGTCTCCGCAGACTCCTCGTCGCAGTTGAGGCCCGAGTCGCGGCGGGATCTCTTGGGGCTGTCGAGGATCTTCACTTCGATGAACGGTTGCTGGAAAGGAAATGAAAATGGTCATGCAACAAAGCACCTGCGTCCAACCTGTCGCAGTTCTGTCAAGCACAAATATCAAGGAAAATCTGCAAGTCTACAGAACTGGCAGGCAAAACGCTCAACGTCACAGCTTTACCCGGTGGAATTGTCCCTGTTGGTTGCCACACGTTCTGGTTTTTCTAGGGATGTTCTCTTTTTTGTCTCGGAAAATGGCTATTCTCATCAGGCCACTAATGGCATTGCCAAAGCAAAGCATGAAGATCAGATCTTCAGTAAACTACCAGTGTTGTTTTGAAGTTGTGAGTTAATAGGTTGATTTGTGGTTCACTCACCAGTCCTTCCTCTCCAGGCTCTGCTGACGTGACGGCCAAATCTTCTCCATTGGAGTCGTAGGCGTTGATCTCAATCCCGTAGTTTGTCTCCGGTTGGCGCAGCCAAGCCTGCAGCAGAGGCTTGATGTCAATGCTCTGCCAGGAACTGGCACCGGCGTCAGTGTCGATCTTCAGCGAGCGGACTCTGACTCTGGTGCTGTTTCCTTCCTTGCCAAGTTTGAGGCGGGAGATCTGCAGGAAGACGGTGGTGACCATGTCGGCCGGCCGCAGGTGAACCCACAGCTGAGCGCGCAGGATGTTTTTGGGTTGGATCTTCGGACTGAGGCTGAACACGCAGCAGGAGGACAACTCATCCTGGGTGATCGCGTTAGCTGGAAGAAATCAGTTAAATGTTTAATTATCTGAGTTCACACAGAACAGACGGAACATTTAGCTTTGGTGTGATGAACTGATGTGATCATCCAACATGTTTTAAAACTCCCAAGTGAATGTTTGTGCCAAATTTGAAGAAATTCCATTGAGGCGTTCCTGAGATATTGTGCTTACAAGGATTGGACCGACGTTCATACAGACATATAACATAGAGATAAGAAAGCCAAGGCGTTCTTTGTGCACACAGTAAGTTTAAAAGCCTCAGCTTACCTTGTGTCACTCTACATTGAAATCCAGTGCTTAGACAGTGACTTGCAGCGTTAAACACTGACGAAAAAGACGTCCTTTAACGTCAGCATGAGACGCGGCACGTTGCCATTATAGTTTACGCGCCAGGAAACATTGAAACATTTTTTCCTAAACCCAACCTTGTGCTTTTGTCAAAACGTCAACTCGCAGTGCTGCACAGATGTAGTGCTTTTATTTTGAAAGAGACTGTATACAAACTGTACATTTCCTGTGAAAACAAAAGTGTATTTTGAAAACAGACAATGCACGTAACAGGCTGAAGTTGACACAGCGTCCCAGAACGTCAACAACCAACACACCCAGGGTACCTTGGACGTCATATGTGGACGTGGAAAGTCCATGAGCAAAACGAGTTGCTTGAAAATGTGTTGTCTCATCAAGAGTTGAAGGTCGGCTCCAGAATAAAAGCATTTTAAAGGAATTCCATTGAAGCGTTCCTGCGATATTGTGTTCACAAGGATGGAACGTCTCATCTTTCCGCTAAAAAATCAGATCGATCAGCTGATCCTGGACAGCAAAATGTGGGATTTTAAAATCAAATCGAACAACTGGGCCCAGAATATTGAGTCCTGATGTTCTGATAACCCCACGACTTTTCCTCGGCTGCCTCACATGAGCACCCGGGAAACAATAATCTAATGATCACATAATTATCATAACAGAGTTTCTATTTTGCACCACCCAAAAATATCAACTATGAATGGTTGGTCTCTGGCATATGTCCTCAGACCTTCAGCTCCGTCATCGTCCAGGTCAGTTAGACTATGATCGTCATTCGGTGGCCACTGGTTATTATGAGTTCCTCAGTTTGTAGAGGATTCTGGCATTCGCAGTCGGCACCAGACCAGTCAGACCAGAGCGAATGAGGGAAGATGTTTAGGTTGAAAATAGAAGTACTGGTTAGTCCTTCGACAGGACCTGGAAGCCGTTTATGGAGATTTTGAGTAAGGCTTCCATTCACTCAATTTTATTTTATTTTTTAAATTTCTATTTATAATTTAATTGAATTTATTTTTAATGTCATTTTATATCATTATTTATTCTATTTTATTTATTTATTTATTTCCCTTACCTTATTACTATTATCATTTTCTATTTTAAAGTTGTAACATGATTTATTAAATAAAGGGAGAAGTGCTAAATTTGAAAGATGAAGGTCATATTTTGAAATTGTGTCATTTTAGCTGAAATAGAAAATTGCGATTAAATCTTTATTTATTTATTCTTAAAAAATAAAATAAATAAAAAATTAAAAAATATATATTTTTTAATAATATTCATATGTGCCTGCTCATTTGAACTTAATTTAATTTTCACTTAATAAAACTGGATTGTGTGACTTAATTAAGACTTAAAATAAAAACAGTTACACAGCAAAAGGTTGTTGGATAATAAATATCCATCATATTTCGAGTGCTGGTGTAAAAGTTCAGTGCTTGTTATTAATTTCCCAAGATTTAAAAAAGGTGACATTACACTACAAAAAAGTGATTCTATTCTGTGTTCAGTGGCTTACATGGTCGTTTGCGCAAAAATTGTGACCGTTTTCAGCGCGCACAAACTTTACGCATAAGATTTACGCACGGAACACGCGTTTCTCTTTTTACACGCGCCTCTGACAGAGATGCAAAACACACAAAAACACTGTCAAACTGTAAAAGAGATTTGGTGTACTTACGCTTGGTGGCCATGGTGATGATGGTCTCCGTCGTGGCGTGGTCCTCGTCCTCCACCCGCGGGTCGTACTGGTCCAAGAGCTGCGTCAGAGGCGGCGCTTTGGGCAGCAGCTGGCGGATCATGTCCCGGCTGATGTTGGGAGCCTGCTCGAGCCGCAGGATGCTGAGGATCTGGGACTTGATGCTGTGGAGCCTCATCTGCTTGCTGTGCTCCCGGAAGTCGCAGGCCGAGCACTGCTCTCCGCTCTCCGCCAGCAGCTTGGAGGTCTGGTTCATCTCCATGGAGAGGCTGGCGGAGAAGAAGACGGACAGGCCGAGGAAGAGGAGCATCCTGGAGGGAAGAAGAGGTCAGTGTGGTGACGCTGTCTGATATGGATCTATCCCCGGGCCTCTGCACTTTATGATTGGCTGATAGGAGGAACCGTTTTTTTTTAATCGGAGGGGAGATTTAAAGAGGTAGCGGATTAAAGACGAGTCTGGGATCTGATGGGTCTTTATTCTATAATCTGTTTGATATGAGTCACAAAAAACTTTATGCGTTTTATTTTATAATTACATTTCTGAGCAGTAGATGGGTATTATCCTCCTGAAACCCAAAGGTGAGAGGTGACTAGATCTATTCGTGTTTGACAGGCTACTCTCATTACTAGTTACCTTCATTTGAAAGTAATAAGTTACTTAACAATATGGTACAGTATGGTATGGTTTGCAGCCAAGTGTGAAGCGTTCGTGATGAGAGTCAGCACCTCCAAATCTGAGGTCATGGGGTCATGGTTCTCTCCTGGAAACCGGTGGACTGCCGGGTTGGGGGAGAGTTACTCCCTCAAGCGAGGGAGTTCAAGTATCTCGGGGTCTCGTTCACGAGTGAGGGTAGAATGGAGCGTGAGATGGATCGGCGGTTTGGCACGCCGGTCTGTCTTGGTGAAGAGGGAGCTTTCGATTTACTGGTCCATCTCCGTCCCAACCCTCACCTATGGTCATGAGCTCTGGGTAGTGACTGAAAGAGTGAGGTCACAGATACAAGCAGCCGAAATGAGTTTCCTCTGTAGGGTGTCTGGGCTCAGCCTTAGAGATAGCGGGAGGAGCTCGGAGTAGAGCCGCTGCTTCTTCGCATTGCAAGGGGTCAGTTGAGGTGGCTCCTTATCTCCGCTGCTTTCTTTATAATGGCTTCTGGAGATACTTATTTCTTTTGACGCTCTGGATCAGTGTGGATGAATGAAAAATGAAAACAATAAACACATTATTTCGTGTGGTAACACGTAATGTGACATTGTGAATGTAAGCCTAAAGTTTAAAGGTCCTTATTTCAGTGCTCCAAACTGCACTGACAAACCACTGAACAGGAGCTGCGCTTCTTCTACCGCCTCTCCCTCAAAACTTGCTAAATGGCGCCTCTTGGTGGCTGAAACCATGCAGCACGTTCACAAACATCACCTCTGCATAACGTCCTACATCATGTATCAAAATCCAATTACAGCAGGACATTTGAAATGAGATCATCGCCTGCATACAAAGAAATTGTTGAATTAAATTACACCTAAGAATGCAGTGACAGTTAACAGGAGGAAACAGATGTATTTTTCTGAAATGTTTTGTCACCTGTATTTTACGATTTGTGGCGTAAAACGATCTTTTACAAACTCAATTGCCCATTAATGCATCCTAAAAAAAAAACCACATACAATACATGAAAAACAGGTGAAAACATCAAGTTCACATCCTGCTGTTTAAATTTTACAACATGCTATCCTATGACTTTTTTTTTACATACTCAACTGTGACTCTGTTTGACAAACAACACCATGATTTCTTTTACATACTCCGCTGAGTTTTTTTTAAAACATTTAATGACATACGATACTCTGACTATTTTTGAGACTTTCTGATGATAAAAAAAAAAAAGACACTATAGTATGACATTTATATGACTTTATGGCATACTACACCATGGCTTTTTAATGAAGTTTTTAAGGCATACAATATTATAACTATTAAATGATTTTTTTAATTAATATTTTTAATTTAATGGCATACTACAAAATGTATAATAATTTGAAAAAAACAAACAATTCTTTTAATGACATACTATGGCTTTTCCATGGCATTTTAAATCAACTGATTTATTTGTCAAACACAATCAAATAAAGCAAATGTCAAGAGTAACAGGCTCCGTGAAACACAGTGGAAGTGACAGGTTGAATAGAAACATAAGAATACAAACACACAGCAGTGAAATGATAGTCTCATCCCAGGACGACTACAGAGAGCTGTTACCAAAGTAGATATGATGGTCATGCAAATCTGTGGTTGACAGTGCAGGTATTGCAATGTAAGGTGATGGTTTTTTTTTGTAGAAGGTGCTTAAATGTGAAAAGAGCACAAAAGGTGAAATATAAGATGCAAACCAGGTGAAAATATCTCAAGAAAATAGCTTGAGCTGTTTAAGGGCTGCTGGGAGAGCCTGAGGTTGAAAGTTTGATCCTTTGATCCGGGCCAGGGAAATTTTAAAGTCATTTAATTTGTTTTCAATTCGTTAAAGTCAATGATATTTCAATTCAATTCAAGAGAACTTTATTTATTCTGAAGGAAATTCTTGTGCCAGAGAACACTTCAGATTACAGTAATACTAAGTACTAAATATCTGACAAAATATACAAATATAGAAGATAGAAGTGTTTTCAAGGAGCAGACGCAAAAAAAAAAAACACTGCCTAATGGGGTGACAAAAGGAGTGTGATAAGTACAGGACGTGAGGGCTGACATGTAGGGTGAGAGCATTTCCTGTCTTCATAAGGACAGGTGTGGGCAATCAGTGCGTCTTTGTCTGAATCCTGGTAGACGTGTGGTCGGACTGCTCGGTGTGTGCAGGTAAGGGAGGTCTGTGGAGAAACACTGCTTGTGTGGTTTGATTTGAAACCTAATGAAGTTTCTCATGCTAAGTTGTAGTGACACTGTGTCCTGATTGATCCTGATGTATGCTCTGTGGCCGCACATTGGAGAGGTAGGTAGAAACTACTGTGACAAGTGACCATGATATTGAAGAATAACATATAAGTAGTAATGTGCATCATATAAAGCAATAGTGCACCTAATGTAGGTGAATACTGTTGTCCTGTACTTCTACCTGCCCAGGTCCTTTGTTGTTTGTCCGATCATCTGCCCATGTTCCCTTACTTCCCTTACTTGCACCAGTCTTTGAGTTTATCCATGAAACAATCTCTGAAATCAAACCTTAATAATGACATTTACTCTCACACCTTCAAATGTTTCATCTCCACATGTGAATATTTTGATCCTGCTCTCATCAGCAGTGTCTAAAAAAATTTGGCAGAAGACTGACTCACTCACCTCAATTCACCCTGTCGCCTGGAGAGCAGGACACGGCGCTACGCCATACACACCTGTCTGCCTAACTGCCACTCCACCTGAGGGTGTTGGCTGCCTTTCCAGACTGCATGCAATAGAAAGGAGCCTCTACCATGAACAATAACATTATCTTATATACCTTTAATGTCCTTTATCCTCCATTCATTCAAAAACTCAGTTTTAAAACAGGAAGTCTCTGACTCACTTCAGAGCTGCTTGAAAACACAAATACAACAGACGACATTCAGTTCATGTCTTCATAATATTTTATTTCATATAAGAGCAAAAATGCAGAGTTAAACGTTTTCATGGCTGGACGGCAGGTCGAGTTTCACACAAGACGTGGTCGTCAGTGAATCTGCAGCCTGGAACACAAAACAACAGTTCAGCAAGAAGACAAGACAAAGACACAGGAAGATGTTCGGAGCTCCGTCTTGACGTGTGACACCTTAAGATGAATCAAAGTCCAGAGTTGTGAATCGAGTTTTCTTTCTAAGCTTGTTTGATTTTAAGAAGTAGAAATGTGCACCACATAAAGTTACTCTGAACTTTTTGTTGGGGAACACAAAGATATGAGTCAGCTGTAAAAATGCAGCAGTGAAGCCTTCGGTCTCAAATTGTGACGCAGTTTATTTCATTTCCTCACAAAGGGACAACCAATCACACCTTATAAAAGAATGCATCACACCCAGCAACAGGGTCGACCGCACCTCCTCACTGAGGTCACACTCCAGCCAGCCTATGGCATTTTACATTGTATAAATTAGCCTAGCAATGAGCAGAGATTTCCTCTGCTCATATGAAGCCAGGATAAATCACACACAAGACTTAGGGTACAGAGTTGGTTACGTGGACACAAAGACTATACCCTAGGTACCACGACAATTCAACATACAAGTCCTGCTTAAATGTTTTCCAACCGAGCCCCGCCCACTTCAAACAAACTTAAAAGAGGCCGATATGAAATAAATAAAACTGCTGCAGAAGATATTTTGTTCATGTTCATGTAAGAGCTTGTCACTTAGAATGAGAAGCTGATTTAGAGAAAAGGGTTTAATTAACTTTGTATCTCACCTGTATTCACCTCTCTAGCAGTGTCTTCGTCCACGTCCGCGACCACGCCCATGGCCATGGCCATGCTTGCGCCCGCCTTTTTTGTGATGACCGCCATGCCCGTCATCGCTGCCGCTGCCGCAGCTTCCATGGCTGCCACCACTGTGGTCACGGCCGCGGCTTCCGCTACGATGAGGGCTGTGGTCACGGCCGCGGCTTCCGCTACGATGAGGGCTGTGGTCACAGTCACGGCTTCCGCTACGATGAGGGCTGTGGTCACGGTTACGGCCTCTGCTACGACGAGGGCTGTGGTCACGGTCACGGCTTCCGCTACGATGAGGGCTGTGGTCACGGTCGCGGCTTCCGCTACGATGAGGGCTGTGGTCACGGTCACGGCCACGGCGATCCAGGCTGCCTCTGTCCCTGCACTGATCCTGGTCTCAGTCATGGCTGTGGCTGCTCCTGCGCTGACCACGGTCACGATCAGGACTGCATCGTCTCTGGTGGTCATCGTGATCACCTCCATGGCGATCTTCTCTTCTCTGGAAATCGTCTATTCCATGGTGATCATCTGTATCCTGCCTGCCTCCAGGCCCATGGCCCCCGTCGCCACCCCCAGAGCAGTCCTGCCCCTTTGTCGCGGGGCCTTGGAAGAAGCCAGCAAGTGGGTCTTCTGTTGGTTTAGAAGAAAAAGCCAAATAAATAAATCTGTTTCAATAAAGCACAAACACATACAACAACCATACAAGAGAGAATGGACAGAGGAAGAGATCTCACGTTGACCGTCCCATTGATTTTGAAAAAAGGCCATTTTGTGTCGGCGGTGTTCGTCTCGGTGGCAGATGATCTCTTTAATGTCTCAGCACTGAATGAAAGAAAACAGGGAGGTGCCGTTTAATGTTAAGTTGAACCAGTCGGACTGGGAAATTAAAGGCACGGCAAACAACAGTGCATTAATAAAATTAGTTCAACCTATAAGTTTGGGAAAGACTTTTAACATGCTGCAGAACTTTATTAAAGGTGTCATTTTAGTTTTTAAAGCAACAGCTGGTTTGTTTTTTTGTCTACTTTTCTGCATAAAGGAGGCGAGTTTTCCATTCGGCTGATCACTCCTCAGCAGCTGTTCTAGATTAAACTGGAAATAGAAAATATTCCAGACACAATATGTCGCTGCCTTGATAGGAAACTAATCAATGTAACCTTCTTTTCTTTGATTAAATCTCAAAATCTACAGTAGAAGTCTCAGATCTGAACCCCTTTCCTCGTGTAAAACTCAAACTAAGGAGAGAAGAAAAATCGATGTACTTACATGAGATGAATCTCAGTCAGCGACTGAACCTGTGAGCTGACAGATGATGCACTGTAATTAATGAGCGTTGTCTCTCACAGCTGCATTCGTGTCGCATCACATCATCATATGAGGCAGGTGGAGAGAGGCGTTGTAAAGTATTTGCCAGTTTGAACCTCAGCCAAACAAAACCTGTCACCTGTTTGTCTGTATCTAAAGGGAGGAATCAATGAATGTATGTGTTGTCTTTCTTAATCCAAATGTTTTTCCATTTGCAGGCAGCCATGATGAGGGAGTTCAGAAAAACATATGCATCTCAAGAAATTAGAAACCAGTAAAATAGTTCAAGATTTCTTATTTCTTATTCTCTCTTATTTCAGAAAATGAGAAAGTTGTATATATTCTGGACTTGGTCCGGTGCTTAAGGTCTGGTAATTGACGCGGCCCGTCTAAAACCTTCCACTTTGTCCCCTGATGAAGTCCTTTGTTGTGTTGGCAGTGTGTTTTGGGTCATTGTCTTGCTGCATGATGAAGTTCCCCCTGATTAGTTTGGATGCGTTTCTCTGTAAATTAGCCGACAAAATGTCTCTGTAGACTTCTGAATTCATTGTTGCATGCATCATCAATAAAGGTTAGTGAACCTGTTACCGAAGTAGCCATGCAAGTCCAAGCCATGACACTTCCTCCACTATGCTGCACAGATGAGCCTGTATGTCCTGGATCATGAGCAAATCGGGTCTTTCTCCACATGTTGGCATTTCCATCACTGTGGTAATAGTCTACATTCACTGAATGTTGAGTCTGTAGGCAAACCCCGGAGATCTCGCCTCCGGAAGAAGAGCGGAAGAGCCCTGGTTTCTGGTTGTAGGCTGTTTGTGAGCCGGCTGCAGTTGTTGCCAGGTTAAACGGTCCGTGCAGTGAACTAACGAGGCGGAACATAATTGGCGTCACTGCAAACTCTGAATCCATCGCACTGGTTCAGCATATTTACTTATATATAAACTGAAGTTGGAAACAGCAATTCGCCTCCTCCGCCCAAATCAAACCAGAATGCCAAAAAATCGTGGGTCTGCCCCCAGAGGCTATATCGCCGTCTGCTGGAAGTCAGATACCAAATACAGCCGATGGGTTCCGAGAATGCTGTGGTAGAGGTTAATCTTGGTCTCATCAGTCCGTTGCTCTCCCCCTTCCTCTTCCTCCTCTGCATAGACTGGACCATGACGCAAGTAACCAGCAATAACCGAACCAGCATACAATGGAACTTGACTGAACAATTAGAAGACCTGGATTGTGCAGACAATTTAGCACTCCTAGCAAATACCTCCCAACAGATGCAGGAAAAATCATACAATCTAGAGATATCTGCTTCTTCACTCGGACTCAAAATCAACTCATCAAAAACCAAGGTAATGCGCATCAACAACAAGAACAACTCTCCATAAATCATGGATCAAAATCAGTTTGAGGAGGTAGATAGGTAGGTAAATAAAATCTGGAAAGCAAAAAACATATCACTCAAAACAAGATTGCACATCTTCAACTCAAATGTCAAATCCACCCTACTCTACGGATCAGAAACCTGGAAGATGACCACCAACATCCGCAACAAACTCCAGACATTCTTCAACCGCTGCCTCTGACGCCTCCTTGGAATCTACTGGCCCAACACCATCTCTAATGTGAACTTGTGGGATCTCACTAAGCAAGAACCATTAGAAAGCCAAATCAAGAGGAGAAAATGGAATTGGATCGGCCACACACTCAGAAGACCAAACACCTCCATTATAAAACATGCACAAACATGGAACCCGCAAGGCAACAACTGACTAAGAGGGCACAAGACCGAAGAGGAGAATATGGAATTGGAGGAGTTTCGTCAATGGCCTGTGTCATCAGTCCATCAAACTTTGTCCCAGAACTTTTGTGGCTCATCTCTGTACTTTCTTGCAAATTCCAATCTGGCCCTCTGGTTCTTACTGCTCATGGGTGGTTTGCGTCTTGTGGTATGGCCTCTATATTTCTCCTCTCGCAGTCTTCTTCAAACAGTGGATTGTGATACCTTCACCCCTGCCCTATGGATGTTAGTGGTGAGTAACTGGTTTGCTGACCATGGCGTTACTGTGCTTGATTGGCCGGCCAACTCTCCTGACCTGAACCCCACAGAGAATCTATGGCGTATTGTCAAGAGGAAGATGAGAAACACCAGACCCAACAATACAGACAAGCTGAAGGCTGCCACAGGTTGATGGTATCTGTGTCACGCCGCACTGATGCAGTAATTTGTGCAACAGGAGCCCCGACCAAGTATTGAGTGCGTAAATGAACATACTTTTGAGAAGGCTGATATTTTTTTGTATTATAAATCATTTTTAATTGGTCTTATGTCATATTCTAATATTTTGAGGTACTGTATTTTTTATTTTCGTGAGCTGTAAGCCGTAATCATCAAAATTAAAATTAAAAAAAGGCTTGACATATTTCACTGTCACTTCAGATTTTTTGAGATGCACCTGTGAATCTGGCAGGAGTCCATCTTTTCCTGAATAACTGACTCGCCAGTGATGGAAAGTAACAGAGTACACTTACAAGCACTGTACTTCAGTAGCATTTTGAGGCACTTGCACTTTACTTCAAAGAACAGTGTGTCAGATTTAGGCGGTTTGGTGACATCTAGTGGTGAGGTTTGCAGATTGCAACCAGCTAAAACTTCTGGTTGGATTTTCTTCAATGATCACTGTTTGAGAGATTTTTATCAGGACCAGAATTATCCACAGAGGTCTCTTCCTCTCTTCCTACAGACAAAATTGTTGCGCCAAAAAATACTGGACAGTTCCTACTATCAGGCTTGAACCTCACTATCTGCGTTGCCAATTTCCCATCTCCAAAATGTTCCTAAGCATGTGTCTGTTTTCACTTTTCCATGGGAATTAGCGTACGCCTCTTTCAGGCCTCATTTTGTGCATATGCAATGTGATTAAAAAACGCTAAAACACTGATTAAAGCAGTTTCATGTTAAAAGAAATCTATTTTCCAACGCTCTCATTTTGGAGGGGCCCAGGGGCGCAGGCAGGCCAGTGAGACAGGGGCCCCATAGAGAGAGTGGGCCCTCCAGCAATATGTTGGGTGGAGAATGGGTCCTTATGAGTGACTGCCAACTGGGAAATGCATTTGCGGTCAAAGACGAACTCTCATTAAATTAAAGACAGTGCCATTTGTTAAATATGCCCTTGAAAAAAAGCAAACCCAGCTATGTAATGATGATTGTTGGGTAATATGTATGTTGATGTTATCCACTGTCAAGTCTTTTATCATGTGACGAGATGATACATGCACAACAGCATGCACCAGGGTCCACTGCAACTACCCTACGCCACTGGAAGGAGTGGTTCCTTCTTTCAGTGTCCTCTCCAAACGAGTGACTGCACAGAGAATGAGGAGAACAATTTTAAAGCTGCAGTTGCTGTGTTTTGCCACTTGGTGGCAGCAGAGTTGCGTTTTCACACATCCAGAACACAGAAGAGCTGAACAGGCTTCAACCTGTGGGGAGGGCTCACCTTGTTTTAACATCTTCCACGAGTTGTCTTCATCTATGATAGACAGATACATGTGATTCATGGACTGCAGGGGCGTAGCCATCATTTCAGAAGTGAGGGGGGTGCATTCCCTTGAATGTTTTTTTTAAATATTCTCCTCCATTCTATTGCATTTCTTCTGAGCAGTTAAAGAACCAAATCAAAAAACCACAAACAACGGATGACCAGAAAAATAGGTCTTCCTCTGCGGTCGGTAGCACCTGGGTTCCTCCTGGTGCAGAGGGCCCTAAAACTGACAGGGTTCTGGGTTATTATTATAAGAAAAGAAATTGGTTGGATAATGACAAGGTCAGAGGTCATAGTTAGCTGAGAGTACATGGAGCAACTTCTTTGACTTTAAAAACAGAAAAACTAAACCATAAAAATGCCCAGGTAAATCCCGGGTAAACACAGGCTGCCAGGTGATGACTCAACAGCCTGGCGCAACCTTCTCCAGCCCAGCAAGAGCTGCTGACGGTTGCTACGGAGACAGCTCAGCTCGGGGGGACCCTGGGGCCAGCTCTGAGGACGCCTCGGCCGTTTGAGGACGCCGTCTCCCGGGTGACAAGAAATGCAAAAAGAGACACAACGGAGGAGAAGAAAGGAGGGCTGACTGAAGCTGTCAGCACTGTGACTTCTCCTGCAGGCTCACGACAGATTCCAATATTGTACCTGTTGTTTAGTTTAAAAGCTGATTTCTCTTGTTTTGTCAGAGAATACACCAAAAAACAAAAGAGAAATGTAAAACTTTACTAAACTTAAAAAAAAGAGAAAATTAATTTGAATACGTTTTTTAAATTAAAAAAATTAAATCGAATTAAGTTGAACTAAATTTAAAAAATTAAGTTGAATCAAACTGAATTAAATTGAATCAGATTAAGTTGAATTAAAAAAACATTTAAATTGAATTACATTTAAAAAATCTAAAATTTAATTAAATTAAATTAAATAAGATTTATATTTATTTCCTTAAAACTTTTTCTTCTTCACAACTTGTTAAAATTTCAAGTCAAATATATTGATTTATTGTAACATATCAGATAATATGACCTACATTGAAATGATATGTTCACAATTGAGACTTGAATCACAAATTCAGCCTCACAAGTCGTCATGGTGATATTGTAATTTAAAATGATGTGATAATAAGTAAGAATCACGCCATCTGTTGACTTAATAAATCATATTTATTACTTTTATGCAGTGAAAAAATGAGCTCTCTCTCCTGACACTTGTTTAACAAACCAAAAGCGGACTGACAGATAAATGTCTGACAGATGTTTCCAGGAACTCTGGTCGTGTTTCAGCTCGTTCCTCCGCACAGAGTTTCAGTGTTTGAAGCAAACAATGGGCCGGCTTGTTGTCGTCCGCGTGAGGAGTGAATTTATCAGCAAGACAAAGACACAGTTTATCATGTAATCAACGGCTCTGTTCTGACTGGAAACACAAAGAGTGGAGGGGAGGTCAGAGGTGAGGGAGGCCGCTGGAGGCAGTCATCCGGGGAATTCAGCTCACTGTGGAGATTATTCATATCATATTCACAAGATATACCTGCTCTGTCATAATGTTGTCTGGCTGATTCAAATCTAACAGGCTACATTAGATACAAATGTACAAAATGAGAAATGTTTATTCTGTATCTTCATGATCTCTGCTTCCACTTAAAATTAAATAACTAAAATCAATCATATCTGTTACAATAGTTTTTACCTTCCTGGAATTTACTTTTATCTCACTCTGCAGTTTTTGTTTAGAAAAGAGTCTTAAAAAATGTTCAGAGTTGCAAAGTGCACCAGACTAGGAATAAAATGTTTGGTTTTTACCGCGACATCACTGCATTTCCTGCCTGGATAATGACATTAAAACGGATCATTCTCATCGCTGCGTTTCTTGCCCGGATAGTGCCGTGAAAAACAGTTGTTTTTCCAGAGATGTCACTGTATTTCCTGCCAGGGTCTTGTCTCAAAAGGCGGCTGATTTTTGCCAAGAAATCGCTGCATTTCCTGCCAGGATAGTGCCATAAAAGCGGTTGTTTTTTTTACAAAGACATCCCTGTGTTTCCTGCCAGAATGGTACCAGAAAAGGCAACTGGTTTTTGCGGAGACATTGATGCATTTACTGCCTAGATAGTGCCACGAAAAATGGTTGTGTTACACAAAGACATCGCTGCGTCTCATGCCAGGATAGTGCTAGAAAAGGTGACTGGTTTTTGCAAAGACATTGCTGCGTTTCCTGCTGGGATAGTGGCATGAGTGCAGTGCCTCACATCCATTAACAGAGCAACACTGCACTCTGCTGGACATAAATGTCCAGAGGTCAGACAGAGAATGTTTTTACGGCTTTAATGAGAGTTTGCTGCATTTCCTGCTGCGAAAGTGCCGTTCAAGGTGATTATTTTTTACCAAGATGTTGTTGTGTTTTCGGCTGGGATAGTGGCCTTAAAAATTGTTGGTTTTTTTTAAATGTTGCTGCAGATTGCGCCCCACAATCGGTATTTTAAGCCCAAACATGATCTTTTCCCAACTGTAACCAAGTGTTTTTTGCCCCTAAACCTAATCACATCTTAACTACAGTATTGTTGAAAAATAAAATGTCAGTGATCCTCTACATACTAACATGCAAATGTAGCATATCAATAGATTGCAGGAAAGTACAATGGTAACATTTATTTTATAGGTTGCTGCGATCAGGTTGCTGTCTTATTTGCACACAGTTCAGTGTTTTCAGGGAGTTTTATCAAATGTAGGATTATTTTTCATCTTCTATATGTTATATTTGTTCATACCTAATCAGCCCAATACCCAGTTTGACCTACTTCAGTTGCACCAAAAACAAACCAAACACCAGCCAAGTTTCCATCCAAATCTGGCTGAAGTTTTGAGAAAAACACATCCAACTTCACCAGTGAAAAGAACATCTTCATTAACATGCACAGCCATCCGCTTCCTCTGAAACAGGCCTTTGTGTCCCAGCAGACGCCCCGAACACGTCGCAGAGAAGCAGAGCCGAATCAAAGAGAGATGGTATACGATTCACGACCAACAGACAGAGATGCAGAGGGAACTGTTCGACCAGAGGTGCTTGGCAAAGCCCCTCTGCTCGTCATGTTTAACTTGTTTCAAAAGCATCTGTGTATTGTGAACATAACAGAGCACAATACGAATTAAAAATTGTAATTCCTAATAATGACGAGCAACATGGAAAATCTATCAAAGAGATTTTGTGACGTTGGGTGATCTGACCTCTTAAAATAAACTCAGTTCCTTCAACACTGGAAACAACGCAGCTGGTAACAAGAGAAGAACTATCTTACCTCAGAGCTCCTCATGTACCTTCCTTCCTCTTCTTCCCAGATGTCGTCCACTGAGGCTGCGCATCTACAAGAGTGTGACAAATAAAAGCACCTGTCTTATCATGCAACAAAAGTCAGCATTATTACTGGAATGTGGTGAACTGCATCATGTTGATGAATAAGAAGACAAAGACAAACCTGAAGTTCACTTGTTCCAGAGCGTTTATACATCAGTCCACGTGCAGTGATCTTAAGAATGAAACATAAAATAAAGTCTCAAACCATGTTGCACACAGTCAAACCAACCTAAATTATCTTATAGATCAAAGTGTTTAGACTAAACTGTCTTCATCAGGGTATAAAGTGCATTCTGGCACACACACTGTGTCACATGATCTCTTGATGACTGTTCAGTTACACACCTGTCCCCAATGTGTTTTGATGACTCTTCAGATGAGAGGTGCAGTCAGTCAGAGTATCTGTGATACATTTTTGGGCTGCCGGCCTGCACTGTTGACTTTTACACTCAGTAAGCTGGATAGTTGTGGCTTTTTATTCTTATGTGACGACTTGCCCTGTCCTTAAAGAGCACCTAATTTTTTACAATCACTTACAGGTAGTGCAGCACTCCCTATTTTTTCTTTCTTTGTCACAGAATTGTATGCCATTAAAAACTTCAAAGTGTAGTATGCAAATATGTCAAAATATAGTATGTCATAAAAACTTTCATAAAAATGTCAGTGTAGTTTGCCATCAAAAAACTTAGTATGGCATCAAAAATAATGTCATTGTACAATGTCATAGTATGTCTTAAAAACTTTCATAAAAATGTCATAGTGTAGTATGCCATAAGTACTTTAATGTAAAGAAAACGTCATAGTATGTCATCAAAATATCATAGTGAAGTATGCCAAAGAAAAATTCAGAGTATTTACAGTATACTGTAAAAAAGTTCATGGAATATTTTGCCATAAAATAAAAATAAAATAAAATAAAATACAAAACAAAAAATATTTCAGTGTAATATTAAATTTAAAAAAATCATAGTATATATATTATGCCATAAAAAAAAAATCATCACAATGTCATACTGTACTGTGACATAAAAACTTTCAGATGGCATAAAATCTTTAATAAAAAAATGTTGTAGTATGGTATGTTATAAAAACTTTAATAAAAATATCACAGTGTAGTATACCAAAGAAAAATTCAGAGTATTTTATACTATGCCATAAAAAAGTTCATGTTATAGTTTGCTATCAAAAAAAACAAAACAAAATAAAAAAATTCAGTGTAATATCCAATAAAAGAAATCATAGTATTTATGGTATTCCATTAAAAAACTGTCATAATGTTGTATGCCATAAAAAATTCATCACAATGTCATACTATATTGTGCCATAAAAAACAACATTTTATTCATATTTGTTAGACATTTTATTACAAAAATGTCAGACATTAAATTGATAATGTTTCGGTCATGGTATAGAATGCCATAAAAAAAAAGTGCCATAAAGAATGTCAAAACTTAGTATGGTGGTACAGCTTTAAGAGATGTCATACGCGGTAAAAGTGTCATAGTGTCAAGTGTCATCCAGCTGACATAGTGTGAAGTCCATGGGACGGTGCATTGATACAGGGGCCCTGTGATTGTGCTCAAAATACTTAATCAATTCATGGATAGACCAATATGTTTTGACTTAAGGGTCTTCATGCAGAGTATAAACTGCATTCAGGGGACACACACTTAAGGTGGGCGTTACCAACATGTCATGTGACCTGTGTCACATGATCTCTTGGTGGCTTAAGTTGCACACCAGTCCCCAGTGTATTTGGATGAAGACTCTTTGGTTGAAACGTGTTGGTCTATCCTTGAATTAATAATGTCAGTTTTACTTGTGTGTTATCATCTTTTATTGGTCTATTACTGTATGTTCTGATTTCAGTTCTTTTATTTATTGAAATGTATTTTCTCTTAAAATGGTCTACTTTGAGTATTTAATTTTTTCTTTTATCAGCTCTGACTCAGATGTCTTTGTATCCTTTCCTTTTCGTCCGTCATTGTAATTATTATTTTATGAGGCTTTTTTTAACGGATTTGATTCATGTTTATGGTCAGTTGCTGGCTTTGTTCTGTGCCTGCAAATTCTACCTCGCACTTTGTGATTCCACCTGGAATTAAATATTATATATAAGTAAAGTCTTGTAGCTTGTTTGCTTTTTGGTAAAATATTCAGTAGGAATTCATAACAAAATATGCTATAAAATATAAATTCTACAAAAAACATAAAAAAAACATTCAATTAAATTAATATTTCCTTATTCTATTTGGTATTTTTGTCATATACACGTATGCAGTGATGATTTCTGGGTAATAATGTTGTTTAATATCAAGTCTCTATTTGATCATGTGACAAGACCATAAGATTATATGGTAGCTAGTTTACTGTGGGTGGCCTGTTGGAACTATACACTAGTGTAGCATCTCAAAAAAGCCATTGTGAAAAACATCATAGTCATAGTATAGCACGTTGAAAAAAATATATTTAGAAGTGATTGGGTAGTATCTAAAAAATTTTAAAAAGTCATCATTTGTATGTTGGAAAAAAAAAGTCAAAAAATAGTTCACACCAAAATGGAGCAAATGAACAGGTTTTGATACTGAGGCAAAAGTTCAAGAAAGAAACATGAATCAATAAAAACAGATGAACAAATGAATGATTGTTGTGTTTTTTCCCCCTCTCCCTTTATTACATTTTTTTTTTAGTTCTTCGGGACCTTATGCAACAGTCATGGTATTTTCTGTTTGGTCGTAGAACCATAATTTCTGTTTATCACTGGTTACTTTAATTTCTGTTTGGTTGTCTGACCTTATTTTACATTCAACATTTTAATTAAGTTGGCCGTAAATGATCTTAATTTCTGTTCGGTCTTATGACGTCTTATTTCAGTTTGGTCCCTAATTCCAAGGCTGAGGTTCAAGAAAAAAGATGAATGAATAAAAACAGATAAACGAATGAATGACTGAGACTCGTGTTGTGTTTTCCAAACACCCTTCATTTGTAGTAACTTTAATCTACCAACAATCACCGTTTGAATGTTCACATTCACAGCAGGATTTTCCTTCAACTGGATCTTAAAACCTTCTGTCTTTCAGCTGAAACCTCTTTTTACTTCATGTTACTGAAACAGAAATTCTGAAACTCAGAAATTCAAAACTGGACAATAGAAGATTGGAAAAAAAGTTGCCTGGTCTGATGAGTCTGGATTTCTGCTGCCACATTCAGATGGCAGGGTCAGAATTTGGTGTAAACAACATGAAAGCATGAATCCATGCTGCCTTGTATCAACGGTTCAGGCTGCTGCTGGTGGTGTAATGGTGTAACCCACCCGTCTTTCCCAAGAGTGCTGCCTCGGCCCTACAAACAAAAGAAGCAAACAAAAATACACTGCTGGGCCTGACTCCCTAAACTAAACATAAACAGGAGAAAACAGTTTAAACAAAAATGGCAGTTCATCCCCATGGCTTCGTGTGAAGTAACATATACAATGCAGTGCTATTTACAATATATACAAGCAGGGTTAGCGCAGAGCTAACACACACACACTGAAAGACCTATACAATAAACAATAAGGCCAGACACTGACACAAGGCCCGGCATGAAGCAACACAGATAACAAAAATGAAATAGCAACCACACAACAAACACACAGTGTAACGACGATCAGAAGGCCGAGGAGGAAAGCAACCTGCCAGCAGTGTTGACCCTCGCCTCGGCCTCATCACGTCTGACCCAGTGTCGGCCAATCCTCAAAAGAAACGAGAACTTTCATTCTCCAAAAACATCACTGCTGCCACACATGATACAAGATATACAATAAAAAATACAGCTGGCCATAACACATAAGAAAAATGATTAAATACGATAAACTGTGTGTCTGTACCTGGTGAAACATAAAGGGCCGCATCTACTAAGATCCCAGTTTGCGTGTACTAATTTGCATGTGCAATCTAGAATTTTGCGTGTGGGGCTGAACCGCGGTTTGCGGGTGATTTACTAAGAGTGATTGCGTAAATGACAACAGGCGCAAACGTGTTGGAGACACCCTATTTAAATGAGGGTTTTGCATGTTTAATGGTTTGCAGCATGGCTAGTTTGGAGAGAAAGTGCAAAGTGAAATTCGACCCTATAATACAAATAACTCTGTTCAGATAAAACCTACAAGCTTCTCTTCCTATGACCTTTCCTAAAAATGTGTCTTGTATGTTTTCTGAAGCCTAAAAGTTACAAAAATGAAACACACTAGACTTCTGAGCATTTATACCTCCGAATGCGGCAGTGGTCACACAGACCGCTGCTGAAAATTATACATTTTGATACATACAGGTAGGCTGCTATACATACTGCAAAACTCTGTAAAAGTACACCAAAGCATACATTTTCATTTCCAAATATTTATTTGAAAACAAAACCATTCATACAGTCAATAAAAAAACATTTTGTTAATAATAAAAAACAAATGTAATCTCAACAGTGACCGCGCCAGCCGGCGGGACTGTGGCTGAACCACTTCAAATGTTCATTCATTCATTCATCAATACAAAAAGTTTCCACTAATTATTTCGGTGTTTATTTCTTTTATTCTTAAGTTTTTTTTAATTAAAATGCGTAATATAGCCAACAATATTACAGAACAACAGCAGCAAAAAAAAAAAAAAAAAAAATGGAGAGGTTGTCAGTCCTATTCTATGGTCTGTAATATTTTTTATTTTATCATAATTTCTTGGAAATTACTCAAAAATGCATTTTTTGTGTGCTTCTGAGCACACGGGCAGCATAAACAATGAAGCTACATAGGGGCGCTGTAATCCTAGCGGTTCTAGTGTTAATGATTGTTTCCTCATTCATTCCAAAAATGTTCACATGAAGGTGAAAAATGTGTTCTCTGCATCTTCTTTCATCGTTTTGATGTCTCCTTCTTGCAACAATAACCGCAGCCATGTGTGCGCAATTACACATATACCGTTTGCACCTCCCTTTGACACCTGTTAAATGTAGACACAGTTTCTATGTGCAAATTTGCTTTCAGGTTTGATAAAACACTTTGCGTGTCCTAAATTAATATATTTACATTTTCTCCTCCCAGCACACGCACAATTGCACATAAACGCCCCATATTGCATATTCATTGCAGCAAACGTACTAACTGGATGCAGACGCGCTATTTTGCACCTTTGAAAGACGCAACCCTTAGTGCGCACAGTTAGCAAATCAGTTTGTACATTTTTTTGCGTGTGCAATGACTTTGCACACATTTTTATACACACAAACCTTGAGTAGATCTGGCCCTAAATGCAAACTAATCACCTGTGAAACACAATCCTGTCCCCAAAGGGAAGCAGACATGTGATGCTCTCCTGTAAGAAGCTGTTCTTCCTCAGGGTCACAGTGGATCTGAGGTGACGACTACAGCAGCAGGTGCTGAAGAAGCTACAAGTCCAGAGAACAAGTCTCCACCAACTTTACTCAAGAGGGACCAAGTCAAGTCATCCTGGATTTCATGGGAGAGGGAGAGTAGCTGCTGGACAAGATTTCCGTTCAGTCTGCAGATAAAAATGCATGAATATATGTTAAAGTAAATTATTATTTTGCATCTTCATTAATTAGTATGTTTCTGAGGCTTAGGAAAGACTTAATTGATTGTTAGAGGGCCATCATGGAGCAGCAGTGGAATGAGACCCTGAGCAGGAACACAGAGCTCAGTCAGATCTAACCGCCTGACTGTCCAGTATCTCAGCAGGGACGCCAAACTACTTACAACCCTCAACAATACTGTCTGATGGTTGGGCTGTCTGAGGCGAGAGAGAAAGTTCTTCAATAGTCACCGAACAGGCAACTGTTCCTCTTCTTACCCATCGACACATTAGAAAGACCATGTCATTTGAAAGCCTGAAAATCAAAGAGAATGTTTAAAAGTTGTGAAATAAATTATGTTCATCAATAACTGGATTTTCAAATCAGACAAGATGGTGTTATAAGAACAAAAGCCAGTAATTATATAAATCTCTGGAAAAACTGTGGATCACATCTGAAACACAACAACATGGATAAAGTGTAAAAAAAAGCAGAGGTAATATACACTGCTCAAAGAAGTGAAGGGAACACTTTATGGTCACAGTCTAACAGGAAGTCAGTTAAACTTCAGGGATATCAATCTGTCCATTTAGGAAGCACAAGTGATTGTGAATCAGTTTCAGCTGCTTTGGTGCAAATCAAAGTGACAACAGGTGCAATGGAGAGGCAAAAGCAAGACAACCCCCAAAAAGGGAATGATTTTACATGTGGTGTCCACAGACAGTTGCTCTCTCCTCATCCTTCCTCACTGATTCTTCGACAGTTTGGTCTTCTGCTAGTGTCCTTGTCACTACTGGTAGCATGAGGCCATACCTGCAGCCCAATCAGGTTGATACCAGATACCAGGAGACCGGCCGTTACACTGGGAAAGCTGGACAGGGCCGTAGAAGGGCATCGACCCAGCAGCAGGACCGCTATCTGCTCCTTTGTGTGAGGAGGAACAGGAGGAGCACTGCCAGAGCCCTACAACATGACCTCCAGCAGGCTACTGGTGTGCATGTTTCTGACCACACTGTCAGAAACAGACTCCATGAGGGTGGCATGAGGGCCCCACGTCCTCTAGTGGGACCTGTGCTCACAGCCCAGCACCGTGCAGCTCCACTGGAATTGGCCCACCACAGTGCCCTGAGCCTGGAGACACCGTAGTGAACTTTAAGCTGCCTGTAACATCATCCAGCATGACCGGTTTGGCGGTGGGTCAGTGATGGTCTGGACAGACCTCCATGTAATAGCCAATGGTACCCTGACTGCTGTTAGGTCCCAGGATGAAATCCTCAGAGCGACTGTCAGACCTGGGTTCCTCTAGGTGCAGCAGACCCTGGGTTCCTACTGGTGCAGTGGTTCCTGGGTTCCTACTGGTGCAGGGTTCCTCCTGGTGCAGAGGGCCCTGGGTTCCTCCTGGTGCAGAGGGCCCTGGGTTCCTCCTGGTGCAGAGGGCCCTGGGTTCCTCCTGGTGCAGTGGGCCCTGGATTCCTCCTGGTGCAGAGGGCCCTGGGTTCCTCCTGGTGCAGAGGGCCCTGGGTTCCTCCTGGTGCAGAGGGCCCTGGGTTCCTCCTGGTGCAGAGGGCCCTTGGTTCCTCCTGGTGCAGAGGGCCCTGGGTTCCTCCTGGTGCAGTGGGCCCTGGATTCCTCCTGGTGCAGAGGGCCCTGGATTCCTCCTGGTGCAGAGGGCCCTGGGTTCCTCCTGGTGCAGAGGGCCCTGGGTTCCTCCTGGTGCAGAGGGCCCTGGGTTCCTCCTGGTGCAGAGGGCCCTTGGTTCCTCCTGGTGCAGAGGGCCCTGGGTTCCTCCTGGTGCAGTGGGCCCTGGATTCCTCCTGGTGCAGAGGGCCCTGGGTTCCTCCTGGTGCAGAGGGCCCTGGGTTCCTCCTGGTGCAGAGGGCCCTGGGTTCCTCCTGGTGCAGAGGGCCCTTGGTTCCTCCTGGTGCAGAGGGCCCTGGGTTCCTCCTGGTGCAGTGGGCCCTGGATTCCTCCTGGTGCAGGACAATGCCCGGCCTCATGTGTCCAGAGTGTGTAGGCAGCTCCTGGATGATGAAGGCATTGATGCCATTGACTGGCCCATCCATCCACTTGTTCCTCTGACCTAAATCCAACTGAGCACCTATGGGACGTTATGTATCGGTGCATCTGACACCACAAAGTAGCACCACAGACCGTCCAGCAGCTCACTGATGCCCTGATCCAGGTCTGGGAGGAGAGCTCCCAGGACACCATCCGTGGACTCATCAGGAGCATGCCCAGCCATTGTCGGGAGGTCATACAGGCACATGGGGGCCGTACACATTACTGACATTACAATTACTTACTTTGATATTCAGTGCGATTTTGAATCCAGCCCTCAGTGGGTTGATGATTTTAGTTGCCATTGACTGTTATGTCATTTTGTTCTCAACAAATTATACAATGTACATCAGTAAAGACTTTACTTTTTTTGAGCAGTGAACAAGATATAGTGCATTAAAGGCCATCTCATGTACAAAGTCTTTCACTGAGGATGAAATTTAGAGAAAGCACATTCAACAGAATAAAACAGTTAAACTGTGTTATTGATTGCGACAATGTTATACTATATTAAAATAATGTGTATTGGTAAATAATTACTCAGCAGAAAAATGGCAAGTATATTTATCTACATTGTATAAATTTGTAAATGACTAATTTCAAAATGCTGGTGATTGTGAGCTGACAAACTTCTGATATAAGCCATACATGATTACTAAATAAACAGGATTTGTCTGTCTTACCTGAGCTGTGAGATATAAGGCAGACACTGTAGGAAGCTCCTCATTTCACTCTCATCATGTGACCAGCCTGTCAGCTCCACTTGTTTCTTCTCTGACTGGGGTTTCAGCACTTCCAGGAGGATGGAGGTCTTTCTCTCTGAGAGGTTTAAGGACCAGACTGCAGGAGGTAACTGGAAAACTGGCATCAGTTTTGGAATGACACTTGAACCCCTTTCACTCTTGACATGTTGATAAAAATCAAGGATGTTATTTAAGTCAGTGTGAACAGAAAACAATGACAGGAGTCCATTCACTAAACCATGAAAGCGCTCTCCTTCGTGAAGTGTTGCTTTCAGGCATCAATCCAGTAACAGCCGCTTTTCTTCCTTCTCCAGCGCCCCATGGCTTTGCTTCTGGTCCTGTAATCCTGGATCTCTGTAGGACTTTCTGAAGCTGCATGATAACAGGGAGATGTATCCAACAATGCATGTAAAACTGTATCAAAAAAAAAATACAGTTGTGAACACATACAATGCTAACACTGTGCTGATGTTAGACATGAAGTGCAATTGTAGTGTTTCTTTTTCCATATCTTAAGCAGAATTGAGAAGACTGTGATAAGCCTCAATGTGTGAAACTCAGTTAATTTAAAAAAACACGCAAAAGCCACTGTTCACAATTTCTAGTCATTGAATAAGACAGGTAATGTATAAAAATGTAAAAGGACAAATGCACGCATGTTGAATGTTGTTGATTGATGTTTTTGTTGGAAAAAAAAAAAGGACCAAGAACTTTAAAAGTCTCCGGTTTCTTAAGACAGACCATCAAATGCTCTGACATGAATGAAGACTGACAATTTTTATTTTATTTTGAGATGCTAGCTACTTTTCCAGTATGCAAATATGATAGCTTGCTTTGGTAAAAGCCACTGATGTCTCTGCATGTTTTAGAAGTTGTGATGCACTTGTCTGATGAGAAGAGTGGAAATAAGTTTTAATCATTCGCACACAATGCATTGCTCTGATAATAAGATTGCTGAAGATCGAAATTGACACTGTAGAAATGGAATCTAAAAGAACGACAAAGCTAACAGAGTTATGGATGGATGGATGGATGGATGGCATTAAATGGTCATTAGGCAAGCTAAACTCTTGCACAAAAACACCAAGGGGAGCCCAGAGGCAGGTGATAGGAGTCTTAAATATTACCTCCACTTGCACAAAGATGAACCAAGTCACCCTCAAACAGCACAACAAAAAACAGCACTGATTTCTCAAATGGGCCTAGAGACTAGAGTTTCTTAAATTGAAGTGTAAAAAAAGATTTGACGGCAGGTACCAAACAATGAGGGACTGCTACACTGGCGCTGGACCCCATAGGATACCCACAGAGATCCTATTTCCATGCTTTGACAGGTCCGAGCCAATTCTGATCCAAAGAGGCCAACCGTGGATCAGATTTGGCTCTGGGGTAAAAGCACATCTCACAGATGCTCAATCAGATTGGGATCTGGGGACTATGGGGGCCAGGTTGACGCCTTGGGCTCTTTGTCACGTTCCTGGTGCCATTCCTATGCAGTTTTTGTTGTGTTGCATAGCGCATTATCTTGCTGGAGGGACCACTGCCATCAGGGAATGCTGATCCCATGAGGAAGTGTACTTGGTCCCAACAGTGTTTGGGTGGGTGATGCATGTCAAGTAGCGTCTACTAAATGCCAGGACCCAGGGTTTCCCTGCAAATCACTGCATTGTAAGGAGTCAATGAATGTAATTCCCTTCACCTGTCAGTGGTTTTGATATTGTGGCGATGTATTTTAGGAGTTCTAATAATTATATGATAAAAAAAATTACAACTATTAAAGACACTGCAGCTAAATTGTTGTATGGATAGTCAGTTGTGTCTAAAACGTGAAGTCCTGAAATTTTATGTGGTAGTCCCAGTAAAATTTGTTCTGAAAGTGTACTAAAGTGGCACATCACATGACCTGGTCAAGCTATGTTTTCGATTAAGAACACGATCACATTGGTATACTTAACTGTAAAATGAAATTTGCAGGAAAACCCTTATGAGTACAGACCCATGGTCCTGATATCCCACATGATAAAGATCCTGGACAGACTGATACAGTCCCATGTCAGGCCCCTTGTCAGACCAGTGATGCAGCCCCTGCTATCATCTACCTGGTACACTGGGCTTATTCCCGTCTGGACAAGGCTGGAAGGAAGATGACGATTATGCTTTTGTATGCTTTCCAAAAACTTTCACCCTCTGCTGTTGGGTGACAAGCTCAGGGCAATGAAGGTTAACACTCCACTTGTTTTACGGATAATGGATTACCCTACCGGAAAGCTATTGTTTGTGTTGGGAACCTTGAAAAATCCAGGCCACCCAGACCAAAAGAAAAAAAAAGATGAACTTCATGTGGAATCAACATCATGCAAAAACAGAAGCTACATACCTGAGTGAGCTGATATATGGCAAAGCATGAAAGAGGGACTTGTACAGACTCTGGCAGGCAGGAGTTTCCCTCTCCCAGTGGAGGCAGACATTTACCTTTGTAGTCATCTTCTGCATGACTGCAACCGCTCTTTCAAACAGCTGTCTTTTACCCTCAACTGGAAGGTGCAACTGATTTCCATCAAGGCCAAGTAAGCTGAGGTGGTCCATCTGCCCTTCACTGAGAAGTAAAATCCTCCACAGCTGCCGTGGTAGAGGGTCACACCTAAAATTTGAAGAATAATCAGAGTGCACTTCCTCACCACAGAAACAATAGAGAGAAACAGTAAAGTGTCATTTAAAAGACTGTTTAAGTAAAAGAAGCTATATCTACTCCCAGTTTTCCCTGTCAAGGTTGTTCTGTTTTGTCATCGTCATCATGTCTTGGATTAATTCATAAAACTAGAAATATTGTCTCATGGTTGAATGCCTCTGTGAACCAGTTAAATTGCAGTTACAGTTTGCATCCATATGTGTGAAAACATAAATGCTTTACGCACATCTTTCCCCCCCAATCAGCACAGTTTCAAGATGGACAAGATTGGTGTCAGCATTTCATATCTGACCAAATGTCTCCCCTTCTGTTCCTGAGATATGATGTTAAGTAATGGCCAAGAAAGTGTTTTTGCAGAACATTATTATGTCACAGTGAAAATGACTCTGCATATTTAATGTCATCAGTACATTATATTATTCTGTTAGACATTTGTGTGAAACATTGTAATAATTAGTGTGTGAATTCTTGAGTTATGGCCAAAAACATGTTTTGTGAGGTCCCGGTGACCTTAACCTTCAACCACCAAACTCTGATCAGTATATAGTGGAGTACCAAATTTGAGGAAATTGAGCTTGGTCTCCCAAAGCCGTTGAAATCCGGCACTTAAGCAGTGACTTGTGGCATCAGAAACCGACGCAAAAAGCCATCCTTTAACATCGGCATGATATGAGGCCGATTGCCGTTATAGTTTAATGGGGCCAAGCAGCATCACAGGGAAACGCGGTGGGAGAAGGATGAAAGTTAAGGCGGCAAGGCAACAAACACCAACTTTCCGCTCAAGAGAGTGGTGTTCACGTCCCATAAAATTCTAAACCCAAACTCTGTTCTTTTTTCCTAAACCTAACCACGTGTTTTTGTTGTTGAAGGAAAAAAAAATGCAAATTTGCGGTGTTGTACAGACGTAGTGCTTTTATTTTTAAAGAGACTGTATGTAGATGGTGTATGTGTTAGGAAATTCCCTCAAGATGCTGAAATATCGTACTCTTTAGAGGAAGACTGACTCAGGGTCTCCTGGGTCAAGGGTGACCTTGATCTTTGACCACTAAATTCTAAATCAGTGTTGAGTACAAGTGGACATTTGTGCCAAATTTGAGGAAATTCCCTCAAGGTGTTCTTGAGATATCGTGTTTACAAGCTTTCGTCGGTGCAGAGGCATAATTCGTGGGTACACAAGAAAAAGAACAACTCAGTTCTACTTGATTAGATGTGTTGTAACCTTAGCAGTAATTTGCCATTTAAAGCACATGCTCACCCTTACCATTGGACATTTTGAAGACAACCAAAAAGTCGTTTGATTCCTTGGTCTGATAACATGACGTCCTCAAGGTTGAGCCATATTTTCCGCTCTTTGGACTGAGCCACCACATAGGCCACAGCACAGCAAGGTAAAGGATCAAAACTCTTTCCACTGAGATCAAGCCGATAGTCCAGTTTGTCCAGAAGCTGGATGCATGCTTCAGCACACTGGGACTCATGCAAGCACTGACATAAGAACAGTATGTCCACATCAAGTCCATCGTCCTCAGTATCAGCCTTACACAGACAAGGAAAAAATGTGGTTATCATTTCCTTGAAGAGCCAGTTAGATGTATTCTTGAGCTCCTCAGCTGGAATCAGATACTTCATCAAACTAGGGCTTGTCTCATTCAACAGTCTACACATGAAAGGGATCAGGTGCTTCATGTGTTTCTTCTTCTTCTTCTCCTTGATTTTATCTGGGTTCTTCAAGAGCCACAGCGCTGCAAAAAACTGCGTATGAGGTCATTGTCTCAGTAGGGGCAGTTTTGATAACAAGTGGTTTCAGGAAGGAAAGGACGCAGCTGTCTTCACAGGGATTCTCTGTCAAGGTCACGGTTTTTCCTTCAGTTGCATGAAAAGCAACCTTGGCCAAAGACAGTATCTCCTCACTCTTGTTGCTGATGAAGGAATTTAGATGTTTGGTTTTTGTGTTGCTATTTCTTTGAAGGGAAAGACGAACAATATTGATATAGATTTCTGTGATAGTGCATGAAGAGCTTTCCGGTGTCTCAGATGAAAAGCAGGCAGCCACCATCAGTGCATACATTGGGACATGACAAAGAGTAAACAACTCCATGTTGCTCAAAACCTTCTTCTGCTGTTCGCCTAGCATTACAGACAGGTATGCTTTAATGATCTGCTCACTAAAGCCTTTCACTTCCAGTCTGAGAAAGTCCTCAGACAGGAACTCTTCTTCATCATCTGGTCTGCAAGTCATGATGATCTTGGCGTCAGGTAGTAGGTCCTTATCAACAAGTCTCTTCACCACTGATAAAGACAGATCGGTGATTCCATCAAAAATGAGTGTAACGTTGTCAGAGTTGTTCTTTATGTCCTGTAAGACCTCTTCTTTGCCTTCATCCGGTTCACTGAACATGTTGAAAAGAAGATCCTCCAAGCTTGCGTCCTTCCTGATGTGAGATGTTTCCCTCATGTCAAAGTAAAACATGTAATCGAGCTCCTCGTTGTCTCTTTGTGCCCAGAGGTTCAACATTTCTCGAGTGAGTGCTGCCTTTCCAATTCCAGGTTTACCAACCAAGAGTATGTTTTCATCTCTTTTCAGCAGGTCACTTGGACTGGTTTCTACTTTGTTCTCAGGGACGTATGTCATGAGCTTTTTAGGGCGACTCAACTTGCTTTTCTTGCTCTTAAGCTTCTTTATTTTCGATGGAGAGACAGTTTCTTGTGTGTCTAATACAAGTGGCATGTACGACAGATCAGGTTTGTTTTCTTCAAACAGATTCTTGTTTGCCATCCAAAACTCATTTGATATTTTCTGTGCTTTTGACTTCAGTTTTGCCTGATACCGGTGGCACGGCCTTGAGCCTAAAGGAAAAACAAAAGTGATTAATATGAATTAACTGCTGTGCCCCAACACTAAATAATAGATAAATATCCACGCGCAGACACATTAAAGTGCATTACATAATGTCAGCAAATCAAAGATAAATGACAAATGCGTGACACATGATCAGTCAGAATTCTGCTTCAAAATACCTTGTAAGTAGCTTGTATCCATTTGTGTGTCTTCCTTGAAAGGAAAACAGCTGATCCAGGGGTGCAGGTCAACCTGTAAGGTCCGTTCCCTTGTAACGTAAACAATCCTGAGCAACTCATAGCAGGCTGCTTCCCCCTTTTTTATGACTGAATCCAGTATTTTTCTTGTTTGTCTATAGTCAGTTCTCTCTGCCTCTATGTCGCAGACTTCCTCATCACCGAGAACTTCTTTCTGATTTAAGTTCTCCAGGATCACTGGGAGATTCTTTAACCTCCCCACAAGACGGGATCGGGCATTCTTGACATAACTTAAAGCAGACTGTGTTGTCAAAGCCATGTGTCCTTACTTTTGTATGCTCCGCACACAGATCTAACTTCAATGACCTGTAGAAAAATACCAAGGTTGATAAAATGTTAATTCCAACAATTATTTGGGCATGTATTAACAATTATATAAAAAGTCTAAAATCCCAATCTTTAGTTTTACATGAAAAAATTCCCCTAAAGAGACCAAAACAAAACATGTCAGGGAGGCCACAGTGTAACAAGGCTCCCTTTTAGATCTTTAGCTGATGAAATAATGACAACCTTATCTTTAAATTTAGAAAGGATCAGATTAGTTACAGCATATGTGTAAGGAGTTTAATGTATGCTCGTATCCCAGATTATGTAACAACTATGGTTTCTCAGTGTTAGAAAATTCTTAGAATTGTGACTTTTTCTTAGAATGTCCCTTAAAGTTAAGACTGGTCTTTGTAAAGATAAAAGTTACTCACAGAGCATCTTAAAAGAGCTACTAAGAAGGGAAAAACTGTTGGGAGCAAGGAGGAAGACTTTTAAGAGGGTGTAGAGTTTCTTTTTTTTTAAATTATCTTTTTATTATGTTTAAAGTCAACATATACAGAGTGATTATACTTTGTACACTTTTTTTTAACAATTGAAACAGTACAAATTGGACAAACAGAAAAGAAAGTAAAAGAATTAAAAACAGAGGTAAAGTAAAATAAATAAATAAAAGGGGGGCGTGTAGCATAGAAAAAAAACAAACATGGGGGTTACATTACAAATGATGTTCCATTATAACCTGAAGTCTGATCTATGTGGGCTAATGAAATCAATCCGTCCTTTCCGGCATTTTTCAAATTGATCCATCTTGCATCTTAGAGCAAAAGTTAATTTTTCCATGACGTAAATTTCATGCATCACATTGAACCACTCTACTAGTGTGGGTGCTCTTTGATTTAGCCATTTTTTTGTGATCGCTTTTTTACTGGCGACCAGCATTATGTTACTGGATGACAGTAAGTAAATGAAATGCCACTGATTAGACTGTGCAGGGATAATATGTGACGTTGATGTCATTAAAGATACACACACATTTCCCACCTAACACTATAACACGAGAAATAAAATGATCACAAAACTGAGATATTTGGAAAACTGTAAAAACTCAGCTGCGCAGCAGTGATGAGTTGAGTCTGTCTCAATCTTCCATCACCAGAGTGATCACACTAACAATGTCATCACAGTCTGCAATTCATCTCATTTCCACTGGGTGTCCTCACACCTTACAGGCTCACAAAAGGCGTGTCAGTGACAACCAATCACATCTGTTAAAATGTGTCAAATGACAGAAACTTTTACCTTAGTGAGGAGGTGTGGTTGAGTCTTTTATTTCTGATGTTATAGCGTCAAAGCCACAGGACAATAATCACTGAGTTTCTTGGGACATATATCACATTTGATTTACTTAATAGTGACTGTATATAACAGGTGTCCAAACTTTTCAGAACAAGGGCCAGATTAGATAATGTGAAAATACCTGTGGGTCAGCTGCTTCTTACATCATACAGGTTATTCTAAAAAGTCCCATACAAATGACACCAATACAACTGTTTCATCTTAAGGTGAAAAATTATTCAACTTTGGTGGCCATGTCTGCTACCGAGCAGGAAATACCTGGTGTTCGGTAACTCTTCATTTGCTTGTTTATCGTCTGTCTATGAAAACTAATAATAATAATAATAATAATAATAATAATAATAATAATAATAATAAAACTAATAAAAAAAAACAATTAAAAAAAACTACATTCATATTGCAAAAGAAGACAGAGACAGCAAAACAAGCAATAAATATTTGCCACATGCAGACTGTACATTAGAGACAAATACTTACATGGACGCCTCATCCACTGATGATGGAGTCCATCAGCTGTTCAGTGCCTTTGGTACATGATTTTCCTGATGACAAGATAAAACAGAAAAACATGAAAGTCAAGTCAAAGCAGCCTGAAACTGAAACTTACAGTCACCACTAAAGGCTGGAGAACCTGTGCATGTTTTGAGATGAGCAGCGGCATGAAAAAGTTTCGATCCCCGGTCAACATTTCGTATACTGCGAATAGTTACGTGAGTAGAAGATGAACTGATCTCCAAAAGGCACGAAGTTAAAGACGAAACATGCTTATCAACATTTTAGAGTTATTATTTTAGTTATTTGTTATTATTTTTGTTTTGTACAATTTTAGAGTGAAAAAAAATGAAACAAGCACCATGCAAAAGTTTGGATGGTGACCACAAGAGCCAGTGGGACCAAACACCATCACTTCTGTTTTCTTTTCATTAAAATTTAAAAAGTTCAGGGCCATCCAGGCTTTAACAAAAGTGGTTTAAGAAAGAAAGCATCTTTCTTCTTCAGCGGCACATATACAGTATCTGACTATCGTCAGCATAACAATGGAAAGAAATACCATGCTTTCTGAGGATGGAGCCCAGAGGCAGTAAATACAGTGAGAAAAGCAGGGGCCCTAAAATTGAACCCTGTGGAACCCCATATGACACAGGAGCAGAGCAGGACTCAGAGCCACCAATGCTTACACACATAGTTCTGTCTGCCAGATAAGACCTGAACCACTCTAGAGCACTACCACAGATGCCCACTAGGTGCCGTAACCCAGCCACTAAAATATTGTGGTCCACAGTATCAAAGGTCCAGCAGAACAAGAATCACATAGTCACCAGAGTCATTTGCCAGGAGGATGACATTAAAAACTCTTCATAAAGCTGACTCTGTGCTATGCAGTGTTTTAAAGCCAGACTGAAAGATATCAGGATATCATGCTCACCCATAAAGAACTTTAACTGAACATGAATGAAAATGAACAGCTTTCGCCAGGATTTTTTAAATAAAAGGCAGCTTGGAGATTGGCCTGAAATTGACTGTCCTATACTAGGGAAAACCTTCTTGAAAAAGTGAGGTGGGATTGCGTCACCCGGAGAACCTGATGGCTTAATATGGCCAACCACGTCATCTACAAACTCCAGAGTCACAGGCTCAAACTTATCGAACAAGGCCGAGCTAGGCGCAGAGACAGAGGTAACAACCATGCAGGAAGCTATTGGACATTTCAGTACTCTGAAAGGCAATTACCTGTAGATATTGATTATGCTATGAAAAATAAACAATAGTTTAGCTGCAGATGCCACACCAGCCAAAAGGAACCATCCTAACAAACAGACCCGAGTTCAAACAGGTTAGGTGTGAAAGCACGTCTTTGTACAATGAGTGGGCACATAAGGGTCGGCCTGCATTGTTTCTTCTTAACCTACCCTTAAGGAACACTGTTCTGCTCTTCTTCCTTCCTCACCTGTATGAAGCAGTCAGAGTTTCTCATCGCTCAGTGAGGTTTAGTTGACTTTTGTCTGTTAGAAAGTTGGAACTTTTATAAATCCAACCGTACAGCATTGTGCACAAAGTCCACACACTTCCTAGTCTGACTTACTTTCACTTGCACTGCATTCTCTAAGAGGAGGTCTGAATGCTGGTAGTTTCCGCTGACATCCACAAGATGGCATTGTTGATAAGAAATCACCAACTGAGAGATGTTCAGCCTCACAGCAGGACAATCTGAAACAATAGTGAACTGAAAAATAGATTCTGAACATTATATAAGATTTTTCATCATGTGCACAGAACAAATGGCCCGTAGCAAAAAATATTTTGCTTTGGTGCAAATCAAGGTGACAACAGGAGCAATGGAGAGACAAAAAGGGAATGGTTTTACACCAGTAAGGATTTTCAACTTCAATAATTCTTTCATCAAGATGTGATGTGTGATACAAGTGTTCCCTTGAATCATTTTAAGCAGTGAAACTTAGAAATCTTTGCACACCCACACAGTGGAGATTCCCCTTTGTCCCTGTTCTGAATCAGCAGGAGAAGTGGGCAAGCCTGTTGGTTGGGTGTGCTCAGAGTGCAAAGTTTCCCTGTGTGCGTAGAGCAGGAGTGTCCTGCACCAGCAGCACAGAAAACTCTCCTGTTGGGAAAGAGGCAGAAACATTTAAGATCCTGTCACTGGGGCTCAGACGAGATGGCCGAGAGGAAAGCCGTCCTGTTCAACTTCTGGGGAGTTGCTGTCTCTTCCAGACGTCATGCAGTTTTCCACAAGTTTGAGCAGCTGCACAACCTACCGGGGTAAGGAGACTACTGTTATGTAACATCTGTACACTGTAAAAAATAAAAGCAGGAGAGGAATTTAAATTACGTAACTGAGGCGTTAGTTTTAATAATCTTCACAAAAATAGAAGAAATCTTTTAGTTTTTTCAGTGTGACAGTGAAAGAAGTTAAAATCACTTAACAGAAGCAGAGTGAACACACTGTGCAGTTTAGAAGTTTAGAAAGTAGGTGCACAAACTACATGGCCAAAAGTTAATGGCAAACCTGAACAGGATAACTGGACACAAAGACACACGTTGAATTTTGGCACAATAATTAAATGTACATTTATAAATGCTACAGCTTGAAGAATAAAACTGAAAAAGATTCATCGGTAACAGGAGAAATGTTCAGGATCTGTTCGTGTCATGCAATTTTAGTGCCAGGCATACGACAGTGTATCAGAGGAGGAAATGTTTTGTTGCATTAAGAGAATAAGGTCAGAATTTTCAGGATTAAGTTAAAATATAATTTTGAGAATTAGGACGAAATGTTAAAAACAAGATCAAATAGTTGAGAATTCAGTTGAAAGTTGAAAATAAAGATGAGAAATATGAAATGTTAAGAATGAAGTTTAAACGTTGAGAATAAAGTTTAAACGTTGAGAATAAAGATGAAATTTTGAGCATAGTTTAAATGTTGAGAATAAAACCAAAAGATGATAATAAAGACTCAAGACTACTTGGACTATTGAGAATAAATGAAATTACAAGCAATGGCACACTTTAGTCTTGACATTTAACTTTATTCTTGAAATAGTATTTCTACTTCAATCTCAACATTTGGACTCTATTCTTGAAATGGTATTTCTACTTTGGTCTCGACATTTGGACTTTATTCTCGAAATGGTATTTCTACTTTGGTCTCGACATTTGGACTTTATTCTCGAAATGGTATTTCTACTTTGGTCTCGACATTTGGACTTTATTCTCGAAATGGTATTTCTACTTTGGTCTCGACATTTGGACTCTATTCTTGAAATGGTATTTCTACTTCAGTCTCGACATTTGGACTTTATTCTTGAAACAGTATTTCTACTTTGGACTCCAGAAATGGTATTTCTACTTTGGTCTTGACATTTGGACTCTATTCTCGAAATGGTATTTCGGTCTTAAGATGGTATTTGTACTGTGTATCATAACATTGCAGTAAGTGCTGTCTGGCCAACAGGCAGCTTATCATAACACCATGAAAGTTACGTCAGGCCGCGTTACAAAGTTATTCCACCTGGCAGCATATTATACCGCCATGAAAGGCGGCTTTTGGCACTTAAATCACTGGCAAAGTGATGCTATTTGCTGACTTTGAAATGAAATTGCTGGTATGTTTAACCTCCCTTTAATGTCACCATATGGACTCATATTAATGTTAAAGACTTATTTTACCTCAGATAAACATGAAACACCTTTTCACATGTGGGCACACATGGGACTGACCATGCTTGGGCAATGTCACCATTACCATTTCCAAACACTCACTCTGCTTCTGATATCTACAAATGACAAGTTACCAGAAATCAGAAATTTAAAATAGGGAGAAAGACCAGCAACAATCTTCACCCTCTTGTTCAATTCCTGGTAAAGAATTATAGTGATGTCGAAGTGCCACATAAAATCTCAGCATTTTACAAAACAGTCCTCAGCAACAAGATACAACAGCAAAATTAAAATGGCAATGAGAAAGTAATATGCATTTATCTAAGGACTGAAAACTAAAATCAGAGATACATGAAATAATATGATGACTATTAAAAGTATAAATGTTAAAGACTTATTCATGTCTTAGTGCTTTAGTTGTGTTGTTTGTGTCACTGTGATTTCTTAGTGGTTTCCTGTCCAGTGTGGCGTCCCAGAAGGACAGCGCTATGAGCCGGGCGGAGAGAGGCGAGATCACGCTGTCTCAGGTGGGTCAAGAATGGGTATAAGAGTATAAGGGGAAAAATTAAAAGGTCAGGGTTTTTTTATTGTTGTTATTTTGCATTATGAGGAAACAACGCCGAAATGTTGGGAATGAAATCAACCTTTCAGTGATGGTGGCATGCAAAACAATAACTAAATCAGATAAGGAAAGTTTTCTTTGCATTTCAAGAATAAAGTTCAAATGTTGAGAATAAAACTTAAATGTTGAGAATAAAGTTCAAATGTTGAGAATAAAGTTGGAATATAATTTTGACAATTGTTTCAATAAAAAAAAAATCTGACATCCAGTTAAAGGGTTAGGTGCGAAACAGATTTTATTTTTTAATTTTTTTGTCTGTTTGTCTTTTGCATTTTGAAAAGTCAAATTGTTGAGAATAAAGTGGAAATGTTGATAATAAAGTCAAAATATTGAGTCTACAGTTAAAATGTTGAGAATAAAGTTCAGATGTTGAGAATAAAATGTAAATGTCAAGAGTAAAAACGAAATGTTGACAACAAAGTTAGAACAGAATTTTGACAATTACGCTGAAATTTCGCAAATAAATTCAAAATTTCGCAAATAAAATCTCACATTCAGTTTAAATGCCAGATGTGAAACCAATAGGGGTTTTTTTGTCTGTTTAATTTTGCATTTTTATAATAAGGTCAAAATGTTGAGAGTTTAAATGCTGAGAATAAAGTTCAAATATTGAGAATAAAATATAAATGTTTATAATAAAAGTTCCAATGTTGAGAATGAAATTCAAATGTTTAGAATATAGACGAAATGTAAAGAATGAAGACGAAATGTCGTAAATGTAATGCTATAAATGTTAAGACTAAAGTTCAGATATTGAGAATAAAGTTTAAACGTTCAAAATAAAGTTCAAATGTTGAGAATAAAATATAAATGTTTATAATAAGAGTTCCAATGTTGAGACTAAAGTTCAAATGTTTAGAATATAGACAAAATGTAAAGAATGAAGATGAAATGTTGTAAATGTAATGTTGTAAATGTTGAGACTAAAGTTCAAATGTGGAGAATAAAGTTTACATGTTGAGAATAAATCTGTAATATACTTTTGACAATTAAGTTGAAATTTAGAGAATAAAGTTGAAATTTCGATAATAAAATCAAACATTCAGTTTAAGTGCCGGGTGTTAAACCTATTTTTTTTTGTCTTTTTGTTTTTTGCATTTCAATGATAAAGTCAAAATGTTAAGAATAAAATTCAACTGTTAAGAGTGAAGTAAAAAACAAAATCAAGATTAAAGTCGAACTTTTGAGAATAATTTAAAACTGCTAGTGTTAGTGCATTTCATTATCGATAATTCAACTTTATTCTCAAAATCACATTTCAGTTCTGTTCTTATTATTTTGGCTTTATTCTTGAAATTGGTATTTTCCCCTGACACTTGGCCCTCGTAGGTCTCCATAGTCCGGCCATATATAGTCCATGTTCTTTCCATAATAACCTCCCTTTGATTTTCTGTATCACTTCACTGCTGTACCTGCTGTAACTGACTGATATGAGTTCCTCTACCGCCTCCTTCATCTTTGAAACTTTATCACTGTGTGTGTAGATGATCCCGGCCTTTGAGGAGGAGTGTGTGACAAAACAGGTCAAGGGTTTGACTTCGCTGTCTGATTGGTCCATCAGCAGCCTGTTGGAGGAGCTCAGAGAGGCGATGATGGACGTCCAACCAGCTGTGTTGAAGACAGCCGCCAGTCTGCGTCACAGTGGTACACCTGTTCATCCCTTTTTTAATGTGAAATTTTTCCTGTCGTCATTTATATGCAAACACAAAGACCTCATCGCATCTTATACCGCCCTCGCATTAGTAGCAATTTAGGTTGCTTTCAGACCTGGAGTTGTCTAGAGTTGACAAACATTCTCATGCTTGTTTAACCCAAACAATGTGTCATGTGACTGCAGTTGGTCTGGATCGAGGTCCGAACATGTTCTCACCACAAACGAACTGCACCAGAGTTCGTTGGTGACTGGACCGAGACCACCTCTTCAAGAAGGTCTCGGTCCAGTTGTTTTGGTGCACACCTGAGTGTGATTGCTTTGTTCACACCTGCCCACATGAAGAGGAGGCAAACTAACCTGAGATTGATTGAACCGAACCAAACAGGGCAGGTGTGACAGCACCCTGAATTTAAGTTTTTATCTTCCCTCCCATCAGGGTTACTGACAGCCGTGCTGGCCAATCACTGGGTAGATGACAGTGCCGCTAGGGACAGTCAAGCCCGCCTTCTGTGTCAGCTGGGCGCCCACTTTGATCTGGTCCACCAGTCCTGTCGAACGGGTCACAGGGTCCCCGAGCCTGCTATGTTCAACTCTGCTCTGCAGCACCTGGGAGTGACATCACAGCAGGTAGACTGTAAATATATCTACACACAGTAACGGTTGTATTGATGTTTGTCTTCTTTTGTCTGATATTACAACTATAATTGCCATTTAAGTGTTGCTCAGGCGCCCGTTGCCCCAAGTGAAGGAGTTCAAGTATCTCAGGGTTTTGTTCATGAGTGAGGGTAGAATGAAGCGCGAAATGGATCGGCAGTTTGGCGCGGCGTCTGCAGTGATGTGGTAAATAACTACTGTCGTGCTGAAGAGGGAGCTGAGCCTGAGGCTTTCAATTTACTTTTCCTTCAGTACAGGATGGTGGGTCTGTCTGTCTCATTTCAGGCTGTGTGGCTGGATGCAGATGAGGAGGGTGTGAAGGCAGCCGAGGGAGTGGGGATGAAGGCCATCTTGGTGGAAAACCTGGACGATGCACTGAACAAACTGGCCATCTTTACTGGAGTGCAGGTGTGGACCAGAATGCTCTGAACTTGTATTTTAGAGGAAGGATAAACAGTAACAGGACACTGACTTGTACCTCGTCTTGTGTCTTGTTGTTCGCACCTTGTGTTTCATTCTTTCATTTTAAGACACAGTTTTGTCCTTGTGCCTCTTTTAAATGCCTCTATGCCGGGAAATAGCCCTGACCTGAGGCATTCAGTTTTCAGGTTGTCCGTCTGTCCAGCACAATTCTTGTGAATGTAATTATGTCAAGAACGCTTTGAGGCAATATTTTCAAATTTGCCGCAAATGTCCACTTGGACTCAAGTCTGTTCCTGAGATATGACTCTGCATAATGGCCGGAAAGGTAATTTATACAAAACATTATGATGTCACAGCGAAGCTGACCTTTGACCTTTTCGATACAAATTGCCATTACTACATTAATTTATCCTGTTAGACATTTGTGTGAAATTCTGTCATAATTAGAGTGTGAATTCTTGAGTGATGGCCAAAAACATGTTTTGTGGGGTCACAGTGACCTTGACCTTTGTCAAGGTTTGAGTCTGATCATTTCACTCTTGAGTCCAAGTGGATGTTGAGGCCAAATTTTAGAAAAATCCTTTAAGGCCTTCTTGGGATATCGCGTTCAAGAGAATGAGACATATTTTGACACTGACCTTGACCTTTGAGCACAAATTCTAATCAGTTTATTCTTCAGTCCAAGTGGAAGGTTGTGTTAAATTTAAAGAAATTCCCTTGAGGCGTTATTGAGATATTGCACCTACGAGAAAGAGAAAGAGAAAGACAAGGTCACAGTGACCTTGACCTTTGAAGACCAAAATCTAATCACATCATGCTTGAGTTGCAGTGAAAGTTTGTGCCAAATTTGAGGAAATTCCCTCCAGCTGTTCTTGAGATATTGCGTTTGCAAGGATGAAATGGATACAAGGTCACAGCGAAGCTGACCTTTGACCCTTGACCATCAAAATTCTCATTCTGGTCTCATTCGGGTGAACACAATATCTCAAGAACACCTTAAGGGAATTTCTTCAAATTTGGCACAAACATTCACAACAACTCAAAGATGAACTGATTCAACTTTGATAAACAAAGTAAAAGGTCAAGGTCACTGGGATTTTGTCTGTCATTTTGTGAATGTGATACTTCAAGAACACCTTGATAGAATATTTAGAAATTTGGCACAAACAAAATGGATTTAAGGACAAACTGATTAGATCTGTGCTGTCAGAGGTCAAGGTCACTGACCTTGCGTTGGTCTCCTTCTGGTGCACGGAGTACCTCAAAAACAGTATGAGGGAATTTCTTCAAATTTGGCACAAACATTCACTATGAGTCAAGGATGAATGTTTTGGTAAAGTTTTCATCTGTTCTGAAATGTATTCCTTGTTTTTGATTTCATCTCATGTAATACCTTTAATGTCAGTGTTTTATTGTTGCTACTTTAGGTTTTATATCGTCCGATAAGCACTTTGAACATATTGTTTTTGTCTTATACTAATGTGAGCGTGCATGTTTCAGGCTATTGGAGCAGAGAGTCCTCCACCGTCCTGCAGCCCTGATGAAGTGTCTCATGGATATGTCACCATTAAGGTAATAATCTGCATCAGTGTCAATGCTGTATTCTCACTGTGATCTCTTTAGACTAACACATTTTAAATTTTTGTCATTTTAAATGTTTAAAATTTTTGGCAAATGAAACATTTTGAATTTTGGTTGACTAAATGAAGTGTGTGTTTGGTTTGTCAGCCTGGTGTGAGGACTCATTATGTTGAAATGGGATCAGGTCCACCAGTCCTGCTGTGTCACGGCTTCCCTGAGAGCTGGTACTCATGGAGGTTCCAGGTAACATGATAATATCTTACCTGGACTTAACTTTGTCATAGGGTGCTGGTGATACTGAAAGCTAACAGTGAAGAAGATCTGAGATGAGACAAGTCACAACGTGCACCGACTTGAAATTCACCATTCTGTAACGTTCAATCAGTAACCTTTGCCAGGGATCTGTAGGGGAATTCCCGGAGTGGGAGGACACTAAAACTCTAAATTTATATAGTAACTAAGGCTGTCAGAAAAATGGAGTGCAGTAAAAGCACAGTATTACCCTCTGAGATGTCATGGAGTAGAAATAAAGTATCTGTTTTTGGTGTGTTTGTTTTACCTTTGTGCCTGAACGTTGTTGACTCTCTCTCTGGTAGATTCCAGCCTTGGCAGCAGCAGGGTTCAGGGTGCTGGCTCTTGACATGAAGGGATACGGAGAGTCCACAGCACCCCCAGGTGGCCTACCAATCAAAGAACACCTTAATGATGATTTACAAATAATATTATTAACTTTAAAATTATGAACTGTCTTTTTTTTCCATCGACAGACATAGAGGAATATTCTCAGGAGCAGCTCTGCAAGGTACAAACTCACCAACATATACCTCATTAATGGCGTGATCAGACAAATATTAAAAGAAACACACATTAGGCATTGAGGTTGATTGTGCTCGTCTTCGTTTTACCAGTGAATAAATAAAATACTTTATTGTAAAGTACGACAAACCATCTCTCTAAGGTATACCAGAGTTTTTTAAGTTTGGGGGACCCAATTATTACGCTTCTTATTAATCTTTGAGAGCACAAGCCAAGCACAGCTCAATAGCAACTCCAAACAGTTTTCAAAGTAAAAGCCCCCAGCTTTATATTACACATAGAAGTATGAAATTTGGATGGTATATGTAACCTATATATTTTCAGGCATACAAAAAAAAGCTTCTTGGAGGTATATTCGAAGCGAAGTTATGGCTCCTAGGATAGTGAAGAAATGGCACCGCCTTACGCTACCTTTTGATTTGCATACCATGACATTCTTACCCTAACCTGAACCAATCTCACTCCTCTTGCAAAACCTAACCAATCCAGCCAATGACGGCAACGAGTTTCAGCTAATCATAGAGAATAGAGCAGGTCCTTCCCTTGCTATCTCCCCAAAACAAAAAATACATATCTCATAGAGACAATAGTATTTTTCATCACTTTATGTTTAGTATCCTTGCTTCACTTGTACATAGAAAACCTCTCAAGTTGATAAGCTTCAGTTTGAGCCCAATTTGAACTTTGTACCTTAAAAATGACACTTGGTTTTACCTTAATGTGTCACTATACCTCAAATCAGAGAAAACGGCGTGCATATGAATCCGGAAGTGTTGAATTCCCCAAAGTTTTATGTTAGAAATGTAAAGAATGGGTCCCGATTATTGAAAAACTGTCGGATGCTAACTTGAATATGTTGAGAAATTTGCATAATTAGCATTCATTAGCATAATCACCCATACAGACTATACTTAAGCAACTGCGTGGCTGATTTGGACAGTATCAAGGTGGTCTTTAGGGATTACCTAGGACGCTGATTCCATTCTCCATTTACATTTTCCAGATTCAAAATGGCAGTTTAAATTAGATGTAGCCATATTTTAACTCAAAGGGGGCTGATTTTGATTAATTTGAAGTGTAATTAGAGGTTTTAGAGGACGTTGGATTGACTGGACAGATTCTCTCTGGGAGAGAACCAGAGGGAGGGCGTGAAGTCGGCGAGATTTGTGCCCACAGTCCTGCTTTCCGCCAGTATCCCCTTATCTCTGGATGTGGAGCTGTGGACTTTTGCCTGTTTAGTCGGGGATTTCGTAGGGCAAGACTTGGCAAGAAAAGTAGTGGGACCCTTATTAATGTGTAAATTAATCAAATTCAGTGCTCCATATTGTCAGGTACTTCTAGTCACATTCTGGGTAGATGGACCAAGTAGAACAATAGTAAATGCCATAAAACATGTTCTTCTCTCTTTTCAGGATTTAATCACATTTTTGGACAAAATGGTGAGTGATGAACACATGACATACAATCATGTTAAATGTAATGATGATGCAGGTATTGATACACCAATAAGCCAAAACCACTGACCAGTAAAGTGAAAAACATTGATCGTCTCTTTACAAAGCAACGTTCTCGTGAGAAATCACCCACCCAAACACTGTTGCAGATCCAGTACATCCCTTCATGGCAAAAGCACTGCCCAGTGGCAGTGGGAGCAGGACAGTGCGTCATGCCACACCACAAAAACTGCTCAGACCTGATGGCGCCTGAGAAACATGGCAAAGACCTAAAGGCATCAACATGGCCTCCAAATTCCCAAGATCCCAATCTGGTACCTTATCTCGCAACCCCATAGGAGTAAAAAAAATCTGCTGCCAATTCCCTGTTGCCAGACACTGCAGGACACCCCCACAGGTCCTGTGTCCATGCCTCAACAGGTCAGAGCGGAGTCAGATCTACAGGGGGGCGTCTGATCTGATGGAGCATCCATGGGACATGCCGGTACCTTTCTTCAACTCACGGGACTTAAAGGATCTGCGAGTAGTGCCTTGTGCACAGTCTCATAGGACACCTCCATAGGTCCTGTGTCCATGCCTTGACAGCTCAGGGCCAGGTCAGATCCACAGTGGGGCCTCTGACTTGGCTCTTAGCTGCTAAGATACAACCACAGGACCTCTGGGGGCGTTCTCCTTTGCGTAGCAAGGTGGGGTACCAGCGCATCCCACAGATTCTCAATCGGTCTAGGATCTGGGCAATTTAGAGGCCAGGTAAATGTTCCTCGGGTCAATCCTGGTAGTTTTTTGTAGTGTGGAATGGCACATTGTCCTGCTGGAGGAACCACTGCCACTGGGGGGGTACTTGGTCTGTAATGGTGTCCGGATGGGTGGCGTGTCAAGTGGCATCCACATGAATGCTGGATCCAAGGTTTTCTAGCAGAGATTTGCATTGTCAAGACATGATCAAGGTTATTCACTTCACCTGTCAGGGGGTTTAATGTTGCAAGCTCTGGAGCAAATTGCTGCACATTCAGTTGATTATCTAACATTTATTTGCTGCCCACGTTGCCTTTCCCAGCTGATACCACAGGTCACCCTGGTGGGTCATGACTGGGGTGGTGCCCTGGTGTGGAACCTGGCTATGTATTACCCTGAGAGAATCAGGTAAACACACACAGATTAAGAGACACACTTCCAAGATACTTCACAGTGTCGTAAAACATCTTCTTTTGCATGAAGAGCGGTGGTGTCCCTGAACACTCCTTTGTTCCCTGTGGATCCTTCTGAGAGTTTTTCAGAGAAAACGAAGTCCATTCCCATATTTGACTACCAGCTCTACTTCAGGAAAGTGGTGAGTAGGTCTGCAGCACGATAACATGCTAATACAGGCGAGATTTTAGATTCAGTGAAAATATTCAGATGTGTTGATGCTGAATGTTTGTGATAAACTGAAGGATGAAGTGTTCCTTTATGTGTGGAGGAAATTCCCCTCCCTGTTAAACCAAATAAACTCTCTAAAAGCCGTCTTGGATCAGCTGGAAAAGTGTCACAGGACAGCCACGCTTCAAACATATGATCTTAAGGCCCTGACACACCAAGCCGACGGTCGGCCGTTGACCAAAGTCGGGCCGTCGGTGAGCGTCTGTCGGCCTAGTTTTTGCGGTGTGTCCTGCACCGTCGGCACTTCGGCATCAGTGGCTTTTTGGCCGATTGATGTTGAATCGGCGCCGGAGCTCCGAGCCCTGGTTTGTTATTCAGGTTAAAGTGGGAAGAAGCAGCGGGTTTATCGGGCAGCTGAGTGAAGTGGAGCCTGAGGAGGAAACACCGGGACCGTCTGGATGTAATAGTCCGTGGAGGTGCTGCGGTGCTCGGCTGCACAGATAGGAAACCCCTCGGCCGCTCTCTCTCACACAGGCGCAGAACGTACGTGCTACTTGGCCGTCGGATGTAGTTCGTGTAGTGTGTTCAAATGCAACTGACACAGGGCGACGTGAGGCGACGTAGACGACGCAACAGTTGGTTCTTTGATGTCGGTTTGGTGTGTCTGCACCTTTATAAACATCGCTGTCGATGAAACTACACAACAGTATTTGAACGAGTTCAAATGAGCACAACCTGAAACATCTACAGCAGTAAAATGACACATTAAAGGGGAGCGATGGTATTTTTTAAAATGGGGTCCAGGTTGAAAAATACCAAACACACCCTTTAATGCAGCAGAAATATTACTCCAAAAATGTCACTTTTGCGTCACGTCCATTAAGATACTGCTACAGTGAGGTTTTGAAAGCAGGACTTTTACTGGTAGGGGAGGATTTTCACAGTGTGGTATTAGTACTTTTACTGCAGTAAACGATCTGAATGCTTCTTCCACCCCTGGTTTTTACCTGCCAGCTGCTGCTTTCTATTGTAATGGCGCCCTCTGGTGGACATTAGCAGGAACTACAACCAGAACTGCAGACACGCTTTTGTTTTGTTGAATGGATTTATTTTAAATAAAACAAAATTCAATATTCTATTTGTATTATTTTTTAACACGTTTATTTGAAATACTAAAACCCTTGTACTTTATTTGTATTCATTTTCTTTTTTTCAACCCTTTTTGTTAATTTAATGGATTTATTTTCAAAACAAAATCCTTTTATTTTAATCTATTTTTATTTTATTATTTTAACCTATTTAAATACTAAAACCCTTGCACTTAATTTATTGATTAATTTCATTTATTTATTATTTATTATATTATTATTGTAGGGTGTAGCAGAGGCAGAGCTGGAGAAAGACTTGGAGAGAACGTTCAAGATTTTCTTCTTCCGCAGTACTGAGGAGGTGACAACACACACACACACACACACACACACACAGCATGTCAAGTGTGTCAGACATATTAATGAATAAACAATTATTTTCCTCTCAGGCGCAGCGTCCTGCTCTCAGCACTGCAGGAGTCTGTGCTCGAGGTGAGACTCAAAGCAAACCTGAAACTGTTCACACATACACACACACACACACACACTTTTAAAGCCTGTTAGAAACCTGTGTGTGTGTGTGTGTGTGCTGTTGCAGGTGGTCTGTTTGTGGGCCTGCCGGAGCAGATTCCCCGCAGCTCCATGCTGACGGAGGCCGACCTGCAGTTCTACGTCAGCCAGTACAAGGAGCAAGGCTTCAGGTGGCACACGTTTAACACATCAGACAGCATTTACCCACACCTGAACTCACGCCTGCGCCCTCTGGTGGACATTAGCAGGGACTACAACCAGAGCTGCAGACATCGATGCATAGATTAAAACACGTTTACATTTTAAAATTTTATTTTTATCATCTCAAATAAAAATATTTTTAGCAATATACTAACATTTGTCAGACATTATTAATATTTTTTAGATATTTTATTAATATTTTTCGGACAATATATTAATATTGGACATCTTATTAGTATTTTTCGAACATTTCATCCATTTTTTTAGACATTTTATTATTATGGTTTTGGTCATATTTAATAGTATTTGTCGGACATTTTATTAATATGTTTTCGGACATATTTAACAGTATTTCTAAGACATTTCCTTAACATGTTTTAATATTTTTAACAATATTCTAATATTTGTCAGAGATTAGTAATATTTTTTAGGACAATATATTTATATATATTTTTTCTGACATTATATCAATATTTTTAGGGACATTTTATTAATATTTGTAGGGCATTTTATTAATATTTTTTAGGACAATATATTAATATTTATCTGACATTATATTAATATTTTTAGGGACATGTTTATGAATATTTTTAGAATATTTTATTAATATTTTTTAGGTCATTTTATCAATATTTTTAGGACATTATTAATATTTTTTAGGGACATTTTATTGATATGTTTTCGGATATATAACAGTATTTCTAAGACATTTTTTTAACATGTTTTTAATATTTAACAATATATTAATATTTGTCAGACATGTTAAAAATATTTTTATTACATTTTATTAATAATTTTTTAAAACATTTTATAAATGAAAAAATTCATCTTGTGTTAGTGTGAGCCAGAATAGAAGGAGTCGTGGCACAATCATGAGCATGATGAAGTACAAGCACCTTAAATTTGTACTTAAGCACAGTTTTTAAGAACATGTATGTTGTTACACTTCTTTATGACTTACTGAATAAATATGACTTTATAGGATAATCACAAATATAGCAGCACATTAATGTGAGTCATTAATGGTTCACAGGGGACCACTGAACTGGTATCGAAACGGGGACGCGACCTGGAGGTGGACGTGCTCTCGTCCCAATAAAAAGGTTTGTTACCGAGCACGGGGGGGGGGGGGGGGGGGGGGGGGGGGGGGGGTGGAGCTGCCTACATATAAACCACAGCTGCTCTGTGAAACACTTCAACTCAAACGTTTCTATCACTGTCCTGTACCTGCTGGTTAAAGAGTGTCCGTGTGGATCAGACTCACCTTCAGGCTGCTGTGTCTTCTGTCCTGTGTTCCTGCAGCAGCTGGAGGCTGATTGGCTTCCACCTTCGTTTACCAGATTAAAAGCAGCTGCTCTCAGACAGGAGTCCAGTCTTTTGTGTTTCCATCAAGTGGAAACTACTGTGGTGTCATGTGAAGGAGATCTGGGGCACAAACGTCCTGAGGACACTCTCAGAGACCTCCTAACTCAACCTAGACACTTTTAGTGAGGAGTTGTAGCTGCAGGTGTGGTTGACCCTGTTGACCCGGGGATCAGATGTGAGAGACTTTCTTTGTGTGTGTGTGTGTTAGGTGCTGATGCCCGCCCTGATGGTGACGGCAGGTAAAGACCCGGTGCTGCTGCCGGCCTTGTCCAAAGGGATGGAGGACTTGGTGAGGAAAACAAACCATCAATCAATCAGTCCTCCTCAATGACAGACAGCGTGATTATAGATTATTGGAAATGAATGTGCTGTCTCCGTTTGTGAACCGCAGATCCCGAACCTGAGACGAGGACACATAGAGGAGTGTGGACACTGGACTCAGATGGACAAGCCGGCAGAGACAAACAGAATCTTGATTTCATGGCTGAAAGAAACACTGGAGGAGGCGGCAGGCGGCGGCGTGGGCTCCAAACTGTGACAGAGCCACAGCAAAGTTGATCTCTGTCTGAACATCGCTTTCCTCTTTTATTATATAATAATCCCAAATGTAACATTTTGTTGTTTCGGGCTGAAAGACGTAACCTTTGGTTGGGTAAAGTTTGATGGACTTTTTCTAACATTTCTGTCACAGTAATCAATAATTAATAAGTCAGATCAATAACAGCAGGGTAACTGATGATGAAACATGTTGTTCTGTGAATGAACCTTGAAAACGTGTTAAAGTTCTACGTCACTAAACAGCTTTGAGTGTTTATTGTAGCAGCAGGAAACACACCAAGTGACACAAAGAGACACAAAATGACCACAAAGAGACAAAATGGCCCCAAAGACAAACATAAACTGACAACAACTTGATGCAAAAAAACCCCAGAGGCCCAAAAATGACCCCAAAGAGACCCAAAAGAGACATAATGGCCACAGAGACCCAACAATGACCACAAGGACACACAAAATGACCCCAAAAGAGACAAAATGACCACAAGGAGGCACAAAATGGCCCCACAGACCCAACAATGACCACAAAGAGAAACACAAACTGACAATGAGATGCAAAATGACCCCAAAGAGACAAAATGGTCCCAGATACCCAAAAATGACCACAATGAGACACAAAATGACTTCAAAGAGAAACACAAACTGACAACAACTAGATGCAAAATGACCCCAAAGAGACAAAATGACCACAAGGACACACAGAATGACCCCAAAAGAGACAAAATGACCACAAGGACACACAGAATGACCCCAAAGAGACAAAATGACCACAAGGACACACAGAATGACCCCAAAAGAGACAAAATGACCACAAGGAGACAAAATGGCCCCAGAGGCACAAAAATGACCACAAGGAGAAACACAAACTGACAACTAAATGCAAAATGACCCCAAAGAGTCCCAAAAGAGACAAAATGGTCCCAGAGACACAAAAATGACTACAAGAAGAAAGAAAATGACCAAAAAGAGACCTAAAATGACCACAAGGAGACCCAAAATGACTTCGAAGAGAAACACAAACTGACAACAACCAGATGCAAAATGACCCCAAAGAGACAAAATGGTCCCAGATACACAAAAATGACCCCAAAGAGACACTAAATGACCACAAGGAGAAACACAAACTGACAACAACCAGATGCAAAATGACCCCAAAGAGACAAAATGGTCCCAGATACACAAAAATGACCCCAAAGAGACACTAAATGACCACAAGGAGAAACACAAACTGACAATGAGATACAAAATGACCCCAAAAAGACCCACTAGATCAGATAAAATCAAGGGAGACAAAACTGTTTTCTCACTTGAGCTCCAGAGAATCATACCTGGACATTGTCCCCAGTTTGTCTTTTACACTTGCAGCCCACAACAAGAAACTGTGTTAGGAGCGTTCTCACCTCCTGATAAATACTCCTGACAGATGTTTGGGTTTGGTGACGTTTTGACATTTCACTGCAGAGATTTGGGACAAAACAAACTGAGGTGGAGAGTCAAATTTTATGACTGACAGTCATGATGGACAAAAATATGAGAATAAGGCTCAGATTTATTCAACTGGTCTGGAAATGTAGAGAAAGCTTTATGTGACAGGAGGTTTAAATAAGAAAAAAGACAACAAAACAAATACTCCAATATTAAGAAGAGGAACGTAGCGAGATGGGAAAATGATGTAAGAAATTATAGATGAAAACTGAATCAACCCTTTGTAACCTGGAGCGACGTCACTTTTCTTGATCTGCTTTCAGACTGCTTTGAGACTTTCTATCTCAAGAACAAAGTAAATATTTAGCAAAAAAGTCACAATAAAGTCATTAAGAGCTAATACTACAACTTTTTCTTGTAATATATTATTTTTTCCTCTGAATAATGACTTTTAAAATGTTGTTTTTACTCAAATTTTCACTTCAATATACATTAAATATCTGGTTCTTCCTCTTAATGCGGGACCATTTTCCTTGAAGTCAGAACAATGTCGCCCTCTGGTGGTCGACATGAGAACTGAACGTAAAGCATTGTTCAGAGTTTTTTCTCCTCAAACAGCTTCTTCCAGGCCGGCATGATGTGCTCGTAAATTCTCTCAATCTGTAACACACAAACACAAACACACGTCAGGTGGTCAACACACATTTAAACAAACAATGCCCTGCAGGAGTGAAAGTCTCTGCGTTTCACGGGGTTAAGATTCACGAAAAGTTTTCTTCATCGTTCCAACTTCCAGCCTCCACAGACACACACAGGTTTAACCAGCCTGCTTATTCATTCAGTTATAGATGAATTCAGTGTGTCATAGATCATATTAACAGACTGGAGTTTATGAGAGATAAACAGTTTTTGCATCAAAATGTTGGTCATTTTGCTTTAAATCCTCGCTCAACATTTTAATACGATGATTAAGATGAGCGAGTACACCATTATCTGTATCTGTTCAACCAACTAAATTAACTGTATGCATATCTGTAATCGGAAGGGGCGGGGCTGGAACAGGAAGTGGGCCGTATTTAAACTGAAAGTTGATGTTTTAAGCTTGAAATTGACATGAGTTGGGTCAACATTTTTTGGACATTTAATCAACTATTTTTGACATTTTATTAACTTTTTTTTCTAAGCTTTTAATAATATTTCAGACATTTTATCAACTCTTTTTGGACATTTATTAGCATTTTTTGTTTTTTTAGACATTTTATTAACATTTTATCGGACATTTGATGAACATTGATTGATTGATTGATTGATTGATTGATTTTATTGGACATTTTATTGACTTTTAAATTTTTAATAATATGTCAATATGTCAACTGTTTTTCGGACATTTCATACTTTTTTATTTTTGGACATTTTATTCATTTTTTTCTAAGCTTTTAATAATATTTTCAGACATTTTATTAACATTTTATCAACTTTTTTGTGATATTTTATCAACTTTTTTAGGACATTTTATTAATAATTTTCAGTTATTTTTATAAGCATTTTTTTATACATTTTATTAACTTTTTTGGACATTTTATTAATATTTTTCAATTATTTTATTAACATTTTTTTTAACATTTTATTAATATGTTTTTAGACATTTTAATAATATTTTTCTGACATTTTATTGATATTTTATCGGACATCTGATAAACTTGTTTTTCAACCTTTTAAAAATATTTGAGACATTTTATTATTATTTTTTGGACATTTTATTAATATTTTTTTGGGCAAATTTCAATATGACAACTTTGACCATTCCATTAGTTTTTAATTGTCTCTTTGGGATGACAGACACTTTTAGTAGCGTGGATCTTTAAGTGTTTATATATATTAAGTGAAGTTATATGAAAACTGTTTTTCTTGCAGCTCAGAACAGACAGCACAAATTATTAGTTTATCAAAAGTATATCATTTCAACATGAACAACAACCGTCGTCATCCTCCGTCCACTGACCTGTTCAGACTTCTTGACTCCGTATCTGAAAAGCGTCGCCTGGTGCTCGCTGTTATGAAACAGGATATCGAATGTCACCTCGCGCCCCATCATGTCGTCGATGGCCGGCTTCACCACTGTGTGAAAGTCCCGGGCCGAGAACAAGTCGTCCAGCATGTTGCTGACCTGCGGCGTGTTGAAGGCAGATTCATCAGGACCACAAAGACTTTGACATTATTACAGTAATACATGATATTTGAGCAGATTGTTATTCGTCGTCTATGAGTAAGTTGACCTTGTATTTTTTTCCCAGCAGCTCCAGTGGATCCAGTTTGACCTCTGACCTCAGAGCGCGGCCAAAGAGCGGCAGCTTGGAGTCTGAATCTGACCAAAAAAATTAAGAAATTGCATTCAGGAGAATGAGACAGATACATGTTCAAAGTAACCTTGACTTTTAATCACCAAAATTTAATCAGCAAATTGTTGAACAAAATCAGTCCAGCAGGAAAACACCAACCTCGAGATGTCAGGTGAGCGACGTAAGGAACTCCATCCCTCTCTCCGTAGTACACTGCAAAATGAGAGAAGTATTTGTTCCTGCGATACTCCACGATGTCCCCTGGGAACAACTGGGGGTTGGAATGTTTCTGCGGAGACAACAAAGTGATTATCAATTTAATAATACCACAGAAAGAGTCAAGTTCCTCTCACAGTTTACATCATGTCATGTCTGATCTCAAGGCCTTATTGCGATATGGTGTCCATGAGAATGAGAGGGACGCAAGGTGACAGTAACCTTGACCTTTGATAACCAAAATCTGATCAGTTCATCACTGAGTTCAAGTGGATTTTGTGCCAAATTTGATAAAATTCTTTCAGGACCTTCTCAAGTTATCATTCTCACGAGGATGAGACAGACATAAGGTCACAGTAACCTTGAACTGTGACCACCAAAATCGAATCAATTCATCGTTGAGTCCAAGTGAACATTTGTGCCAAATTTGAGGAAATCTCCTCAAGGCCCTCTTGAGATATGAGTCAGTCACTGTTACCTTGTCTGTCTCATTCTTGTGAGTGTGATAACTGTAGAACACCTTGAGGGAGGTTCCTCAAATTTGGCACAAACGTCCACTTGTACTTAACGATGATCTGATTATTAAATTCGGTGGTCAATGGTCACTGTGACCCCATCAGTTGCATTCTCATGATCTGATATCTCCAAATCACCTTCAGAATTTTTTTTAAATTTGGCAAAAACACCCCCTTTGAGTCAAAGATATACTGGTTACAATTTAGTGGTCAAAGGTCAAGATCACTGTGACCTTGTGTCCGTCTCTTACTTGTAAACACTGTATCTCAAGAACACCTTTGGGAATGTCTTCAAATTTGGCACAAACATCCACTTGGACTCTGTGATTACTGATTACATTTTTGTGGTCAAAGGTCACTGTGACCTTGCATCCATCTCATTCTCAGGAGTGCCATACCCAAATAAAACCTTAAGTGAGTGTGAATGTGATATCTCAAGAACACCTTTGGGAATGTCTTCAAATTTGGCACAAACATCCACTTGGACTTAGTGATTTCTGATTACATTTGTGTGGTCAAAGGTCACTGTGACCTTGCATCCATCTCATTCTCAGAAATGCCATATCCAAATAAAACCTTGAGTGTGAACGTGATCTCTCAAGAATGCCTCGAGAGAATTTCTTCAAATTTGGCACAAACTTCCACTTCCTCATATGAATTTGGTGGTGAAAGTTCAAAGACACTGTGAACCTGTCTGTCGCATTCTCGTGAACGCTGTACCTCAAAATCAGCTTGAAGGAATTTCTTCAAATTTGCCACAAATGTCCACCTGGACTCATAGGTCAGGGTAAGTGACGCCTCAAAAACATGTTTTCGGCCATAACTCAAGAATTCCTACATTAATTATGACAAAACTTCACGCAAATGTCTAACAGGATGAAATAATGAAGTGATGACATTTTATATCCAAATGGTCAGAGGTCAGCTTCACTGTGACATCATCATGTTCAGCATAGAACACTTTTCTGTCCATTATTCAACGTCTTATCAGAGCTGTAAGAGGAACTTGAAGGGGTCATGCAGGCGTACAACCATAAAACCACGAAGAAAGCTGTTACAATTTTAAACTTGATGTTTCCAAGCATTAAAATCTAAATGTTAATCAATGAATTTTGATAAAAACATACTTCTTTTGTTTACAGCATTTGAACAACCCTTTTGGTGCTCTCTAAGAGCTAAAAATACAACACAAGTCTGCGATTTATCACATCTCCACAGTACAAACTTTGTTCTTATTATCTGCACTTATGTCATTGACAAAACTCTAAATTAAATTAACTTTTTATGAAAAGATGAAATCGTATTTCATGCTGTACTCACCAGGCCCATGGGTTTAGGTATTTACTGCAGCTTTCTTCAGTCGCTTCTGAAATTAAATCCACAACACACACACACAGGAACTCTTATCTGCTTTACATATGGCTGCACTGATGTGACACTTAAAAGATCACTAGTCTGTCACGGTCACAGTCCACTGACCTTGCTCCCATCACCCTTCATCACACCTACGCATCATCACGATCTGTTTTGGCTACATTCTGTGGTGTCTTTAGCTTCACTTAAGGTGTCTCTTTGAAGGTCGGGGTGATTTTTTTTGGGGACATTCTGCACTTTTTTTTTACATCAGGGTCCACCATGAGTCCCTCAGTGTCGTCACCCCTCCACCTCTGGGTGTGTGCAGCAGGTGTTTCCTAAACAGAGAACATGAAACGAGGAAGTAGCTTCAACGCAGCGTTAATCAGACATGTTTTATTAGAGACGTGAAGGCACTGTGAGCAACACACCCGCCAGCCTCACTGTGGAGACACGTTTGTGTTTCTGTCTGTGCAGGCTCCACCAACAAAATGTTGGAGTGAGCTTCAGAGTCCTTAAACTTTGTACAGAGCCAGGCTAGCTGTTTCCCCCCGCTCCCAGCCTTTATGCTAAGCTAGGCTAATCCTAAATGTACAGAGGCCGAGAATGGCTGTGGTTGCAATCATTTTTAATGCCACAGAAGCAAATAAGAAACATCAATACTTGAATCTGGACGGCCAGTGAATACTAACTTTTGACATTTAAAACCACTACATTCGTCACATTAAAAGAAATTACTTTAAAAACCATGTATCTCTCTTTGTTTTGAATTCACCTTTGAAATTATCAAATTAAATTTCTTGATTTGCAATTTCAAAAACTAAATTCAATTTATGTTTCAATGTCTGCAAATTCAGATCCAAAAATTTAAGTTTCGTAATTTAAAAAACAATAGATTCAGGTTTCTAAAATTCAGTTGTTTAAATTTAAACCAAAGAATTTAAGTTTCAGAATTGAAAAAAAAGAAACGTACATTCAGATTACTCAAATTCGATTGAGCTTAAAAAAAAAAGTTTCATTTCAGAATTTAAAGAATTAGAACAGCAAAATAGATTTAGGTTGCTCGAAATTTCATCGGACAAATTCAGATCTAAAAATTTAGGTTTCAGAATTTTTTAAAAAAGTTGATTCAGACAGCTCAGTTTCGATATTTTTTTTTTAAATAGAAAAAGACGAAAAAGAAAAAAGATCCAGATTGCTCAAATTCGATTGAGCTTCAAAAAAAGTTTCATTTCGGAATTCAAAAAATTAAAAACAGGAAAGAAGATTTAGGTTGCTCAAAGAAGAGCTTATTCAAATTTCATCAGACAAATTCAGATCTAAAAATGTAGGTTTCAGAATTTTTAAAAAAAAAAGTTGATTCCAACTGCTCAGTTTCGATTAGCTTTTAAAAAAAATAGAAAAAGACGAAAAATAAAAAAGATTTAGATTGCTGAAAAAAATGGTCAAATTCACATGCAAAAATTTCAGAATTAAAAAAATGAAAATAAAAATAAATAAAGTAGATTGAGGTTGCTCAAATTCAATTGGTCAAATTTAGACCACCAAAATTAATTAAAAACAAACAAAAAAACAAAAAAACAACAGAATTTTAAAATCTAAATATTCAAGTTGAAAATTCCAATAGAACATCAGTCAGTTTTGATTGTACGAAACATTAAGGCTTGATTGCCAAACCTGTCTTGGAATATTTTCAACTTTTTAGACCTGAATCTACATTTATTTTCCATTTTACTTTGTTTTAAATTAAGAGCCGTTCATTTCTGGATATGAATTTGTAAACATTGAAAATAAATAAAATTCAGCTTTTGAAATGGCAAATCGAGAAATGTCATATTTTAGTTTCAAAAGATGAAATCACCACAAATAAATTGAGACGCATGGTTTTGAGGTAAAATACTTCAACACTATACTTCAATATTCAGTGGCTGTTCAAATTTAAATGTTGACGTCTCCTATTTGCTTCCATACAGGCTCCTTTTCTCGTGATAACTGGTTAATTAATCACATTCTATGCCTGCGAATATAAATAAAAAGTGGAACGACCTCCTGTTATCTCCAGAAAACAGTAATTAAGTTGTGATATTGAAAGCTTGGTAAATTTAGTCTTCACATTTAGATTTCAAAATGAGAGACAGCTACTTTGTTTTATAGCTTATTAAACATGCAAATGATAATTATCAGCCACTTTATTAGGGACACCATTCTGGTACCAGGTGGGACGCCCTTTTTAATTCTTGGTGTCATAGATTCAACAAGATTTTGGTCCATACTGACGTGATGACATCACACAGTTGATCCATGATGAGAATCTCCCATTCCACCACAGGTGTAACGAATAAAGTGTGCAGTGAGTTTAAACTAGTAATTAAGACCTTTTTTAAATTCAGAGAGGCTGATTTTCACTAAATCTGGGCTGAAACAAGTGACAGCATTGTCTGAGTTACTGAGAGAAAAGATCAGACGCATTGTCAGGATTCAAAGTCTTTAAATTCCAGGATATTTCAGGCTACACATAAAAAAAAATCTGGTGCCAAGACCAACAAAATAAAGGCATGAAATTCTTCCAGAACAGCAGCATCTGTTTGATTCTGACTCGTTTAGACAGCGGGGCTCCTGAGCACGATCTCTCATCATCCAGCCTGAGACGTCCTTAACTAATGTCATGGTTAACTTCATTTTGAACAGGTAGGAATTATGAGTTACTAAGTCGCTCGGACGTTGTTTGCCACACATACTCACACTCGTTATTAAACTAACTGACTTTCTGTTTTCGGGAGACGGAAAATGCTCTCCTGGGATCTGACGAGTCGGGGTGAGGCCATGTTGGCTGGTAGGAACATTTCTAATGATGTAGCTGAAGCTGCGCAGGAACCCCGCTGATAAACTGAGTCCAATCGTTTCCTGGATTAAATTACAAAATCAACTTAAAGCTTGTGAGATAATGATCCGCCCTGCTAGTATGAAAGAAAAACAATCCAGCCACATTTAGAAAATATAGATCATCTGTCAAGGAGAAAAATAAACGTTTGGATTCAGCAGATTCAGATCGGCTTCATGACACACAGTTAGAAAACGTCACATTCGGACAGACCAGACGTCTGTGGACTGCATTTACTGAAGGAAGGAGGGACCACACCTCCTCTGATTCAACGTGTGTGTGTGATGTGAGTGTGTACACACCACATCACACATATTAATGCCCCATTATAAAGTCAGTGCAGCGGTGAAGTCGTTCAGTCTGTTAAAGGCACCTGAGTTTAGCTCCAACCTGAGCTGGAGGTTCACCAGTGTATACAACACAAACACACACACACAAACACACACTCACACAGACTCACACACACACACAGTATCTAAGTGTGCCCCTGACTCGGGCTCTCCTGAGTGTCTCTGCCCCAGCTGAGGCCGTTAATGGGCGCGTGTTTGTCCCAGCTGTCCGTGTTGTGCCCGTGTTTCCTCTGGTGCCGCTTGTAGTTGTCCCAGTGGCCCGTGGTGTAGTTGCACTCGGCGCAGGCGTACGGCTTCTCGCCCGTGTGCCGCAGCATGTGCCTCTTCAGGTTCATGCTCTGGTTGCAGGAGTAGCCGCAGACGCCGCAGTGGAACGGCTTGGCGCCCGAGTGGATGCGCTCGTGCCGCCGCAGGTTGGCCAGGTTGCCGCAGGCGTAGCTGCATGACGGGCACTGGTAGGGCTTCTCGCCCGTGTGCACGCGCAGGTGGCGCTTGAGGTTGTCGAGGTGCGAGGAGGTGTAGGGGCAGTGCGGGCAGTGGTGGGGTTTCTCCTCGGAGTGGGTGTGGGCGTGGCGGGCCAGGTGGTTGGGGTAGTGGGACAGGAAGGGGCAGTGAGGGCAGTGGTACAGCTTGGTGCCACGCTGACCCCGCCGGGATCCCCGAGGCCCGGATTCATCTTTGGAGAGCAGGTCCAATGAGCAGCGACGACACACCTGAATATGAACACAGAGGACACGGTCAGAGGTGCTGCTAAGGACGGAGGAAACACGTCGTCCTCACTTTGACAGCAGACGACAGAAGAGCTGATAAAAATGTGCGAACACTCGTCTACGTGACGAGTTAAGGTATGAATAATTAGCACAGCCTTTATTGATGTTGGAACTGACATATGTAGCTAGCGTAGCTTAGCTAGTGTTAACATGTTATCAGACAGGGTGCTGTATATTATTACCATACATTGGGAAAAAACGCCACTTTGGGAAAGTGGAAGTCTGTGGTCGTCTCATAGAATAGTCACTATTAAAAACAACATTGTACAAAGTAGATGTTTGTGCCAAATTTTAAAAAATTCTCTCCAGGTCCTCTTGAGATATGGCGTTCAAGAGAATGAGACAGTCACAAGGTCACAGTAACATTTGACCACCGATTTCTAATCAGTTCCGCGTTAAGTCCAAGTGAATGTTTGTGCCAAATTTTTAAAAAGTTCCCTCAAGATGTTCTTGAGATATCGGATTTACAATAATGAGACAGACAAGGTCACAGTGGACTTTGACCTATGACCACCAAAATCTATTTTGTCCACAATTGATTCCAGGTGGACATTTGTGCCAAATTTGAAGAAATTCCCTAAAGGTGTTCTTGAGAAATCACTTTCACGAATATAAGACAGAAAAGGTCACAATGGATTTGATGTTTCACCTATGACCACCAAAATCTAATTAGTTCACAGTTGATTCCAAGTGGACATTTGTGCCAAATGTTAACAGTAAGCTTGACTTTTAAGCCCCAAAATCTAATTAGCTAATTGTTGAGCCCAAGTGGACAAAGATATTCCCTCAAGGTGTTCCAAAGACATCGTTCTCCCCAGAATGAGACAGACAAGGTCACAATGACCTTGACCTGTGATCTATGGCCACAAAATCGAAGCAGTTCATAGTTTAATCCAAACGGATGCCAAATTTTAAGAAATTGCCTCAAGGTGTTCTTGCGATATCATGTTCACGAGAATAAGACGGACACATGATCACAGTAACTTAGACTTATAATGACTAAAATCTAATTCATTAATTGTTGAGTCCAAGTGGACGTTTGTGCCAAATTTGAAGAAATCCCCTCACCGTGTTCTTAAGATATCGCATTTACAATAATGAGACAAATGTGAAGTCACAGTGACCGCTGACCACCAAATTCTAGTCAGTCTCGTCAACCTTGACTCAAAGGAGACGTTTGTGCTGAATTCGGAGACATTCTCTCCAGGTGTTCTTGATATATCATGTTCAAGAGAATGAGACAGTGACATTTGAACACCAATTTCTAGTCAGTCCATCGTTGAGTTCAAGTGAACGCTCGTGCCAAATATGGAAAAATTCCCACAACGTGTTCTTGAGATATCGCTTTCACAAAAATGAGATAGACGAGGTTACAGTGACCTTTGACCACCAAATTCTGGTCAGCCTAGTTATCCTTGACTCAAAGTAGACGTTTGTGCCAAATCTGAAGAAAATTCCCTCACAGTGTTCTTGCGACGACGGATATAAATTAACTTAATTCTGCTGCAGTGAAGAAGCTGTGAAGGAGCTGACAAATGGAATAAATATTTTCTGGAAGCGTACCTGTCCTCCGTCACCCTCCACCTCCCCCTCGGCCTTGTCCCCCTCCAGGTCGGCCTCCTCCAGGGTGAGGCCACACATCCGGCAGCACAGGGGGAAGAGCAGGACGGGGAGCGGGGCGGAGGGAGAGCCGAGGGCCCCCAATGTCTGGAGGTAACCTGAGTTCTGGGACACTCGCAGGGTCAGGTCTGATACGACTGTGGGAACAAGATCAAGAGAGAACATATTCTTTCATTTGAAAACATGAGAAAACCTCCCTCAGAAAAGAAAAGAGTCACACTGCAGTGTTTACTGATAATAAGAAACTAATCCTCCAGCTTCAGCTCAAACTTCCTCATTCTACTTCTTCTTCTATACTCGTCTTGAAATTTAAAAATCCCTCCTGGTTCTCATTTCCTGCGATGCTCTGACTTCCTCATTGGCACCTTCATCAGTCTGAATTTGAGTTATGTTTCACAGGTATTCGAGATGATTATCAACTTCACACACGTAAGAATGTTGTGAAGCAGCTGAACTCAGTAGAGGTAAGTTTCAGGGCGACAGGCACTCAACCACGGCGATCTTCTCTTCCTCATTTTTTAAACCCATTCAGTTTCGACTCGCTGGTTCCTCTTTTCTGATCACTGCTTCCAACATTAGGATTTTCCCCTGCAGGCTAAAAATAAAAACTAGAATTACCGCCACGTGGTCGAGTTCTCTTTCAGTGAAAACATGGACGCGCCACATACAGGAGATCTATACAAATGTCTCCCCTTCTATTCCTGAGATATGACATTAAAACATGATGTCACAGTCAAGCTGACCTTTGACCTTTTGACCTTCATCATTTTATCCTGTCGATTGCTTTGTGTGATTGTTTAACGCAGGCGTTTGTACCTTCTTCACTTTCAGCTTTTTTCCGTCTCCCCCGTCGTTTCTCCTTCTCCCTCCTCTGCGGCCTCTCCTGCGTGTGCATGCGCTGGTGCCTCCGCAGGTTGCCGAGCGAGCTGCAGGCGTAGCTGCACTGGACGCAGCGGTACGGCTTCTCCCCGGTGTGGGTGCGGGCGTGGCGCTGCAGGTTGACGAGCTGCGCCGAGGCGTAGGGGCAGACGGGGCAGTGGTACGGCTTCTGGCCGTCATGGGTCCTCATGTGGCGCTTCAGGTGGTTCGAGTAGCGCGAGGTGAAGGCGCACAGCGAGCAGGAGTACAGTTTGGGAGGGGTGTCGGTGGCTCCGCCTGTCTTGCCTGCGCCTCTCCTCTTCCTGTCCGAGTCGCCGCTGATGGTTCTGTCGGCCTCGATTGAGCCCTCCGCCTGAGAGGAGTCGATCGAGGCTTCCTGCTGGAGGCCTTCCTCACAGGTGAGACAGTAAAGCTCCGCCCCCAGGTCCAAGCCCACACCTGGAACAAAGTAAATCACATTTATGGGTGTCATTACTTATAATAACCCACCATTGTTCAAACCCTGACAACTCTGAATCTATATCATGTCACCCAACTCTCCAAGCTTTGTCTGTGACAGTTTTTTTTTTTGCCTAAAATTTACGAGTTAAATCTCAAAATATTTCCATTTTATTTTCGTAGATTATGACTTTATTCTCATGGATTTATGAGCGAGGACTCCAGTCTGAGGACTCTAGAGAGAAACAAAGTGAGATGGGCACAACGTTTACCGAGATCTAAACCTGCCCCCAGTGGCGTGTCTCCCAGCAGCTGACCGCAGCCTTTACAGGAGAGGAAAGCTGGGAAGGTGGAGTCCGTTGGTGCGGAGGGGTCGTCCTCCACGCTCAGAGAGAACACCGTCATACCTGAGAAAGAACAGAAATCAGTCACATGTGGAGATAAGAGGTGCTCAGACTGCAGCTGTTACTCTCCATTAAAACACGGCCCCTGCTTTCCCATCCCGTCTTACACTGAGGCCGACAGACATGTGGAAGACACACACGTTTAATAACAGCCCTTGCAGAGCAGGTCTGACAGAGGCCCGGGAGAGGACGCGTCCTGTTTGCTCCTCTTTATTTGCTTCTTAACAAGACCAGTCAGGTTTGGCAGGACTCTACAGTTTGGTTACACCTTTGATTTACAGTCACTAACGCTGCGCTCACATGGAGTCAGACAAAACAACCAATGAAATCTTGCTGACTAAGAGTAGCACCCAGCGCTCGACGTCACGTCCTACAGGAGTGTGTCCTGCCCCCAGAGGAACATTTAATTGAATGATTATACTGAAGTCAGGTGTTGGTCTTCAGTCTTACAGCTGGACAGAAAGGTTTCTTGTCAAAATTTTCAAGTATTTGTTATCTACTCCTTAACATACCACATGATGCGGTGCGTGTGTGTGTGTGTGTGCGTCACTGACCCGACTCTCTGTCCAGCCCCATGATCTCAGAGTCTCCAAACTCCAGCTCTCCGCTCAGCAGGAAGTCGCTCTCCAGAACCAGGCAGCCTGGCTCGCACACCACCGCCCCGTCCTCCGAGTCCACTGAGCACAGACATGAACACGAATTAAGGCCCAATCCCAATACCCCCCCCTTGCCCACTAACCCCTAGCCCTTGGCCCTAACCCTCGCCCTCTCCCACTACCCCTTACACCTTAGCCCTTGGCCCTACCCCCTACCCCCTACCCCTTGTCCACTCCCCCTTGGCCCTCAAAATGAAGCAACGGGGGGTAGGGGTTGAAATCTTTCCCTAGGAATTGGGACACCACTCACTACATCACTGCGTCGGTTATGTTCACACATACGTAACTATTTTAAACAGGAAGCTGCGAGCCATCTACATTTCCAACCGGCATCTACAATGGAGTCCCTGGTTGAGTTCATCCTACCGATCGCATTTGCCGCATTCAAAATGCTTCGTTTGAACAACAGACGATGAAATGATACGTACGACAGGGGACTTCTGCTAGCTAGCTAGGCGTGTTATCACAATGTGAAAAATCAGGACAGATGACAGACGCCAGATAGTGCGAGCTAGCTAGCTAGCTAACAAGCAACCTGACGACGGTAACGTTAGCCATGTATGAACTTTTTTCCCCGTCTCTTGCTTGGTGGTATCCATGGTGACGTCTAACCCTCGCTGGCAAGTCAGCATCTGAAATCCCTCGCTCCGAAGGGCTAGTTTCATACCCACCACCCCTCGTTATGCCCCCTACCCCTACACGCAAAAAGGAATTGGGACACCACTACCCCTCGTGGGAACGCGCAAATCTAGGGGTAGGGCCAAGGCGGGGTACTGGGACGGGCCAAAACACACTCCCACACACTTCACCAGAGCAGTAAATACAAACATGGAGGAGGGCGTGAGGTTTGGGGGTCAGCTTCACTGAGTCACGTCCGAAAACATACAAGTCTGGTTCAAACTGTACATATAAGCATCAACTACTATGACCTTTTGTTTGGCTGTGACGAAAAGTTAAACATCCTGGACAGAAGTGAAGAGAAGAAGACGGACACGAGAGTAGAGTAGGCGGAGGAGGAAGCCAGAGAGCAGAGTGAGGAGAAGAGGAGAGGACAACGGGCAGAGGAAATCAGTGAGGATGAGATAAGTGCAGAGGAGGAAGACTTGGAGGCTGAGAGAGTCAGGAAAAGGAAGAGCGATGAAAGGGAGACAACACAGCGCTGACGATCTGTAATGACTTTTCCCCAGTCCTTTATTTTCAAGTGGAGCAGGAAGAGTCCCTAAAGGCAAAAGCTGAGTGACACCTGCTTTGTGCAGAGCCAGGTGTTTTTTGGGAAGGGCTGTACTGACACACTCTGAAGACAAAGCAGAGATAAAAAACTGATGTGAGAGCGCACATGTTAGAAAAAAAAAAAGGAAGGGAATGACAGAGAGAGAGAGAGAAGTCAAACAGGAAGCGATGGAAGAAAGAGAGGAAGAGGAGCGGAGGGAGGTCAGGCAGGGGCCTGCAAAGAGGAAGTGGAGACAGGAAGCTGAAAGGAGGAAGAGAGGAAGTCCAGCTGAGCCAAAACATTCAGGATGAGATAACACACAAACACATCCACTCAAAGGAAGACGTGTCTCTCACAGTGCTCCTCTTTCAGAGGCCACAGCAGCTTCTCTACGCCGAAGGCAGCTGATCTTGTTTAGCTGCTAACTGCTACCAGCTAATTTTAAAATCTCCTGCAACATATCGGGGTGTCCTTTATCCCGTCCTGCCGACTCTCCCGTTCATACAGACATTGATTTGGCGCTGTGACTCGTCTGACTCCTGTGCTGTGTCCAAGACAGTTTCCCCTGACCCAGACCCTGAGCCCTTAAGGTGCGGACACACCAAACCGACATCAAAGAAGCAACAACAAAAGCCAACTGTTGCGTCGTCTACGTCGCCTCACGTCGCCCTGTGTCAGTTGCATTTGAACACACTACACGGACTACATCCGACGGCCAAGTAGCACGTACGTTCTGCGCCTGCGTGAGAGAGAGTGAGTGAGAGAGTGGTACATCCTGTCAGCCGAGGGGTTTCCTATCTGTGCAGCCGAGCACCGCAGCACCTCCACGGACTATTACATCCAGACGGTCCCGGTGTTTCCTCCTCAGGCTCCACTTCACTCAGCTGCCCGATAAACCTGCTGCTTCTTCCCACTTTAACCTGAATAACAAACCAGGGCTTGGTGCTCCAGTTGGATCCAAACGGAGAGCCGGGGCTAGCTCAGAGACTAGCGGAGGCTAACTGGCTGTGACACTCACCAACGGTCTGACTTTGGTCGACGGCCGAACGTCTGCTTGGTGTGTCAGGGCCTTAACGGTGTTTTCACACCGCCGCACCTTAACTTGCCGCAGACGACAATTTCAATGCAGGTCTTGTTGTGAATCTTCAGTCTGAGCTGGGCTTTATAATGTTTACAATGAATATGCTCTGTTCTGTCAACACTGGATTGTGTTGCTAACATGCTAACTGGCTAGCGAGACCGTCTTCCAGCTTCCGTTTTTGAATGACGATTACAGACAACCGCCGCAGACTGTACATCAGGGTTCCGATAAATTTTCATGGACAGAATTTCAAACGTTTTCCGTCACTTTTCAAGGACCAATACAGAACAAAATTTCTTGCCGAGCTTCTCCAGCTAGCTGCTGTACACGTAGAGACAGAACGCGGGGAGCGAACGAAGAAACGTACGCAACGGTGAACAAAACGCCGTCAAACATCAACACATATTAGAGCTACTCTACGTCAACAGCTAATTCACATATTAGCCTATCTATGGAAGATTACAGCAGTAATTCTATAACATGCAACAAAATTCCAAGACTTTTTCAAGGCCTAGAAAGGGCGATTGTGATATTCCATAACTTTTCCAAATGTTTTGTGACCGTGGGAACTCTGCTATTTGCTGGTTGGCTGTTAGCTGCAGTCTTTGCAGTGCGTTCAAGTGCAACTTTTTGGCCGAGACACAGCAACATGAGGTGACATGACAGCGGGCTTTCGTTGCTGCTCGTTTCCTGACGTCAGGTTGGTGTGTCCGGGCCTTAAAGGGGGGGTAAAGACAGTGAGGAAGGGATCAATCCTGCAGTGTCAATATGTTAAACCAGCTAGGCAACGTGTAATACAGAGCTTGTGTTTGCTCGCAGGGTCCTGTGATCCTCTGCTGACTTTAAAGATGTGAATCTCCACAATAGCCGGGCTGATTTCAACCATTCAAACTGCATTTGAGACGTTCATGTCCGTGATATTTTTCCCAGCTGAACTGAGAAGACAGCTCTTAGTAATCTCTGACAATGTTGGTTTGCATTAAAGTCAACACAAGGCTAGACATGGACCGTGGGAGCACACACACACCTTCCCTGACTTTACCTTGGCTGCTCTTGAAATAAATATGTATATGAAAGTTTTCCTTGGACACAGACCAACACAAAGCCACTTCCTCAAAGTGCTCCAGAGACAGACTCCAGCAGCTGGAGGACAGCACCGTACACTCACGTTTCACCGGCTGGGGGTTGGATTGTTTCCTCCGCGGCATCTTCGCCTCTCGTCGCCCGGGATCCTGCTCTGCTTGTGGGGTGACACCGCTCACACGGCGGGCTCAAGTCCGTCCGTCGGTCGGTCCGTCCGTCCGTCCGCCAGGCAGCCAGCTAACTGCATGTCATCATCATCATCATCGCCTCCTTCCTCTTCCTCTTCCTCCGAAGGACAGCAGCAGCGGCGGTGTCATCGCTACCAACTACTGCCTGAAACGGAGCGACAGCAGCACTTAAAACCCGCTTAACCTTCATTTAAATTAATTAAATCACAAACTAAATCTCACCCTCGAGGCAACGTCATGTTAAATGACACCAAACACACGTCTGTCACTTTAAACTAAACCCCGTGAGCCATTATTTGTTATTGTTCCGCAGTAAATAGACGCAGCCATCTTGTTAGCCACCTAGCCAGGTCACCTACTGAACTTCAACATTCACGATTTAACCGTTAAAACTACAAATTCTGAATTAAAAACACACCTGTAAATATCGCGCCGCTGTTGAACACACCTGTGATGACGTCCCCACAAACACTGCCGTCCACAAAATGTCGCTAACTGCTTCAAAAACGAGTCTTTTGTTGCCAAACGCGTTGCTCACAGAGGTACGCCGGGTCCGGGCTCCGTGTGACGTCAGGGACAGGCGCAGAGGATTGTGGGAGTCGTAGTCCTTATATGACGTCTCATCAATAACAACACACGTCCTGTTTGTTTGTTTATTTATTTATTTATATAAACTACTTCATTGTCTTCTTTTTATGCCTTTATTTAATGAATAGTTTAAAAACAAATTAATGAATACAAAAAATAAATTTAATAAATACAAATAATTAAAATAATATTTTGTTATTTATTAAAAATTACTAAATTTAAATTGTGAAATAAAAATAATTAGAAACTACTGTATGCTAGTAAACCTAAGTACATAGACCCAAGTGGTCTACCAAGTACAGTTTTGAGGCACCCTACATATTACTTGAATAATACTAGTTTTTGCTACTTTATCAGTGGTGGAAGAAGTATTTAATTCCTTTCTATTAAGAAAAAAAAGTACTGTTAACACACTGTAAAAAATAAATAGAAATTAAAAGACTGTTAAAAGTCCAGCATTAAAAATGTTATTTAAGAAAAATTACAATAACACATTGTAAAAATGAAATAAAATAACATAAAAACAATAAAATAAATAAAAGGAGTCCTGCATCAAAAATATTACGTAAGAAAAATAAATAAGTATAATCAGGAAAATGTACTTAAAGTATGGAAAGTAAAATTAGCCAGTGCAGAAAAGTGTAAATAATAATAATAATAATAAAGGAAATAGGAAAATTCAAAAATTCTAAAAAAAAATCTAAAAAAAAAAGAAAAAAGAAAAGAAAATGTGTTTAATGTTTATCAGAATAGTTGTCAGTTAATGTTTTGTCAATCAGATTAATTGGCTAATCATTTCATCTGCTTGTATAAACTGTTTGTTTGCAGCAAAACATCAGATTTGATCAACTCCACTCCATTAAAAAATAAAAATAAAATACAATATCTTTCTCTGAAATGTGGAGTGGAGTAACAGTATAAAGTAGCATGAAAAGAAAATCTGGCTCGTAGTCTGTTCATCGGGTCTCATCAGGAACAACACATGTCCCATATTTATTTTATTTATATAACTTGCTCCAGGAAAAATGTTTTTTTTTGCAATTCTAATGATATAATCTTTTATTTTTTATCTCTTTTTATATAACGTAAAACATACATATATTTCATGTATTGCTAAAACACATTTAATAAAAAATATTAAAAAATATTGTATAATAGTAGAACTGAGTATGTTTACCCAAGTACTCTACTAAGTATAATTTTGAGGTACTTTCCTTGAGTACTTATTTTTTTGCTACTTTATATAAAATACTCTAAAATTAAAGTCCTGCACTGAAAAGTATACTCAGGAGAATGTTCTTAAAGTCTAAAAAGTAAAAGTGCCCAATACAGGAAATGTTTATCAGAATAGTTTTCAATTCATTTTCTGTCAATAGTCTCATTTATTTATTAATTTTTGGGTAGTTTAATTTATAACAAAACATCAGATTTTATGAACTTTCCTTATGTTTTCATGCAAAACTCTTAATCTGCAAAATAACTAATAACTTAAACTAGCATAAAATGGCATGAAAAGAAAATACTCCAAGTAAAAGTACCTCAAATTTGTACTTCTGTTCAGTACTTGAATAAGTGTACATACGAACACTGTGAATACTTTACTTGTGTATTTTTTCCACGTTATAATAATAACTTGGCCATGCACCTTTTTTCTGTTGTCACATATGTTCCAATAAAGTTTGAAGGGAAAAAAAAGAAGAAGTAGTTTTGTGGCCATTGAGATGCTCACTATAAAGCAATGTTTTTGTTTGTTTGTTTGGTTAGTCATAAAAATCTGCACATTATTCATTAAAGCATTAAATATGATAGTATAGGTAAATATCGTAAATAATATCATAATACAAGAATAATATGAAAACGGGTCATATTTGAATGATATGAAAATAACAAAAATGTATCATAACAGTACAAAACTTTGAAAAAATACAGTCATAAACATTTAGGAACTTACACAAGTGTTAATATTAATAATAACTCAACTCTATCAGTGTAGGGGTATTCAGCGAAATAACATACACAAAACTACAATCTGTATGGTGCCTTTTAAGCTTGTTTATTGTAATTAAATTCAATAATAAATATAAACAAATAGTGATGATCAGACAGTGAAGTTTACATTAACTAGAAACACATCAGTCAGCTATACACATGTCAGTCACATCTATTTCAGAACCAAAATTATGTTGCTTAGTGTATCACTGTGTTCGATTTCTAGGACTTAGGACTTAGGACTTTTTCTAGTTATAATGATATTTTAAATGATATTTGTTCTTGCAGTTTAATCAGTATTTACATTTGCAAAATGCTAACATCTACATCAGATAGGTCTGGGTTAATGTACCACAATATCACAAGGCTCTATCCTGGGTCTTCTGCTTTTCTCTATATGTTACCACTTGGGGTTGCAAGATTCCAAAAAAATCCAACAGAATGAAACACTCTGACAATATTTAGGGTTTAATCACAAGTCCACTATGGCCTCAAACCTATATGTCACTGTTAGCTGTGACCTCAAATCTGTGGTCTTTTGGTGCTACATAAACAAATTAAAACTTTATTTATTTAGCACCTTTCACAGACAAAATTGGAAAAGATACAGATCGGACAGTTTTTATGGCGTAACACAAGGCTCTGTCCTGGGCCCCCTACTTTTCTCTATATGTTACATATGTTACCACTCAGGATTGCATCCACAATCCCAAAAATCCACAAAAAACAAACACTTTGACGATATTAAATTTAGTTAGTTAACTGAGACCTCAAACCCATGGCCTTTTGGTGCTACATAAACAAATTTAAACTTTATTTATTTAGCACACAATTTGGAAAAATTACAGACCACACATTCAGTATGGTGTACCACAAGGCTCTATCCTGGGTCCACTACTTTTCTTTATATGTTAACGCCAAGGGTTGCACCCCACAAATTCAACAGAACCAAACACTCTGACAATATTTCAATCACGAGTCCATCATGGCCTCAAACTCATCAATCCTCTGTCGGGTGTTTCCTCTCCGGATCCTCCTGTAGGACACGGTTTTGTACTTCGAGGATTGTCGGCTGCTGTTCTTGTCGTCCGCCTCACCGTTCATATTGTGAGAGGTTTGACCTCCTTCCTCTTTGTCCCCTTTGTCCCCCTTCACTTTCATCTCAGGGGTTTCTGTGCTGGATGAGTTTTGGGTTGGACTGAGCTCCTCACTGTCTTGTCCAGCCACTAACGACGGCTCTGCAGCTGCATCCATCAACAACACTTTCTCCTCCGACCTGCAGCCTGATGCCAGACAGAAGAAAGTATTATCTGTGACTTTTTGTTTAATTAAAACATTTTGTAAAGGTTAAAGCATGATATGAGGTGATTTAATTGGCTCTGTGGAGCTTTTTATTTTCCATTATTGTTTGCTTTTGGCAGAGTGAGTGTCATCTTTGTGGAATTTTAATTAGATTTTAATGAATGAATTAACTCTCTGGCCTGAATCTCCGCTGTGAGTAATTGTGTTTCCAGCCAATCATAGCTGCAGTTATGTAAGGTCCTCTGCAAACTCTAAAACAGAGTGAAAACAATTAACAAAACAACTTCCAGCAGAATATTAAAACACTTTCTGCACCAAATAACTCAAAGTTTAGGAGTTAAAACTAAAGAAAAGCAGTCAGGAAAACTGTGACATTAATCCCAATTTCTAATCATGCATATAGAGGGGACTTACATGGGTTTCTCTTTTTTGTAATTTCTATTCTGTAAATCTTTTAATTTGTAAGGAAGTGTAATTAAACTTAAACTTGCTATATAAATAGAATTATTTTTATTGTTATTATTGTTATTTCCTTTTATACAGATCACCTAATGAGGGTTTATCTTGTACTTTTCAACTGAAGAAACCTGATTTTAAAATTACAGATTATTTTAATTTATTTGAGTGAACTTTTTTTCTATTAAAAATTTCTCATGTAATTAGTTTACCAGTTTCAAGTCAGATTAATTTAAATTTATCACATTCTCAATAGTTAACAGCATATCATTATAAATCAAATGTTAGTAACTTGATTTTTTTAGAAATAATAAACATGAAAAAAATCAGCCTTACATAAATTTGGCTGAACTTAATTTCTTCTGAACTGTTTTTGTTGTTGTTGTTGTTTTTAAATACAGATCTTCCAATTTGGGTTAATCTAAAGAAAACTGATTTCAAATTAACAGATTATGTCAGTTTATTTGAGTCAACTTATTTTTTCTATTAAAAAACCCTCATGTAACTAGTTTGCCAGTTTCAGGTCAGATCAACTTAAATTTATCATATTTAGATTCATTTATAACTTATAATCAAAAATTGAACTTTAGGAACATGAATTATTGAATGATTAAACATGATATTAATCCTAACTTGCATTTGGCTGCACTTCATTTCATATCATCACACATATTTCACTTAAATTTGAACTGACTATATTTAAAAACAACTCCTGTTCAGTAAAGTTAATTAACATTTTAAGGCACCTAAATAATTATGTTAAAACAACTGTTTTTGTGGGGCGATTTTTATAAAATCAAACTCATTCTTAGTCTGCATTTTTCATCAGTAGCCGTATTTACATTCTTTAGTTTCGTCCTTAAATGGTAGCTCTCATTGTTAGTGGCGGGGTCCGCCACTCCTTCCAGTCTTTACGATCATAACTGTAACAACAGGAGTGTAAGAATCTAGCTTGTGCTTACCTGCGTGTAGTTCAGGTGTACTCTCTCGAGTGTTGTCGTCAGCTGCTGTTTCACCTCGATGTCCTGAATCAGGAAATGATGTCAGTCGCTCCTGTTCCTCCAGATTCTGTATTCCCACCTCTGTCAGATCCAGAGGAGCATCGACAGACTGGTTCAGATCTGAGTGGGTCAGAGGAGCAGCTTGTGGTGGAGCTTCCCCTGTCTCGTTGTCGTTGCTCGGTGATGTGGGATAAATGTCCCCATTCTGGTTCTTGGCAGCGCCCGAGTCTTTCTCTTCTTCTGTGGGAGCTTCGTTTGGTGTTTGTACTCCAGCATGACTCAGCATTTCAGGACACTGTGATTGACGGAGCTGGTTGGTTGGCTCAGTGTTTGGCTCCTTTGTCAACTCTCTTTCTTCTTCTGCATTTACTTCTTGGTCAACTGAGGCCGCCATTTCTTCTTCTTTTCCGTCGACTTTTTGTTCTTCTTCGTTCTCTGTGACTTCGTCGACTTTTTCCTTCATCTCGTCTTCTTTTCCACCGATCTGTTGTTTCCCTTGTTCTTGTTTCTTTGCCTCCGTTTCTTGGTTTTCCTCCATCTCTTCTTCTTTTCCATCAACATTTTGCTGTTCTTCCATCTCAAATTTGTTGACTTTTTCCTGCAACTCTTCTTTTACATCAACTTGTTTTTCTCGTTCTTGGTTCTCTGCCTCCTTTTCTTCTCTTTCCTTTGTTTCTTCTTCTTTTCCACCAATCTGTTCTTCTATTTGTTTCTTTGTCCCAGCTTCTTCGACTTCTTTTAGATCTTCTTTTTCATCAGTCTGTTCTTGTTCTTGTCTCTTTGCCTCAATTTCTTCGACTTCTTCTAGATCCTTTCCTTTTCCATCCACCTTTTGTTCTTCTTGTTTCTCTGCCTCCTTTTCTTCTTTGTCCTTCATCTCTTCCTCTTTTCTATCGCCCTCTTGCTCTTCTTCGCTCTCTGCAACTTCATCATTTCTCCCCAGCTCTTCTTTAAATTCAACCTTTTGTGTTTCACGTTCTTGTTTCTTCACCTCCTTTTCTTCTTTTTCTGTCATCTCTGCTTCATTTCCACCAATCTGTTCTTGTTCTTCTTGTTTCTTTGCCTCGGTTTCTTTGTTCTTCTCCATCTCTTCATTTCCATCCAACTTCTGTTTTTCACTCTCTGCCTCTTCTTTGAGTTCATCCTCCAACTCTTCTTCGTTTCCATCAGCATTTTCTTTGTTCTCTGCAACTTCGTTGACCGTTTCCTCTAACTCTTCGTCTTTTACATCGACCTTGTGTTCTTCGTTCTTTGTCTCTTCTTCAACTTTACTGTCCAACTCTCCTTGTTTTCCATTAGCCCTCTGATCTTCTTTGCTCTCTGCAACTTTGTCAACTTTTTCCTCCAAATCCTCTCCTTTTCCGTCAACCTTTTGTTCTTCTTCTTCCTGTTTCTTTACGTCCTTTTCTTTGTTTTCCTCCATCTTTTCTTTTCTACAGAGCTTTTGTTCTTCTTCAGTCTCTGCCACTTCGACTTTGTCCTCCAGCTCTCCTTCTTTTCCATCTTTGTTCACTGCAACTTCATCGACCATCTCCTGTGACGTTTCATCTTTTCCATCAACCTTCTGTTTTTCTTGTTCTTGTTTCTTATCCTCCTTTTCTTCTTTTTCCGCCATCTCTTCTTCTTTTCCATCAGTCTGTTCTTTTTGTTTCTTTGCCTCAACTCCCTTGTTTTCCTTCATCTCTTCTTTCCTATCAACCTTTTCTTCCTTGTTCTCTGCAGTTTTGTTGACTTTTTCCTCCAACTCTTTGTCTTTTAAATCAACCTGTTTTTCTTGGTCTTGTCTCTCTGCCTCCTTTTCTTCTTTGTCCTTCATCTCGTCTTCTTTTCCATCAGCCTTTTGTTCTTTATTCTCCACCTCTTTATCCTCCAAATCTTCTTTTCCATTAGCCCTTTGCTCCACTTCATTCTCTGCAACTTCATTGACTTTTTCCTCCACTTCTTCTTTTTCCCCAATCTGTTCTTCTTCTTGTTTCTTTGCCCCAGTTTCTTCAGCTTTTGTCATCTCGTCTTCTTTTCCATTAACCTTTTGTTCTTCTTGTTCTTGTTTCTCTGGTTCATTTTCTTCTTCGTCCTCTATTTCTTCTTCTTTTACACCAACCTTTTGTTGTACTTCATCCTCTTCTTTGACGTTTTTCTCTACTTCCTCTTCTTCCACATCAACCTTTTGTTCTTTGTGAACTGCATTATCTCCCTTTTCCTCAATCTCTTCTTCTTTTTCATCAACATTTTGTTCTTCTTCTTGTTCTCTCTCTTTCTCTGTCTCTTCTTCTCCTTTTCCGTCCATTTCATCTTCTTTTACATCACTCTGCTCTTTGTTTTCCTCCATCGCTTCTCCTCCTTCATTTTCTTCTTTTGTCCCATCAACCTTTTGTTCTTCTAGTTTCCTCTCCTTTTCTTCATCTTCGTGTCCTTTCATCTCTGACCCCCTGCTTTGTTTTGTCCTTTCATCATCTACCTCTTCTTTCTCTACTCTGTCATCCTCCTCCATAACTTCCTTTTCCTCTGTCCCTACTTCTTCCTCCTTCTGCTCTTCTCTTTCTTTAACCTCATCTTCATCACAGCTCTTCTCTTTCTCGCTACTTTCATCATTTTCTTCGTCTTGAGTCTTTTGCTCTATCTCTACCTGCTTTTCATCTTCCTCTTCTTCCTTTATCTCCCTTCGTTCTTCACTTTCTTCATCTACCTCCTCTCGATCATCCTCTCTTCCCTCCTCCAAAACCTCCTTTCCTTCTTCCTCCTGAGACTTCAGCTCTTTGTCTCCATCTTTTGCTTCCTTGTACTTGTACTTTTCTCCCTCCTCGTCTACCTCCTCCCCCTTTTCTTTCTCTTCTCCATCTTTTATAGGCTTCTTTTCTTCTTCTCCTAGTTCGTCTTTTTTATCCTGAGTTACCTCTTCTTCATCCTTTTTGTCCGTCTCTTCCCTTGCTTCCTCCTCTACCTCTACCCTCTGACATTCGTTCCTAACCTCCCCATCGTCCTCTTTTACACTGCCTACACCTTCGTCTGTCTCCTCCTCCTTAATCTTGTCCTTGTCTTCTTGCTCTTCTTCTACCTCATTTTCAAACACCTGCTCTTTCTTTCCTTCCTCTTTCTCATCCTCTACCTCATTTCCTTTCTCCTCCATTGCTTCCTTTTCTTTTTGTCCTGCCTCACCTCCATTTTTTACTTTCTTCTCGTCGTCTTTTTCTTTCTTGTGTACCTCTACTTCCTCCAGTTCCTCCTCCATGTTCGCCTTTTCTTCAATCCTCTCCACGTCCACCACCTTCTGTTTTCCTCCTTCCCTCCCCACCTCCTCCTCTTCATCTTCCTCCATCATCAATTCATCTTCCTTCCTGTCCTCTCCTCCTCGGACACTTCCCTCCTCCCCTGACACTGTCCCTTCAGCGCCGTCAGCCCCGTCCTCACTCTGGCCTTCGGACAATATCGTGTCCTCCAGTGACAGAATATCTCCGAACAGACCGACCGCCTGAATCACCCGAGACACTATTGAGTTCTCCTCCAGGTCCAGGCCATCTGATGCGTCTGCAGCCGTCCACCAGCTCGCCATGATGCAGGAGAAAACCAGCTGAGGTCCCACACGGGCTCAGACCACTTGTCCGTCTTATGAAAGCATTCACACTCACTCGCAGAGGATTTAATTAATGCTAACTGGCAGCACACGTCATTTCACAATCCACAGTCTGGTGACCTGAAGGCCACGTTTTCAGCCTCGGGTTTGTAAGACTTTAATCTTTCAGGTATGATCTCCCCCTCTCTGCTTTACTGGACTCCTCCAGCCAGAGGTGACGAATAATTCAGACTCTTATTTAAAGCAAAAGTACAAACAACACAATGTAAAAACTAAAAAGAACAGATATATTGTCACCAAAATGATGTACTTAAAATCAGCCTTCGAAAAGGGACGGCTTTGGTTGCGCTGATGTGATGCAATCCGTCTTCGAAGCACCTGGAGGAAACCCACACTGACACAGGGAGAACATGTCGGAGATTTACTGAATGTACTTATATATATACTGAATGAGTCAAATAAAATCTGCTCGAGAACAATCTTTTGCTGCTTGTTTTGTTGTGTTCTTTTGTTTCCTTCCTCTCCTCCAAACTCTTCTTTGAGCCTGAAGATCAACATTCCCACAGAGTTTATCCAGCGGTGGTATGTAAAGCTTCACAGTAAGCTGTAGTGAGTGTTACGCTCTCACATGGAGTCACATTGTGTCTCCATTTCCTATCTTTACTGCAGCACTGAGCCACGTTTTTGCCCAAATAAACCAATTTCCTGGAGGGAAATATGATTTATAGTTAAAGACAAAAGCAGATCATTTGAATGACGCAGATCTTTAAGTGTTGTTTAGTCGATAATTATCTGTAAATCATTTTTATATCTCTGAGAAGACACCAGGAGCACTTCCCCCAGAGTCCTGAAGATGGTGGTGGAACGTTTCCTAAGTTAGATATCAGTGTCCTGCAGAGTCATGAGGGAACAGCACACTGGCCTTTCATAACCATCGAACCAAAACAGGAATCATTCTTCCAGGAAGTGCTCCTCTCAGCGTCTTATACAAGAAAGAAATGTCAAGTGGTCATAGTGGCACAAATAAAAACAGACTGCCTTACACAACCTTCAGCTGCACGTAGAGACATTGTGGGCTCTATTACAAACACTTCATCTCTGTCTGGACATGTAACGCAGAAACAAGATCAAATTAGAGCTCCAGTGTGTCAGATTTAGTGGCATCTACAGATTGCAACAAGAGGAAACTACTCCCGGTTAGAATTTATTGTTTAGGAGGTTTACTGAACAAGCCTTTTCATCTCCAAAACAAAAAGGGCTTGAAATGTGTCACCTTCTACACATAAATTGGCATTCATAAAGGAAAATGTGACGAGGAAATGGACATAAATTTGGGAAAAACTCTTTCAGTTATAATATTACAATTACTTTTTGTTATCACATCACTACTGACTTGAAATCCAATATTCGTAATTGTCGCGCAGCGCAGACACGTCATAAAGCAGCAAGCTAGTTGGAAATGCCAACGCTAAGCAGCTGTAAACATTCCAGTTACTTTGATTTCGTCAGGAGAAAAGATGACAAGAACACTGCTTCAGGAAGTTGGACTAAAACACGTCTTCAAAATGCCGGTCTGAATCTGACCGACAACATGACAATGTGACGCTCCAGGACACATGCCCCACCCAAGGCCGTGGGGATTGGCAGTAGCGCTACGCTAGCTAAACAACCAAAGCTGGAATTTTAGTCGTGGACAGCTGCAGACACAGAGAAGTGATGAAGCTTGTGGATGGATATGTGGTGACTCTCCATCTTTCAGGTCAAGCCTCGGGGAAATACCGGTCACAGATCGCAGAGAAACCGTAGGTAAAAAAGAATGATGAATATGTCATTTATTTGGATAGATGTCTCCATGAGTTTTTAATCATACAAGCATGAAAAAAAATATTGACTGGAACCTCATAATCTCTGCTTCCTGCTAGGCTAATTTATACAATGTAAAATGCCATAGGCTTGTGCTAATAACGTTGTATTTGTTTGGAAACATGTTTAGTATAAGACAGTTGTTTTGTCAGTGAACCTTGTGAGTTGTAATGGAGCCAAATTATGTAACGTTACCTTTGTTAATTGTTGCTGTTGTCCCTGGTTTCGTAGAGGAAAAGTCAGCTAGCTGCTAGGCTAATTTATACAATGTAAAATGCCATAGGCTTGTGCTAATAACATTAGCATGTTGTATTTGTGGGGAAAATGTGTCCAGATAAAGACAAGTGTTTGTCTGTGAATGCTGCAAGTTATAGTGAAGCTGATTTGTGTTTGAAACTGTCTCTATTAAGCCATGTTTAATGTGTGTTTAATGTGTGTTCAATGTGTGTTTTGAATCAACTAAACTTTACAGCACTTCACAGAAACCTTCGCCCCCAACTAGTGTTTTGGAGGTGTAACTGCAGAGTGACATAGACACACCACCACACAAGTATAAATGCTCACAATAGAGTGTGCCAGTAAACCCAAAATTCTGTTAGCGCTTTTAGCACTTCCAGTTCTCTCGTCTAAAAGTCAATATGTTTGGGAATGGGATTTTGGAAAAATGCCTCAAATAAGGTCTGTGGTTAACAAAAGTTTAAGCAAGTTTCAGGTTTTGTTCTAAGACATAAAACACGTCAGTAAATACCCTACTTGTGAATTCTGAAGCTTTTACATGTTGTAAAAAAGGCGGTTGCTAACAAGTTGCTCAATACAACTACAAACCCTGTCGGGGACATTAAACATCATCACCCCCGAACAGGCGAGAGTGCTGGCAGTCCGCCATTACAGCTTCTTATTTAGCCGAAACAGTCCGATTTCCCCATTATACAATGTTTTTAAAATAAAGCGGCCGAAATCAGTTGAAAGCTTAGTGGCGGTGACGTCAAGAGTCATGCGACCGTGGAGTAGTCATGTAGTCCGTTAAAGCCTAACGTTAGCTTTTTACTTCTGGCGATCGCATTTAAGCTTCAAATGCGGTATGAAAGGTGTTCATATGTGAAGATTATCTCGCTGAACAAAACCTGTAAGTATCATAAACATGTGTTAGCCACAGAGCTTATTTTCTGACATAATCACTTTCTCTTCCAGGAACCAGCGCGATGCTAAACTTCCGGGTTTTGACGTCAGCCCTGGCACACTCTATGGCGTAGGGCACTACTGAGGGTTAATGACGATCACCTGGGGACACTTGTTAGTCTGTTCCAACTGCCAAGGAAGGATCCCTGACTTTGAGAAACGCCCCCTACGTAAATATTAACATCTCATTCCAAGGTAATGAAAACACAACAATTCTCATTTTCAGGTGATTAAACACTAAAGAAAACAGACTTATTATAATACATTCCATTTCAGGCGATATATCCGTCTATCCTCTCTGTTTATCTCTGTGTTCACGAAGCTATCCTCATAAATTCAATGAAAAACAACCACACAACGTCATTTCTCAGAACATTTATTGCAATAATAAAATAATGTAACAGTAAAAATGGGATTTGTTTCGTTCTGTAGGAGTCATCTTTTATGAAATTATGAACTGGAAGTGTTTTACAATCAGTTTTACATTCACTGCGGTGCAACAGAAACTTTAATTCTGGAATAAACTAGTTTCATTCCGCTCTAAATATTCATCCTTATAAGGTTTTGATGCATGACTTGAAGGCAAAAGTGCTAATTTTTCTCACTGATACTTGAGACATTAACAGGTTGTTATTCCAAACACAAACATCCAAAATAAGTGAGACCTACTTTTACAGTGATCACAGTGTTTCTTGAGCAACAGTGCACTTGTTTCCGCTTAATATTACATTTTTAAAATTTTTTTTGAGAAACAAAATCATCTTCTATTTCTCTAAGATTCACTTCTGCTCTGTGCTTTCGCATCCTGCTGTGCCCGCCAGGCCGCGAGCACCTCATCGTTTTCGGCCTCGGTGGCAGCCGCGGCCCGAGCTCTGACTCTTTGCCTCGTTTGGGCGATAAAGGCAGCGATGTCATCCTCCTCCTCGTCAATGCTGGCTTCCTCCCTCCTACTCCTTCTTCCTTCTGTCTCACTGCTTTCAAATCTTGAATGATGGGTGAACTTCCTTTTTGTGGAGTTGTCATGGAAGCTCTCTGTGCCCTCGTCTCTGTCGTCATAAGTGCCGTACGCCCGCCTGGCACGGCTGTGGGACTGCATGAGCCCGTTGTAGGAATATTCTGTGTCTTCACTTGAAAGATCCTCGTGTAACCTTGATCTGTACCTGGAGGCAACGCCATAAGTTTCCTCGTCTTCTCCGCTGCGTCCAGAGAAGTCGAATTCGGAAGCGGATGCATCCAGATCATCGTACGGATCGTCTGATGCTTCTGCTTCGGATGCCAGTTTCCTCTGAGGAGGCCGGACGCTTTGCAGCCAGTCATCGATGCTGGTGTTCTTGTCTTTCTCCAGTGCAGGGTTGAGATTCAGGCACCCAGAGAGGCCGAACGTCCTCGCCGGTTTCTCCTTTTTCTTTGCTTCCTCGAGAAACTCCTCCTCTTTCTTCTTCCTCTCCTCCTCCTCCTCTTCATCCTCCTTAGGTTTCTTCTTCTTGTAGAGGGTGCTGCGCTTGTTGTCCTCCACTATCTTCTTCTTCTCGTAAGTGACCATCTTCTCCCTCATCTCGGACTTGATCTCCTTGTCCATGGCGTTCAGTTTGCCCATGTCCACCTGGTCTTGGAAGAGGCTGAAAAGAGGGACGCTGGTGGTGGTGATCTTGTTTTTCTTGGAGCCCAGGGTTGAACCGAGGGTGGAGTCGAGGGCAGAGCCTCTTCCAGTCAGACCAGAGATGCTGCTCGACCCGCCGCCTGACAGGACTGACGCTGCCCTGCCTCGACCCTGTGACAGCGCGCTGGAATAGGAAGCACCGCTCAACAAGGATGCTCTGTCATCGTCTGCACCCCGTCCTGAAACCATGCTTGGCGCACCCCCAAAGCTAAGCTCCGATCCAGCACGTGATGGAGGAGGCAGGCTCATCTCGCTTTGCTTCTGTTTGATTGTTTCAGAGACGACGTTAGCGATCCAGTTTTGGATGCTCGCCAGATTGACCATCGGTTCACCTCCAGGGCCTTGGACAGTAGGAACTGGGAGGATCGGAGGAACTGGTGTCATGGGATTAACAGGTTGTGCTGATCTTGTACCGCGAGGCTGTGAAACGGAGGATATGACAGATGACCTGCCGCTGATCATGGACATGTTGTCATCATTAGCGACGCTCGGCGGGCCCGTGACTCCGGCTCCAGCCCAGAAGGCGGAGAGGGGTATCGTACCCCCGCTGACGCAGCTCTCGTTCTCCCAGCCGCACATGGACTGACTCTCCTCTAACGTCTTCCTCGAACGCTCCAGGAGCTCCTCACGTCTTTGCCGCCGTTTGACCGTTGCAGAGTCCTCGCCCCGACTCATCTCCAAAATCTCGTCCGTGTTTTCCTCCCCGAGGCGCTTCTGCTGCCTCAGTTTCCATGCCTGGTACGCCGTCAGGTTGACATCTTGGAAGGATGGCGTATTTGCTTCTGCCTCACTGTCGCCTTTCTCTCCATCTCCAATAGAACTTTTCTCGCCATCCTCTCGATCTTTCTTGTTCCAGCCGAACTGGATCCTCTTGATGCGCCAACGCTCCAAAGGCGACATCTTCTCCTTGTTCTTCTGGCAGAACTGGTACATGGAGCTGGTGTCAGAGAGAATACTCTCCACCTCCTCATCAATCTTCTTCTTCTCTCCTTCTCCACCTTCGGTCGCGGTGCTCTCACTGCCTTCGTCATCCTCCTTCTTGCGGTAGCGAGCTGCGGCTTGTTCCTCGATTTCCCTCAGCCGCTGTTTCCAAAGATCAGAGTAACTTGTGCAGCTGGAGGTGGACATCGCGTCCGAGGGTGGACGTCTCATTCGACGCTTCACCCGCTCTTTCACAGCTCGTACATCCTCACTGGTGATGCTCTCCACATCGGCGTCTACACCTTCTTTTGTCTTCTTTGGACGGCCGCTGGCTAGAGATTCCCCATCCTCGCCGTCGCTGTCCAGCTGCGCCTCCCACCAGTCGTCACTCTGGTACTTCTCATTTCTCCGCTGCCACTCGCGGATCATGCTGTCAAGGCCGTCCTCATTGTCGCTGTCTTCTCCACCCTCCTGCTCAGGTAGAACAATCTCTTTCTGAGTTCCCTGGCTGTTCGGGCCGTTCTGCGCTCCGATCAGTCCATTTTTGAGCGCCACGGCAGCTGCAGAGGAGGCTATGCTGCTTATCACGCTCTCTCCATCCTCCTCCTCCTCCATCATGATGGAGTTTGCTTTCACCTCAATCATACTCTGCTCCTCCTCTTTATCAGTATCCTCATCGTCATCGTCCCCGCCCTCGCCAAAGATGCGAGCGCGTGTACGTGCGTCGATCACAGAGCACTGGCTGAGCGTGTCATCGTCATCGTCACGCTCCTCCATCAGGGTCTCGTTGAGATTTCGCAGCTGCTTTAGGAAGCCTTCGTTAGGGTTGATGGCGCGCTTTTTCCTCATGGAAGTCAGGGCCTCCATGATGGTCATGTGCTGGAAGATCATCAGGTAGGACGCCACCACGACGGCAGAGCGGCTGACGCCCATCATGGACACCACAAGAACCTTTCCTGCAAGAAAACAAAACAGGGTTTAAAGCATGAACAATATTTATATATAATTTTTACATAAACACAAACAGATATTTAGCATAGATTAGATTTCTGAAGAATTAAATGCATATCATACAAAAGAATAATGCAACCAAATTTGGACAAATCCCACATAATCAGGAGCCAGTAAGGCTGTGCTGCCTCTGTGCTGGAAGAATGTGTGTTGCCCCTCTCTTGGCCGTTGGTTGAAGGATTAAACAGCGAATTTGGCTCTTGAAAAACCCACCGATACAGTGAGACATAGGGCTTTTGAGTTTATTGATATTTGGGATATGTTTGTGCAACATTTTTAAAAGTTTAAAAATCAATAATCACATGTTTACAAAAAAAGATACACGTAGGAATGATTTGAAATATGACCATGTTCTGTGTTAGAGACAGTAAAAAATAGTTTAGACATGTGGCTCTGCAGCTGACAGCATTCAAAGGACTTTATTACACAAGGAAACAACGTCTCCGGGCAACATGTTGTGAATCAGCTACAGTTGGGATCAATGAGACACAGTCAACAGAACGACTGTTACATGATCCTCTTCCAGGAACACAAATGTTCTCTGTGTGCGCAACAAAATGTCTTCTCAGAAAATCTGATGTTGTGTAAGCGTGGAGATGTTACAGTTTTTCTGTTTGGGACTGTTTTTTTTACTGCGTCACTGTCGACTTCCATTCCCACATATACAGATATAAAATGTGCCCTCGGCTGTGTCCACTGAAATGGACGCACTGTTTATTGTTCATGTTAAGTAACGATAAAATAAATCAATAATTGAAAAGCCCACGTGAGCTGCAGGGCTGAAACAACACAGTGAACCAAGGAATCTTTATTCCTGTGACTGGATTCTCGAGACTGAGAGAGATAGTTACACAACATCAGAGATGATGACGTAAATGTTGCGGATATGAGGCAGCAATGAAGATAAATATCTTTCCCATGTTTCTGCCACAGAAAGGCTCAGATAGTTTTTATAAGGGCCCTGACACACCGAACCCGCTGTTGGTTAGCGTCTGTCATCTGAGGGTGCTGTCAGCCCTGGAGTGGTCTTCTCTGGTCTGAATCAGGGACTCATGTTGTTCCAAAGTTGTATAATTGCCTAGAGTTGGTTCGTGTTCTCACGGCAGCATTTACAAGAGGACCAGATCAAATGCCTTGTGTGAGAAAGCTGCTCTTGATTGGCAGGAAAAATCCAGGAAGTAAAGCAAATGTTGAAGAAGAGTACACTTGCAAGATAAATGTGACACTTGAGGGACAACTACGCAGGTTGATTTTAGCGCTGCTCATCGTGGACTATACTGCCTGCGGTTGGTTCAGATCCAGGTGGAAACATGTTCTCACCACAAACGAACCGCACCAGAGTTTGTTTGTAACCGGACCGAGACCACCTCTTCAAGAAGGTCTCAGTCCGGTTGTTTTGTTGTGTTCACACCTGCCCAAACGAACCACACTGAGGGGGCAACAACTAGAGTTCAACTGAACCGAACCAAACAGGGCAGGTGTGACAGCAGCCTAAGATGACCCTAAAACATGCCTTCCGCACTCCAAGACAACAAACTGTTCCCAGCATAACTCACTCATGTTTTTAGGATTGTCTTCCTGCAGCAACTCTTGTCTCATGATCGAGACTTAGACACATAACACACCAGGATAAGCGAAAGGTAAAGAGACACTTCAGACACTGAAGGCCCAGACACACCAAACCCTCTCTAAAGAACCAGAAATGACGAAGGACGACTGTTGTGTCCAGGGTTCGTACAAGTTCAAGACCTACTTGAACAGAATAATAAATCATTTCATGAAATATATTAGATAAATGTTTTAAACGAGGGAGCCTATTTAGGATTTTGCATCATTCTCATGCAACCGATGGTCCAAAAATGAGTGCTTGAAAAGGTACTTGCTGTTCAACAGACAGAGGCAGACAATGTTCATTTAAAAGTACATTATTACGACCTCCCCCAACGTGGCCTCATTTGTTGTTATGTGAATCTTTTGACTCCGCCCTCTAGTGCCATCTATTGGCTGTATCTATGCCAGCATAAAGGATCTTGGAGGTATGTGTGGTATGATGCTTAGAACATTTGAAATGGACGTATCTATTTTCATACAACAATAATCTGCTTTATAGAGAAAGCTAATGGAGACACAACAAACACTCACCCTTGTGTGTCAGAAGCGCCTCGTCCAAGAATTCGGCGGTGGGCCGAAAGTGCTCCGAGATGTCGGCGTCAGAGAAGTCATCCACCTCGATGCCCATGTACTTGATGTTCATGCCGGTGTAGAAGGACTCGCCCGTGTAGACCCCTGTGCCATGGGCTGTGTTGAGGATGTGGGTGATGCCCATTCGCTTCAGACGAGCCTTGTTGACCGCTACAGATCTGAAACAAGAAAAAAGTTGTGGAACAAACAAGTCTTATTATACATGAAATTAGACACTTACAAACTTAACCAGGAAACATTTGAGATCATGTTGCTCTCTAACATCGATGCATTTCCTGCCGATAAGTGGACATTCTGAACTTCTGAAGTCAGCTCGACTCACTTCTCAGCGATGAAGATGTTAGGCCACACCTCGTCCACAGGGTTGACGGGAGCCTCCAGGCGGTCCTGCACCATGGCCCTCTGGATGTCCAGCACACAGGGGGTGTTGTAGGGGCTGCGGTCATCGATCATGTCCCTCACACGGTTGTAGAGGTCTTCCACCATCAGCTGCTCGGCAGATTCCAGCATGGACTCTGGGATGGATTCAGCCCGTGCACTGCGCGGCGGCAGCTCTGAGGGGGAAAGACATGAATGTCATCAACTCTGAGGCATGTTTCAGCAGCATTTTAGCCACCAAACATGGGTGCTTTTTCAGCAGCTTTTCAGTCCTTAAATTTACATGTTTTTTGGGGATCTGTCATACTTCTTCTTACACCTTTTTATCTAGCAAATGTGGGTGTGTTGGGGGACCCATGTGTGTTTTTTAATGGGCTTTTAGCCCCTGGACGTGGGTGTTTTTTTGTTGATCTGTGGCCCTTTTTCCAACAACTTTTTAGCCACCAAACATGAGTATTTTTTGGCAACCCATGGCAGTTTTTCCAGTGGCATTTTAGTCACCAAACATTGTTGTTATGGGGAATCCATGGGTGTTTTTCCAGTGGCTTTTTAGCCCCTGAATGTGGGAGATTTTTGTCAATCTGTGGCCCTTTTTCTCTTTTTATCTGTCATTCTCTTTCTTGCAGCTTTTTGCTACCAAACATGGGTGTATTGGGGGAACCATGTGTATTTTTCCTACGTTTGATGTGTTTGATGGCTAAAAAGTCACAGGTAAAAGTGCCACAGGTCACCAAAAAACCCTTGCGACAATGGGGCTCAAAAGTCCCTGGAAAAGGTGCTGTGGGTCAGGCGGAAAAAGAACCACAGATCTCAAAAAACTCCACATTTAGGGGCTAAAAAGCCACAGATAAACAGTGACAGAACCACGAAAAACACCCATGTTTAAAAAGTGCCACGGGGCCCAAAAAACACCCACATTTAGAGGCTAAAAAGCCACTGGAAAAAGTTCCACAGATCTCCAAAAACCAATGTTAATGGAGCTAAGAAGCTACTGGAAAAAAAGTGTCATGGATCCCCAAAAAACACCCGCAACTGGGGGCTAAAAAGCCGCTGGAAAGATACCCACAGGGCCCCAAAAACACCCATATTTATTGTCTAAAAAGCCACTGGAAAAAGTTCCACAGGTCACCAAAAACTGATGTTAAGATGTAAGAAGCTACTGGACAAAAAGTGCCACAGGGCCCAAAAACACCCGCATTTGGGGGCTTTTTTGCTTCCCCTCATAGAAACCAGCAAGCTATCTGATGTCCTGCTCCCTGAGGGAATAAATGTCCCCTCCATGTGGGGACACACTCTGACTGTCAGCATAAAGGTGGTTCACAGACTGAGGCGTATGAAACACATACATGCTCTTGGTCCCTCTGACTGCAGTGAAGCCTCATTAATGCTTAACCCTGCTGCCACAGATATGTCTCTTATCGTCCGTCCTTCATATTAACCATTCATCGTCCATTAAAGCTGCTGCTGCTGCTGTAGCGTAATGTCAGAATACTGAAGCTGCTCTGAGATGTGTCAGATGAGCTAATTCCCTCAATCTGCGCAGCCCTGCTCCTCCGTCCAGAGCGTCTCCGTCCGGTAATGAGCTGAGTGGACGAGTCGTGGACTCACTGTAATTGAAGAGTGCTTGACCAAATCAGAGCTGTTGAATGTGGACTTAGAAGTCATTAATGCTGCATCTGGAGGAAGAATAAACATGAGCGTGGCCTCATCTGATCTGATCTGTGTTCGGTCCTCCAATTTATTCATCGCTGAAAAATCCTGCACAGAAGGATTTGCTTATTTTCTTAGTTTCATACCAGTGAACATTACCAACCTGTTGCAGCGCTGGAATTCAGTTTAACTGGCATCATGTGTCTGTTCAGATTCCTAATCTTGTTCCTAAATTAAATCTTTATTTTGCCAATTTTAGACTTTATTTTATTTATTTCCCTCTAACTCCACGACCTGCATTAAACTTTTTAGAGGCCCCTGTTTAACCCCGTCCTCCACGTTGTTGCAACTACAGTGCACACAGAGACCCACATGCTTTCTCAAAAGCAATCGGGCAACTCTTTCTTAAGTCTCAGTGGACATTTGTGCCAAATTTGAGGAAAATCCCTGAAGGCCTTCTTGAGATATTGTGTTCACGAGAATGAGACAGGTGCAGTGACCTTTAACTTAGACTACCAAATTCAAATCAGTTAATTGGTGACTCAAAATAGACGTTTGTGCCAAATCTGAAAAAAATAAAATAAAAAAATTCTAAAGGTGTTCTAAAGATATCACATTTACAAGATTTAGACAAATAAATGGTCACAGTGACCTTGACTTTTGACCATCAAAATCTAATCAGTTCATTGCTGAGTCCAAGTAGATGTTTGTGTCAAATTACAAAAAAAAATCCCGTATGGTGTTCTTGAAATATTGTGTTAATGACAATGAGACAGATTCAAGGTCACAGTGACCTTGCCTTTTGGCCACCAAATTCTACTCAGTTTATCCTTGAATCCAGGTGAACGTTCGTGCCAAATTTGAAAAACATATCAGAGGCTTTCATTAGATAACTCATTGGTGTTCTTGATTGTTTTCATGAAAATGAGAAGGATGCAAGGTCACAGTGACCTTGACATTTGATTACCAAAAACTGATCAGTTCATTGTTGAGTCCAAGTGAAAGTTTGTGCCAAATTCAAACAAAATTTCTTCAAAGTGTTCTTGAGATATCATGTTCAGAACAATAAGGCAGATGCAAGGTTATAGTGACCTTGACCTTAGACCACCGAATTCTAATCAGTTCATGCTTCATGTTAGGATGAATGTTTTGTGCCAAACTTGAAGAAATACCCTCAAGGCCTTCATTAGACAACTCATTCATGAGAATGAGATGGAGGCAAGGTTACAACACCAAAATCTAATCAGTTCATTGTTGAGTCCAAGTGATCGTTTGTGCCAAATTTGTTTGGTCAAACATTGTCAGACTTCACGACTGAAAGAAACAAAAGTTACATTTTAAACAACATGATTAAATAACTGGCCTCCAGGAAGTAGTCTCGGCCCAGGTGGACAAAGAGCTTCTTTCTCCGTGTGGTTTGATGATGTAACCTCTGAAACACAGACTCACCACACACAGCAAACATCTCAACAAACATGTGAAACAAACCTGTCTCACCCTCGCTGATAATCTTCTTGGCGGCGATGGCTGATGAGAGGTGGATGGGCTCCATGAAGATGCTGGCGGCGTCAGAGCCGGAGATCATGGAGAACCTAGACTCTGACGCCATCGAGAAACTGGAATACATACATAACAGAATATAATCCAAAACATCACAAATCAAACATTCTCTTTCTTTAAAGGTTCTTACAGAAACCCTTAGTCTTACATAGATTCTTTTGAATGAAAAGCGTTCTTACAGAAACCCTTAGTCTTACATAGATTATTTTGGATGAAAAGTTTTCTTAAAGAAATCCTTAGTTTTGCAAAGATTCTTTTAGAGGAAAAGAGTTCTTAAAGAAACCCTTAGTGTTACATAGATTCTTTTGGATGAAAAGTGTTCTTAAAGAAACCCTTAGTCTTACAAAGATTCTTTTAGATGAAAAGTGTTCTTAAAGAAACCCTTAGTCTTACAAAGATTCTTTTGGATGAAAAGTGTTCTTAAAGAAACCCTTAGTCTTACAAAGATTCTTTTGGATGAAAAGTGTTCTTAAAGAAACCCTTAGTCTTACAAAGATTCTTTTGGATGAAAAGTGTTCTTGAAGAAACCCTTAGTCTTACAAAGATTCTTTTGGATGAAAAGTGTTCTTAAAGAACCCCTTAGTCTTACAAAGATTCTTTTAGATGAAAAGTGTTCTTAAAGAAACCCTTAGTCTTACAAAGATTCTTTTGGATGAAAAGTGTTCTTAAAGAACCCCTTAGTCTTACAAAGATTCTTTTAGATGAAAAGTGTTCTTAAAGAAACCCTTAGTCTTACATAGATTCTTTTGGATGAAAAGCGTTCTTACAGAAACCCTTAGTCTTACATAGATTATTTTGGATGAAAAGAGTTCTTTAAGAAATCCTTAGTTTTGCAAAGATTCTTTTAGAGGAAAAGAGTTCTTAAAGAAACCCTTAGTGTTACATAGATTCTTTTAGATGAAAAGCGTTCTTACAGAAACCCTTAGTCTTACAAAGATTCTTTTGGATGAAAAGGGTTCTTAAAGAAACCCTTAGTCTTACAAAGATTATTTTGGATGAAAAGGGTTCTTAAAGAAACCCTTAGTCTTACAAAGATTATTTTGGATGAAAAGGGTTCTGAAAGAAACCCTTAGTCTTACAAAGATTCTTTTGGATGAAAACAAACGGTCCAGCTGATTTAAACAGAGGTGAAAACACTGAATAAAGACGTTTCATGTTAAAATCTGTGTTTTTCCAAAGCTGTTTGGCACAGAGAGGCTGCTAACTACAGTGGCTAATGTAACACACTGAATGTCCCTCTCCAGGAGTCAGTGTTTGGTTTGTCCGTTCTGGGCTACTGTAGAAACATGGCGGTGCAAAATGGTGATCTCCGTAAACGAGGACCTGCTCCCTGTGTAGATATAAATGTCTCATTCTGACACACTTATATATTCTGTTCTATGTTTAGCTGTCTATAGTTGGTTTTTAGGTGGTCTCCTACCTCGGTGATGGACAGCGGAGGTAATGGGACTGGACTCCTCGGACGCTCCTCTCCTCCTCCTCTCCATCAGGTACCGTCTGGTCACCGTGATCTCCGCTCTCATTGGTCGACGCCATGGCAACCTCCTTCCATAAGAAAATAGGAACAGAAGTGAAGACGTGTGTGTTTGTAGAAGTAAAACATGGCGGCTGATAGTTTCATGTCATATGTTCCTGTGAGTATCTGATAGTTCTTGAATCCTTCTTGGTTCCTGGTGGAACCTTTAATAAAGGTTTCAGAGGGTTCTACCTTGAACCCAACTATAAAAGGGTGATGCTTAAAACCACCTGTAAAGAGTTCCATCCACATCCCCCCCATGAGTAGGTCTACAGAGAACCCCTTTCTGGTGACCATTAACAGAACCCTTAGTCTTACAAAGAACCACTGAGAAAACCTTTCTTCAGTAAGGGATACTTTGGATGAAAAGGTTTCTTAATGAAACCCTTGGTCTTACAAAGAATCACTGAAGAACATTTTCTTTAGAATAGGGTTCTTTATTTTAGTATTACAAAGAACCATTAAAGAGCTGCATCTTAAAAGAAAATCTTTGGATTAAAAGGGCTCTCAATAGAACCCCTGGTCAGAGAACCACTGAAAAACCCTTTCTTCAATAAAGGGGTTTTTGTGGAGCCCGTAGTCTTACAAAGAACAGTGAAGAACCCTTTTCTTAAAAAAAGGGGTTCTTTGGATGAAAAGCGTCATCGATGAAAACCTTGGCTTCTCAAATGACCGTTAAAGAACCCCTTCTTCAAAAAACGTGCATATTTAGTGAAAGGATTCTTAATGAAACCCTTAGACTTACAAATAACCACTGAAGAACCCTTTTGGAAAATTCTTACGGATCCCTTTCTTCAGAAAAGGATCATCTGGATGAAAAGGGTTCTTAATGAAACCTTTAGTCTTTCAAACTTTTTTTTTTTAAAATAAAGGGTTCTCTTCTATTCTAACTGTTCTTTATAGTCTTATAAAAGATTATTTTGGAACCCTTTCTTCCAAAAAGGGTTCCTTAGATGGATTCTTAATGAAATCTTTAGGTTTTTTTGGTATTTTTCTCCAAAGAAACTTTCAAGGACCTTTTCTTTAAAAAGGGTTCTTTGGGTGAAAATGATTCTTAATGAAACCATTGGTCCCACAAAGAAGCATCAGAGAACCCTTTCTTCCAAAAAGGTTTCCTTAGATGAAAAGGAAAAACATAATTGAACTGTTCTTTAGAGAAAGATGGATCTTAATGAGCTCTTAGTCTTACAAATAACGCTTTTGGAACTCTTTAATCCAAAAAAGGGTTCCTGGAACACTTAGACTTAAAAAGAACCTTTAACGAACCTCCGTTCAGACAAAGTTTCTTTAGAAGCAAATAGTTCTTGGTAGAACTGCAGCCCTTCAGGAAGAACCCTTATTTCTATGAGTGTTCTGGGAATGAAAATGTTTAATTTTACCTTTAAGTTAAAAACCAAACAGATGTTCTACAGCACAATGAGACCAACAGGAAAATATGAATAATAACACTGGATTTATACTTGATGTTCTTTACACAGCAGAACGTATGAAGAACTACACGGACGGAGAACTTACAGGGAGGAAAGAAACACATTCATCACGAGACTGAAAATCTGATCAACACAAAGCACTAACAGGAACGTGGACGCAAACTATGGACCGAAGTGCAGTTAGAACCCAAAGAAAAGAAGAGCTGGTTTGTGAATGAGTCAAAGTTCAAACAGGGACCTGATGATGGAACCACAGGAACGTGTCACTCCTCTATGAATCAGACTCAGAGATAAACTGTGAGAACGTTCAGGAACTAAAGGTGACATCATCTACAGGTCCTTCACTGACCCTAAGAACTATTTCTGACATAAAGCAGTGGTTCTTTACCGCAGTAAAAGTTCTAACATCACACAATAAAAATACTTAAAAAAATACTTCTTTCAGTTTAAGTGTGTCAGTATAATCAGAATAACATTGTTCAAGCACGAAAAGAAGAATCTCTGGTTCTACGAAGAACTATTAAAGAACCCTTTCTTCAAACAAAGTTCTTTAGAGGGAAAGAGTTCTTAAAGAAACCCTTAGTCTTACAAAGAATAATTGAAGAATCCTCTCTTAAAAACAGGCTTTTTGTATTTTAATGAAAAGGATTCTCAATGTAAAAAATATTTTCAGTGGTCTGAAATTCACATGAAACAAGGCGCAAAACAAGTAACAGTTTAAAACTGATAAAACTCTTTGTGATATCGACACACGTTCAAAGTAAAAGTTCTAACACCACACAGTAAAAATAGTGAATAATAAATAACAATAATAAATCACAGTTATTAACATTAACATGATATAAAGTAAAAATCAGACTCGATTAATCGCCTGTCAGTCGATTAATTGATTAATCGATTGAACTCTTGTTGTGTTCTGCATTTATAAAGTAACTAAAGCTGTCAGAGAAATGTAATAGATTACAAGTACAGAGAACAGACTCAGATAAAGTACACGTACCTCAGATGTGGACTGAAGTATAGTGGGAGCACACATTAAAAAAGAAGAATATAAAAATGTGGCGGGTTCATTCTAGTGTGTGTGTGTGTGTGTGTGTGTGTGTGTGTGTGTGTGTGTGTGTGTGTGTGTGATATGAGGCTCGTGTATTTTTAGCGGAGCGACAGCTGCGTCAGAGCTCTGACAGGCCTCACAGCTCCAGCCTCACACAGCTACACAACAACTACACAACTAAGTCTCAGAAATTTAAACTATATCTTTTTCTTTATATAAAACACCTCATCTGTGTGTGTGTGTGTGTGTGTGTGTGTGTGTGTGTGTGTGTGTGTGTGTGTTCTTACCTCAGCCGCTCACAGTGTGTGGAGCTGACGGTGGTCAAAGTGACAGTGAAGTCACACAGAGTCCTCCCCCGTCTGCAGAGACCCCGACACCCGACACCACAGCTGCTGTAGCTGAGTACTGTTACTGCAGTACTCTGATTACTGCACTCAGTTACTTTACTGCAGTACACAGGGACATTCTCAGTGTGTTTGTTTCCTTCACTGTGTCAGACTAAAATATTTCATGTTTAAATCCTCTGTCCTTGTTTCCTTATTTATCCTTCCTTCTTCCCTCTGTCCTCCTATGTTTCCTTATTTACCCTTCCTTCTTCCCTCTGTCCTTGTTTCCTTATTTATCTTTCCTTGTTCCCTCTGTCCTTGTTTCCTTATTTATCCTTCCTTCTTCTCTCTGTCCTTGTTTCCTTATTTATCCTTCCTTCTTCCCTCTGTCCTTGTTTCCTTATTTATCCTTCCTTCTTCCCTCTGTCCTCCTATGTTTCCTTATTTATCCTTCCTTCTTCCCTCTGTCCTTGTTTCCTTATTTATCTTTCCTTGTTCCCTCTGTCCTTGTTTCCTTATTTATCCTTCCTTCTTCTCTCTGTCCTTGTTTCCTTATTTATCCTTCCTTCTTCCCTCTGTCCTCCTATGTTTCCTTATTTATCCTTCCTTCTTCCCTCTGTCCTTGTTTCCTTATTTATCTTTCCTTGTTCCCTCTGTCCTTGTTTCCTTATTTATCCTTCCTTCTTCTCTCTGTCCTTGTTTCCTTATTTATCCTTCCTTCTTCCCTCTGTCCTTGTTTCCTTATTTATCCTTCCTTCTTCCCTCTGTCCTCCTATGTTTCCTTATTTATCCTTCCTTCTTCCCTCTGTCCTTGTTTCCTTATTTATCTTTCCTTGTTCTCTCTGTCCTTGTTTCCTTATTTATCCTTCCTTCTTCTCTCTGTCCTTGTTTCCTTATTTATCCTTCCTTCTTCCCTCTGTCCTTGTTTCCTTATTTATCTTTCCTTCTTCTCTCTGTCCTTGTTTCCTTATTTATCCTTCCGTCTTCCCTCTGTCCTTGTTTCCTTATTTATCTTTCCTTCTTCTCTCTGTCCTTGTTTCCTTATTTATCTTTCCTTCTTCCCTCTGTCCTCCTGTGTTTCCTTATTTATCTTTCCTTCTTCCCTCTGTCCTCCTGTGTTTCCTTATTTATCCTTCCTTCATCTCATCTCTCCTTCTCTTTCTTTCCTTTTTTCTTTCATTTTTTAACTTTCATTTTCCCCTTCCTTCCTATTCTTTCTTTCTCTCCTCTTTTCTTTTTACTTTGTTTTCATTGTCCTTCCTTCCCTTTTTACTTAATTCATCCCTTTTCTCTTTCTTCCCTTTCTTTCTCTAATTTCTCTTTCCCTCCATCTTTACTTTCGTTTTCTTTCTTACTCTCTGTCCTTCCTTCCTTTTTACCTCTGCCATTCACCCTTTCCCCCTCTTTCTTTCTTTCCTTCTTTTTCCTTTCTTCTTTCTGTCCTTCCTTCCCTTTTTTACTTTATTCACTCATCCTTTTTTCTTTAATTTCTTTATTCCTTTCTTTCTCCTTATTTCTTTCTTTGCCTTTTCTTATATATTTTCTTCCATTTGCTTTTTCCTTCATTCACCCTTTTCTCTTTCTTTCCCTTCTTTCTCCTGTTTCTCTTTCCCTCCTTCTCTACTTTCCTTATTTCTTTCCCTCATTTGTTCTTTCTGTTTCATTCTTTTTCTTCCTCCCTTAAGTTTCTATCCTTCCTTCCCTTTTTTACTTTATTCACTCATCCTTTTCCTTTCTTTTTTAACTTTCATTCTTACTTTCTTTTTTCCTTATTTCATTCTTTGCCTCATTTTTGTCTTTTAGTCTTCCTCCCCCTTTCCTTCATTCATTCCTTCTCTCTCTTCCTTCCTTCTTTTGGTTTCTCTCTTTCCGTCCCTCCTTCCTTTCTGTTTTCTTTCTGCTCACCCTTTTTCTGTCCTTCCTTTTTTCTTTCCTTTATTTCTTCACCCTTCCTTTCCTCCTTCTCTTCCTTTCTTTTGTCTTTCTTTCTTTTATGCTTTCCTTACTTTTTCTTTTCCACTCTGGTTGTTTGAATTCTAGTTAAATGGCAGAAAAATCTAATTTTGACAAACAGAACTCTTCTCACAGTTCTCAGAAGAACAACTTTTTCTCCTGAGCTTGAACACATCTCGTGTGTTTATCTAAAGTCAGCTGACAATTGGCGCTATTTATAACCTCAGACTGCAGCTAATTTAAGTCACACGGTCTCTCTCTCTCTCTCTCTCTCTCCCTCTCTCTCACTCACACACACACACACACACACACACACATAACCTCACTATTATTTATCAGTGATCCCAGACTTCAGTGATTTTTGGCCGAGGGGTTTTTCAGAGTGACATTTTTTAAACGCCACATGAGTTTCTTTCACGTGTGACCGTTTAAATTCCAAGAAGCTCAACTGATTGAATATTTCCAGAAGCAACATCCGCTTCATAATCAGTGACTAAACCATGTTCAAGTCATTTTCTTGTTTCTTTTCTTCCAGGAACATTTTTATTTAAAGATTCCCTGGACATGGAGCGCATTAAGACGAGTGATAAAATCCAAATGTAACTCCCTCTGAGGAGCCAAACGGAGCTCAGAGTATATTTTTTATTCTTCCATTGAGTTAAATTAAACTAGCTTTCATTAATCATAACTCTTGGTTGGTTACGTCTTCTCATCTGGTCAAATTGTGGTAAATATTTCTTGACAAAATGAAAATGTTGTGCTAAATGCGGCAAAATTGACACGTATGTCTTTTAACCAGGGAAATCTTGCTGTGACTGGTTCGCTACACGTGGCGAACCTCAAGCTGAAGAGTCCAACAGAATCAACAGACAGAAAACAGCCTGATTCCTGGGATCACACATTAGGGGGCCTGTTCTGAAGTGGTCTGGATCCTACCTCTCAGACAGAAGCTTTTCTGCCCAGCTGGGCCAGTATTCTTCAGCCACTTCCCCCCTGAGCTGTGGGGGGCCTCAGGGTTCCATTTTGGGCCCTCCACTTTTCTTAATATACATCCTACCTTTAGGATCTATTTTTAGAAAGCACAAAGTCACGTTTCATTGTTTTGCAGATGATGTACAAATCTATCTGCCACTGGACACTGACATCTGGTCTGGGATGGAAGTAAACTCTCTCTCCTTGAACAAAAATAAAACTGAGATAATTTTGTTTGGCCAACAAAACCTCCTGGATGGCTATGACAGTGCCACTGGGACCCTTAAGTCTCTCTGTCATCCTTTTGCAAGGAACCTTGGTTTTATTTTAGACAGTGATTTTAGATTTGACAAACAAATAAGCTCTATAGTCAAAATACTGTACAACACTTTGGTCAACTGAGGCTGTTTTTAAAATGTGCTTCATTCTTAAGTCTAAGCGGATATTTGTGCCAAAGTTAAGGAAACTCTCTAAAGGCCTTCTTGAGATATTGTATTCACAAGAATGAGACAGGTGCAGTGACCTTCACCTTAGACCACCACATCTAATCAGTTCATCCATGACTTAAAGAAGATGTTTGTGCTAAATTTGAAGAAATTCCCACTAGACGTTATTGAGACATCATGTTCACCAGATTTAGACAGATACAAGGTCACAGCGACCCTTTCTTTTGACCGACACAGTCTAGTTGAAATTGAAGTTTGTGTCAAATTTGGGGAAAAAAAAAAAAAATCTCATTAGGTGTTCTTGAGATATTGCATTCATGACAATGAGAAGGATGCAAGTTATAGTGACCTTGGTCTTTGTGAAGTTGACCCCTCACCTTTTGGATGAAATATCATCACTTCATTATTTCATTTCATTAGACATTTGTGTAAAAATCTGTCATAATTAGGGTATCAAGTCTTGAGGTATAGCCAAAAAAAAAAAAAAAAAAGCGTCGTGAGGTCACAGTGACCTTTGACCACAAAATTCTTATCAGCTAATTCTTAAGTTAATTCCAAGGATCCAAGGACACGTTTGGGCCAAATTTGAAGAAATTCACTCAAGCTGTTCTTGAGATGTTTCATTCACGAGAATGAGATGGATGCAAAGTCACAGCAACCTTGACCTTTGACTATCAAAATCCATCAATTCATCATCAAGTCCAAGTGGATATTTGTGTCAAAATTTAAAAAAAAAAATTCCCTTGAGACGTTCTTGAGATATTGCATTCATAAGAATGAGATGTATGCAAGGTCACAGTGGGCTTTGACCTAGGACCACCAAAATCTAATTTGTTCACCATTGGTTCCAAGCGGACCTTTGTGCCAAATTTTGAGAAATTCAAAATAATGAGATAGACCAGGGCCCGTGTTCACAAAGATTCTCAGAGTCCTCTCAGAGAGCTCCTAACTTAGCCTAAAAATACCTAGCAAGGAATCTTACCTTAACAGTGATTCAGGAAGTTTCTGAGAGCAACTCTGAGCAAGGAGGGGACAGAAACTTTTATCTTAGTGAGGAGGTGTGGTTGACCCCGTTGCTAGGTATGACGCAGTCTTCTTAAAGCTCTGATTGGTTGTTACAAAAAAACAAACAAATGCGCACCTAGTAATGAATGGACAGTGAAATGAACCGATCATAGAACATAGACTGTATTAAGAAATGTGTAATCGTGAAAATAATTTTATGTCATGATGATGAAACTCAGCAAAATTAAATTGTTACACAGCTCCAAAATGTTTGAACGTACCTCATTCACATGCCGATTATTATTATATTGATTTGCTTATTGTTATGTTTACTCGCCATGCTGGTAATTTTACGACTTAATCTATTTGATATTAATGGTGGACGCAGACTCAGCTGTCAGCAGTTACTGTGATGGCTGGCCTCCTTGTAAAAAGAGGTTTGATTTGGCAGAATGACCAAAACAACAAATGAAATGGAGAAAAAAAGAACGAGAAAGCCAAACTGGACAGAAGAGCGGTGCCTGCTGTTGGTGCAGCTCATGGAGGAGAACAAAGGAGTTTTAAGAGAGGAATACGGTCCCGGGATCACAGCACAAGGGAAGAGGCAGACTTGGGAGCGCATTGCCCGACAAATCAATACGTCGTTCCCTCTCCTTTTACGCACAAGCGATGAGCGTGAGAAGCGCCGGTACATGCTGCAATCCAGAGCGGGCGTTATTGCGTTACTACGCTGGGTGGGAAATGTAAGCTCATCCCTGATGAGGTCAACCACAAACATTATCCCTGCACGATCAAGCCGGTAGCGTCTTATTAAATCACTGTCGTTCAATATACGGAGAATATCTCTCCTTCCTCTCTGTCTTTCCGCCATCTTCTCTGTTTAAGACACTCTTAGGCTTCTTAAAAGTCCTCCTCCCTCCTCTTAACAGTTTTTCACCTTAGGAGCTCTCTTAAGGTCTAAGATGCTTTGTGAATAACTTTTATCTTACCAAGGGAAAATTCTAACAAAAATCTTAGAATTCAAGGAATTCTAAGATTTTTCTTAGAATGACGTCACTAAGAGCTGCTTTTAGTCTTAGGATTCTTTGTGAATACGGGCCCAGGTCACAGTGACCTTTGGCCACCAAATTCTAGTCAGTCTAGTCATCCAAGTTCCCTCAAGGTGTTCTTGAGATATCACATTCACAAGAATGAGACAGACAAGGTCACGGCGACCTTGACCTTTGACTTTTGACCACCAAAATCTGGTCAGGTCATTATTGAGTCCAAGTGAACATTTGTGCCAAAGTTGAATTACTTCTCCCAAGCTTGCGTTCACGAGAATGAGATATGCAAGGTCACAGCAACCCTGACCTTTGACCGACAACTACCAAAATCTACTCAGTTCATTGTTGAGGCCAAGTGAATGTTTGTGCCAAATTTGAAGAAATTCTTGAGGTGTTCTTGAGATGAAAACATTGTGCCTCCACCCACTGCTATAACTGGTGCGGAGGCATAAAAACAAAAGTAGTTTTGTTGCCTAAACCTGCGTCACACTGAGACGCGAAATGGCGCCCTGTGCATCGCTTTGAGACGCCAGGTACCAAAACCTGCTGGTTAAAGTGAAAGTAAAGTGTGTGTGTCTGTGTGTGTAAATGAAGAAGCGTGCACACCTTTCAGCCTTTTCACTTTTTTATTGCATCGAATCCAAAGTGCTTTTGTCTGACGAGAAGAAAAGTGGTGTTGGTGGCTTCAGTCACAATAAAAGGTGAAAATGTAACTAACACTGAGCGGGTCTTCATACAGTACATGCTCAACACAGCACACCTGTGCACATATTTCATTTTATATATTTATATCAAGTGTCGTTCACTGTTTAACCCTCACATGGAGACACTTCCAGGCGTGCAGGAGTGGAAACACATACTGCTGTGTGGAAAACAAAAAGGCACGTACAGGCACGAGAATAAACAACATGACATCCAACAGCGACATCAGTGAGAGGAGGACAGTGACGGCTGTGTCAGAGCGCAGGGACCAGTGCTGTGGACAGACAATAACCAGTGTTACATAGCTTCTTTAAGACGCATCAGGATCAATGTTGCTTTCGATTGATCCCCAGTTAGCACCTCAACCTGCCGCAGAGCAACTTCATCAACATGACAGAATACTGCAGGGAGTGAACACACTGGAGGTGTATCAACACTGTGGTCACAGCAATGTCCGACTGCTGACGTTAAAAAACGCCATTAGTAGCTGAAAATTTTCAACTTTCCCACCTCGTTTTCATTAAAGGAATAGTTCAGATCTTTTGAAGTAGGGTTGTATGAGTCATTTATCCATAGTCAGTGTGTTACCTACAGTAGATGACAGTCGGCACGCCCCCAGTTTGGAGAAGCAGACAGGAGTACCGCCAGGTAAGCTAAGCAATGTACTGCTGTGGACGGGGGCAGCAGCAAAATGTATTTTAGCCACCTGCTGCTGGTCAACGTATGCTCATACAACAGTTTTCTAACAAATGAGTGCCCCCTTGGTTTGGTTTAGAAGAATCATGGCTGAGCACTGTCATGTTACGTACTTTACGTAAAGTTACGTAGATTAGGTTTAGGAAAAGAACTATGTTTGGGCATAGTCACGTTTTGAGCTTAATGTAAAGTAACATATTTAACTCAAAGTCACATAGGTTACATTTAGGAAAAGAATTATGATTGTTTGTGGTCACATACGCACTTAACATATAGTTATGTACTTAACGTAAAGTTATGCTGGTTAGCTTTAGGTACATCATGTTAAGTAGGTTAGGTTTAAGAAACTAAAGTTAAGTATGTAAGGTTTAGGAAAAATTGGTTGTAGTCATGTTACGTGATTAACAAACTTACGTAGTTAATGTAGCGTTATGTAGGTTAGGTTACATAAGTGAAGCAAAGTTACATAGGTTAGGTTTAGGAAAAGATTTATGATTAGGTATAGTCACATCATGCACTTAACATATAGTTAAGTACTTAACGTAGATTTATGCTGGCTGGCTTTAAGTACGTCAAGTTAAGTAGGTTAGGTTTAAGAAACTAAAGTTACATAGGTTAGGTTAAGGAAAGGATTGGGTGTAGTAATGTTACGTGATTACAATAAACGTACGTACTTAATGTAGCGTTATGTTGGTTAGGGTTAGTCAGGTAAAGTTAAGTAAGTTAGGTTTAGGAAAGATTGGTTGTAGTCATGTTACGTGATTAACATAAAGTTACGTAGTTAATGTAGCGTTATGTAGGTAAGGTTACATAAGTGAAGTAAAGTTACGTAGGTTAGGGTTAGGAAAATAATTATGATTAGGTGTAGTCAAGTTACGTGTTTATAATAAAGTTACGCACTTTATGTAAGATTATGTAGGTTAACTTTAGGCAAGTACAGTTATGTAGGTTAGGTTTAGATAAGTACAGTTACGCAAGTTAAGTTTAGAAAATCAAAATAACATAGGTTAGGTTTCGGAAAAGATTACGGTTGGCTATGTTACGCTACATACTTAACATAAAGTTACATACTTAATGTAAATGTATGTAGGTAAGGTTTAGGAAAGTAAAGTTACGTAGGTTAGGTTTAGGAACAGAATTATGATTGGGTGTAGTCAGGTGATGCACTTAACGTAAAGTCATGTAGGTTAGCTTTCGGCAGGCACAGTTACTAGGGTTAAGTTTAGGAAAAGAATTATGGTTGGGTGTAGTCATGTTACATACTTAACGTAATGTTACTTAGGTTAGGTTTAGGCAAGTAAAGTTATGTAAGTGAGGTGTACGCAAGTAAAGTTACGTAGGTTAAGTTTTATGTTACGTTTCAGAATAATGGTTGGGTATAGTTACATTACATAAAGTTAAGGAGGTTAGGTTCAGGCAAGTAAAGTTACAAAGATTAGGTTTAAGAAATTAGAGTTCTGTAGGTTAGGGTTAGGGGGGTAAAATTACGTCGGTTAGATTTAGGAAAATAAATGTGGTTGGCTACTGTTAGGCTACGTACCTAACATACAGTTACGTACTTAACATAGCGTGACTATGTACCTTAAAATAAGTTAAAATGGTTTCATACGGGTCACAAACATCGGTCTCCTGGGTTAAAGTCCAGTGTCTGTTTGACCCACCTGCCCCAACCTGCCTTCATATGTGGACTGTCACTCTTAACACTACTTCCTTCTTGACGAGCCTTCAATATTACGTCACTTTTCATATGTAGGTAATATACTGACTATAAATAAATACCTCAAACAACCCCACGTTAAAAAATCATAACTGTCCTTTTAACGCCTCAGAAACATGAGGACAGGAGGAAAAATCTACTACAACAGTGTTTCACAGGCGTTGTCTGAATGTAACCCATAATACTTTCACTTGTAGAAAAAAAGAAAGCGCTACCTGAGGTTCAGCATCTCTATAATATACAAAATATTCTGTGTTAATAGTGTTAAATTTGTTCATTATAAAAAAATAACATCCGAGAGAGGCCTGCTTCTTCCAAACTCTTCTCTGGAAAATGAAGTTCAGGAAACACCGCAGTGAGAGCAGTGTCGGAGAGGTTCGTTTCAGCGTGACGAACAGAAATCCAGCTGAGTAAGATAGTGGACGTCTTCCTGAGGGTGTGAAACTTATCTCTGTTTGCTCCCGACCCCTTTGAACAAGTCTTCAGAATAAATCACAACGTTTTGAAGACTCGGCAGAGCTCTGCGAGACGAGAGACGGATAATGAGACAGATTCAGAGTGAGACACGGCGCCCTTCACGTCTTCAGGATGAGCAAATATCCCCTTAATAAGCACCGCTGAGTGGAGACTAAAGGAACACGAACATATCCTGAATATGAAAATCACATGGTAACTGTGATATCTGAGGGAGATTAAAGAATGTGCAAAGATTGTCTCGACGGGCTAAGGCTAATACCTGGAGCATTACAGCATGTAAACACTAACAGAGTCAAGACGAAAGACGATGCTGAGTAAAATAATGAAAAGAAATCTCTGTCACTGCTGTTTCTTTTTCCTGAAAGAGAAATCCTGAATGTGACAGTTTGGGAGACGCAGCATGTGGTGTGTTCTTGTTCATGTGTTCATTTAAAGCTGCACGAGGCAACGTCCTACTCTGTGGAGATAGATTTGTCTTAATACTGTATAAACCCGTATGTTTTTAATGTTCTTTGTAGTGTTAGAAGACTCTTGACACCCTAAGTCCTGTGTGTGATTTATCCTGGCTTCATATGAGCAGAGGACATCTCTGCTAGCTGCTAGGCTAATTTATACAATGTAAAATGCCATAGGCTTGTGCTAATAACGTTAGCATGTTGTATTTGTTTGCAAAACGTGTTTAGTGTAAGACAGTTGTTTTGTCAGTGAACCTTGTGAGTTGTAATGGAGACGAATTTTGTGGTTTATTTTGAAGCCTCGAGGCTGGTATTTGAGCTGTGGATCTGACTCACTGCCATTAAATATGTGCAAATTCAAGCCTTAATAAAAAGTTGAATTTATAGCTGTTTGGTCTCCACAGTTCTCTCTTTAAGGTTGACGGACTTCATTACCCATAAATCATGTCATGTGACTGTTACATTCATCAGCAAGTCCAGCCTCTATTGGACGGAGCGCCTGCTTGGCAGCAATTTAGTTTGGAATTTGAGTTGTGATTCACCTGAAATTGGCTCTAGAAAATCTTTCCACCTGCAGCCTTTACATTGCCGCGTTTGGTGGGCGGAGTTACCAAAAAACAGAAAAAAGTCGACGTCCAGAGGAACTTTTACAAACGTCTCTGTCGTCTAAACACAACGCTGCGCCACAAGTGTTTCATAGTGTCTGCATTGTTGTTTCGCTGCCAATGTCCTGCGGGTGCACTTCCCATCTTAAGGTCAATGTGGTGCTCTTCTCGAGTCTCGAGTCAAACCGGCAGGTCACATTAGATCCCCGCTCTGAACATGGCAGCAGTTTTCACAGTATCTGTATTTTCATGGCTCAGCCTTTGTTATCGACAGTGACGGGCAGCAGAGGGACCGCCGCCTCGCTCCTCTCAGCCTCGCCGCCATCTTTCATCACATTTGTCCTGGCTTGGCAGTCGGCCAGCTTCTTCTTCTTCTCCTCCTCCTTCTTCTTCTCCTCCGCTTCCGAATTTACCCTCGGGAGAGGCGGGAACTCCCGGCAGTACGGCGGCGGCAGGCATGGCACGAGGTGCACCTCGCCAATTTCATTCATGAGCTGCACGCAGGTGTAGAAATCCTGCGGCGAGCGGCTGGTGGCAACGGGAGCGGGGACGGCGTTGGGAAGGCCTGGATGTCCCATAACGCTGTACTCTGTCCCCGGCAGCGACACGATCTCTGGTCTTGGCCACGAGGAAGGCGGGTCCAGTGAAGGAGAAAAGGGTTCGGGAGGCGAGGAGCAGTAGGGCGACAGGCCCTGCATGTATGATGACGGATGTTGGGTTGTGAGGTGGTGATGGGCCGCCACGGGCGTCAGGTCGCACGGAACCATCAAGGCATCCTTCTGCCGGTCCGTCTGGTCGGCTGGGACGCTGCAGTCCTTTGGCGTGGTGAGATAGACGTCGTTGGTACTGACGTAGTCCCAAACCTCCTCCGTGTAGGTCGGAGGCCTGTAGCTGTGGAAGTTACTGAAGTGACGGTTGATTTCATCCAAGTTCCCCTTCTGAGGACGGAGGTGAGAGGAGGGAGAGAGGAAGAGGACGAAGACAACAGGAAAAGAAATGGAGGGAGAAAAACAAAGAAAAAGATATGTTAAAGGACAGAGCAAAAAAGGCAAAGAAATAAAAGACAAATGAAACAAACAATGAACAAAAGGGAGGAAAAAGGAAGAGGAGGAGGGAAAAGATGGTGAAAAGGAGGGAAAACAAATTAAAGAAGGAGAAAAAGGGAAAGAAAAGAGGAATGAAACAGCAAAAAGGTAAGGACAACAAACAAGAAAAGACAAAGTACAGGGGTTGATAGGTATGGAGAGAAAGGAGAAAAATGAAGAGAAGGAGGAGGAGATGAAGAAAGTGAAGAAAATTACTAAGGAAAACAGGACAAGAGATATAATATATAAAAAGAAGAAAAGATATTAAATTATAAAATGAAAAGTGAGTAGCAGTGTTACCTTCAGCAGCAGCGGGTCAATGCCGATGATCCGCGGCTTTGGAATGGGCGGCAGGAAGTAGTCTTTTATTCTGAAGGTTAAAACATAAAGAGAGGAAGTTTGAAAAGGGAAAAAAAGGTCACCTGTGACTGTTCAACCCAGTCGCCAGAATAAATGTTAGCACTGTACGATATGTTGAGACTTTCTTTACGTTTCAACAACCCTGTGGTTACGCTAAGGCACAAAACCCACTTGGTTATGGTTAGGAGAAGATGATTTGGCACAAACGCTGCTGAAAACATGGCCAAAGGTTTGGTTTGGTGGCAAAAACGCCACTGGATCGGCAGTGTGAGGTCCGTAAAAAACACTAGCATTATGTGGCACAAATGGCGCTGAAAATGCATTGACGGGTGACTTAACAACACCCACCTTTAATGGCACAAACACTACTTGAAATGCAGCAACGGGTCGCTGAAAGAATTTGTTGATACAAACGCTGCTGAAAATGTGGCAACAGGTGACTAACATAACAGACATTAAACCAGCATTATGTCGTACAAATGTTGCTAGAAATGTGGCGACAGGTTGCTAAAAGAAAACTGTGTTTATTGGCACAAACACTGCCTCAAACATGGCCACAGCTCACTGAAGAAAAAACAGAAAAACATGTTGATGGCAGAAATGCTGTAAATGCAGCATCTGGTTGCTAAAAAACACCCACGTATGGTGGCACAAACGCCGCTGGAAATGGCCGACAGGTTGCTAAACACACTTGTGTTTATTGGAAATACAGCAACGGATTGCTTAAGAACACCAACATTACGTGGCACAAACACCACTTGGTTATGGTAAGGAAAAGATCATGATTTGGCACAAACACTGCTGAAAACATGGCCAAAGGTCACAAAAAAAAAACATGTCACGCAATTTTGGCACAAACGCCACTGGATATGCAGTTTCAGGTCACTAAAAAAACACTAGCATTATGTGGCACAAATGGCGCTGAAAATGCATTGACGGGTCACTTAACAACACCCACCTTTAATGGCACAAACGCTACTTGAAATGCAGCAACGGGTCGCTGAAAGAGTTTGTTGATGCAAACACTGCTAGAGCATGGCCATGGCTCATTAACAACACCTGTAGTGGCACAAATGCTGCTGGAGAATGCAGCAAAGGGTTGCTAAAAAAAACCCCACCAGTTTTTATTGGCACAAACGCCACTGGAAACAGTGAAGGGTCGCTAAAGAACGCCCAAATTTAGTGGCACAAACGCAGCTCTGGCTAATTATGCTCATTTGAATCTGATGAATGTTTTATTTCCCTCACTTGTATCGATCCTTTAACACATTTCCTTTAATGTGAATCGGTGTAAAGTGCAGTTTCAGCTGCAGAGCGAGGCGTCATTATTATTTCTGCAGCTGTAATGTTGATAATGTTGCATTAAATATGAAATGCAGTAAAACTCACCTCCTGCTCTGTGGAATGACTCCGAAGGCGATGACCAGCAGAGCCACGACACCGACTCCTGTCACCAGGATCAGCACCAGGAGTTTACCTGCACAGGTTCAACCAGAGACACTTCATTAGAGTCACACCTCAGCTTCTCTGTCCCTCCCCCCACGTTCCTCCCCTTCAGCTTCAGGACTGCACGTTTAATTGGAAAAGAAAATGCTGACAGCAGGGTTCCCTCGGACTGCAGGATAATCCCTGACTCCAGATCAGCACACATGTGAGTCAAACCTTCTTAATACATTTAAAACCGACAGCCTCGCCCCTTTAAATCTGTCCTGAGAGACTGAAACTACAGCACAGACTGAAGCTCCGACGCTGTGCTGTAAAATGGTTTGTTTCATTACAACTGTCCTAAAAAAGTTAATGACAGACGCAGCTGCAGAGATGAGACAAAACACAACAAAACCATAAATGAAAATAAAAATAAATTCAGTATCTGATCAAATGTCTCCCCTTCTGTTCTTGAAACTTGAAAAAATTCCCTCAAGGTGTTCTGAAGATAAATCACATTCACAAGATTTAGACAGACACAAGGTCACTGTGACCTTGACCTTCGACAACCAAAATCTAATCAGGTCAGTGTTGAGTCCACGTGGACATTTGTGTCAAATTGGAAAGACATTCCCTTTAGGTGTTCTTAAGACATATGACACTCACAAGATTTAGACAGACACAAGGTCACAGTGACCTTGGCCTCTAGTAATCAATATCTAATCAGATCATTGTTGAGTCCACGTTGACGTTGATGCCAAATTTGAAAAACATTACCATTAGATGTTCTTGAGATATTGTGTTCATGAGAATGAGACAGATGCAAGGTCGCAGTGCCCCTGACCTTTGAGCTTCGACCTTCGACCAACAAATTCTAATTAGTTCATCCTTGACTCCTTGAGTTTGTGCCAAATTTGAAGAAATTCCCTCACCGTGTTGTTGAGATATCACATTCAAAAGATTTAGATGGATACAAGGTTACAGTGACCTTGGCCTCTAATCATCAAAATTCAATCAGTTCATTGTTGAGTCCAAGTGGATGTTTGTGCCATATTTGACAAACACTCCCTTTAGGGTTTCCTATGATATCAATTCATGAGAATGAGCCAGATAAGGTCACAGTGACCTTGACCTTTGAGCTACGACCACCAAAATCTCATCCGTTCATCCATATCTTAACCGTTCCGTTCCCTCAAGGCGCTCTTGAGATGTAGGTCAATACAATAAAAGCCAAAGCCAGCTGTTATATTTCAAACCATCATAAACATCAAATTAAAAAAAAACCTCGGCTGCCTATAGTGTAATAAACCTGCGTTTATCACTGTTGCCATGGAAACCCTCTGGACCCTTGGTACCTGCGGGCGGCCTGGCGGGAATGCTCATCAGCAGCGTGGGGCTCCATTTGCTCCACAGGCCGTAGTTGTGCGAGCGGCAGCGAACTCGGACCACAAAGTCGCCGACGGGGAGGCCAAGCAGCTCGACGTGAGGCTCCCGCAGAGGGTGCTTCACCTGCGTCACATCACATGTTTATTATATACAGAACATCAGACTGTTCTCATCAGTCGAACTAGAAGTGGATCGTGTTGCTCTGTATGTGTACATGAACATTTTGTTCTTTGTACCTTCCAGTTGTCGGGCTCAGTGACACGTCTGTACTGCAGCTCGTACACCAGCGTGATCCAGCCATACTGCAGGTCGGAGGGCACCGGGTACGTCCAGGACAGCAGCGCATTGTGACCCATCTCATCCCCACCAGCATCCGTCAGCACGTAGGTCAGATTCACCGGAGCTTCGGTCTGAACTGTGGACAGACAGGAACACACACACAAACATGTTGTGACGTGTTAAGAAAGGAGAAAGAAACATGTTTTTAGATTAGAAATGCTTCTTCTGGTTGTCACGATTGTGCAAACCACAGATATGGTACATCTGCATGTTATTACGTAGCACACACATTAAAATGTGACACAATGTTGTGGAGGTGCTGATGCATGCTTTCATCTCCTGTAGGTTAGATTATTGTAATGCCCTGCTCTCTGGTCTTCCCAAAAAGAGCATCTCAAATCTGCAATTATTACAGAATTCAGCTGCACGAGTGCTGACGAGGACCAGAGGGCGGGCGCACATTACAGCAGTCTTAAAATGGCTGCATTGGCTCCCCGTGTGTTTCAGGATGGATTTTAAGGTTCTTTTATTAGTTTTTAAATGTCTTAACGGTCTTGGGCCTTCTTATTTATCTGACCTGCTTTTATCACATCAACTCTCGCGGACCCTGAGGTCCTCCGGCACCGGCCTTTTAACCATACCACAAGTTAGGACTAAAACACACGGGGAGGCGGCATTTAGTTATTATGGCCCCCGACTGTGGAACAGCCTGCTGGAGAACCTCAGAGACTGTTGATGTTTTTAAAAAGAGGCTCAAGACTCATCTTTTTAATCAGGCTTTTAACTGATCTCTTTATTTATCTATTTTAAATTCCTCCTATAACCGATTTATCCATCTATTATCTATTTTTTATTTATTTTTTATATTCTTACCCTTCCTCTTTTTACGTTCTTATCTCATTTAACCTTTATCTTTTGTTATTTTAGTTAACCTATAGGTTTTAGTTTTGATGCATTTTATGTCTCTGATTTAGATCATTCTTACCTAGCTACTAACTCAATTTTATGAGCTAAATAGCTTTTTGTTGGGTGGGAGGGTTGGGTTTTCTCTTTTCTTTTTGTTTTCTGTTTTGGATCTTTGTTGTTTTTAACCTCTGTGAGGCACTTTGTGTTACTGTTGTATGAAAAGTCCCATATAAATAAAGTTGGTTTGATTTGATTAATGTGCGGTTAGGTTAAGGCAACAAAAACCACAGATGTCTTGAGAAAAAAACACCAATGTTTGAAGGCTAGAAGGCCGCTGGAAAAACAGCCATGTGTTGCTGAAAAACAGCCACGTTTAGGGGCTGAAAAGCTGCAGGAAAAACAGTGACACTCACTGAAAAACACAGCCACATTTTGAGGTTAAAAAGTCGCTGGAAGACTAATGATGGATCACTAAAAAACAGTCATGTATTGGGGCAAAAGCAGCTGGAAACACAGCATGATTAGGGCTAAAAAGCGGCAGGAAACATAGTCATAGGTTCCTAAAAAACAGCCATGTTTGGGAGCTGAAAAGCTGGAGTAAAAATGGGCTGAGTCACTATGAAACAGCCACGTTCATCAGTGGAAAAGCTGCGGGAAAAGCAGCCATGTTTGATTTCTAAAAAGCCACTGGACAAGTCACTAAATCACTAGCACTCTGGGGGCTGAAAAGCTGCAGGAAAAAATGGGATGAGTCACTATAAAATAGCCACGTTCATCGGTGGAAAAGCTGCAGGAAAAATGAATCCTAAAAACCACATGTTTGAGGGCTACAATTCCGCTGGAAAAACTGCCGTGGCTGCTAAAAAACACTCATGTTTGGTGCCTAAACAGCTGCAGGATAAACAGTGATTGGTCGCTAGGACACACCCTCACTTTGTTGGTCTCATCGTGGGCTGCAGCTTGGTAGCAGTTGCCTCGGTGACACACCTTCCACCATCCCCTCCACCTCCTGATGACAAAGTCAGCTCACACACTACACCATTTTCTTCACTGGCCCACGATGCACTGTGACTAATCCCCTGGTCATATATATGTATGTATAATTAAAAATAGATGTAGTGAAGCAAGGCCTTCATGTATGGAGCATGTTGCTGTAAATCTTTCAGAGCTGGATGTTATAATGAGATGATATCCTCTATTATTCATGCAGCAAGGAAACATCAGTTATTTCACGTTTATGACCTCATTGAGTTCATTTATAATTCATATTGTGCACATTTTTATTCATAGATGACCATTTTTTTAAAGACTTTAGAACAACTGATACATGCTCACGCTAAAGTGAATCCATCATGTTCTTGCTTAGAAAATAAACAGCCACAATTGAGACTACAAAGCTCCTGGAAAAACAGCCATGTCTCGCTAAAAAAAAAAGCCACGTTGAGGGGCTAAAAAGCCACAGGAAAAACAGAGACAGTCTCTTAAAAAATAGCCACGTATTGGAGCTGAAAAGCTGCAGGAAAAAAGTAACAGTTCCTTGATAAACATCAATATTTGGGGGCTGAAAAACCCCGCTGGAAATTTAGTTTGGTGGCTCAAAAGCTGCATGAAAAACAGCCACATTTTGAGGCTAGAAACCTGCTGGAAAAACAGCCATGGTCACAAAGAAAACACTTACGTTTAGGGGCTAAAAAGCTGCAGGAAAATAAGTAATGGTTCCTTGATAAACCATCAATGTTTGGGGCTAAAAACCTGCTGGAAAACAGTGCTGAACTACTTAAAAACAGCCACGTATTGGGGCTGAAAAGCATCTAGAAAAACAGCAACAGTAGCTTAAAAAACACCCATGTTCAGGGGCTGAAAAGCTGCAGAAACAACAGAGACAGTTTTAATAAACTACCAATGTTTGGGGGCTAAAATCCACCGGAAATCACCTAAGTTTGATGCCTCAAAAGCAACAGGAAAAACTCAACTTTGTTGCTAAAATACAGCCGTGTTTGGGGGCTAAAAAGCTGCTGGAAAAACAGTAACTATTACTGAATAAACCACCAATGTTTGGGGGCTAAAAGGCCGCTGTGAATCACCTAGATTTGATGCCTTAAATGCTGTGGGAAAAACAGCCACGTGTCGCTAAAAAAACAGCCACATATTTGGGCTGAAAAGCAGCAGTAATGACAGAGACAGTCACTAAAAAAACAGTGAGACAGGTTTTGAGGCTAAAAACCTGCTGGAAAAACAGCGACGGATCACTAAATCATGGCCACTTATTTGGGCTGATCTTCCAACATGTTATAAACTGTAGTGTTAATTAGTGACATGATTATTTGCGGTTATTTTCCATCAACATGTGAGGAATGACCTTTCAGTAACACAGCAGTTACAGTGACAGAGACAAGGCTGTTTACTGTGTTTCTGCAGGCCTGGGCTGAATTCCCTGCAGGGCCGTGATAAGAGAGCCGTCCCTGACCTCCTCTGAAACAAAAGATCACACGGATGCACACACACGTGTAAGCTCTGATGAATCACACACATCCCATGTGCTTCTTCTTCTTCTTCTTCACACATATATGACACACAGCAGACCTCCATCTCTGCTGCACCTCACACCAGCTGAGGTGACAGGGCCTGGGTCTGCAGCGAAGACGAGTCTGGGTAATAACCCGCTCGATAAATGAGATGAAGTGCCGGCAGAGGATTCATGCTGTTCTCACACAGAGGGAAGAGCTACGTTCAAGTGTTTTTCATTTCAGGCTTTCGTTAAAGGGGTTTTTAGACACCATCACTCACTGAAGGAACGACCCTGTAAGTATTGAATTTCAGTATGAAAGAGTGGGAAAAACGCTGCTAAAAATAAACATATCCCTGCTGTGTGTGATGTAACGTTTATACAGTTTTATTACTGTTATATAAATGTGTTTATATAAATCAGCAGCAGCTGTCTAAGTGCTTTAACGAGACAAGAACATAAACTATAAAGCTGCAATTTTACTGTTGCTGCACTGACTTAAAACACTGTTGTATCCTCTGAAGCAGCGCATACGAATATCAAAAAAGAAAAAAGAAAAATAGGATTTAACCCGTTGCAATACAAACGATCCACCAGTGCCTGTACTGGTGATTTTGATTAGTGTGATGTCATTTCTCGGAGTATCTTTAAATGCTTTATCTCCCTAAAGTCTGTACAACCAGAGCTAAAAGATTATGTAAGTCAATGAAACACATTAATTGATAAAAATATAAAAATAAAATATGCTTGAAAAACAGCCATGTTTGGGGGCTGAAAAGCTGCTGGCAAAACAGCAACAGTTCCTTAATAAACCACCAATATTTGGGAGCTAAGAAGCAGCTGCAAATCACCTACGTTTGGTGCTTCAAAAGCTGCAGGAAAAACAGCCATGTGTCCCTAAAAAACAGCCACATTTGGGGGCTAAACAGCTGATGGACAAACAGCCATGTGTCCCTAGAAAAACAGCCAAGTTTGGGGGCTGAAAAGCTGCTGGCAAAACAGCGACAGTTTCTTAATAAACCACCAATGTTTGGGGGCTAAGAAGTAGCTGCAAATCACCTACGTTTGGCGCCTCAAAAGCTGCAGGAAAAACAGCCATGTTTGGGGGCTAAAGAGACGCTGGAAAAACAGCCACAGTCGCAAAAAACCACCTATGTTTTGAGGCTAAAAAAATGCTGGAAAAACAGTGACGGATCACTAAAAAACAGCCACATACTGAGGCTGAAAAGCTGCAGAAAAAACAGCAACAGTTCCTCAATAAACCACCAATGTTTGGGGGCTAAAAAGCAGCTGCAAATCACCTACGTTTGGTGCCTCAAAAGCTGCAGGAAAAACAGTCATGTGTCCCTAAAAACCACCCATGTTCAGGGACTGAGAAGTTGCGGGAAAAACAGCCGCAAACAATGACCCATGTTTTGAGGCGAAAAAAATGCTGGAAAAACAGTGACGGATCACTAAAAAACAGCCACGTTTGGGGCTGAAAAGCTGTGTGCAAAACAGCAACAGTTGCTAAAAAAACAGTCTTGTTTTGAGGCTGAAAAGCAGCAAATTGGTCAGTTCTGGGGACTGAAAAGCTGCTGGCAAAACAGCCATGGGTCACTAAACAACACTCATGTTTGGGAGCTGGAAAGCTGCAGGAAAAATGATGATGGGTCCCTAAAAACCACATTTGAGAGCTACAAATCTGCTGGAGAAACTGCAATGAATGCTAAAAGTACATCCACGTTTGGTATCTAAAAAGCAGCTGGAAAAACAAAATGCTTTTGCACTAAACGTAAGGTAAGGTAACACAAGGTAATGACATGCTTAGCTGTTGCAGCAAAAGAATGAATGAATCTTATTTTAGATCAAAATATATATGTGTCAATATATAATTGAGGTTATGCAAATGCTTTCTGCTACTTTCTGCTGCAGACAGAATAAATTCTACTTCTACTGTCCATCTGCTCTTTTCACACAGAGTCTCCTCTGAAAGACGAGCAGGGTTTAAGTTCTTCTCATTTCATGCATTTGTCCTTGAGATGGGCTTTTAAAAACTGTCACTCACTGAAGGAATGGCCCTGTACATGCTGAATTCAAGGATGATAAAGTGTCAAAAACTCTGCTTAAAATAAAAAAGGATTTGTTCATCAGAGGCCAAAATGTACAGACATGATGGCAGCTGGGAGGAATGTGTTTAAATGGGGGTGTGTGAGAGTGAAATAGCAACTAACACATGAATCTCACTTTAAGTTCAGCTGGTAATAAACCTAAAATGACTTAATGCCTTAGTGAGTGAGACTTAGTGAGTATCTTTAAATGCTTCATATCCCTAAAATCTGTACAACCTGAGCTAAAAGGTGAAATAAGTCGATGGACTGTATTAATTAATAAAAACATTCAAATAAAATCTGCTGGATAAACAGCCATGTGGGGGCTGAAAAGCTGCAGGAGAGACAGCAACAGTTCCTTATTTAACCACAAATGTTTGAGGGCTGAAAAGCAGCTGGAAAAACAGCCATGGTTGTGAAAAGCGCCCATGTTTAACGGCTAAACTGCCGCTGGAAAAAACAGTGATCTTGTCTTTGTATCTATCTGCGCCTGTACACTACTGACTCATATAAAGCTACAGCCCAGCCTGTGGAGCGCTCTGCGGCACATCCCACCGGTGCTTACCTATCTCGGCCACATCCAGGCAGTGTTCCTCTGAGGTGTAATTCCTGCGGGCGGTGACGGCGGTCACGTTCAAACAGTACATCTTCCATATGGATGTGTGGCTGCTGTCGAAGTGGCAGCTGTTGGGGCCGGAGGTCACGTAGTCCGGACACTCGTGTTTGGGCCCCTTACTGTGAACGTCAGAGGCAAGTTTTTAATTTACAGATTTTTAATTTCAGATCCAAATATTAAAATTTAAAAATTAAAAAAAGAAAAAAAAAAGATTGGTTGAATTCAGATCTAATAATTCAAGTTAAAAAAATTTCAAATGGAACATAAGTCAAATTTGAGCAAATCAATTTTTTTTCTTCGAATTTTTATATATATATTTTGAAATTCAGTTTTTTAAGCTGCAAATCAAGAAATTTTATATAATTCAGCTACATGGATTTCAAAGTAAAATATTTCAGTGTTATAAATAAGAGGTGTTAAATTTTCAATATACAGGTCCGTTATAAGCTGCCAAAGACTGCCTTTATCATCCGAGGTAGTTCGGTCGTTGAATTTTTAGATCCAAATTTGACCATTTGAATTTTATTTATTTATTTATATATATATATATTTTCTTTTTTTGAAAAAATTTAATATGTTTTCTTTTATTATGAAACTGGAATTTTTGAATCTGAATTTGTTAACATTGAAAAAATACATTTAAATTCAGCTTTTAAAATTGCAAATCAAGCAATTTCCTATTTTTATTTCAAAGAAGTGAATTCAGAACAAATAATTTTAGTTCCGTGGTTTTCAGAGTAAAATAATTCAATTGTATGAATTCAGTGGCTGTTAAATTAAAAATATTTATGTCTCTCATTTGCTTCCATAGATTTCCTATCCAGTCCTGGGTAACCTGGATGTTGTATTTGAATTTTTTCACCATGAATTTTTAGATCTTTATGATCTACCACTGTAGCAAACACTTACAAATCTGATCAAGTGAACAGTCACTTTTCAAAATGTTGAGTTGCTTTTTCTTCCCACATAATCCTAGATTTACATCTGCAGCTGCGGAAGAACGAGACAACAATCGATGCCTAGTCGGGTCAATCCAATTTGTCCTGATTACTGCGAGTGGTTTCTCTGCCATGTGTGCCATGTGGGCAGGCTTGCATCGGGCAGAAGCCACGTGAGGCGGCGATCAGGAGGTCAGGGCTGCTCCGGAATATCGACGAGTTAAAAGCTTCATGGTGACGTGGAGCACAACGAATCAAACTGGATTTAAGTGACCCAAAAAGTTTAGTCTGCTTTTGATTTATGAGGCTTTTCTTTTTTCCTTGTTTGAGCTCCTTAGGGTGAATGGAGGGACTTCTTAAAGCTGCAGAAAACAATTTTATTTTGCTCGAATAATTTTGTGTCAGCAGTTTGGGTTCTCACTTACTGAAACTTAAGGACCTTTAAGGAGACTTTATAATAAGAGAACACTTCAGCAAGTGTGTAGCTGCAACAATAAATCAATGAATCGATCAAAAGAAAATTTAATGACATCTATTTTGAGACATTTTCAAACAAAAACATTTCGATGGTCCAGGTTCTCAAATGTGAAGATTTGTGACCTTTCTTAGTCTTTAATTAATTTAAATCCTCGTAAACACACTTTCTTCAGGTGAATAATATTCACCTTGACATTGCTGAGTCCAACTGGAACATTTGTGCCAAATTAGAAGACATTTTCTGAAGGTGTTCTTGTGATGTTGCATTCACAACAATAAGAGAAACAAGGTCACAGTGACCTTGATCTTTAATCTTTGACCACCAAAATTGGATCAGTTTATTGTTAAGTCCAAGTGGACATTTGTGCGAAATTTGAAAAAAAATTCTCAAGGCGTTCTTGAGATATTGCACTCATCAGCATGAGATGGATCTAACGTCACAGTGACCTTTGACCGCCTAAGTTGAATCAGTTTGTCATTGAGCTCCAGTGGACGTTTGTGCCACATTTAAAAGGAAATTTTCTCACAGCGTTTCTGAGATATCGCATTCACAAAAAATGAGAGAGACAATGACATAGTGACCTTGACCTTTCACCTATGATCATCAAAATCTAATCAGTTTATCATTGTGTCCAAGTGGACGTTTGTGCCAAATTTGAAGAAATTCCTTAAAGGCATTCTTAAGAAATCGTGCTCATGAGAATGAGATCGATGCAGCGTCACAGTGACCTTTGACCACCAAAATCAAATCAGTTTATCTTTAAGTCTAAGTGGATGTTTGTGCCATTTTTGAAATTAAAAAAAAAAAAAAAAAAAATCGTCAAGGCGTTCTTGAAATATTGCGCTCACAAGAATGAGACGGACAAGGTCACAGTGACCTTAACCTTTGAACACCAAAATCTAATCACTTTAACACTGAGTCCAAGTGGACGTTTGTGCCAAACTTGAAAAGAAAATTTCTCAAGGCATTCTTGAGATATTGCACTCACGAGCATGAGATGGATCTAACGTCGCAGTGACCTTAAACTTTGAACACCAAAATCTAATCACTTTAACAATGAGTCCAAGTGGATGTTTGTGCCAAATTTGAAAAGAAATTTTCAAGGTAGTATCAAGGTATCGCATTTAGAAAAATGCGAAGGATCCAAAGTCACAGTGACCTTTGACACTACCTGAAGCAACTACAGCATAAAGTATACACCTGAAAGAAATAATCAACAAAGCAAATACTCAGGTAACGTACAGGTACCTCAGAGCTACACTCAGTGCTGTACCTGACTCTGTGTGTGTGTGTGTGTTGTGTGTGTGTACGTACTCTTTGGAGTAGGTGAGGACGTATCTGACCGGCTCTCCGTCCGTCAGGTTGTCGAGTGGATGCCACCAGCAGCTGAAGTCCTCCATGTTGGGCGAGCGGCAGAAATAGATGTGAGGCCTCTTCATCACGGCAACCTCCTCTGCAGAAAATAATAAAGAAATCACAAAGTTGAATCACAAATCACAAAGACCTTTTTTTATTTCTCAGCTTTAAAAAGTTTAAGCTTTAAAAAAATAAAAAATAAACAACAGAAACAGTTTGTGCTTCTAGACTTAAAACCGAAACCAACATGGCGGCTTGTTTGGAAACTTCCTCATATCTTCCTGAGACCCTGTGCCCTCATATGTTAACGTCACATTTTCACCAGCCTTGCAGGTGAAAGTCGGTGGTTGTTGGATCCATCCACCACCTGTCTGACTCACCCTACTCAGACTTCTGCCTCTTTCCGTCTGCCCCCTGACGCTACCAGTAACGTTAAACAGTAATGGTGACCAGCCGTGTACCATACTGACATTTAAGGACATTTTTTGTCAGTGTCTGACTCCCGGAGTCACTGACCAAGCACCGGATTTCAACGACTTCGGAGTCAGACCAGGTTGCCTCATTGCCTCTGCTTACCGTGACATTTCTAAATAATATCTCTTGTAGGTCTTCCTCTTACCTGTAGAGCTGTTTAGCAGTCTAGATAGTTTTGGTGCGAGTTGCCGAGCGTTGGAGCTATCGGCAGTGAAGATGTCTGCCTTCTCTCAAATATAACGGAACTAGACGATAGTGACCGATATGGGACGATCAAAGGTCGATTTAGTAATAATAGTTTGGAACATGCAAAAGGTGATATCTGATCACTCGGTAATTTAGGTAATAAATTCCTGTGGTGATTCATCTTTCAAGCCAGTAAATTGGTCAACCTCTGCTGTCAACCATCTCGTGCAGTCATGAGGTTTGTTCAGTCGTGGATCTGTAGACGTTAAAACTACATTTGTGTTTGGACACTTCACTGTTTGGACTTCTCATCAATGTCGTCCATGACAACTGGGCAAACTCTCTGATGAAGGCTGTGGTACAGGTGAGCGGTCCAGAGGAAATATCGAGTGGACCTTGAGCTGAGATTGTTCTGTCAAACACCACCGCGAAGACTTTGTGTCATGTAAAATAAAATGTCCTTGAGAGTCCACTAAAGCAGCGAGCCATCATGTGCCCCTGATAGATGAGAGCAGCGGGAGGCGAGTGGTAATCCACGAGAGAATGCATGGATCTGCAGTCTGACGGCAGCAGGGAAACAAAAGCCTGTTGTGTTTGCTGTAAGGAGCTCAGAGAGCTGCCCCGCGGGGTCTTTCTAATCAACAACCTCCACTTCTCAGAAAGAATGAAAGGACGCACGCTGGGCACCGATAAAACTGGACTAATTCACACCTGCTGCAAATCTGACAGCCCCAGGTTTTACTGTAGAGGCAGAGCAGCATCTGTAACATCAGGTTTATTTGTAACGATGTCAGGGTTTATTGCATCGAGGCGCCAGGTGGACAAAAAGCTACATACCAAACATTTAAGTTGAATATTTGTCACTGCAGGAGATCAAAGCCCCTCACAGCTGCTGGTGCATCTTTGACCCTTCAGGTAGTTTTCAGCACCACCAATGTTTTTATAAAGGTAAATCAACATTCAACTTTATTTATTTCAGACATTCAGTTCCATTTCATAGGAGTCAGCTTTAACCCATCAAAGGGAACATTAGGTCGACTTTATTTCTTTGTTCACCATTGTGGATACTTTTAAAATGGTGAACAAGGTGTTGAAAATTACATTTCCTGATGGAACATCAATGAAGAGATGCACGAAAACCTCAAGACATAAGATGACTATGAAGAGACGCAAAACAACCACAAAGAGACACAAAATAACCCTATGTGACGAAAAATGACCACAGAGACTCAGAACAACCACAAAGAGACACAAAATGACCCTACGAGACGCAAAATGACCACAGAGACTCAGAACGACCACAAAGAGACACAAAATAACCACAAAGAGACACAAAATGACCCTAAGAGACGCAAAATGACCACAAAGAGACACAAAATGACCCTAAGAGACGCAAAATGACCACAAAGAGACACAAAATAACCCTATGAGACGCAAAATGACCACAGAGACTCAAAACAACCACAAAGAGACACAAAATGACCACAAAGAGACGCAAAATGGCCCTAAAGAGACACAAAATGACCACAGGGACTCAGAACGACCACAAAGAGACACAAAATAACCCTAAAAGACGCAAAATGACCACAGAGACTCAAAACAACCACAAAGAGACACAAAATGACCCTAAGAGACGCAAAATGACCACAAAGAGACACAAAATAACCCTATTAGAACGCAAAATGACCACAGAGACTCAAAACAACCACAAAGAGACACAAAATGACCACAAAGAGACACAAAATGACCCTAAGAGACGCAAAATGACCACAAAGAGACACAAAATAACCCTATGAGACTCAAAACAACCACAAAGAGACACAAAATGACCCTACGAGACGCAAAATGACCACAGAGACTCAGAACGACCACAAAGAGACACAAAATAACCATAAAGACATGCAATTGTCTTCAAACTGACCCAGAATGACCACAAAGAGATTTGTTCCACATGAAAAGTTCTTTATGCGGAACAAATCTCAGGAAGGTTGAGACTAAACATTAAGCGTGACAGATCGATGCAGTGTGCGCTGAAATCTTTATTTCCCTCCAGATATTTACAGCAGCAGCAACAGACTCAACAACACTTCAAACGGTCTAAATGAGCATTTGGGTTATTTCACTTTTTTTTTTTTTTTTTTGCATTTATTACCATCATCTTTTCAAATCTTTTTTATTTAATTTTGGGTCTCCATGCTTCTCTCCATCTTAAACAATTGTGCACCAAAGCACACTTACAGCTCCAGTGTGTCGGATTTAGGGAGAAATATTGGCAGAGATGGAATAAAATATAATAAGTGTGTTTTCTTTAGTGTATAATCACCTGAAAATAAGAATAATTCTGTTTTTGTTACCCTAGAATGACCAAACACTGGCTCTAGGCAGGGACATTTACGTTTTTGTGTGGGCCATTAGAGTTTGCAGCCCCTCTGCAACGAGCCCAAAGGCTTCAGAAAACACCAATTTTTAAATTAAAAAAAAGCTTCATTTAATGTTTTTACTGGTTTAAATCAGCTGGTCTGTTTGTTTCAGAGAGGAAGAGACCTCTGTGGATAATTCAGCTCCTGGTAAAAACCTCCTGGTCAATAAACACTGCAGGAAATCTAACCAGGAGGAGCTTCACCACTAGATGTCACTGAAGCCGACACACTACTCCTTTAATGTTATCAAATTAGACAAGATGCTGATGGAAAATGACCACCAACAGACACAAAATGACTACAATGAAATGCAAAAGGACTACTAAGACACAAAAGACAACGAGACACAAAATGACCCCAAACTGACGCAAAAAGACCAGAAAGAGACATAAACAACCACAAAGAGATGCAATATGACCACAAACTGACGCAAAAGGACCACACAGAGACACAACAACCAAAAACTGACAGAAAACAACCACAAACTGATGCAAAATGACCTCAAAGAGACACAAGATAACCTCTGAGAGGCATAACAACCACGAACTGACGCAAAACAACCACAAACTGACACAAAACAACCACAAACTGACACAAAACAACCACAAACTGATACAAAACAACCACAAAGACAAACAAAACAACCACAAACTGATGCAAAATGACCTCAAAGAGACACAAGATAACCTCTAAGAGAGGCATAACAACCACAAACTGACACAAAACAACCACAAACTGACACAAAACAACCACAAACTGATACAAAACAACCACAAAGACAAACAAAACAACCACAAACAGACACAAAACAACCACAAACTGATGCAAAATGACCTCAAAGAGACACAAGATAACCTCTAAGAGAGGCATAACAACCACGAACTGACACAAAACAACCACAAAGACACACAAAACAACCACAAAGACACACAAAACAACCACAAACTGACACAAAACAACCATAAACTGATACAAAATGACCACAAAGAGACATGAACGGACTAAACTAAGAGGACATCTATGACAAATGTGAAGACTCTTGTGCCATCTTGCAAACTATCGTTCCACTACAGTGTTGTTGTCAGTGATCACCATGACGAGGACAAAGCTTCTGTTTGGAAACAGAGAGAGAATGGACGCAGACGTTGTGCACAGAAACAAGTCAGGTCTCACAAATCAACATAAACCAAAGATTTTAAAACGATCTTTTTGATTTTGTCGGCACATTTACGTCCAAATCGAGGGCATGAAATCGAGGGCATGAAATCGAGGGCATGTGTGCAGCTCAAAACTGTCTGAAAATAAAGAGAAATTCACAAAAGTCAGGAGTGATGCTCTGAACTCGTCTATACCTCCCCACTGAGGCATCGATGAGCTGCCAACACGTCCAGCTGAGCGGAAATAAAATGGCCGACACTGCTGCCTGCTGCGCCATCAGTCTCTTCCAAAAAGGTCACCGCATGAGCTTCTTAAAATGTGATTTAGTCAGTATTATTAGTATTATAAATAAATAATAAATACATGAATAGGGCTGTGAAATAAATCTTGAAATAAACAAATGAGGCAAAAAAAGACATAAATAAATGCATATATAAATTTATAAATGAGTCAATATTGTAAAAAAAAAAAAAAGTTGGTTTTTATGTATTTTATTTTTTTTAAAGAGACAATTATTTATGGGGATTTATTTCATATTTATAATTCCACATTTATTTATTTCAGGGGACTTTTAATAAAAAATAGTACAACTAAGCATAATATATTTTTTTTTATTTATGAGCACCTTTCAAGTCACCCAATAACACAAAAATAGTTGCTGCATTAAAAAAGGCAATGACAAACAATAATCAAAATAACAAAAAACGACAACATTGAAATGCAAATACAGATTAAAAATATATTCAGAAAAAGATTTTATTGCATTTCATAACTCCACATTTATTTATTTCAGGGAACTTTTATTTCCAATGCCATATTTAATTATTTAAGGGAACTTTAATTTACAAATGCCATTTTTTATTTAATTTATTTATTTTCTGATTCCACATTTATTCATTCCAAGGATTTTATATTTCACAATTCCACAATTATTTATTTCAGGGACATTTTATTTTATAACTTAATATTTATCTAGGGAGCTTTTATTATATTTCTCTATTAAAGGAAACTTTTGCCACATTTATTTATTTCAGGGAACTTTTCATTTAATGCCATTTGTTTTTAATTCAAGGATTTTTTTTATTTCATAAGTCCACATTTAATTATTTCAGGGAACTTTTATTTCCCAATATCATATTTATTTATCTTCAGGATCTTGTATTTCCCTGATTCCATATATATATATATATATATATATATATATATACATACATACATACATATATATTTGGAGAACTTTGATTTCATAATTCCTACACACATTCACAATTTACATCAAAGCAACAGCACAAGAATCACCCAAAGCTGTCAATTAAAAAATGTCCTTTTTGAAATAAAAATGTATTTATTTATTGAACTACACTGACTTTTTTATATATTTATATTTACATGTATTTATATATTTATTGCCTTGTTTAATTATTTTAGGAATGATTTCATAGCCATATTATTTCAAAGGCACATTTATTTATATATTTATGACTATATTTATTTATTCAGTATCGACTAAAATGGTATTCCATGGAGTTCAGCAGCAACATATGGATTTAAAGCTTCGTGAGGACATAACAAAAACACATGCAATGATTAACAGCTGATTTATTCAAGTAGATAATTAAAGGCAAACTTCAAAAACTGAGGGATGAAGATGATATATGAATAATAAAAGCAGCTTTGACATGCTGGACTCACCGTAGCTGTGTTTTTCTTTATAATCGACGTCCTGGGCAACGATCCTGCTGCTGCCCACAGGAGGAAGCAAACAGAGCAGCAGCCACAGCATCCTGAAACCCTCTGTCCACCTGTCACAAAGAAAACAAACACAAGCTCAGGCCAGAGAAAAAACTCCCACAGCAAATCCAGATCCTGCTTCACTCACTCAGTTTCCAGCAGAAACTCATGACCCTAACACGAGTGGACATTTATACTTGAGAGGGCAGCAGTGTGATGGCCCTGCGGCACTTTGAGTCCAAACATGAGCAGCGGCGACTCTGGAGAAGCATCACTTCCTCCAATCATGAGACGCATCACCCCCCCACGTCTTTCCATCTCCCAGCAAACCAGTCCTCCGCTGGTGCGCCAAAGACATCAACAAACATCCTTTTAAGAGCGCGCGCATTCCCAAAAACTAGACTCAGCACAGAGTAAAGAATAGAAAGACTAATTTAGGTTTACTGGTGGGAATTCCTCCCACGTGAGTCCCAGAGTTGTAGCAGTGAAGAGTCTAAAACCAGTAACACCACAATGGAAATATGGATCCTTGGTACAGAAATCTAGAGCTGCCGATATTAAAATGGAATCCGATTTTCAATTTGTGTGCACGTTATGTTAAAATCAAAACAAGCAGATTTAGTGCTTCATTTTTGGTTTAGCAGTTTTGTGTTCACTTACATTTTCCATTTTCCAAAAACTCTGTTAGGAGCTGTGCCTTGTCGAACATATCGAACATAACATATGACAGACACAGGAAGTCCGTGTCCGTGTTTGTGTGTTATCCATCTGGAAAATGTAAGTGAGTGATTTAATGATCCACATTTCAACATGGAGGTCTATGGAGACAGCCTCAAGCAACCATTAGAGGAACTCCAACATTTTGGCACTTCAACATATGCTTCATTTTTTTCAGCCTTGGACGTTTACCACTTGTGATTAACATTTTATTCGGTCTGACATTGTTTCTGTGACTCCCTGTCTACAGTATACCCCCTACTACAACAGTCCACCATGACAGAGAGATCATGAGGCTTTTAAGATTCTGATGAAAGCTCATTACTTTAATCAGCTTAGTCAAGTGAAGCGCTCCTTCAGATACTACTGAGCAAATGTGGCATTTGAGGCCAGACTGGCATGGAAACCAACACTCATGGACTTGAAGTTGACATATGACGTCCAAGGTACCCTGGGTGTGTTGTTCCATGTCCTGGGGCACCGTGTCAACTTCAGCCTGTTACATGCATTGTGTGTTTTCAAAATACACTTCTGTTTTCACAGGAAATGTACAGTTTGTATACAGTCTCTTTCAAAATAAAAGCACTATATCAGTATAACACAAATTGTTTTTTTTTCTTTCAACAACTGAAGCAAGTGGTTGAGTTAAAAAAAAAAAAAAAAGAACAGGGTTTGGCTTTACAATCACATCATTGAACACCAGCCTCCTGGGTCAAAGTTGGTGGTTGTTGGACCCATCTACCACCCCTACTGCCCACCCTATTCAGACTTTTTGTCCCCTTAACTTATGCTGTTATCCAGCAGTGTTTCCCCTTTTCCCCTTTGCTGACGCTGAAAGGACGGCTTTTTCTGTCGGTGTCTAACGCTGGAAGTCACTGCCAAAGCGCCAGTATTCGATGATGTCAGAATAGGACTGGGTTTTGGAAACATCATGACCAATAAAGGACCATAGAAGTGGTTTTATGGGGGGTTTTTTTTGTCATTTTTTTCCCTTTTTTAGTTAGCTCAAAGTTTCTACGTCTGTTTTTATCTGGAACCAATTCCCTCCTTGAAGGTGTTGTTTGGATCTTTTGAAGTGGGGGTTTTCGTTCTGTTTAAACCAAAAAGGTTCCACCAATATGTCTACCCTACAAGGCGGAAAATTGGGCACCTCAGATCAACTCACCAATCCAACTCTGTGTGTCTAAACGCTTGCAGATTGCCGGCCCAACATTCGCCGACAATCTGGCAGTGTAAAAGGGGCTAATGTATACCATACAGTAGACGTCAATCAACATGCCCACAGTTTGGAGAAGTGGCAAGAGTCTGACATGGAAGCTATAAAATGTACTGCTGTGGACAGAGGAAACAGCAAAACATATTTTAGCTACCTAAAGAATTAAAATCAGTTTAAACGTAAGCACTGTGATTCAGTGCCAGCTCTTGAGGCAAAATTGATGCAGTATAAAAGGACATACAATTTTTAATAGCTCTAGAGGCAGGAGAGACATACAGTACTTCCATATAAAAACACAACACTGCAACACCAGCAGAATGACTGTTTTTCTCAGTGGAGTCTGGTTTTGAAGTGAGCGATGTAACAAGTTCAGTTCCACGTCAGAAATTGTGACATATCAGCAAGGTAAAGATATGAAAATGCTGTAACTGTAGCCTACAATTAAATGGATAGAGATATTTTTGGTGGCTAAAAGGTGTTTTGTTGCTCACCCTGTCCACAGCAGGATATTGCTTAGCTTTCATGTCAGACACCAGCCTGCTTCTCCAAAGCGGAGCTGTGTCGACTGTAGGTAATACACTGACTACGGATAAGTGACTCATACAACCCATGTCATCCTGTTAAAGAGGTCTTTTGAAAGGCAAAACACAAGTCTGTTGTCACAAATCCATTATAAACTAAACGTTGTGCTCACCTCATGCTTTGTAAAATGACTGGAGGAAACATAAATTACGTTTCGCAATCCTTCAATCAGAGCGTCACTATCAAGAAATTGTTTGAGGACGACCTGCCAGGAAACAATTTCGCAGTGTGAACAGACATCTTTTCCACTGCAGCAACTTTTCTTAGAAGAACACAGGAACCCTTTTAAGGACACGCTGAGCACTTTCTCTTGTATTGACCGGGAGGACGAGGATCTAAATTTACATCCTGCCTCCCAAAGAAAAATCTGTCCTCAGGACAGGGACGGGCTTTGTGACGGCTCATCCAGGGACAACTCACCTGCAACAAGTTTGCCAAAGCAACTATAAATAGGACTAATCTTTTTCAGCACAGTAACGATCCCAGGAACTGATCCTGAGTGTGGACCTGAAGAGCCCAGCTCTAAATTCAGTTCCTCCATTTCAAATAGATCATCAATACTTTTACTTTAGTATTTCTGCTGCTCTCACTCGAGTACAGGATTAGAGGAGGGTCTGCTGCCATCATCCAGCCGCTGAGGTCAGCCGAGGTCTGGAACACCAGCCATAAAATAAAACGCCTTCCGTGTGGAGACCAACATCAAGATTGTGGTGAGAGTGATGAGTCACATGTCGCATGTCGTCACGTCTGCTCTTGGAGGAGCAGCAGCAGTGACATGCGAACAGCAGCGATCCTCAAGCGCTAACACGACAATCATTGTGAATAATCCCCGCCTTGATCTTGCAGGAGGGGGGGGGGGATTAAAAAAGAGGCATTGTTGGGTTTTATCTGGAGGCCTCAGCTGACCCTGACACAGAATACCATGACACAAGACGATCTCCATGAAAAGTGCACAAAAAAAAAAGGATGAACTGTAGCTGCTTGTTTTCAATCCCTCAGCGTCACCAACCAACACCTCTGTCCTGAAACAGCCAGGCACTCATTTTTATTTGTTTTAAAGGCAACAGCTTTGATTTTTATTGGAGAGCGGAGCTTAGATTTAACTCAAATCACTTTAAATCATGACCCATACATGCTATTAAAGGATTGACTGGTCACATGAGGCCAAAGAAGCTGAGGCTGAGGTCAAAACAACCACTATTCATTTCTCCACCCTGGCAGAGACTGCAGCAAAATCTCCATAAAAACAAACGGCATTTCATGGCAGGAAATCCACCAGTGTCACAGTAAAAAAATGACCACTTTTCTGCGTCAAAATCCCGGCAGGAAATGCAACAATGTGTCTGTGAAAAACACCTACTTATGTGGCACTAACTGCTTTTCGCGCCTCTAACCTGGCAGGAAAAGCAGTGATATCTCGGTAAAAAAAAAAAAACAAGCGCTTTTGGTGCCACTATCCTGGCAGGAAACTCAACAGTGTCTCGGTAAAAAATTCCCGTTTATCTTGGCACAATCCCTGCAGGACACGCAGCAATGTCTCCCGCCTTTCGTGCCACTAACCTGGCAGGAAAAGCAGCAATGTCTCACTAAAAAAAACAGCTTTTCATGCCGCTATCCCTGTAGGAAACGCGGTGATGTCTCAGTAAAAAACAAGCACTTTTCTGGCAAAATGTTTCCAGGAAACAGGGCAATATCTCACTAAAAATAACAGCTTTTCATGCCGCTATCACTGTAGGAAACGTGGTGATGTCTCAGTAAAAAACAAGCACTTTTTGCAAAATCCCAGCAGGAAATGCAGCAATGTCTTGGTGAAAAACACCTGCTTTCTTGGCAGTAATCTGTCAGGAAATGCAAAGTGAACTGCCTTTCATGCCACTATCCTGGGAGGAAACGCAGCAATGTTGCTGTAAAACATTAGTGCATTTCGTGCCCCTAAAAACGAGCACTTTTCGTTGCAAATCCTGGCAGGAAATGCAGCGCCGCTATGCAGACAGGAAACGTGGTGATGTCTTTGTAAAAAACAACCGATTCATCCACCAACCTGGCAGGAAACGCAGTAATGTTTTGGTAAAACAATGAACAGTTTTCATGCCACTATCCCAGCAGAAAAATGACACGACGTCTCCCTAAATCACAACCTTTTTGTGGTATCTTGGTCTTCAGTGGTCTGCAGCGTGACGAACGTCTAACACTGACTCCCTCCAAGATGTGAAGGACCTGAACAGCCTCAGACAGACAGCTTAACTAACAGCAGTATGTGTTACAGACCACACTCCTGTGAGCACGCACCACATGATCACAGCTGATAGAGTCACCTTGGATGCACTCTGCTGAGAAGGACCTGCAGCCAGAATAGAAAGACCAAACCAGACCTGATCTGACTCAGAATACTGTGGATTTATGATTTGTTTTCTTTTATTCCTCTTTACTTCACCTCCAGGTTACAGGCCCATTCACAATTTCCTGTCTCACAATACAAAAGTCCAACTGGAATGGGATGCTCTCAGCTGTTGGAGCCTCGTGCATGTGACTTCTCGGACTAAGAGAAAGCCATACATTCATTGCATAACCATTACATTACATAACCTCTTAGATGTTGCACATAAAAAGCAGGGTTTACAGTTTAATGTGTCTGTAAAGCTAATTACCTGAGGTGTAACTGAACATGCAGCTGGATAATTGTTAATGAATCGACTGGGATTGTTTTATTGGCCTGTAAATCCACAGTGAATGTGATCAAACCACTCCAGCATCTAACGGCTTTCAGAGATACGCAGGTGGCCGCGTGTCAAAGTCCTTGAGCTGCGATCATATTAGTGACAGAACATCACGTATTACAGAGCACACATTTTCAAAAGCTGACCTTGAGTACTGATAGAAAGTCTCAGGACAAAACCTTGTCGACGTTATCAGAAATACGTGCCTCTTACAAGACTCAAAGTAAAAGTTCTAGGACTTCCACCTTGTGGGTTTGAGAAACAATATGAGGAGTCTGCAGCCACAGAGACGCAGCGCAAACCACGCCCACTGGAGAGGAATACCAACCCAGATTCACTCTACAGTCATCAAAACCTGTTGCATGGGCAGCGTCTTCCAGCATCGGAAACATGACAGGACAACAATGAAAGATAAGGGGGCCGAAGTCCGAGTAGGACGGGTCCAGCAACCACAGACTTTCACCCTGGAGGCTGGTGTTCACTTCCTGTAAGACTGTAAAGCCAAACCTGGTTCTTTTTACCGTAACCCAACTATGTGTGCTTGTTGCTGAAGGAGAAAAACACAAATCTCCAGGGCTGGTACCTGCGGTTATTCCACAGGCTAGTTAACAACATGTCGGGCAGGAAATCCAAAGTGTGGGATCATTTTGAGAAGGTGAAGGACGGACCCAAGGTGATATAGGTTATAAATGAAGGTTATCCTTCCTTAAACAATTTTGAATCAATAAAGCCTTCAGAAATACTTGAAATCATCAAGAACCTTAAAAACTCCTCTGCTGTCCATGATGAAATTACAGCCTATCTGATTAAAAAAGTTGCACCCGCAATTATTGTTCCTTTAACATTAATTTTTTCTTTATCACTTGAATCTGGTATTATGCCTCAAGATTTAAAACTTGCCAAGGTCATCCCACTGTTTAAAGCCAGTGATCCATCTGTATTTTCGAATTATCGTCCTATATCAATTCTCCCTTGCTTTTCTAAGATACTTGAGAAGTTGGTATATGCTAGAATTTTGAAGCATCTGGATGCCAATAATATTTTGTATGAGCACCAATATGTTTTAGAAAGAATTGTTCTACATATATGACTCTCTTGCGTCTTAGAGAAAAGATTTCAACTGCTTTCAAGAAAAATGAATACGCTCTAGGAATTTTCTTAGACTTATCAAAAGCTTTTGATACTGTGAATTATAGAATTTTATTATCAAAAATGTCTTGTTATGGTTTTAATAATAAGGTTCTGCAATGGGTTGAAAATTATTTGCACAACAGAGAACAATATGTCATTTTTAATGATGAACTGTCACAGCGGGATGTTCTGAAATGTGGAGTTCCACAAGGGTCCATTTTGGGTCCTTTGTTGTTTTTGATATACATTAATGACTTACCAAAAGCATCAAATATTTTGTCACCTATCTTATTTGCTGATGACACCAATCTCTTTGTTACTGACAGTAACATTGATTCACTTATTGATAAGGCAAATTCTGGGCTCACTCAATTTGCTCAGTGGTTTCAGTTAAATAAATTATCACTTAATGTCAAAAAATCTAATTTCATCATCTTTAGGAACAAGAATAAGAATTACAATCCAGAAAAAAACTAAAGTTTATATTAATAACAACTTACTTTCCAGTGTTTCATCAGCAAAGTTTTTAGGTGTCAACATTGATGAGAAACTTTGTTTTAAGAATCATTGTGAATTTGTGTGCAAGAAGGTCTCAAAATCCTTCGGTATTATAAAAAAGGTTAAACCTTATTTAAAAATAAGTACTTTATTAACCTTGTACTACAGCTTAATTTATCCTCATATCTCTTATTGCAATTTAATCTGGGCTAGCACTTATCCTTCTTACTTACAACCAATTCATAGACTCCAAAAATCCTTTGTAAGAATTGCCACTAACTCTCTATATTTAGCTCCATCCACACCTCTGTTTGAAAAATTACAAATACTAACAATCTACGATGTGAATAAGTATCAAACAGGAATCTTGATGTACAAAGTCATATGTTTTCCATTTTCTTTACCAAAGCATTTTCATAATTTGTGTTTTTCGTTTTATTCTTATTTCATTCAAATATATCTTTGGACTATTTAATTGTATTCTGAGGTATCATATAATTCTGAGATATCATTTATTGCATTAAATTGAGTGTGTGTGTGTGTGTGTGTGAGCTCAGACGTAAGCCTATGTCCAAAGCTTATATAGTTTTGTAATTGTTATTTGTTAGGAGGGAGGGCCACTTGTAAGCCCATTCGGGTTTTTTATGACCTCTCCTGCACATCTTGTCTTATTTTCTTTCTTATCTGTGTAATGTTTCTTTTTTTATAAGTGCAAATAAACAAACAAACAAACAAATATGTAAACTCATCTTCATTGGTCGACTACAAACACAACGTATCATCTGAAACATGGAAGTAGCTACATGCCCATTAGCCCACAGCGTCATTAACAGGCGGCTCGCTCAGTGTGTGACGTGCACTTGGAGATAAAATATAGGCCTATATTAATGAAGGTTCATCAGTATGGTTTTGTATTTCTCTGTCATGAGAAAAGCTCAAGTATAAGTATTGAATGCAGCTGTTTGAACTGTGTGCACAGAAACAGAACCATGCTGTCACACTGATCTCTCCAAAGGTCCATCTGATACCTGAATGCAGCGTCCCCTCACTATCTGATCCTCACAGCCAATCACAGCACTCCGTTTTACTTGTTGCCGTGACGACTGCCCCCCCCCCCCCCCCTAATTTACAGCAGCTGATCGATTATCTGCGCTGTTTGACAGCAGCAAGGTCATGTTGAAGATGTTTCTGACAGGTAAATCTATGTGGATGACAGGTGTGTGTCGGCCCGCTGCAGGAGTCCACCCCAATCAATCTGTCAGAGTCCGTCAGATATCACAATGAATCACTGTGTAACCATTTTATTAACCTGCAGGTGAACGGGCAGCTGACTGGCATCATGGGCTATTTCATGATGTCACAGCTGTAAAGAATAATTAAAGTCACTGAGCAGCTCTTTTATCCTCTGCTGGATGTGCACACGTTCTCAGTTCTTCACTCAACTAACTTCCACCGTACAGGAGAGCAGAGGACTTTGCAAAGATATTTAAAAGACTAAAGTCTGACACCGTCTTAAGACAACATGAGTTTGCAAGACTACAGATTATTTCCCATCCTGCTCATTTGGTGAAAGGCCAACATATGCTAAAAAGGCAGCTATGCACTTCTGAAGAACAGAAAACCACCCACTTCTAATGTTATCAGCCCACTGAATGGCCGTTATCACTACAATTCTAATGCTTCAGATGGGGCAAACTGCACCTACCAGGAGACCAGAAGTTATATGTCCAACACTGTGAAACTAAATTGCAGTTTGGTTATGGTTAGGCGCTGAAAAGATCATTCATTCATTTTCCATTAGCGCTTGGGGGGCCTGGAGCCTATCCCAGAAGGACGCAGACCCTGGACAGGTCACCAGACTATCACAGGGCTGACACATAGAGACAGACCACCAGTCATGTCACAATCACACCTACGGCCAATTTAGAGCCACCAATTAACCTGCATGTCTTTGGACTGTGGGAGGAAGCTGGAGCACCTGGAGGAAACCCACGCTGACACAGGGAGAACATGCAAACTCCACACAGAAGGGCTCCCCCACCCTGGGTTCGAACGAGGAACCGTCTTGCTGTGAGGCGACAATGTTAACCACTGCACCACCAAGCTGCCTGCAAAAGTTCATGGTTTGGATTACAGTCAGATTGTTAACTTCAGACATGAAGTAACTTATGTAAGTGACATAAGTAAATTCGTAAAACTGACTTAGGCCCAATCCCAATACCCCTCCTTGTCCACTCCCCCTTGGCCCTCGAAATGAAGCAACGAGGGGTAGGGGTAGAAATCTTTCCCTAGGAATTGGGACACCACTCACTATGTCACCACGTCAGTTACGTTCACGCATACATAACTATTTTAAACAGGAAGCTGTGAGCCATCTACATTTCCAACCGACATCTGCAATGGAGTCTCCAGTTGAGTTCATCCTACCGATCGCATTTGCCGCATTCAAAATGCTTTGTTTGATGAACGACAGACGACAGGGCCTTCTTCTAGCTATATAGCTAGCTAACCAGCTAACATTCCACAATTTTGCAGAACAGGACAGATGACAGACGCCAGATAGTGCGAGCTAGCTAGCTAACAAGCAACCTGACGACGGTGACATTAGCTATATGTGAACTTTTTCCCCCGTCTCTTGCTCAGTGGTAGCCATGCCGACATCTACCCCTCGCTGGCAAGTCAGCATCTGAAATCCCTCGCTTCGAAGGGCTAGTTTCATACCCACCACCCCTCGTTATGCCCCCTACCACTACACGCAAAAAGGAATTGGGACACCACTACCCCTCACAGGAACGCGCAAATCTAGGGGTAGGGCCAAGGGGAGGTATTGGGACGGGCCTAACTCTACTGAACACTGAGTTTTGGTGACATAGGACACAAACAGCTGTCTCCCCGGTAAAAGTCCTGGGTTTGTTTCAGTCATCCATCCACCCCAGCCCCCTCCCTACTCAGGCTTTGTTGCCTCTTATGTTACGTCACCTGAATAATTTGTCAATGATTTCACAGCAATATAAACGAGATATTAGAGACGGAATTGTGATGTATCACGTATAGTAAAAAGGCTTTTGAAGCAGCTATTCATATGAAATAAAGGTTATTTTAAAGGTTGTTTCATAAATTTGTATCACTGAATTTGTGCTCATTCACAGCCAGTGTAACAAAGGGCTGAATGACTTCAATTTCTTTGTTTCCCTGGCAGGAGAAGGGGAATACATAACAACAAAAACAAAATAAAAGGCAGTATTGACCCAAAATTTCACAATCAGTGCATCCCTAATGTCAATGTTATGTTCTGGTGATTTGTGAGCACGTTGTAAGTGATTTCCAAAAGTGAGGAGCCTTTAAACATCATAAATGTAGTTATATATTAAATGCAACACTCTGACATCAGAGTGTACACCTACATTAAAAAAGTACAAGTTGTTCCTGTTTGCATTGCTCTGATTGCTCTACTCCAAAACAATCAGTCATTCCTTCTGTCTTTTGTCTGCAAAACCCTATTTAATATAATTGTTTGTCAACATTTAAAGGTCATCAGAGTCCCCAAAATAAATGAGGTATTCACGCTGAGAGCGCAGACATTAAAAAAGCCATTTAAAATACGAGATAAGGTTTATTTAAAAAAGTGGAGCGCTGGTTGCTTCATCACACTGCCGTCCCCAGAGGCGAGGCTCCGACCTTTAACAACAAAGACTCTAATTAAGTCCCCGCACACAAACAGCAGCGAGAGGCTTAATGGAAATGCAGCCGTCTAAAAAAAGAAAAAGGGAGGACAACTTATGGATCTCAATGACATTCATTCGAATTAATTACTGCATTCACTCCGTCACTGTCACACTGACAGCAACACAAAACATCTGAGAGCTGACGAAACACTTGGTACAAGAATAAAAAGACAGTTTGAAATGTTGAATAGGATCAAAAAATAACTTCGTTCAGTCATACAAGTCCGCAGAATGCACTGTCATGGTCCCAAGTTTCAAAAGCTGAAAAGATAAAACAATTCTGTTGGTTATCAACAGAAAATTGAACTCTGGGCAGTTGTGATGGCCATTCTGAAAGTTGCTATTCCAGCATTGGCTACAACTGTCTACACTGCAAAGCAACCCAAAAAAGGAAGATGGACTGATCAAAAGAGCGTCTGGCAATAAACAAAGTAAACATGTGTCAATAGCAGCAAAGAGTTTAAGACATGGAGAGAAAAAGTTGCTAATATACCTCTTTTTCCATTGTCAGGCTTAGCCACACCCAGTTCAGCCATGACACGCCGATTTGTGTTTGCACAAACTCAGCAACATGTTGATATAAAACATTTAGTTGCACAAACTCCGCTAGAAATGCAGCAACTGGTCACTAAGAAACACACACATTTTGTGGCACAAATGGCATGACGAATGACGAAACTGGTTGCCAAAACATACCCACATTTGGTGGTGCAGACGCCTCTAGACATGTAGCAACCATTCGCTAAAAACCACACACATTTGGTGGCACAAACACCACTGAAAACGCAGCAAAGGTTGCTAAAAAAAAACATGCACATTTTGTGGCACAAATACCACGATCAACAACGAAACTGTTTGCTAAAACATATCCATGCCACTAGAAATGTAGCTGGTCACTAAGAAAGACACGCATTTTGTGGCACAAATGCCACGACAAACGACGAACGATGAAACTGTTTGCCAAAACATACTCATATTTGGTGGCACAGACGCCTCTAGACATGTAGCAACCATTCACTGAAAACCACTCACATTTGGTGGCACAAATGTATGAATGGGTTGCTAAAAACCACCTATGTTTGGTGGCACAAACACAGCTAGAAATGCAACAGCTGGTCACTAAAGAACACACAAACACCACTGAAAATGCAGCAAAGGTTGCTGAAAAAAACATGCACGTTTGGTGGCATAAACGGCGCCAGAAATGCAGCAACTGGTCACGAAGAAAGACACATTTTGTGGCACAAATACCACGACGAACAACGAAACAGGTTGCTAAAACATATCCACGCCTCTAGAAATGTAGCAACTATTCACTAAAAACCACTCACATTTGGTGGCACAAACGTAATAATGGGTTACTAAAAAACAGTGGTGTTTCTTGGCACAAACACCACTGAAAACGCAGCAAAGGTCGCTAAAAAAACATACACGTTTGGTGGCATAAACGCCTCTGGAAATGTAGCAACCGATCGCTTTTAAACACTCAGGTTTGTTGGTGCAAAGCAGGTCGAAATTTAGCAACATGCTGCTTAAAAACACCTGTGTTTGGTGGCACAACCGCTGTTGGAAACTGAGACATTTAGTAAAACAAACACCACTAGAAATGCAGCGACCAATGCAACGTGGCAACAGTTCACTAAGTAATACCCACATTTGAAATAATATAGAATCATTTATAATAATAATAACACTGCTATCTTTAGCCTTTTTATTTCTCGGATTTCTGCCGACCCCAGCTTTAGTTACTGAATCCAGAACACAATCAGGAGATTAACTGTCAGAGAAATGAGTTGCTGGTTGCCGCCCTACTTCAAGTTTATTATGAGATTTGCAGCTGGATTAAAGAACTCACACACATTTCAAGGGTCAGTCCTCAAACTGAACACTGCCTGGTGCATCTATCTGCAGTTTCTCAATCGCTTCCATGACTGTTACAAAGATCCTAAACATGGCTGAAACCAGCACTGACAGCCGGGAGAACATGTGAAGAAACCAACACACACACACACACACACACACACACACACACAGCAGTAGCACTGACAGCAGCAAGAATCACGCAGCAACAAGACGTCTCTGTCAGACACACTGTTGGACTTTGTGGCCACGACCTCAACCGTCATGTGCAGATCCAGCAGTGATAAGTCTTATCTTAAGGATGTACCCCGCTGCGCTGCTCCATACCAGGCGGCGGTCGGAGCATCCACCCATCACAGCTCACACTCACACACACACACACAGAGCACCTCGGGCAACACAGACAGGAAACACAGATCTGAACCGACAGCGTTCGATCCACAGGGAGGCACATGCACTCAATCACACACACACACTGATGCCACCCGAGGCCTGTGTTTGGCATCAACATTATATAATCCTGTGTGTTACTAATTAACAGACAGACATTTATCATATCAGGAACATGCTGACACACAGAAACATCATGAACCCAGTGGCTGTGAATTTAACAACCAACAGTGAGACTAATGACTTTTAAAGGTTTCATCCTAACGATGTTCTTATTAAACCATATTTCCACAGTTATTTATAGCAAGAGTCATTCAGCGTATTTTGTATCTGTCATTCAACGTTTCTAGCTCAACATCGTGCAGTGTAAAAGGTCCTTAATCTCACACCGACAAGTCCCAAGTCAGATCCAAGCTCTAAACTTCTTTACAGCCTTTCACCACACTCCTGGACTTCTTTCATTTGGCAGAGATCGATAAATGCTGGAGCCCAGTTTCTAGAGTGGGACAACTAAAGGGTTGGTGGTTTCAGTCTCACCTCCTCTTGTCCATATGTCAACATGTCCTAAGACATTGACACAAAAAAAAAACCCACTTGGTTATGAGCTCGTAAAAAACACACAAAGGCCAATAGTTCACTCAAAAACACCCACAGTTGGTGGCGAAAATGCCACTGCAAATGCAGCAGCCTGTCTTTAAATCACACCCCGTGTGGTGGCACAAACGCTGATAAAAATGGGTCAACTGATTACCAAGAAACACGCACATTTTATGGCACAAAAGCCACAAGCAACAAAGCAATCGGTTGCTAAAAAATACCCACATTTGATGGCGAATACAAGACCAGAAGTGTAGCAACCAGTCACTACAAAACACTCACGTTTGGTGGCACAAACGTTGCTAGAAACACAGCAACTGGTCTCTAAAAAACATTCACGTTTGGTTGCACAAACACTGATAAAAATGGGTCAACTGGTTACCAAGAAACAGGCACGTATTATGGCACAAATGCCGCAAGCAACAAAGCAACTGGTTGCTAAAAAATACCCACATTTGATGGTGAATACACCACTAGAAGTGTAACAACCAGTCACTACAAAACATTCACGTTTGGTTGCACAAACGCTGATAAAAATGGGTCAACTGATTACCAAGAAACACGCACATTTTATGACACAAATGCCGCAAGGAACAAAGAAATTGGTTGCTAAAAAATACCCACATTTGATGGCGAATACGCCACTAGAAGTGTAGCAACCAGTCACTACAAAACACTCACGTTTGGTTGCACAAATGTTGCCAGAAACACAGCAACTGGTCTCTAAAAACATTCACGTTTGGTGGCACAAACGGTGAAAAAAATGGGTCAACTGGTTACCAAGAAAGAAGCACATTTTATGGCACAAATGCCGCAAGCAACAAAGCAATTGGTTGCTGAAAAATACCCAGATTTGATGGCGAATACGGCACTAGAAATGTAGCAACTAGTCACTAAAAACATTCACATTTGGTGGCACAAACACCACTTGAAATGCAGCAATCATTCATTAAAAAATATTCATATTTGATGCTGCAGCACAGCTAAAACAAAAACAATATTTGGTGGTACAACCGCTGTTGGAAACTCAGCAACATGTTGCTATAAAACACATACATTTAGTAGCACAAATGCCGCTAGAAATGCAGCAACCAATGCAACGTGGTGACAGTTCGCTAAATAATACCCACAATTGGTGGTGCAAAAACTAAGCAACTGATCACTTAGTAACATCCATGTTTGGTGGCACAAACTCCTCCAGAAATGCAGCAAAGGTCGTTCCAAAACACCTGCGTTTGGTGGTACAAACACCACTGGAGATGTCATGACAGGTCACTAAAAAACACCCACATCTGGTGGCAAGAATGCAGCTGGAAACACAGTCAAAGGTCACTGCTAACTACCAGTGTTAGTGTTATTTGGTGTTGAACAGTGGTCTGCCCGTCTGACGACAAAGTCAGCTCAGATACATGTGATCAGAACTTTGTCACTACAGAAATGTCGATAGAAGTGTGGCACCTAGCTACAAAGACAACATATTTGTGGTTTGCAGATATGCAACCATTTTCTTCCCGTGACCGGGCTGAGAAATCACCAGTGTCGCCACATGACTCAGGACTAAAATCTGGAGGATAAAACAGATTAGAAGTCGTTATGTGCAGTTAACAAGCAGAGAAAAGCTTCAGTATCCTCTGTCTTGTGTTCGACCTTTAACATGAAGCTAACTGAATTATGTTTGCCTGTAAACAAGAAAAAGGAGATGCCTGCAGCTCACTGTGGGTGGTTCATATCATGAACATATGATGTTAAAGGTCATCTGACACATGATGAGCATACCATACTAAATGTTTATGTTTAAACGGATTTTCCACTCCAGTGCACAGCAGACAGGAAGTACTGCACAATGCTAATAATGTTTAACGCTACAGCACAGTACAGTGAGGGGAAACTCCCTGCAGCTTCTCCCGTTCAATCTTGATTCCATACTTTCATAAACTGGATTCAGAAGAGATGACACTGAAGTAAAGCTCAGTCTGTCAGAATTAAACACTGTCCTGCAGCTGTACTGTCTCTGTCTCTAGTAGCTGTGATAATTACTGCTAATTCAGATCCTGCTGCTTTAGTTTGACATTAAAAACTCAGCAGGAACATCAGCGTGCACTAAAACTACCTTCCAGAGATTTTATTTGGGGTATAATCACTACAGCTGAGCTTTCGGGCTGCAAAAACTACTGAAAATCACTACTTTGGGTTTCTAATTTGGCCCAGTCTCATTAGTTTGTCATCACATAAACATCTGCAGCCACTTAGAATAATTGCAGCAGCACATGTCGACACTTTATCTCCAGAATGACACTAACGATCATTTATCTGCTGATTATTTCCTGTACAAAACATTACAAGACAATGAAAGTCCCAAGTGACGTCTCTCTTTTGCTTTGTCCAATCAACAGTTCCAAACTCAAAATATGTTTAGGCTGCAACAATGTTAAGACACCATGGAGCAACAAATTCTCCCATTACTTAAAATTCAGGTCTTTAAAAAAAACACCCACATTTGGGAGCTAAAAAGCAGCTGGAAAACCAGCCAAAAGTTGCTTAAAAACAACATCTGTTGGGGGCTGAAAGCTGCTTCAAAAACAGCTGTGGGTCACAACAAATATACACACTTTTAGGGCCTATAAAAGGTCCTCCAGTAACACATGCAGGTCGTTAGAAAACACATTTTTCGGGGCTAAAAGTTCAAAAAAGAAAAACCCTGACAGGTTGTCAAAAATCACCCACCTTTGTGCTAAAAAGATGCTATAAAAATGTCATGAGTTGCTAAAAAACACCAACTTTTGCATGTTAAAAAGCAGCTGGAAAAGTGCCAACAGGCTGTCCAAAATCACCCAGGTTTGGGGGCTAAAAGCCACTGGAAACACACAAGACAGGTCCCCAAAAACACCCACGTTCAAGGGTTATAAAGCTGCTGGAAAATCAGCTGTGGGTCACTAAAAAACACCAACTCTGGGGGGCTAGAAAGCCGCTGGAAAGGTGCTGACAGGTTGCCAAAAATGATCAACTTTTGTGAGTTGTAAAGCTGCTGGAAAAACAGTTGCAGAGTGCTACAAAACAAAAACATTTTGGGGGGCCAAGAAAGCCACTGGAAAAGCACTGACAGGTTGCCAAAACTCACCCACATTTGGGCTGAAAAACTGCTTAAAAATAGCCACGAGTCGCTAAAACACACTAACTTTTGGGGAATATGACGCTGCTGGAAAAACAGCTGCGTGTTCCCAAGAAAAATCACTTCTGGGGGCTTTAAAATCCGCTGGAAAAACATGTGCAGGACCCAAATAAACCATCTACTTTAGGGGGGTCACAAAGCTGCTGGTAAAACAGTTGCAGGTTCCTGACAAAAAACAGTTTTTCAGGATTATAAAGTCCGCTGGTAAAGCACTGACAGGTTGCTAAAAATCATCCATGTTTGGGGCTAAAGAGCTGCTGGGAAAACAGCCATGACTCACTATCATCATGACCAGATCTGTTTATTGGTTTTGAGCAGTGGTCTGCAGCTTGTCAGGCGTCTCTGCCAGGTGACACACCATCCACCATCCCCTCAAGGTGACAGTCAGCTCATACACAACATCATAAAGTGAGCAGCTTCAGGATTAAGCACGTGGCTCAAACGTCACGTGCCTTTATTTTCACAACACATTGTCTTCTTTCAGTCCAGTGATGCTTCGGGAGCTTTAATCCAGTTTGCAGACACAAAGCAGAACCTCATAACATCCTGTGCACATGGAGCTACTTCATCAACAGATTGATACCAATCAGAAAGACTGTATTTATTTATGTCAGCCTGAAAGGTCAGAGTTCACAGCAAATGCTTCATTGATGTGCTTTATTTTATGACTTGATGCACTCTGAAGGCTGGAGCTCCATCTGTGTCAGTGTGAAGACGACAGGGAAAGAAGAAGCAGTCCTCTGCTGGGATAATGACTAATCTGCATCGCCTGACTTCAAATGATCAACTGTGCTTTGGAAAACTGAGTTAGTGCTGCATAATTTTGTAGCAACCCGTCACTGTGTTTACAGCTGCGTTAGTGCCACCACATGTAGGCGTTTTTGAGCAACATTCGCTGTGTTTCCAGTGGTGTTTGTGCCACCAAACGTGGTTAATTTTTTGTGAACTGTCAGTGCATTGCTAGCAGCATTTATGCCACCATACATTGGTGTTTTTTTAGCAACCGGTTTCTACATTTCTAGTGGCATTTGTGCCACCAAATGTAGGTGTTTTTTTAAAGACCAGTTGCTGCATTACTATCGGTGCATGTGCCAATAAACATGGGGGTCTTTCAGCAACCTGTTGTTATGTTCTAGCGGTGTTTGTGCCACCAAAAGTAGCTGTTTTTTAGCAACCACTTGTTGCGTTTCTAGTGGCATTCATGCTACCTAATGTGGGTGTTTTATAGAAACCATTGGTGCGTGTGCTAGTAAACATGGGTGTCTTTCAGCAACATATTATGTTTCTATCGCTGTTTGTGCCACCAACAGTAGGTGTTTTTTAGCAGCCTGTTGCTGACTATCTAGCAACCCACTTCCACATTTTTTGCAGCTTTTGTGCCACCTAACGGAGGTGTTTTTAGTGACCAGTTGCTGCGTTTCTATCGATGTGTGCACCAGCAAACACGGCTGTCTTTCAGCAACCTCTTGCTATGTTTCTAGCGGTGTTTGTGCCACCAAAACTGGTGTTTTTTAGCAACCAGTTGCTGCGTTTCTAGCAAAATTCATGCTAACAATTGTGGGTGTTTTTCAGGGACAAGTTGCTGCATTTCTATCAGTGCGTGTGCCAGTAAACATGGGTGTCTTTCAGCAACCTCTTGTTATGTTTCTAGCAATGTTTGTGCCACCAAAAGTAGGTGTTTTTTAGCCGCCTGTTGCTGACCTTCTAGCTGCCTTTGCACCAACAAATTGTTTTTTTTTAGCAACCCACTGCTACATTTTTTGCAGCATTTGTGCCACCTAACGTAGTTGTTTTTAGTGACCAGTTGCTGCGTTTCTGTCACTGTGTCCACCAGCAAACATGGCTGTCTTTCAGCAACAAGTTGCTATGTTTCTAGCAATGTTGGTGCCACCAGACGTAGCTGTCTTTTAGCAGCCTGTTGCTAAATTTCTAGTCGAGTTGGAGGGGAAGGTGGATGGCAAGACCACTGTTCAATACAAACAAACAACAAAACCAATTGTGATTTAGCAAGTCACTGCTGCGTTCTCACATAGGGTGAACATAGGTGTTCCTTGGCAACCAATAAACACTGTTTTTCCAGCGAGAATAGTGCCATGCCATCGCTGCATTTCCTGTTCAGAAGCAGGTCAAAGCAGGTATTTTAAGCCAAAAGATAATATTTTCCAAACTATAACCAAGTTGGGGTTTTTTGCCTAAGAACAACTACAGTGTTGTTGAAACATATTTGCAACACAACTTGTTAATGTAGCGCATCTGAGGTTTGCAGAAACATATAATGCCATCATTTATCCTGGCGAGTCGGAGTAAAATACTCTGCTGGCTGGGGTCTGACAGAAAATTCCTGCTTGGTTCAAAGAATTGGATGATTCAGCAACAAACTGAATAAATCACTTAAAGCAAATCAGACACACATGACATTTTAAAAGTGGACAGAACAGTCAGTGTAGAAACTGGACGACACTAAGTTCAAAGGTTTACTCTCTCAGATCAGTGCATCCCAAACCTTTTTGGATTGTGAGTAATTGAAATAAAGCACCGTGCGCTCATCACAGGCTGCTTTTCTGCTGTTGTGTTCCCTTGTTTTGTTTTGCCTACTGCTCGTTACTTACGAAGTGAAGGGTTAGGGGTAGTGTAAAAAGGGAGCGGCATGTCAAAAAAATAAATAAAGCTCAGGGGAGGAACGAATGTGTTTTAGTATGTTTTAAGGAAGGGGCATTTTGTATTTATTTTATTATTATTATTATTTATTATGATATTATATTTATTATTTTAGTTTAATTTAGTTTTTTTTTCCTTTTTTTCTTACAATGCCAAAATTACACCATTTATCATGGCCAGAAACTATAAAAACAGATATCCTTGGATTTTCAACTCCAAATCAACAAATTTTATAACTAATTTAAGGTGAAGCGAGGGTCATGGATTTTCAGGAAAAATATCTGTAGTCTCGGGGAGGGTCAAAATAAAATAAAAAACAAAAAAACACAGTCACACCCGAGCTACCCGCGTCCTCCCCTGACCAGTAGAGAACCCTTATCCCTTATCAAGAAAATTACTATAAAAATGCAAAGATTAGAGGGAGGTCTTAATTTAATGCTCAAGATGAGCAAATACACCTAAAAATATGGGTTTATATTTCATAATCCAGGTGTGAAGTGAAGAAGTTAAAACATAAATGTATATATAATATGTCAATATCTAACTCCTTACTATTTAAATGATCCTTTTACAGGTGACACAGGTAAACAGATTTAATGTGTGCACTTAGTTTTAACTGAGCATTAAAGGCATTTATTAGGTCAAAAATTTAACATATTTAAAGTTATCACTCTTTTAAAGGTGAAGATTTGCTTTTATTTTTCTTAAATCACACAGAAATGGCAAGATTTATTTTGGGGATTTGGGAACATTTGAAGCTCATTTGTGGATCTTTTTTGACATTATTTACTCATTCATCTCCAAATATAACTGTTAATTATGAAATAAAAGTCCAAAGCTGGAGAGAAAAACCCTTAATTATTATTATTATTATTATTATTATTATTGCACATTTGTGCACTCCATGTTCCTCATTGACCGCCTTTCTGTAAACTTTTAATTCATGACGGCACACCTGTGCACGAGCGTCAGCCGCGGATTAGTCAACAGGAATCCGTCTTACCTCTCAAGTCAATAAACCGCTTGCAGGTCCGCCTGCAGCTGATCTAAATCCTGCCGCAGGGAGACTCCTGGAGCATAGACCCCACACCGGGAGCAAGACCGGCCGGGAGCCGCTCGATGCAGCCGGTAGTCCGGGTGAGCTCCGTGTGAAGGAGCCGGTGATGAAGCTGATGTCTGTCGGTGCGCTGACGGCGGAGTGTTGCGTTCAATTCCGTCGCTGTGTATTTCTACCGCTCCTCCTCCTCTGTAAGGAGATTTTCCTCCACCTGGTGTCACGTCATCAGCCAGACACCAGCTGGGCCGGGCCTCCCCTCTGAGGGCTGGACCTGCCTCCTCCTGCCCGCTGCTCCTCCAGCTGGAGGACGGAGGTATGGAGGACCAATACTGCCAGGGTAATAATCAAAAAATGCCTCAGACCTGACAAACTCCTTCTGCCTTAAAATATGTAGATACTGAGTCAGAATGTCATTTCTTACTTTCCTAAAGTCAAATATATTAAAAATAGAATCACTGATTGTATTTATTTAACTTTTATTCAACCAGAAAAACCTCTTGAGATTAAAAATCTGAGGCTCTCAGGCAGCAGCCAAAGTTACAGACAGACAACACAGAACAAAGATAAAATATATGCAGCTCCAAAACACGCGATGTAAAACACAAAATAAGATTACCACAAAAAGGGCCGAAAAGTATGTTAATATAAACTAAAAATGCACCATAAAAACACAAAAAACAGCAACTACATGATTACTAAGACCAGCTAATGTGACTCTGGCCACGTACGCCGTTGGTTCAATGCAGAAGTATAAATCGTGCGTAAAATTCGTCAGATTTGACGTGAGTTGCAGTTTGCCTTATCGTCTTTTTCTTCTACAAAGTGAAGCCACACTTTTGAGCATTATCCACGGCCCATCTTTCACGCTGTGACAGCTACTGTGACGCACGCGAGCTCTCCAGCTGTGTTGATGCGTGATGTAACCGGTCCTGGCGGATGAAAAAAGATCCTGGAAGGTAGCTGGATGAGCCAAGACTTCACACCGGCCACATTAGGCTATTAGGTACACCTGTTCAAGTGCTCGTTAACGCAGAGCATCCAAAAACACTAATTGTTCACATTAAACTGTTTTATTCAGTGTTTTTACCGGTTTAATTCACATGGTCCATTTCCTTTGAAGAAGAAGAGAACTCTGCGGATAATTCAGCTCCTGGTAAAAACCTCCTGAACAATGAACACTGAAGGAATTCTAACCGGGAGAGATCTGGCACAATGCTCCTTTAAAACCCAAATCATTATTATGTAATCATTGTTGCTGTCATGGAAACAGATTCATTGGAATTCATTTTTAATTCATAATAGCTACTGTGAGAGCAATCACAGTTCAAGGACGTTTTAGTAATTTGTTTTTGAGGTTTTGATGTTGTCTGAGGATTTTAAGGTATTTCAACCCTACTGCCACAAAAAAAATAATAATAATGTAGAGGACAGTTTAAAACTTTATGTTTCAACAAAACTGTTGTTGATGTGTGGTTCGGGTTAGGCACAAAAAACACTTGGTTATGGTAAGAAAGATCATGCTTCAGCTGAAAATACTCAATTCTTTGGGAACGATTTCTGCAGGAAGTGCATCCATGTCTCAGTAAAAACACAACCACTTTGTGTGGCGCTATCTCAACAGGAAATGCAGCAATGTCTTGGTAAAAAACAACACTTTTCATGCAGCTATTTAGCAGGAAACGCAGTGATGTTTCAGTCAACAACAACCATTTTGTGTGCAACTATATTGTTAGGAAATGCAATGATGTCTCTGTGGAAAACAACTGCTTTTTATAGGACTATCCCAGCAGGAAACACACCAGTGTCTTTGGTAGGAAAACCCTTCTCATGGCAATATCTTGACAGGAAATACAGAAATGTCTCGCTAAAAACAACTGCTTTTTTGTTGTGCTATCCCTGCAGAAAACCCAGCCAGTTCTTGGTAAAAAGAACCACTTTTCATGCCACTATCCTGTTAGGAAATACAGCGATGTCTTTGTAAGAACAAGACTGCTATTCGTGGTAACATCTTGGCAGGGAACACAGCAATGTCTTGGTAAAAAAACAATCATTATTCATGGCATTATCTCGACAGGAAATGCAGAAAATTCTTAGTAAAAAGAAGACTGCTATTCGTGGTAACATCTTGGCAGGGAACGCAGCAATGTCTCAGTAAAAAAACAATCACTTTTTGTGGCATTATCTCGACAGGAAATGCAGAAATGTCTCAGTCAAAAACAACAAATGTAGATATTCTTCAGTAAAAACAACCACTTTTCGTGGCACTATCCAACAGGAAATACGAGATGTGTCAGCAGGATTAAGCAGGAAAGATAGTGATGTCTTGGTCAAAAACAACCGCTTTACGTCCAACTGTCCAGTTAGGAAATAAGAAACCACTTGTTCGTGGCACTATCCCAGCAGGAAACACAGCAATGTCTCTGTAAAAAAAAAAAAAAAAAAAAAAAAAAAACATTTCGTGGCACTATCTTGGCAGGAAATGCAGCCAATTCTTGGTAAAAACAATCATTTTCAATCTCGGCAGGAAATGCAAAAATGTCTCGGTAAAAACCAACCACTTTTCATGCCACTATCCCATCAGAAAACAGGAGATGTCTCGCTAAAAAACAATGCTTTTCATGCCACTATTCAGCAGGTGACACAGTGATGTCTCGGTTAAAATTAACACTATTTATAGCACTATCCCAGCACGAAACACAGCAATGTCTTGGTCAAAAACTACCACTCTTCATTCAACTATCTCAGAGGGAAATGCAGCAACATCTCTGTAAAAAAACAACCACTTTTTTGCTGCTATCCCGGCAGGCAAACATGTCAGATGCTTTTCGTGTCACTATTCCTGCTGGAAAAACAGCAACGTGTAGCTACAAAAACACAATTTGGTGGCTAAAAAGCTGCTGAAAGCACAACTGGTTATGGTTTTTGTTGGTCTTGTACAGTGGTCTACAGTTTGGCAGGCGACTCTCCAAGGTGACCCATCCTCCACCATCCCCTCCACCTCCAGATGACAGCTCATACTATGTCACTTAAAAAATGTTGATATGCACGCAACGTATTCATGGTTTGCAGGGCTATGTATTTTATTTTGATTCTTAATTTGCTGATACAACTACAGACGAATGGTGCAAAGTATATAGTGAACATAGTAATTCCTCTCCATGAATCCCGACATGCTGCGGTGGTTTTCAGGAAAACCTGGATCCTGCAGCAGCACCATCAGCCTTGCAGAATGTGTGAAAGAGCAGTCAGCTTAGATCAGCATTAGCTCTGCCCCACAGAGACCAAAATAATCAGATTACGCTCCAGAGCAGCTTGTTTGTTGGACGGCCTGAGAGTGTATGTTGCTGTGTTCGTTCGCTGTCCCCTCGCTGATGTTTAACCAATGAGAACAGCATGACTGCTCAGCGCCCCGCAGCTCAGACGCATGACTCAAATTAGCGAGAGAGCATCGTCCTCTGAATGATTCATCAAACAGATCCCGCGATGCAGATGCTGAGGTGACAAGGAAGCTAAATACAAGCTGATGTGTGGGGTAGAAGGCGGGGGAGGAGGGGGAGGAGTGGTGTGTTTAATGTTTTTCCATCAGCTGAAACATGAACATGTCAGTTATAGAGTTACATATTAAAACACTTGCGGTTGTACTATAAACCTGTGTCACATCAACCAGGACCAGAGGCAGGAGAAGACTTTGGCCAACATTAATAACTCACATGAAATCCCCAAAGAGTATTCTCACAATGGCAACTCCAACGTGCAGATGTTTAGCTGGTAAAATGCTCATCATGTTCACCATCTATGGCCCTTTTTACACAGGAGTTGTGCAAATTTGCAGGAAAGCCCAATCAGTCTTTTTTCAGCATTGGCAGTATAAAAACAAAATCGGGGAGTGCAGCAAAATGCCGCCTACCTACTTTTGTTTATACAGAATGCGCCTTTTTCGGGGCAATGGGGGGCGTGAGCAAGTAACAGAATGTGTCGCTCAGCTTGTGACGTAAACAGTGACGTGGGAGGGAAGCCGCGGCTGGTCAGATGACAATTCTCTCATAAGTCGGCCCGTTCTTCACCGTCCCCGTCATCTGACGGTTAATGGCCTCTTCGTTTGCGAGGACAAGGAGGACGCACAAGTCCTTGTCTCCTCAGTTGCTCATCTTTACAGTGTCTGTCAGGTTTGTTTCCCTCTTGCTACTAGCTGCTCGCTAATTCCTGCTATCAGCTGTTTCCTGTTTATCCACCGCCAGTGGCTCGCACATGCGGCGTCATCAACAGCTCCTCCCACAAGTCATCAACAGCCCCTCCCGTTGCAGAAGGCCACCTCGGTCTGTTTAAACTAAAAGGGTTCCACCAATATGTCTACCCTACGAGGCGGAAAATTGGGCACCTTGGATCAACTCGCCAATCCGGCTCTGTGTGTCTAAACGCTCGCAGCTTGCCGGCAAAACGGCCCAACATTCGCCGAAAATCTGGCAGTGTAAAAGGGGCTTTAGTTAAGCATGCCAACATTTGCTGATTAGCAATAAACACAAAAATTGCGTTGCGACAGTCTTATAGTTCTCTGCAAAGTTGACCCCACATTGTATTCAGCAACATTAGAGTCTCCGTGATGCAGAAGTTATAGTGTCTTTAGCATCATATTTACCAGTGAAACTGATTATTTGTGCGGTGTACAGTTACGTGTACATGCCAAGAAGCTGGAGTTCCTCAAATGACCACTTGAGGCTGGCTCCAGAAGTGACCCCCATCTTAAAATGCCCAGGACAGGTGCCCAGGTCTTTAGTTTGGAATTTTTCAGTGGAACAGAATATTTGAGCCGTGTAGTTAGAAGTGGTATTTGAATTAAATTTGTCGCATTTGATTGGATTGCTAAAAAGTGGGCAGGCTTAGAGTTTGCGCAGGGACCCTGCTGGTGAACATACTGACCACTTGAGGCTGGCTGCAGAAGTTATGTCTCGTTATGTCTCGTCTCGTCTCGTCGTCCACCGCTTATCAGGGTCCGGGTCGCGGGGGCAGCAGCCTCAGCAAAGAAGCGCAGACAGTCCTCTCTCCAGCCGCTTCCGTCAGCTCTTCTGCGGGAACCCCGAGGCGTTCCCAGGCCAGCTGGGCGATGTAATCCCTCCAGCGTGTTCTGGGGCGGCCCCAAGGTCTCCTCCCGGTTGGACATGCCCGAAACACCTCCCAAGGGAGGCGTCCGGGAGGCATCCTTACAAGATACCCGAACCACCTCAACTGGCTCCTCTCGATGTGGAGGAGCAGCGGCTCTATTCCGAGTCCCTCCCGGATGTCTGAGCTCCTCACCCTATCTCTAAGGCTGAGCCCAGCAACCCTGTGGAGGAAACTCATTTCGGTCGCTTGTACTCGCGATCTTGTTCTTTCGGTCACTACCCAGAGCTCGTGACTATAGGTGAGGGTTGGAACATAGATCGACCGGTACATCGAGAGCTTCGCTTTCTGGCTAAGCTCCTTTTTCACCACAACGGACCGGTTAAGCGTCCGCATCACTGCTGACGCCGCCCCAATCCACGACAAGGTGGCGACAGCTGAAAAACCAGACTCCAGGCTTTAACACTGGGGTCCACAAACCAATAAGTCACATCACGGTGCCCATGTCAGAAATTAGAGTGTCTTTAGTTTTGTGTTTGTCAGTGAAACAGAATATTTGAGCAGTGTAGTTAGAAGTAAATCTGTTGCATTTGCTTGGGTTGCAAAAAAGGGGGGCAGGCTGAGAGTTTAGCATGATGTAAAGCTACAGCTGAGTCTGCTGCTGGTTAGACTGTTGGCTCCAAACCAAGCAACTACCTTCGGAGCTAATGAGGGCAGCGTGGAGGTGCCAAAAAGCTGGAGTTCCTCTAATGACCATGTGAGGCTTTATAGCAGAATTTGAGCAGAAATAAACACGTTACAGCCAGGGAGAAAAAACTGTTTTGGTCTCTGTAGCTAATCTCCTCCTTGACTTGCTGATTTGCATATTTGTAGAGGTATTTTTAGGGTTTGATGTAACTTATTTATTCTTGGTCTTGGTCGATGTCATCAATAATAATCTCTGCTTTCTGATAAACATTACAAGTAGCCTACTAAGAGGAAACAACCTTTTTGTAATTTTTCCAAGGTAACAAATTAAAATAACCTTTTGACATTATATTACCCACCCCTGGAACAAAAGGCAACACAATGCAGCCACAGGAAAACAGGAACCAGAGACGCTGAGGCAGAACTTGTTGGACTTGGACAGAAGGCTGCTGTGTTTACAGGGAGTCAGACGAGGAAGGCTGGTCTGAGGCAGGCAGAGTCGGCAACAGAAAATCAGGGAGGCAAAGAGCGCTAAAAAGTCTTGGTGAGGGTCAAGGTGCAGAACAATCTGGCGCAAGGTGAGTGAGCTGGAGAAGCTTATATACTGAGCTGACTGGAGATGTGCTGCAGCTGATGAGGCAGGTAGAGCAGAGCTGTGACACGAGCGTATGTTTTTTAAATTCACAGGGATCTGTAGAGACACGTTATAGGGTATGGAAACTTTAAATGCTCTTTAGTAGAAGTCCTCGAGGTGGGTATGATTCCTGGTCCGGGGCACCAGACAGTCCACAGACACCCATGCCCTGGTTGTGTTTTGGAGGCACAAAGGTCTCGGCTGCAGCGCCCTCGGTGGCTCAGACACATGAAGCAGAAACCACAGCACGGCGCGGCGCTTTGTGATTATGCATTGTGAAATGGGTCGGTGGTGATGTCACAGTCTCTATGCAACAGATTTAGTCTAATCCCCTTCCCACAGATTAGGAGGGAAAATCACCAGAAGGCCTTTCGTCTAAATTACAACCCATGTGAGTGTTGCTTTAACCTTCACCCCCCCCGCACCGGGCTTCATCATTTACAATATGCCGCAACGCTTTTCACTGTTAACTTCTGACATTTTACATAAGGTGCTACACTGCTGCCTGCTGCAGGGCGGGGGAGTGGGGACGCACTGTCATATTATCATTACAGAGGATCTGTTTGAGATGTAGACTTCATAGCCATATTGCTATGATTTTTTTTTATTGATTGAAACAACTGCTTTTCATGGTGCTATCCTGGCAGGAAACAAAGTGTTGCACCAATGTCTCGTTAAATAAACAGTTACTTTAAGCAGGAATCGCAGCAATATCTCAGTAAAAAATAAGTCTCAGTCGAAACATCTGCTTGTAACACCTTCAAATCTGCTGGAAACACATCAATGACCCCCGAAATCACAACCAGTTTTATTGTTTGCTGGTACTGAACAGTGGTCTGCATATTGGCAGGTGTCACGCCTAGATGTCACTCCATCCACTGAGACTGAGATGTTAAGTCCTGTCTCACAATGACGTTTGTCAGTCTGCAGGTCCAGAGCGTGGATGTTGACATTATAGTCGTTACAGCTGATAGTCGTTATGGTTACTGTCTTTATCGGCATGTCACGCTGGGTTTGAAGTGCATGTTTTCATTTACCATTTTTTTCAACAGTTCATCTGTATTGTGTGTGTGTGTGTGTGTGTGCAGTATTGGACCCATTCTGTCACATCTCGTGTTTTTCTCTCTGCAATCAAACTTCAACCCCGTTCAGTCTGAATAATGCATTTTCCCCACTCGCTGCCACGACCATCTGTCTGCTCGCTCCACACCACTAACTGACACTCAAACACACACACACACACTCACACACACAACACATAATTACACACATGCAGACACACAGTCGTCTTTACATGTGCATCTAAAATGAATTTAGTTTTTCTTGATAAGCATTGTTCTGCATCATAAAATTAAATATTTACAGACATTTTGTCTCTCTTTGTAGTCATTATGTGTCTCTGTAGTCATTTTGTGTATCTTATGGTATGTTTGTGTCTTTTTTAGTCTGTTTGTGTCTCTTTGTAGTTGTTTTGTGTCTCTTTGTAGTTGTTTTGGATATCTGTAGTCATTTGTGCCTCTTTGTAGTCATTTTGTGTCTCTTTGCATATTGGTATATTTGGTATTCTTAGTATATTTATCTTTTTGGTTGTTTTGTCTTCCCTTAGTCATTTGTTGTCTAATTGTAGTTCCTTTGCATCTGATTCTGGTCATTTTGTGTCCCTTTGTAATTGCTATGCAGCTTTTTGTGGTTTTATTTCTCTTTTGTGTTTTTCTTCTTTTTTTTTTAGTCTGTTTGTAGTCGTTTTGTGTTTTTTCCCTTACAGAGCTAAAACATCAGCACCTGTGTGAGAGTCCTGCTAGGTGGCAGTAACACACCAACACTTTCACATCTGCATGAGGACACACTCATCTTTATGTCGTCATTTGTGTGAGACTTTATAACTTTATTAGTAGAAGACCTCTCAGCTGTGAGGAGAAACAGACAAACCACCAAACTGCAGACAGATATCTTATTTCCACAGAAGACGAGGGCTTTCTCCAGGATTGTATGTACATGTCCCGTAATGCTCATCATGTTTGCCTCAGTTGGTGTGATGTAATCAATGGCGTTTAATCCCCCTGGACAATCAGCAGTGATCTGATCACCAATAATCCAGTGAAAGGGGGATTTTCTTTCATGCAATTGTGCTGAAAGCATCAGTGCTATAGTGCTGTGGCCACACTTTCTCAATACTGTGTCATTACATTCTTCAGCTGCACCAGAGGGGATGGAAACCATGCTCTCTGGTGTCGCTCATGTCAGGCATTTCCAGATAAGTAGACTTCAAATGGGGCTCAGGGTTGAGGTGTGTGAACTGCCGCCTTTGTCTCAAAACCTACAAACTCTCAGTGCAACACATCCGTGTCATACTCTGTACTGGAACTGTGTGTAACTGCATCGTCCCTATCAGATAAAATGAAGAACAATAAAACCTCAGAATGCGCTGAGTGAACCAGCGTTCAACACACTCACAAGCCTCTGGAGCCACTTGAATGATTTGATCTGGTCCGCTTGTAAATGCTGCAATGAGAATACGAACGAGAAAATATTAATAAAAAGTCAGACAAATATTAATAAAACATCTGAAAAAATTATCAACAAAATGTTAGAAAAAAATATTAATAAAATGTGATGAAAAAAATAATAAAATACCCAACAAACATTTATATATTGTCCATAAAAATATTAATAAAATGACCAAAAAAATTTTGATAAAATATGTGAAAAATGATTAATAAAAAGTCCGGCAAATATTAATAAAACTTCTGAAAAAATAACAACAAAATGTTAGAAAAAAATTATAAAATGTCCAACAAATATTGATAAATTGTCCATTAAAATATTCATAGATTGACCAAAAAAAGACCAAAAAAATATTGATAAAAATCATTAATTAAAAAGTCCAACAAATATTAATAAAATGTCTGTTACAACCTGGCTCTTTGCTCCCGTCATAATGATTATGGCCACAAGAGGTCGCCGCCCAACAATACACCTGAGCAGCCATTTCCAATTGTAACAGTAGGTGTGGCAGGCCCCTTCTCATCATATGTATGACACTTACAGCCACTGATAACGTGGAAAATCAACCAAACACATCTGAATATTCAAGCTGTTCAGAGTCCTGGATGTGTTCACTCTCAGAGCCAGGTGACTGTTGAGGAGGAAGTTGATGTCCGATGGTGACATCGTGAGTTTTATGCAGAGGAAGTGGCAGATTTCTAAACATGAAGTAAAACAGAAGATTAATTGCCACACGCTTCCTGTTTCAAGCTAAACTGCAGAAAGGGAAACACCTGAACCCAAATCTAAATTAGCAGCAGAGCAGAAGAGTGCAACGAAATAAAGCACTTTAACACAGACGGCTGTTAATCCTTTGGTTCAGAGCAGAGCTGCAGCCCCTGTGTGATGAAGTGAGCTCTCAGCAGAGACACAGTTGCATCTCATTTCCTGCTGTAGGTTAGTTCCTCTCCTCTGAGGCTCTCGAAGGCTTTTCTCTGCTGATGATAAAGAGATACACCAGTCCTTGACCAGTTTCAGAGACCTCAAGGGCGGTTCACACGTCTTTAAACATATCTACAGATTGTCAATTGGCTCTTCAAGGTAACTCAAGGAGTACTTCAGAGGGCTGTTGAGGTTTCAGAAAGAGCTTCTAGATTTTCCTCAGATCGAAGGGTCCTTGTAGACGTTCATCAATCCCTGCTTCAGTTCCAGCGGGCAGTGATTCTTATCCCTTATTATGTTTTCTTGTATCAGTGTTAAAACTGAATTCTGGACTTCAGGTTTGTTCCTAAAATGCACACAGATACATCATCACACTCGGTCCACCCCTGCTGTCCACACGTTGTTTTCTTTCTTCCCAGTGCTTCATCAAAATGTGCTCCCAGCGACAACAGTATCTTAAAGGAAATGTCCACTTTAGAATGAAAACACAGACAGTACTTACTGACCCTCATGCCGACAAGAAGTCCAGTGTCGTTTTTTAATCCACAAAACTCGTTCGGGGTGTCAGAGGGTAACAGCTAGCCGGCTACACTTGAAGTGCATGGAACCCACATTTTGAAAATGTAATAAAACTCCACTAATGCATTTCAAAAACGTTAGAACGGCTCGTCCGTCGCAATCCAAGTGCCCTGAAGCCGCGGCATGCACAATTGACTTGAAAAGATGTAATTTACTCCACTTTTACAGCATCATTTCTCACCGTGGTCACTTAGCCTGCAACTTGCACAAGACTCGAGAACGTTCAGACACATTCTTGTTCTCGAGTCTCGCGACGAGACACAAGCCGTTCTGACATTTTTGAAATGCATTAGTGGAGTTTTATTACATTTTCAAAATGATTGTGGACGTGGGTTCCATGCACTTCAAGTGTATGGAAAATTCCAGCTAGACCGTTAAGGCAAGACCAAAGCGCTAGAACGATAAGCGCTGCTGGTGAGAGGGACGTCTGGGGTGCAGTGCTTGGCCTGCTGCCCCTGCGACCCAGCCCCACAAGCGGATGAAAAGATAGATGGATTTTAGTAACAATACAATACAACGTGCTTTACATAAAACATTGACGCAAAGTGTGAAAGACACATTATGATGCCATTAAAGAGCTTGAGAATAGAAAATTTAGACCCATTGCCGCAGGTATATAAAATCAAGCACCTAGCCATGCAGTCTCCATTTGCACAACATTCGTCGTCCAAAATAAGTCACCCTGAAGAGCTCAGTGACTTCAAGTGTGGTTTTACAAATGAGACGGTTCATAAAATTTCACCCCTGCTGGATATTCCACGGTCAGCTGCCAGTGATATTATTAGAAAGTGGAAGCGTTGAGGAAGAACAGCAACTCAGCCACGAAGCAGAAGACCACGCCGAACCACAGAGTGGGGTCGACGGCTGCTAAGGCGCAAGGTGCGTGAAAGTTGCCAGCGCTCTGCTGATTCCATCGCTGAAAAGTTCTGAGTTTCCACTGGCATTAACGGAACGGGTTTCCACGGCCGAGCAGCTGCACGCAAGCCTCACATCACCATGTCCAATGCCAAGTGTCAAGTGGAGTGGTGTAAAGCACACCGACACTGGGCTGTGGAGCCGTGGGGTGACAAATCATGCTTCTCTGTTAGGCGCTCAGATGGGCGAGTCTGGGTTTGGCGGATGCTGTGCTTCCAAATTCATGGCAACAGTTTGGGGACGCCCCTTTTCTATTCCACCATGACTGTGCCCCAGTGCACAGAGCAAGGACTATGAGTTTGATGAGCTTGGTGTGGAAGAATTTGACAAACCAACCCCATTGAGCACCTTTGGGATGAACTGGAACCAGATTGCGAGCCAGGTCTTCTCCAGCATCAGTGCCTAACCTCGTAAATGCTCTACAGAATGACTCAGCACAAATTACCCCAGAAACACCCAGAAATGTTGTGGAAAGCCTCTGAAGAAGAGTGGAAGCTGCTGTAGCTTGGTGTAATGGTCAGGCCTCCAAATACTTGTGTCCATGTAGTGTATTTAATTTGATATTTGACTGTAAAAACACTTCGGCCCCTAAGGAGAGCGTTTGCCTGTAAGGAAATGATTTTTAAAATCTGTAATCATATCTGTACGTGACGTAAATAGACGAATATCTTAAAATGTGACGCCCTGAACTCTTTCACATCCACTCAGAAACTCTAACATTGTTTTTATTCTCTTTATCGTCAGATCAGCTTTTGTTTGCTTGGACTTTGTTTAAACATCAGAGTCAGATTATAATCTCAGACTTGATAAGAAAGCCTTCAGCACCTACACGTTTATTTATGGAGGAATAATGACGAGATAACGCACTGCTGCTGCTGCTGCTGGTGAAAAAAAAAAACCTGTGAGGGGTCACTTCCTTATTTGCGCCTGACAAAGGTTATAAAGTGAGTAATCAGTTGGCTGCACTCTTTACTCTCCTCCTTCACTGTTTCCTGCTTCCTTCTCTAATATCACTGTAACACACACACCTACACACACACTTGTTGAGAGGTGCTCATCATGGGGAACTTTGCTGCCAACGAGGGACTCTCCGTCTTTGTAATTGTGAGTTTATTTAATTTTTCTCCTGCGTTTATATCTGCTTCTTAAAATCACATTTTTAAAGTGTGTGGATTTGATTTTGTCAGGATGTTTCAGAGTTGGGATATATCAAATCTGGTTTGAGGCATGTGTGAGAAGGGTTATCGATCTCAATATATTTCTGTTATTGCATGAAATGTGGCCACAATGTAGAGTTTAAAAAGTGCCAAAAATCTGCATCAAATGTCTGATTGGATCCAAAATATTGCAAAATATTGCTAACTTAGATAGTTCTTGATTTAAATGAACTTTTATATTGTATTCTATTAAGAAAAATTACATTTTAAGGGCCGCGAGATGAAGATAAAGGAGGAAAAACATGTTTCAACTACAGGTTTTATCTAATCTTTGCTTTTCTTGTGAATTATTGGAACATTTTAGGAATTCGAGAAATGATTCAATGATTCAACCAGTGACAGGAAGGCGTCACAAGACGACAAAACTTTGAACTAAACCCAAAATAGTTGAGAACCACTGCTGTTTATGAAATTTAAAAGCTCGTCTCTACTTTGTCTGGAGAATAAAATCTGTTGGACATTTTTCAAAAAGTGTGCACAATATTTTTATTTTCTTGATCTAAACATTTTAAAATTTCAGGAAAAAAAAAAAAAAAATATATATATATATATATATATATATATAAAATTAAAAAACAACAACAATTGAATTACATTCTAAAATGCAACGTTCCCAAATTGCTGAAAATAACTACTTTTTGTGGCACTTTGCTGCCACGATAAGTTTCACTACTCTGCCTAGAGGAAAAAAATGGTTGGAAATAAAAAAAATTGTACGCAATATTTTTTCTTTTTCTCAACCTGAACATTTTTCAAATTACAGGCCAATATATTTAAAAAATAATAATTAAATTACATTTGAAAATTTGACTTAACATTCCCAAATTGCTCGAAAAAATGCAAAAAACAAAATCATATATTTCCTTAATTAAGTCAAATTGTTTTCTTGGTTGCACTGCTGAAACTCATGTACGTAACCGAATTATATCTGTGAAAAAATTAAACTGTAAATCTGAAACTTTATTCAACCATATCGCCTGAAAAAAACGTCAGCATCGTTCATTTCTGCAAACCACAGATACATTTGTGAATTATTATGTAGCTGATACGTTGACGCTTTATGTTTCAACAATGCTGTGGTTAACGTGTTGTCAGGTGTAGGCACAAAAAGCACTTTATGTTCAGGGACAGATCATGTTGTGGCTTCAAATACCTAGTTTTCGTGGCACTATCCCGACAGGAAATGCAGCGATGTCTCTATATCACAACCAGTTTTGTTTTTTTTTTAATCTTGAGCGACCTTTAGGTGACCTTTAGATGACAGAGTCAGCTCATACACTGCGGCATTACAGAAACGCTGATATGATACCGGTGTAAAGTTCATCGAAATTTTTTTGTTAACGACCTTTTTTTCCATGATGAAATTGAGACAATGACGTGCTTAAAATAAATCTTGATAATAAAAACTAAGACAAAATCTATGTTTCATTTTCACTGACGAGACATGGAGAAAATGTAAATCCGAGAACAGCAGTAATTTTCTTTTGCTTGCAATGATCTTCAGATGCCTGATGAGCGACAGGCTGGTAAACTCCAGTAAATAGTCTGCACCAGGATGTTTGGGTTGGTTCGAGTTGTGAGCTGTAATTCAGCAGTAAATAATCAGCCGTGTGTGTCTGACTGTGGATGGTGGAGCTGCTGAATGGATCTGTGGAGTTTGTTAGTTGCAGCGGTGGCTGTTAGCAGCTAGCTCCGCTCGCAGCCTTCACAGCTTCACCCCGCAGGACTCCACTCAGTCCGGACTGGAGAAGGTTTGTGGGTTGATGGTGTTTGACAGGCAGGTAGGAGGCTCAGTTATCTGTGAGTGTAGCTGTGCTGTAAGTAAACAGTCTGAACTCAGATCAGTTTTCTCTGACAGAGATGAAAGTTTAGTTTGAATCACCAACTCTGTGAGAGGACACACAAAATGTTTATACACCCTGTCACCTTGATTCTAATGTCTGATACCTCTGTGAGCTTAATTGCTTGATTCAGATGTTTCATTCATGGATTCTGATTTATTGTGATTTACTGGAGTGAAACTGTTGTTTTAACCGGCCGTGTGTTTGCATGTGTGTCACAGTTGGTGTGGCTCGGGATCAACGCCTACCTGTTTGTGGAATTCTACATGCGCTTCCTGGTGGAGAGATGGTTTTACACCAGGGTCCTGCTCGGGGTGAGTCTGATTTACACATGCTGATTTTTAATTCATTCATTTCATGAATTACTTTTGGTCTTTTTTGAGCTGACGTTGCACCTTTCTCAGTTCTGTCTGTGAGTTACCGTGCAAACAAATCAAACAACTCAGGAAGGTTGCATGAAAAGATCCATTTCCAAAAACAGGACCTGACCATTTTCACTTCCTCAAACTGCTGTCCTAAAATGTTCCAGATTAACATCATCAAGCTGCTTGAATAGCAGACACTGCAGCCCACTCTTCTTTACATCTTCTTCTCTTTTCTTTTACTGCACGTCCTGCAAAAGAATGCAGCGTGCATAGCTGCAATCATGATTTAAACAGTAACTTTGGTAGTTTTCACCTGCGTACACCTTATTTCCTTGTGTTTTTTTTTAATGTCTATGTGACAACAATATTTTTTTAAAATCGGTCCAGTATTTCACAAATGTATCGTCAATCTGCGTCCACTAGAAGTGTTTTGCCAAAAAAAATGCCATAGGCTTGTGCTAATAACGCTAGCATGTTGTATTTGTTTGGAAAACGTGTTTAGTATAAGACAGTTGTTTGTCAGTGAATGTTGTGAGTTGTAATGGAGCCAAATTATGTAACGTTACCTTTGTTAAATGTTGCTGTTGTCCCTGAAAAGTTCACTAGCTGCTATGCTAATTTATACAATGTAAAATGCCATAGGCTTGTGCTAATAACGTTAGCATGTTGTATTTGTGGGGAAAATGTGTCCAGATAAAGACAAGTGTTTGTCTGTGAATGCTGCGAGTTATAGTGAAGCTGATTTGTGTTTGAAACTGTCTCTATTAAGACATGTTTGTGTTTTGAATCAATTAAACTTTACAGCACTTAACACTCAAATGAAACACGCTGTAAAATATTTGACTGTAAATTACTGGCCACTACTTGCATCGCTTTGGATCTTTATTAGAGCTTAAAATAAAGTTGAGGGAGTCTGAATGGTGCTGTCCAGCAGGACTGAAGTTAAACCATCCGAGATGCCACCGAACGACAGATTAAGTTTCAGCAGGTGACTCATTTATCTTCCAGTAACACAGTGCGCCAATATAAAACCCTCGACACTTCCCGAAGGCCTCACTATTCAGTCCAGGCAGCCAAACACATCCACACCCGCACTAATCGCAGCTTATCACCACCACCTTCTAGCTACACCTAGCAGTGAGGAGAAGCAGGTCTGACGCGAGCGTTAAAGTATGCTCTGTGGTCACAGCTGGCTTCACGTTACACTGAGTCAATGCTGGCGGCTGCACAGCTGCATCCACCTGAGCAGAACTGAAACAGAAAACTGCTGCTTTCATTCACTTTTCTTATGAGCACCAAATATAGAAAGACAGGAAACAGTATTCAGAATCGCAGCTTTACATTCATTTACAGAGCTTTAAAGGGTAGAATGAATAGTATAAAGTAATCTGATTACACTTTGAAGTAACCCAACACTGTGTCTGTCCCATCAGCAAGCTCTGCCCTGGGCCCGAGCTCCGGCTGCCTGCCTCAACTTCAACTGTATGCTCATCCTGCTGCCGGTTTGCAGAAACCTCCTTTCCTTCCTCCGAGGCACCATCCAGGTAAAAACATCAAACAGCAGACTAGAGTCACAAATTTGATGACTTTAGACCTGATAAAATCCAAAGTACCAAGTCTTGATGAAGATGTGGACGCCTGATTTGTCCTTTAGTTGAGTTACTGTAAAGATCTTCGACACATAAAACAACTCGAGAACACACCTCAGGAAAGTCCACAATGCTGATCTGTTTTCCTGACACAGCCAGTCGGAGCTGATTTGCTACATCTTTCGAAACGTCTCCTGAATTCAATCCTTACTCATGACTTGCAGAACAATGTGTTGGTCCCACCTCTACCAAACCAACACATTCTCACCGCAACCGCGTCGCATATCGACGTTTGGTCATGGACTTTCCACGTCCACATGTGACGTCCAAGGTACCCTGGGTGTGTTGGTTGTTGACGTTCTGGGACGCCCAAAAATGAAACTTCAGCCATTATCTACTCACCCATATGCCGAGGGAGGCTCAGGTGAAGTTTTAGAGTCCTCACATCACTTGCAGAGATCCAAGGGGAGAGGAGGTAGCAACACAACTCCACCTAATGGAGGCTGACGGTGCCCCAGATTCAAACGTCCAAAAACACATAATTGAAACCACAAAATATCTCCATACTGCTCGTCCGTAGTGATCCAAGTGTCCTGAAGCCCCGACATAAAAAGTTGTTTGGAAAAACGTCACTTGAACTCTGTTTTTAGCCTCATTGTAGCCTGTAGCTCTACAGCTTTTTATGTTGGGGCTTCAGGACACTTGGATCACTATGGACGAGCAGTATGGAGATATTTTGTGGTTTCAATTATGTGTTTTTGGACGTTTGAATCTGGGGCGCCGTCAGCCTCCATTAGGTGGAGTTGTGTTGCTACCTCCTCTCCCCTTGGATCTCTGCAATTGATGTGAGGACTCTAAAACTTCACCTGAGCCTCCCTCGGCCTATGGGTGAGTAGATAATGGCTGAAGTTTCATTTTTGGGTGCACTGTCCCTTTAATTTATGTTGTTGTCCCACTTTATACTGCTGGGTGCTGTTAAACAACAAAGGCAGCTAGCTGCATATCAAGCCGACGTAAGGGACGTTTTTGTTCGTTGGAGTCAACGAACATGAGGACAAGAGGACATGGACAGACCTTGAACAAGCGTTGATATGCAACGTCATCGGACTGAGGTTGTTTTTTACAGAGATATTGCTTTTTCAGTGGAAACTGTGTCCCTGAAACTGCGTATTTTATTTTAAGCCAAACATGATCTTTTCTGAACAGCAACAGTCGTTTTTCGTGCCTAAACCAAACCACACGTTACCCACAGCATTGTCAATATATCCACTAAATAACGTACAAATGTAATGTATCCATGGTTTGCAGACATATGACGCTTGTATCCACTGATAACGAACATTTAAAGCCCTGATAACAGCTGAACTGTTTAGTCAGGCGGCAGTTTAGGAGGAGCAGACTTTCGTCGCCTTAACTTTCGTTTGTTCGTGCCGCGTTTCCCCCAACACTGCCAAGAATCATTAAACTGTAACAGCAACCAGCCATGTATCAAGCTGATGTTAAAGGACAGAGTGAAACTGGGTTGGCTATACAGCATTAAAAAATTCAGCGATCTTGTCCAGGACTGAATTTATCTGCTAACACAATTTTTGTTGTTGTTCAGGTTTATTTTTAACATTGCAATATTTGTCTGTCTTGTTTGCATTCAGTGCTGCAGCCGCACAGCTGCTCGCCAACTGGATCGAAACCTGACTTTTCACAAGCTGGTGGCGTACATGATCGCCTTCCATACAGGTATTGATTTTACAGAAGATGTTAGCAAGTGTTGAGAGATAATAAAATGATGTCAGATTTTTCTTCATTGATTCAGAGGAAGTTATACGACAGTTTCTGACAAAGCACGACTTAAAATTTGTTCATTGAGGGGTCTTTAATTAAGAATCAAACGGAATGTAACAAAAAACAAATGTCCTCATGAGACCCACACTTTTGTTTGGTGTGCATTTTTACTTTCTCTTAGCTATTTGGGATCAGTAGGACCTGATAAGTATAAAATCTAAACATTGACAATGATCTCAATCTCAAGTCTTAATGTCCTAAAACAAGACGATAATAAAGTCCCATTGTCCTCAAAAAAGTACTTCCTAATTGACAGTGTCTTATCTTGTCTCTCTTCTTCCTCACGCCTTCACAGCCGTGCACATCGTCGCCCACTTGTTCAACTTCGAGTTTTTCATGGATGCCCAGCTGAATCGAAACAGCAGCTGGCTACCCTTCGTCCTGTCCAAAATTGGCACCAATGACAACGCTGCCTTCCTGAATCCCATCAGGACCAACAAGACGGTGAGTCGAGGTGACAGCAGAGTTCATACGTGTAGTCGGACGCTTCTTCTTGAGTTGCTCAAATCTGTGAAATCCAGCAGCTTGTTGCCAAATTTGGTGTCAGAGTGAGAAAAAAAGAGTATTACTTCATGTAACAAACTTCCTCTTTGGAGGTATTTGTCCTCAGAGATTGTGTCATTCAGAGAAACTTCCTCTTTAAAGTATTGAGCTTTTCTTTGAAAGATGTTTTGTGTCATCACAATATAAACACGAAGCCTCTTGTGGGCTTTTCTCGTGTGGTGTGCGGAGGAACTGTGGCAAAACAGACGGCGGTAGATGAGGGAAGTTAGCCAACGAACACGACCTGCAGGGGTGGGACTCAAGTGGAAACAAATGTTTGAGGTGACAACCCTGTGACCACGACCCACGCCATGATTAATGCGTGCTATTTGTGTGTTCGATGCAGAACCCTACCATCGTCATGTTCACCACCATCGCCGGGCTGACGGGTGTGGCCATCACGCTAGCCCTCATCCTCATCATCACTTCATCCATGGAGGTCATCCGCAGGTCCTACTTCGAGGTGTTCTGGTACACCCACCATCTCTTCGTCATCTTCTTCATCGGGCTGGTGTTCCACGGGGCCGGGTAAGAAATCTGCATTTATGTACTGTCTGCTAGCCTTGAACGCTACAAGCTCCACCTACAATAACCATAATCATTCCTCCTCTGCAGGCGGATTGTGCGAGGACAGACGGCCGCTAGCCTGAAGACAAACGACCCCCAGGTTTGCGCCAACCAGTTTAACAACTGGGGAAAGAACGGGTCCAACTGTGCCGTCCCAGAGTTTGCTGGAAACCCACCAGGGGTGAGCTTCTAGAGACCGCGGGGTGTTCATGGGAAACTCTCATCTCAGTCCAATACTTTAAGTACTGTATGTTACGTCTTTTATGCATGTCTGCATACTTTTTCCAACTTCTACCTTTTCTCCAGACGTGGAAGTGGGTGGTGGCCCCGATGTTCCTCTATGTGTGTGAGAGGATCATCCGCATTTATCGATCCCACCAGAAAGTGGTCATCACCAAGGTGTGTATGCTGTAATAAACAGTCAACTACAGGGAGTTTTAAAGGTTCTGTGTGTTGCTTTTGACCATTGCCGATGGGCGAACATAACGTTAAAATCTGAGACCTTTCCTGACGTTCTCAGTTGCCTCTGTAACAGCCTGTAGACTGAATGCAGGGACGAATTTTCTGAGAAAGTCCAAAGGATGTCACGCAATGCGTCTTCCCAAGTGTCTTGTCTCTCTAACAGTGCACAACAACAGCTAACATTAGCTAAGACATGGAGTGTCTAGTAGATGTGTGGACATCGCATTTTGAGTTTACTTGACCTGTTGTCCTCGTTCATGGACACTTTTTGTGCCATCTAGTGGCAGTACGAGCACACTACACTAATCCACGTAAAAACAAGATGGCAGCCATCTCTGCCAAGTCAGTCTGCAGCTGATCCCGACACAAAAGTGGACGAGGTGATCAGATGTTATGGTTAGAACTTGTTTATGTATGATTAATAATGTTTGTAGTTTGATATGGCAACAAAGTTGACCACTTTTAGCAGCAGGAACAAGATAAGACACTGTTAATTAGGACGTACTTGTTTGAGGACACTGGGACCTTATTATCATTGACACTGTGTAGTTTTTATACTTATCAGTTGCCACTGATCCCAAATAGCTTGGAGAAGTAAAAAATGCATACAAAACAAAAGTTCAGGTCTCAAGACTTTAAGGTTCACTCGTTCAAACTTTCATCCATGTTTAAGTGTCTGCAAAACTGTATATTTGTCCCACTCGTCCAACACATTGGGATAGAATAAACACCAAATCTAGATGACTCTTAAAATCAAATTATTTACATGTTTTTTGACATATTACTTCGAATTATCAGGGTTTGAACTTTGGGTCGCACAAAAACAAGACATTTGCAGACATCAGTTTGGGCTCTGGGAAGTTGTGATCGACACTTTCTTGAGCAATTGCAAAGAAACAAAGACAAATCAATAATGAAAGTACTTTTAGTTTCAGCCTGTTTTTGACAAAGAAGCCTCGATAAAAGGGCCTAATTATAACTAATAACCGCATACCTGTCCCTCAGGTGGTGATGCACCCCTCCAAGACTCTGGAGCTGCAGATGAAGAAGAAAGGTTTCCACATGGAGGTGGGTCAGTACGTCTTCATCCAGTGTCCGTCCGTCTCCAGGCTGGAGTGGCACCCCTTCACTCTGACCTCCGCGCCCGAGGAGGACTACTTCAGCGCCCACATCCGTATCGTTGGAGACTGGACCCAGGAGCTGTACGAGGCCTGTGGAGGAGACAAAACGGAGCCTCAGGAGGCCTGGAAAATGCCCAAGTATGACAACAGGGAAAGGGGGTGATAAAAAAGGCCTGAAATTGCTCATGATTACATGATTGCACCCTCCGCATGCTCAATGCAGCACTGCTTAGAAGAGCTGCCAACGGGGGTCACATTTACAGCCCTGAGGGGTTCATTGTCAGTGCTGGTGACGGATGGTGGAGTGGAACTCAGACAATACTGTCCGCCAATATCAGATCAGATTGCCCACAGTGGTCCTGCTGAGTAAGCAGGAGCATTTTCCGGCTCTGCTTTCAGACAAGAAAAGGAAAGAACAAGGTTATTATTAAGAGCTGCAGAGATATACTTTGATAACTATCACGTTTTCACACATGCTTGAAAAAACATCTTTGGCTTGTGACATTGTTCAAAAAAGCCGATGTCTAGATGCTTTCTATCGTCATGTTTTAGGTGTTTGAGGTGTTAAAGGGTAACTTTGGTATTTTTCAACTTTTCAACTGAGCCAAACTTTTAATGGGTTTGTGTCTAAGTGTCTAGTGGGAACACATTTTTAAAATTCGTCCAGTATTGACAGGCAGCGCTGCAAAACAAGCTGCGATGTAACCACACGTTCAAAACATCAGTGCACGTCCACTAGAGTGTTCTTGTCACTGACAGGCTCAGGCTGTTCCCCTCGAAATACTGGATGAATTTCAAAAATGACGCACAGAGACTTTTAGACACGCTGATGGATAAAATGTTTGTGTCTCCCATCATGACCAGTTTCTCTTGTGATGTTCCTCAGGGTGGCCATAGACGGGCCGTTCGGTACGGCCAGTGAGGACGTGTTTCGTTATGAGGTGGTGATGCTGGTGGGCGCGGGAATCGGCGTGACTCCCTTCGCCTCCATCCTCAAGTCTGTGTGGTACAAACGCATCCAGAACAACCAGGACGTCTTCACCAAGAAGGTGAGGGAGACCTGAACGCTGACAAAAGACCTTTTACGAACTTTTAGTGTGGTCCTCACTCAGGAAGAATTTGGACCCTAAAGTATCCCTCTAGTCTTGGATACATCCCTGATATTAGCTCCAGCCTACCACAGTTAGTAAAGTGACCCTTGTGTGTTGCCGTCCTCCAGATCTACTTCTACTGGCTGTGCCCGGAGACGCAGGCCTTCGAGTGGTTCGCCGACCTGCTGCAGTCTCTGGAGGGTCAGATGGCGGAGAAGGGCGTGACCGACTTCCTCAGCTACAACATCTACCTCACCCGCTGGAAGGAGACCGAGGTGCGGCCGGCGTGTTGTAAACATCTGCTAAACTGAAACTGAAACTGCCCGTGGTGCGGTGTTTTTTAAAGTCTGTGTTTTTCTCCATCAGGCGGCGCACTTCCGTGTTCACCACGAGGCTGAGAATGACCCAATCACAGGGCTCAAACAGAAGACGCTGTACGGGAAACCCAACTGGGACAACGAGTTCACCAACATTGCTTCAAAGCACCCGGGGTGAGCACGTGTCCCATCATCTTCACACTGCATACACACTGTGTATACACACACACTGCAGGCACAAGATACACACACTGCACACACTGCATGAACACTGCACACTGTACACACTGCACACACACACACACCACACTGTACACACTGCATACACACTGTACACCTGCTTACACACTGCATACACACTGTACACACTGCATACACACTGCACACTATACACACTGCATACACACTGTACACACTGCATACACACTGCACACTATACACACTGCATACACACTGTACACACTGCATACACACTGCACACTATACACACTGCATACACACTGCACACTGTACACCTGCATACGCACTGTACACACTGCATACACACTGCACACTGTACACACTGCACACACACTGTATACAGTACACACTGCATACACACTGCACACTATACACACTGCACACACACTGTACACACTGCATACACACTGCACACTGTACACACTGCATACTCACTGCACACTGTACACCTGCATACACACTGTACACACTGCATACACACACTGCACACTATACCCACTGCATACACACTGTACACACTGCATACACACTGCACACTGTACACCTGCATACACACTGTACACACTGCATACACACACTGCACACTATACCCACTGCATACGCACTGTACACCTGCATACACACTGTACACACTGCACACACACTGTACACTGTACACAATGCATACACACTGCACACACTGCATAAAACACTGTACAAACTGCATACACACTGTACACTGTACACACTGTACACACACTGTAAAAGCTGTGTATAAAGCTGTGTTTTCTGTCCTCAGGACCAAAGTGGGCGTGTTCCTGTGCGGCCCGCCTCAGCTGGGGAAATCTCTGGAGAAACAGTGTCTGTCTCACTCTGAGGCTGACGTCAAGTTCATCTTCAACAAGGAGAACTTCTAACGGCGCCCGGCAGAGACAGAGGAAACATCCAAGTACTGAGAGCAGCAGCAGCAGCAGCGGAGCTCGTGACACACGTCACACGACACACGCCTGTTATTTTAAACATTTACAGCCGTAACCATGGCAGCCCATCGCCAGCCTCCGCTCTGCTTCTCACCACGCTCGTTTTGCAAAGACCCCGCTGTTGCTCAAAAATGGAGGATGTGGTATTTTCCACATTGCCTTCTTCTCCTTTTGTGTTACAACAATAAGTGAAACTATTGCTTTCAAAACTTTTCTTCCTATTTCTGTTTGTTGGTGCCAGAGGTCCAAAAGTTTTGTGTGCTGCAGTGGAGCTGATGAGAAGCTTTAATGTGCTAAAAACAAGTATCAAAAACAAACTCAAGCTTTCTAGGGTTTTTTTGTGCTTTGCTCGTAAAAAAAGAAAATGCTTGCTGTGCCTTTTTATTGTTGCCAAGCAACCACGCCATCACCTCCTCACCCTAACCTTCCTGTGTCATCAATCTACTGTAACTTTTACTGTCTGTATCCTGCAGTGATCAATGTGTAGTTGCTGCCATGTTGAGGCAGAGGGTGCTGTCTGTAGCTCTGGTTGAGGGTGAGAGGCTGTCAGCAGATAAACAGAGATCTGTGTGGGTACATGAGACCCTAAAAAAGAGGCTGGATCATGGGGAGTACCACCAGTTGGTCCAGGAGCTTCTCCTCCATCATGGACGTTTACAGGCAGATTTTAGGATGACTCAGGGGCAGTTTGACAACCTGCTGTCTATCATCAGGCCGTATAGCTCTGGGTATCCAGCACCCACTACCACCAGTTTCTCCTCCATTGTTTACCAACTGTAGACTTGTTGTTGTGACCACCACAGAAGCCCCGCCTCTCAAATCATCTGATCGGACAATGGAGAAAACGTAGAGAACGTGGGCCACTTCTCCACTCTGAGTTTAGGGTTTTGTCAACCCGAGGAGTTAAAAGTGCTCCAGGTGCCTAGAGTGAAGAAATGCTCGGTGCACAAAACAGCGAGCAAAAAGTGCCATCCTCATTAAACCAGTCTATCGGCCAGTGGAAGTATATAACATGTGGATAACCAAACTTACACTCAAATTAACCCCTTGAACAAAAGAAAGAAACGCCAGGACTGCTCCCTGTGGCACACCATGCTCATGTCAAGTTGAAGTCATTATTAAGCTGCAGCTTCTCCGTATGAAGGTTTTGTTTTTCATCACTGTAAACTGATCATCTTTTGGTTTCAGACGCCGCTCAGACGTCACCTCGGACTCCTGTCAAACCAGTAATGTGTATTTCTGTCACCACTCACACTGTGTTGTGTCTAATTATTGTTTTGCACCCAGCTCCAAGTGAAATCCCTGTTTCGGATAATAAACTGGAATTTTCAGAGAAGTTTTGTCGCAGTTTTATTTTCAGCCTAAATGGTTCTTCTTCAGCCAAACCAACTCTTTTAAAACCCTCTTAGATCAGCTGCACCGTCTCAGCCACATTACAAATACACATACAAACATATGATGATCTTATAGACCATGATGCATTGCTGTAGATGAAACGACTCAGCAGGATATGATAAAATAAATAATTTCAAATTTTATTTGTTTTTGAGACCATATTGTATGTTATTACTTGCCTGTAATAAAAAAATATTTTTTAATTTATTTTTTGTTTTGTTTGTATTATTACCCTGTAATTAATTCAAAGACTAAAAATAAATTTAAATAAATAACTATTTGCCTGTAATTAACTTAAATAAAATACATAATTATTTGCCTGTAATTAATTTAAAGAATAAATTTAAAAAAAAATTGCCTATAATTAATTGACAGAATAAAATAAATAAATAACTACTTGCCTGTAATTAATTTAAAAATTTTTTTTTTGTTTTGTTTCATTTTTCTTTGTAAGACCATATTGCGTATCATTATTTGGCTGTAAAAAAATAATAAAATTAAAGTAGAGTACTCATTGTGACCCATGTCAGAGTAATGTTTTACTGAAGCTGCAGCTGGTAAAGTGCAGCGAACAGAAACTTCATCTGTGATTGAACAGTTGAAGTAAATTTGTTTGCCTCTGAACTGTGGTGTAAAAAGAGTCAGGTAAAATGCCTCAAAACTGTCCCAGGGTGAAAGTGTTTGCTGACGAACACAGTGAGCATTAGAGGATCTGAACGATGGAGAAAAACTGAGGAAACATGAATAAAGGAAACATGTTGAACATCAGTGTGATAAATGAACATATTGAAGAAATGACTGGACACTGTTTGCTTATAAATGTCTTCATGTTTATTTTCCTGCAGCTGAGTACAAAAATCCTCTCTGTCTGGTGTTGACATGATAAACCACAGAAGAAGAAGAAGGTGGTTCGCAGCTGCTGCATGCTGCCAGGCGTCAGCGACACACACACAGCTCACTGTGACACATGAAAGCACTGCAGTGACGGCAGATCAAGAGAAACACATGAGGTCATGCATCTGAAGGCTGAAGAGTTTCCTCAGAGGTCAAAGGTCAAGCTTCCATCTGTGTGGCACTCTGTGGCCCCCTGCTGTCCACAGGGACACACTGCACCGCTGGTACTCATCCTTGTTTATATACGTGTGTGTGTGTGTGTGTGTGTGTCCTATGCAATGGCCACAGCAAACACACTGACTACACAGTACATGGTGCGGTTCTCCCATCTCACCGTGCAGCTTCCTGTAAACACAAACAAACAGGTGAGCCAGCTGACACTTGACGTACCATTGGATTATGATATGGATTGAATGAAAATTGGGCTTATGTTTAATCTTTTACATTAAACAGACATTGGATTTTGGTTGTACTCCAACACTGGATGACCATTGCATTATGGTTGTGTATGAAAATCATATTTACGTCATATCCCAATGTTGACATTACATTAACCTCCTGTACACAAACTTTTTTTTGGTGGACAGGAAGGGGTTTTCCTTGATAAGGGTGCAGTGTCGTCATCTTCCGAACTTGGAGATTGGTGGAGAGGTCTTGCTTTCTGCGGTGTAGCTGGAAGTGTAGGCCTACCTGCCGGACTGCCTTGGCTCTCTGGCTCTGGAATGTAGTCGGTAAGAAAAAGGTCATAAAAATCTTATCTAATGATGCCATTTTTTGAAAAGTTCTATATTGTAAAGCTTGATTTATTTAAAATCTGCTGGCTGTCACCAAATCCTCAAATTTAAAAGTTGCTTCAATATTCCTATCAACATCACTCCTGTCACAAGGCAGTTTAACTTACCTTCATCACTGATGGCATGATCATCATCTGCAAACAAATCAGGTGACTCGACCATGTGTCCAGGCTCCAGGCCACCACAAGCACCTAATTGAGAGATAAATGTCCAGGGGGAGGGGAAGGAGGGATTAAAGTGAAAGAACTTTAAATAGAAAACTAAAACTGTCAGTAGACTTACGGTATGCCTGTGTATGATGCTAGCATTGATGATTAAGGAGCAATATGATACACTGTGTTATTGATACTCAGAGCCTGAAATCTAACTTTATTCAGGACAGTAGGCTACCTAAACTATACAAACAAAGACGTGTGTGTCATTTAAGTCAGACTGTCTAACGCAGCACTCCTGTAGTGTGTACCAGTAGTTGGCTGGTTTGAAATGTGTGCGGGAATTTCCCGCATTTATGAGTGTGAAATTTGCGGGAATCGGTTAAATTATGCGCAATACCCGCAATCCTGCAGCAAATTTCAGGCCCTGATACTTATTGTGTAATTTAAAGAGAATAGATGGTGTTCAAGAAGTAGACATATAATCAAATGTTTAGCATATGCAATATTTACTTCAATAGGCACAGCACAATTACCTCCCTCATAATCGAAGTCTTCATGTTGCATTTTATTTATTTTTTTCTCCTCCTTCTGTTACTGCACCACTTGTTTGGTCCCAGCATTGTTGGTAATCACCTATGAAACACTGCCAAACCAAAAAGGTTATCAATGCAAAACATTGACATGGCATGTTATTCAAGTCAAAGTGTATTTACTGACAGTACATACCAAATCTGAGCTTCACTTTGACCAGAGGAAACCGCTTCCATCCATCAGTTGGCTCATGGATGAACTTTGTTGCATTTACAATATTCGGCCAAAAGACTAACTTTTTGTCAGTGTCGACCCAGCTTGCTGGCACCACACCTCCTTCTTCATGGTCCCTTTCTTTCCAAGCGACACGAACCCAAGCCATCCTGTAAACGAAACTGAACATGCATACAAAATATATAGCGAACCGTAGCCCTGCCAGAGAGAGTTTGTGTGGTATATATTCTCACAATAGCACCATCAAACCAAATAATGTATTGCCCCAACTCCTTTTCTAAGTGTTTGAGTGGCGGACCCCAGTTAAAACTCCCCTTTGGGTAAAAAAAGTGTCAAAATTCCTTCTAGAAGTTATTTTGTTTTTACACTTTAAGCTCAAATCGATGAAGTAAAGGCATAAGCACATATCCTGAACGATATGGCAGACAAGCCACTTTACGTTCAATATCAGACACATCAAGAAGCCTACGGTGTTTCCGTACTCTGTCCAAGTTTCTAACAAACACCACATTAATGAGCTTGGAGTCACAAGGCACAGCAGAAAAACTTTCCAGGGTGTTTTGAGACATTATGTCACACAACAAACTGCCATCTCATTTTTCTTTAACAAAGGCAAAGTCTTCGTTGTGCAAGAGAAAACACCCATTCCTCTTATTTCCAGCAACAAAATGCCAACTCTTCTTGCCTGCCTCTTTTGGGCAGCCCCCTGCCTTCTCTTGTTAAGTGAGTCTCTTTGCCACTTGACTGATTGGATTCTTGGCATTTCTCACCAATCTCTTGAGAACTTGCAGATGACTCTCAAATGGAAATGCTCATATGTCATACTCTATTTCACACGCTACATAGCATAACTACAATATAAGCTAAAGTTAAAGGAGCTAAATGAACTTACAGGATCAGCAAACACACTCACCTTGCCGCACGGCCTCAAACAAAATGGATTCCAATAGGCCACTCTCACACTTAAATACTTCCTCTTCCTGGAATTTCTCCTGAGAGGAAGTGGATCTCTCCACCTGATCTCAAGGAGTTATGTGCCCTGTTTAATAGTTCCCCCTGCTGGCCCCCAACTGACATTACTTCTTCTCTTATAGATAAACTGGCTACATTGAATTGCTTCATCTGACATTTCCCTCACTGTCTTCCTCAAACTCTGTCCCCGCACTCCGAGTTCCCCCAGGAGCGAGACAGCTGATCTTTCTATGAATCCCCTACACCCCACTTCCACTCGACAAATCCTAGTCTTCCATCCTCGCTGCTCAGCTTCTGCTCCTAAGTCTGCATATCTAAGCTTTTTTCTTTCATAGGCTTCTTCCACTGAGTCTTCCCAAGGAACTGTCAGCTCAATGAAATAAACTATCCGTTGACTCACTGACCACAACACTAAGTCAGGCCTCTGTCTGGTACAAACTATTTCCTGGGGAACAACAAGCTTTCCCCCTAAATCTACTTGCATTTCCCAATCACAAGCACCTTCTAGGCGGCCACACCCTTGCCTCCTCACTAACTTATCTCTTCTGTGTTTCTCTCCCTCACGGACAAACTGAATTACTAAACTCCTATCCTTAACACCTTCTGAATTCACCTGTCTTCGTTTCCCTTCGATGCCTGCAGCTAAACATTTCAACAGCTGGTTATGTCGCCATGTATATCGGCCTTGTGACAAGCTAACTTTACAGGCTGACAAAATATGCTTAAGGTAGCGGTATGTGAACACAATGGGCATGATGGGTCCTCATTTACCCACAGTTTTAGGTTCTGGGGTGTTCATAGTATAGCATGTGGTCCAAAACCACGAAAAAAAGTCATAGTATAGCATGTGGTCCAAAACCACGAAAAAAAGTCATAGTATAGCATGTGGTCCAAAACCACGAAAAAAAGTCATAGTATAGCATGTGGTCCAAAACCATGAAAAATAGTCACAGTATAGCATGTGGTCCAAAATCATGAAAAAAAGTTTAAAAAAAAAAAAAATTAAGTTTTTTATTTGCAAATTATTTAGTTTTTTATCAAGCAAATATTTATTTTTTCATTTGCAAATTATTTAGTTTTTCTGTTGCATATTATTTAGTTTTGTATTTGCGAACTATTCTGTTTTGTAATTGCAAAATATTGAGTTTTTCATTTGCGAATTATTTAGTTTTGTATTTGTAAATTATCTTGCTCACCTGACGTGCTGACGTATTGCGGTAAGCGAGTTGTGTCATTTCCGGTGTTTCTGTGACAGCGTCTCTGTACTGCTCTGGTGGATTCTGCTAGCCTGCTTTCTGCTTTCTCACTTCAGTTGTTTTAACGTCTACTTCAAGTCTTAACCCACACTGGTTCTGTTTAAACACTTATAGCTCTCCTCCTTTCTACGACTTTCTCGCTAATCTCTTAGCTGTTGTTTGCACGTTACTAGCCTTGGTAGCTACATTAGCTTTACAGTTAGCGATGGCTTCTCCCTCTGCTCTCTCTTGCTCGGTGTGCCAAATGTTCAGTTATGCCTCTGCCTCCTTTAGTGACAGTGGTAATTGTAATAAGTGTAGCTTATTTGCTGCGTTGGAGGCGAGGCTTAGTGAATTAGAAGCGCGGCTCTGCACCATGGAAAACCATTCAGTAGCTGCGGTAGTTAGCCAGTCCCCTGTAGCCGGTGTGGAGCCACATAGCATAGCCTTAGCCTCTGCTAACTGTCCTCCGGCAACTCCCGTTCAGCCGGGAGGTTGGGTTACGGTTCGCCAGAAGCACAGCTCCAAGCCGAAGCCCACGGCTCACCACCAGCCTGTTCACGTTTCCAACCGCTTTTCCCCACTCAGCGACACACCCGCTGAGGATAAAACTCTGGTTATTGGCAGCTCTATTCTGAGAAACGTGAAGTTAACAACACCAGCGACCATAGTCAAAAGTATCCCTGGGGCCAGAGCGGGCGACATCGAGTCAAATTTAAAACTGCTGGCTAAAGCTAAACGTAGATTCAGTAAGATTGTTATTCACGTCGGCGGCAATGACACCCAGTTACGCCAATCGGAGGTCACTAAAATTAATATTGCCTCGGTGTGTGAATACGCAAAAACAATGTCGGACTCCGTAGTTTTCTCTGGACCCCTCCCAAATCTGACCAGTGATGACATGTTTAGCCGCATGTCATCATTTAATCGCTGGCTGTCCAGGTGGTGTCCAGCAAACAATGTGGGTTTCGTTAATAATTGGCAAACTTTCTGGGCAAAACCTGGTCTTATTAGGAGAGACGGCATTCATCCCACTTTGGATGGAGCTGCTCTCATTTCTAGGAACCTGGCAAACTTTATTAGTCATTCAAATCCCTGACAACCCAGAGTTGACACCAGGACAGAGAGTCGCAGTCCTAAACGCCTCTCTGAGCTTCTAGTTCAGTTACCCAGCCATAGTTTTCATAGGTTTATACAAACGGTGTCTGTCCCCCGACCACCTAAATTATTTAAATCTAAAATTAAACAAAGAGGAGTTGTGCATAACAACCTCATAAAAATTAAAACCTCTTCTGTGACAGAAAGACAAAACAGGAGAATTAAATGCGGACTGTTAAATATCAGGTCTCTGTCGTCTAAAGCAGTGTTAGTAAACGAATTAATATCAGATAATCATATTGATTTACTCAGTCTCACTGAAACCTGGCTGTGTCAAGATGAATATGTTAGTCTAAATGAGTCCACTCCTCCCAGTCATAATAATACCCACATTCCTCGAGGCAGCGGCCTCGAGGAATGTGAATTCCCTTTATGTCAAAGATCCTTGAGAAAGTAGTCGCAGACCAGCTGTGGGATTTTCTCCATGATAATAATTTATTTGAGGAATTTCAGTCAGGATTTAGAGTGCATCATAGCACTGAGACAGCACTAGTTAAAATTACAAATGACCTTCTGATTGCTTCAGACAAAGGACTCGTCTCTGTACTTGTTTTATTAGATCTTAGTGCGGCGTTTGACACAATTGACCATCAAATTCTACTGCAGAGACTGGATCACTTAATTGGCCTAAAAGGTTCTGCACTGAGCTGGTTTAAATCTTATTTATCTGATCGTTTTCAGTTTGTTGATGTTCATAATGAATCGTCCTTACGTACCAAAGTTTGTTTTGGAGTTCCGCAAGGTTCTGTGCTCGGACCAATGATGAGCACCAATTTCCTGATGTTAAATTCAGACAAAACTTAAGTTATTGTTCTTGGCCCCAAACAACTCAAAGACTCTTTATCTGATGACATAGTTTCTCTTGATGGCATTGCTCTGGCCTCTAGCACTACCGTAAGAAACCTCGGGAGTAATATTTGATCAAGATTTGTCTTTTAATTCTCATTTAAAACAAACCTCACGGACTGCATTTTTTCATCTGCGTAATATTGCGAAAATTAGGCCTATCCTGACCCGAAAAGATGCAGAAAAATTGGTCCACGCTTTTGTTACCTCTAGGCTGGATTACTGTAACTCTCTATTATCAGGTAGCTCCAGTAAGTCCCTAAAAACTCTCCAGCTAATTCAGAATGCAGCAGCACGTGTACTAACAGGAACTAAGAAACGAGATCATATTTCTCCTGTTTTAGCTTCTCTGCACTGGCTCCCTGTAAAACCCAGAATTGAATTTAAAATCCTACTGTTAACTTATAAAGCTCTAAATGGTCAAGCTCCGTCATATCTTAGAGAGCTCATAGTGCCATATTACCCCACCAGAACACTGCGCTCTGAGAACGCAGGGTTACTCGTGGTCCCTAAAGTCTCCAAAAGTAGATCAGGAGCCAGAGCCTTCAGCTATCAGGCTCCTCTCCTGTGGAATCATCTTCCTGTTACGGTCCAGGAGGCAGACACCGTCTCCACATTTAAGACTAGACTTAAGACTTTCCTCTTTGATAAAGCTTATAGTTAGGGCTGGCTCAGGCTTGCCCTGTACCAGCCCCTAGTTAGGCTGACTTAGGCCTAGTCTGCCGGAGGACCCCCTATAATACACCGGGCACCTTCTCTCCTTCTCTCTCTCTCTCTCTCTCTCTCTCTCTCTCTCTCGTATTCTATTACTGCATCTTGCTAACTCGGCCATTCTGGATGTCACTAACTTGGCTTCTTCTCCGGAGCCTTTGTGCTCCACTGTCTCTCAGATTAACTCATATCACAGCGGTGCCTGGACAGCGTGACGTGTGTGGTTGTGCTGCTGCCGTGGTCCTGCCAGATGCCTCATTAGTCATACTTCTACTGCTATTATACACATATGACTATTGTCACACATGTATACTGTCAGATATTAATACATACTTTCAACATATTGTATCACAGTAGCCAGAAATACAACTATAATATTATTACTTTCAATAATGTTGTAAGCTACTGTCATTACCTGCATATCTCTCTCTCTCTCTCTCTCTCTCTCTCTCTCTCTGTCTCATTGTGTCATATAGATTACTGTTAATTTATCATGCTGATCTGTTCTGTACGACATCTATTGCACGTCTGTCCGTCCTGGAAGAGGGATCCCTCCTCAATTGCTCTTCCTGAGGTTTCTACCATTTTTCCCCGTTTAAGGATTGTTTTTTTTTTTTCCTGATCAGCTGTGAGGGTCATAAGGACAGAGGGATGTCGTATGCTGTAAAGCCCTGTGAGGCAAATTGTGATTTGTGATATTGGGCTTTATAAATAAAATTGAAATTGAAACTTTAGAGGGGGCGTGGCTCAGCACATCAATGGCATTTACTCCTTAACCGTTACACCAATCATCACAAAACTTATAGGACCTGTACACAAATGTACGTGAATCACACCCCGAAAGGTTTATTCAGATCGACCACAAGGGGGTGCTACACATGCAAAAACTTTTTTATCTAGTAATCAGCAGCTCGAGAGATTTCTACGAAAAATCGGTTTACATCAGTAAGGGTCACGTCTCAGTTGATGCATACATTTTGGAGATTATTGTGTAAATGGTGTGGCTTATTACAATAAATCTAAATTTCAAGACATTTCACATTCCATACTTCAATAAATCATAATAAATCACCAGTGTGTCCTACAGAACTGAAATTTTTCAGCACATCCACTGAATTAAAACAAAACTTTGCCATGCTGCAACTTGTAGTCGATTCAGGAGTCCGTCACGCTACATTTTTAAGAATATGGAATATAAATCTCTATCTTCAAAAGTCTACATTCAAATGTGAGCAAAATTGACACAGACATTCTTCCCATACTAGAAATCACATGTTTTAAATAGTGTTCAGATCAGTGAAACAGTTAGCCTGCACTGATATTCAACATGTTGTTGTAGTTTGTACTGTACGCACAACATTTCTGTGTCGTCTTATTTTCAACCAAATGTCACCAAAATATTTGACAATATACCTGAAATCAGCAGAATGATGTGAGAACTGTTATTGATATCTATATATTTTGTTTTCAATGACCAATAAACTTTAGAGGAGGCGTGGCTTAGCTCAAAACTCCACATCCTTTGAGCCAATCATCACAACCCTCTCAAGTAATGCTGTCAGAGGTACCAGAAACACATCCTGAAAGTTTGGTTTAAATTGACCACTAGGGGGCAACACAAATGCACAAAATAAATAAATAAAAATGTCTGTGGGATAACATCAGACTAGAAATCGGAAACTGATTGTCACATTATCACAAAAGTTGCAGGGTACGTTGAATAATAATGATGAACCACATGTGTTAAATTATTTTGAAAAAGGGTTTGTTCACACATCATCAAACTCTGTGGGCTTTTTAACTCAGCCATTAAAACAGGTCCCCAAAATGTTCCTGCTGTTGACCAGTCGGAAGCAACTGTGTTTCTTAAGAAGAGCGTGGCCCAGTAAAGATTTGGATGTAAGTAAATGACTGTCTCTCTGATGATCATAAAACCTTTTCTTTATGTCTAATGCAGGCACGCTAAATTGTCAAAGATCTTGATCCTACCCAGCATTCAACTTTTAAAGGTCTGTGCTGGCTTGAACCTCAGAATTGCCACTTTTCTCTATATTATGTCTTTGTTTTTGTGTGCTTTCTTTTCAGTCAATGTTTTTTAGGATCATACTCGCTGTCTGTTTAATTTTGCACAAGAATTAACGAATCACAAACTACTTTGTTTAGAACCCCAAAATCATTCAATCTTTACCACTGATATGGTCATTTTGGTAATAATTATTCTTTTTAATTATCAATCAGAGCTCTCGAGTGATAGTTTAATATATTTTAAGCAACTGAATTAATTAGTTGGCTATCAATGTTCTTAATTTAATGTAAAATAAATTATGTTATTATTATTATATTATAATTAAAATTTAAATTAGATAAGTGGTTTTATTTATTTTTATTTTTAATTTTTATACTCTCTAACATGACTGTAATAAATTTAAATCAGACATACATAACTCAATGAAATAATGTGGTTACAGGTGGTTAGTGCTGGTCTGGATCCAAATTAAAAATAATTTTTCCCACAATGATAAATTCTGTCTGCTTGTTTTGCCACAATACAAAAATAATGAAGTCATGATCCCAACAGAACAATCTGATGTGGGGAGAATTATGACATGGTGTCAACCACAAATATGAACACCATAAGAAATTAATCTACAGTACTTTCAGGACAAGAAATAAATATTAAACATAAAACAGCGATTACCTGATGAGCACAGTAGCAGCACGCTGACGACCGGTTCACCACATTTCAATCTGCTTGTGTTTCTTTACAGATGTTCTGTCCACAATGTTGTTCTTTAAGAGTCTGAAAAACACCAAAGCAGAGACAAAATAATATGTCTTACGGTCTTCTTTGAACTAATCTAAGGTTATTAATGATCTGTGTTAGCCTATGATGTCTTCATACATGTATGCTCATGTACCTCACAGTGTGAATGGAGAGGTTGGTGGAGACCAGTTGGAGTAACGTGTCCATGGAAGCATCAGCGATGTTCTTGTGACTCACAGGTACATTTATTACTGTGTGTTCTATCAGCCGGCTGCTGCTGGAGGCAGAGCAGGTACCGTCCAAGCACACGTTATGTTCACTTGTGTTTCAGTCTGCTCAGACCAGCTCGTCACGAGACACCTCAGACCTCTCCAAAATCACTACAGCAACAAAAAACAACTTACGTTTTGCTTTTGCTTCTTCAGTCAGTCAAAATCCTCTGGTCATCACCAGGTATGTGCACCGCATCATCTCTAATGAAGCACAGCTGAGTATCTGCAGTAATTATTTCAGTTTTCTCACCCTGCAGCATAACTGACCGTCCTCTACACAAAGAGCATGTCACAGAGGAGAGCGCTAAGAATTATAAACTGATCATCATGAACCATATTATTCATGAACCTATGTGCTCTCAAATGTAGACATTTGGTGGACTGTAAGACTGCACAGTTAATGCATAGAGAAAAAAGTAAGATGCTTCCAGAAGTCGTATCAAATCACAGCTCATCTTCAGTCTTGATTTTCCTGAAGGAATTTACAGAGAAAATAAATGAATGGCAGGATAAAGAGAGTAAAAGCATGTCTGGGGGAATCTATAATAAATGTGGGGTGCCGTAAGCAGTAGAGTTGGTGGATTTCCAGTTTTGCCGGCTACCTGTTGCTCGCTTTGAAAGCATCGCAGTGGACGAGGAACGGCTGATTCGTCAAGTTGAACCAAGGAGTTATTTTCATGATGCCTCCTGATTTCACTATAAAAAACAACATAGGTGGCAGCTGGCTTGGGGGAGTTCACTGTATTGTATGTCATTTCCAGTAAATATCACAATATAAAATGTGTTTTTTCTCTTTTAAAAAGTAATATTACAAACGTAGGAATGCTTTGATCTGGAGTGCACGACTGATAGGCCTATGAGGTTTGTTTACATGATGTGACAAATGATATGAGAGAGAGAGAGAGAGATGGGGACATTTTTTGTCCGAGAGGCGAGGTGACATAAAACATTGCCATTTGTGTATTTTAGGCCTGATTTAGCAGCGGCTTTAAAATTTCAAAAATATCACCAAAAATAAGGTTTGTGACCAAATGTCATGCTATATGCATGAACACAGCCAAAGTTATCAAAAAATAAAAACTGAAAAATGACTGAAAAGGACGTTTTCCGTCCGAGGGGGACCGGAGAGGTAATCGCTACACTGACCTTTGATCAAGAGTGTGATGTCCATCTTTGAACCTGGCCCAGGTGTGACTCCTGCTGCTGATGACCTTCCAAACAGGTCTGCAGCCCCGGAGACACAAAGCTCCACAGCAGCAAAGAGCACCAAGCAGAGGAGCCGTCACAAAACACAAGAGAGACATAAAGACAGAGAAGACGCATTAGACAGAGAAAAGTCAAACTTAGAGCTGAAATGAGTTTTAAACACATTTAACAAACCATCCATAATGATCATTTCTATATAAGTAACTGCATATATTATGGAATGAAAATGTGTGTAGATATGCTTTGTGTGTGTGTGTGTGTGAGAAGGAGCTACAGCTCACATTTCATTGTGCTGTAAAACAACAAATAAATGAATCTGGTCACCTTGTTTTATCAGACTCAGTAGAAAAAGTAGAGTCAGTCTGAAGTTTGTAAAGTTTGACATCAGTGAGACACAACAAACAATGATGAGTCAGCAGTATAAAGTCTTTATTCACACACAGTCAGGGACAATGTGTTCACAAGTTCAGTGTCATTAACAATGATTGATTTGATAATCCATCATTTACATGTTGCCTTTACAGATACGTCGGGGCTGCAGACAGCAAACATGGACACACGGACCAATCCTATTTACTCTATATATGCTTCCTTTAGGTAACATCATTAGAAATCACTCTATAAATTTCCATTGTTATGCGGATGATACACAGTTGTATTTATCGATGAAGCCAGAAGAAAGTAATCAATTAACTAAACTCCATAACTGCCTTAAAGACATAAAAAATTGGATGAGCACCAATTTCCTGATGTTAAATTCAGACAAAAATGAAGTTATTGTTCTTGGCCCCAAACAACTCAGAGACTCTTTATCTGATGACATAGTTTCTCTAGATGGCATTGCTCTGGCCTCTAGCACTACCGTAAGAAACCTCGGAGTAATATTTGATCAAGATTTGTCTTTTAATTCTCATTTAAAACAAACCTCACGGACTGCATTTTTTCATCTGCGTAATATTGCGAAAATTAGGCCTATCCTGACCCGAAAAGATGCAGAAAAATTGGTCCACGCTTTTGTTACCTCAAGGCTGGATTACTGTAACTCTCTATTATCAGGTAGCTCTAGTAAGTCCTTAAAAACTCTCCAGCTAATTCAGAATGCAGCAGCACGTGTACTAACAGGAACTAAGAAACGAGATCATATTTCTCCTGTTTTAGCTTCTCTGCACTGGCTCCCTGTAAAACCCAGAATTGAATTTAAAATCCTACTGTTAACTTATAAAGCTCTAAATGGTCAAGCTCCGTCATATCTTAGAGAGCTCATAGTGCCATATTATCCCACCAGAACACTGCGCTCTGAGAACGCAGGGTTACTCGTGGTCCCTAAAGTCTCCAAAAGTAGATCAGGAGCCAGAGCCTTCAGCTATCAGGCTCCTCTCCTGTGGAATCATCTTCCTGTTACGGTCCGGGAGGCAGACACCGTCTCCACATTTAAGACTAGACTTAAGACTTTCCTCTTTGATAAAGCTTATAGTTAGGGCTGGCTCAGGCTTGCCCTGTACCAGCCCCTAGTTAGGCTGACTTAGGCCTAGTCTGCCGGAGGACCCCCTATAATACACCGGGCACCTTCTCTCCTTCTCTCCTTCTCTCTCTCTCTCTCTCTCTCGTATTCTATTACTGCATCTTGCTAACTCGGCCATTCTGGATGTCACTAACTTGGCTTCTTCTCCGGAGCCTTTGTGCTCCACTGTCTCTCAGATTAACTCATATCACAGCGGTGCCTGGACAGCGTGACGTGTGTGGTTGTGCTGCTGCCGTGGTCCTGCCAGATGCCTCCTGCTGCTGCTGCTGCCATCATTAGTCATTAGTCATACTTCTACTGTTATTTTACACATATGACTATTGTCACACATGTATACTGCCAGATATTAATACATACTTTCAACATATTGTACCACAGTAACCAGAACTATAACTATAATATTATTACTTTCATTAACGTTGTTGTAAGCTACTGTCATTACCTGCATCTCTCTCTCTCTCTCTCTCTCTCTCTCTCTCTCTCTCTCTCATTGTGTCATATAGATTACTGTTAATTTATTATGCTGATCTGTTCTGTACGACATCTATTGCACGTCTGTCCGTCCTGGAAGAGGGATCCCTCCTCAGTTGCTCTTCCTGAGGTTTCTACCGTTTTTATTTCCCCCGATAAAGGTTTTTTTTGGGGGAGTTTTTCCTTATCAGCTGTGAGGGTCTTAAGGACAGAGGGATGTCGTATGCTGTAAAGCCCTGTGAGGCAAATTGTGATTTGTGATATTGGGCTTTATAAATAAAATTGATTGATTGATTGATTGAGAGAGAGACAGAGAGGGGTGGGACATAAAGCAAAAGTCCCCCACCAGAATCTAACCAGGGACACATGGTGGGACAGAACTAACATCAGCTGTGTGACATCCTGTACACACTCAACTCATGTGTTCAGCAGTGAGAAGGTTTCTCTAACAGGAGGAGACTCTCACTCCTTCAGAGAACACAGAGACACTGAGGAACCATAACACCAGAGCCCAAACCCAGGATAAAGAGGTTCAGTGAATGTGGTGTTGAAGGTGTGGAGGTGGATCAGTGTGTCAGAGGAGACTCTGAAGAAGGACAGAGTGCCAGCAGGACAGTCCACATACACTGCTACTCTACCAGAGGAGGAGGAGGAGGAGGAGGAGGAGGAGAGCTCTGTTTCTCTGTTATTGTGACAGACAGAGTAACGACCATCATCAGAGCAGCTCAGGCTCCAGGACTGATGATTCCATCCAAACACAGAGTCTGTAATGTCTCCTCTCCTCCTGATTCCTCTGTAACTCACTGATATATAAACCTCTCCTCTCCATTCGACCTCCCAGTAACAGCGACCAGTCAGACCAGTTCTACACAGCAGCTGAGGACACCAGTCAAATCTGTCTGGATGATCAGGATATGACTGAACCTCCATCACACGTGTCACCTTCCTGTTGTTGTCAGACAGTTTGAGGTGTCTTTTCACTGTGTTTGTGTTGATGGTGAGTTCACAGGAATCTGATGGAGAGAAGAAGACACAATACAGCTGCAGTTATTCATCTATCATCTGGTCATTGATCACTTCCTCCAGGAGGTTGCCATCACAACACTGAACTCAAATTCATCCAATCACCACAACTTTACCACAAATGTGACTTTTTAAACACACACACACACACACACACACACACACACACACACTAACAACTAACAACTAACAGACTAGAAGACAATAGGGTAGGATAAAAACAGCTATGAGATAGAATAATGATAACATGCAGATAAATAAGATGGCCCAAGACCGTTAAGACATTTAAAAACTAATAAAAGAACCTTAAAATCCATCCTGAAACACACGGGGAGCCAATGCAGCCATTTTAAGACTGCTGTAATGTGCGCCCGCCCTCTGGTCCTCGTCAGCAGTGGCTGAGTTTTGGAGTAGCTGCAGGTTAGAGATGGCCTTTTTGGGAAGACCAGAGAGCAGGGCATTACAATAGTCTAAACAACAAGAGATAAAAGCATGCATCAGCACCTCTGTGTTCGCCTGAGAGAGAAACGGCCGGACTCTGGCTATATTCTTAAGATGATAAAAACCTGTCTTTGTTACATTTTTGATGTGTGGAATAAAACTAAGCTCAGAGTCAAAAATGACGCCCAGGTTCTTCACACATTGTGAAGGTTTAAAATCTTGAAGTTTTGCTAAAAGTTTCTCTCTCTTGCCTTCAGGACCAAAAACTAAGACCTCTGTTTTGTCCTGGTTGAGCTGCAGGAAATTCACTGCCATCCATGACTTGATATCTAAAATACAGTTAAAAAGGGCATCAATTGGCCCCGTGTCATCAGGAGACACGGCCATGTACAGCTGTGTGTCATCTGCTCAACTGTGTGTGGTTATTAAAGAAGTATTTCACTGCTGGAAAGATGGTCTTTTCATAAAACTGGGCTGTCTGCAGTAGAAAGACACAAACACTTTTAAACTTGGTGCTACATGACCAGAGAGAACAGAGGAAAAGGACTGTGGGATTTGCTTTTGCTCAAAGGGAAGAAAACCTACAACTACCAGAATGCACTGCACTGCATTTGACCAATAAACACTCCCACTGGTGGGTGATGTGATGTTAGCTTGTCTGTTTTGGCACATGATGGTGGCCAGCCATGGAGCTTTATTTCTATCTTTAATCAACAACATGGTCTTTAATTTGAGAGCAAAATTCATTGATTCAGGTTTTGTCTTTTCTCTCCTCAAAACTCAAACAGCCCCTGCTGGCACTTAGATTTGCTCTGCTTCTGCTCAAACTGTTTGCTCTCACTCAGGGCGCTCTCTCTCTCTGTCGATCAGTGAGTGAGCTCATGGAAATGTTGAAGCACAATCTGTAGTTGGAGCAACAGCCTGAGAGCCAGAGAATAAAGATGTGAGCTGAGAGATGAGCAGGGAGATCTGGGCGCTGCTCAGATGGAGGGAAGTTTACCACAGTTCACTGACACAAACTACCCACATTGTTATGATACAAAACTGGTTGGAAATCAGCTGAATATCCCTTTAACGGGTTTAATGACAGACTGGAGACGTTTTGGTGTCAGTGTGAGCTCATTAGGACAGTTTAACGGCTCGGTGTCAGATGTTAGTCGCTGCTGCTGTGTTAGCTCGTGCTAACCGAGCAGAGACAGCAGGAGGAGAGCGACTCACTGAGACGGTCCTTCAAAGCTGCGTCCAATGGCAGCAACAGCTGTCAGCCCCCACCCTTCCCCCCACCATCAAAAACAAATCCTAATTCTGTCAGATACACTGAATGCTCAGAACAACTAGACAGCATCACAACTAGTTTGTAAGATTCACTTGCCCCCGCAATTTCATCGTATAAAAACACCTCAAAGTTGCAACATGCGGTACAGTTTGTTAGAAAAGCTGACACAGTTTGAAGATGCTTTGTTTTCATGAATCAATTAAAAACACACTTACACTTCCTCAGACCTGGTCTCAACCATCGGACTCCACCAGGCTCCACCCTGAAAGAAGGAGGGGGGTCAGAGCAGCACTTCCTCTTTCAGCATGCACACATGGACATTACATCACTCTCATACACATATTGTTATACACTGATAAAGGAACAGTCCACAAGGTTGATAACACACTTGAATGTATCATCTCAATCTGAAGAAGAAATAATGAACAAACATTAGTGTTGAAATTTTGAGTGTGAACTTTACTTTTAATTGAGCTGAAATTTAAGAGAAATGTCTCAAATTATTTGAAACAAACTGTAACTTAAGCTGACCTGAGAGTTTCCAGAGTACAGTGTGGACTCTGCAGTCCAACAGAAAGAAGCTTCACTCCTGAATCCTGCAGGTTGTTGTTACTCAGGTCCAGGTGTCTCAGACTGGAGGACTGGGAGCTGAGAACTGAGGACAGAGCTTCACAGCTTCTCTCTGAGAGGTTACAGCCACTCAGTCTGGAGAGGAAATAATGAACAACAAGACAAATAATATTCATGTTGAAATGCTGAGCGTGGGCTTTCAGTGATACAGTATATATGATCTCGTCTCAGCACAGGTTAAAATTCCTGCAGTTTTTCTATAAACATTTTGAATACGTGACAACTACTCATGACTAAATAAGAATACCCTGACATCCAGTTATCAAGTCACAAAATGTTTTTTCTCAATCTCAGCCAGCGTTCATATTTCATGACGTACAACATGAGAATCTGAATGCTGCAAAATACATTGGAAACATTAAAAGATTTTATGTACTGTCATATATAAAATCCTGTCCTGAGAGGAGCTGTTTACATTAAATTGAGCTGAAACTTTACAGAGATGTTTCAACACAATTTAAACAAACTGTAACTAAAGCTGACCTGAGAGTTTCCAGAGCACAGTGTGGACTCTGCAGTCCAACAGAAAGAAGCTTCACTCCTGAATCCTGCAGGTTGTTGTTACTCAGGTCCAGGTGTCTCAGACTGGAGGACTGGGAGCTGAGAACTGAGGACAGAGCTTCACAGCTTCTCTCTGAGAGGTTACAGACACTCAGTCTGGAGAGGAAATAATGAACAAGACAAATGATATTTGTGTTAAAACATTGAGTTTAGACTCTCAGTGACACAGCATAAAGTCTCTTCTCAGCACAAGTTTAAATTCCTGCAGTGTTACTACAAATATGTTGAAGATGTGACAACTACTCATGACTAAATCAGGAATAAACTAACGTCTAGTAATCAAAGTCACAAAAAGCATTAACGACATACTTGATCTCACCAGCAATCATATTTCATACAACATGAGAATCTGAATGCTACACAATACATTGGAAACAATTAAAGATCTTCTGTACAGTCATACAGAAAATCCCGTCCTGAGAGGAGCTGTTTACATTAAATTGAGCTGAAACTTTACAGAGATGATTCAACTCAATTTAAACAAACTGTAACTTAAGCTGACCTGAGAGTTTCCAGAGCACAGTGTGGACTCTGCAGTCCAACAGAAAGAAGCTTCACTCCTGAATCCTGCAGGTTGTTGTTACTCAGGTCCAGGTGTCTCAGACTGGAGGACTGGGAGCTGAGAACTGAGGACAGAGCTTCACAGCTTCTCTCTGAGAGGTTACAGACACTCAGTCTGGAGAGGAAATAATGAACAGAATTGAATCAATCAGCAGCACATTTAAAGCACCGTGAAATTAACAGAATTTCTACACACTTACAGAGCTTTGTTGCAGGCTTTGACCACTGGCAGCAGCCTCAGAAGAGCCTCCTCTGAAGCAGAGTATTTCTTCAGGTCAAAAACGTCCAGATCTTCTTCTGATGACAGTAAGATGAAGACCAGAGCTGACCACTGAGCAGGAGACAGTTTATCTGTGGAGAGACGTCCTGAACTCAGGGACTGTTGGATCTCCTCCACTAGAGAACGATCATTCAGTTCATTCAGACAGTGGAACAGATTGATGCTTCTCTCTGCAGACAGATCCTGGTTGATCTTCTTCTTGATGTGCTGGACTGTTTCCTGATTGGTCTGTGAGCCACTTCCTGTCTGTCTCAGCAGACCTCGTAGGTGTCTCTGATTGGTCTGCAGTGAGAGACCCAGGAGGAAGCGGAGGAACAAGTCCAGGTGTCCATTTGGACTCTGTAAGGCCTTGTCCACAGCACTCTGGTGGAGATGTTTCAGTTCAGGTTTGTCTCTGAAGACTTTAGACCACCGGGAAGTTGTTTGTTGTTCTTCCATCAGATTGACTCCAGAGTTGATGAAGGTCAGATGGACATGAAGAGCAGCCAGAAACTCCTGAACACTCAGATGGACGAAGCAGAAGACCTTGTCCTGGTACAGTCCTCTCTCCTCTTTAAAGATCTGTGTGAACACTCCTGAGTACACTGAGGCTGCTCTGATATCGATGCCACACTCTGTCAGGTCTGATTCATAGAAGATCAGGTTGCCTTTCTGCAGCTGATCAAAAGCCAGTTTTCCCAGAGACACAATCATATTCCTGCTCTCTGGACTCCAGTGATGATCTGTCTCAGCTCCTCCATCATACTTGATGTTCTTCACTTTGCTCTGAACCACCAGGAAGTGGATGTACATCTCAGTCAGGGTCTTGGGCAGCTCTCCTTCCTCTCTGCTCTTCATCACATCCTCCAGAACTGTAGCAGTGATCCAGCAGAAGACTGGGATGTGGCACATGATGTGGAGGCTTCGTGACGTCTTGATGTGGGAGATGATTCTGCTGGCCTGCTCCTCATCTCTGAATCTCTTCCTGAAGTACTCCTCCTTCTGTGGGTCAGTGAACCCTCTGACCTCTGTCACCATGTCAACACAGTCAGCAGGGATCTGATTGGCTGCTGCAGGTCGTGTGGTTATCCAGAGGCGAGCAGAGGGAAGCAGTTTCCCCCTGATGAGGTTTGTCAGCAGCACATCCACTGAGGTGGACTCTGTAACATCAGTCAGGATCTCATTGTTGCGGAAGTCCAGAGGAAGTCGACACTCGTCCAGACCGTCAAAGATGAACACAACCTGGAACTCTTCAAACCTGCAGATTCCTGCTTCTTTGGTTTCAGTAAAGAAGTGATGAACAAGTTCCACCAAGCTGTACTTTTTCTCTTTCAGCACATTCAGCTCTCTGAAAGTGAATGGAAATGTCAACTGTATGTCCTGGTTGGCTTTGTCTTCAGCCCAGTCCAGAGTGAACTTCTGTGTTAAGACTGTTTTCCCAATGCCAGCCACTCCCTTTGTCATCACTGTTCTGATTGGTTCATCTCTTCCAGGTGAGGCTTTAAAGACATCTTCTTGTCTGATGGTTGTTTCTGCTCTGTCTGGTTTCCTGGATGCTGTTTCAATCTGTCTGACCTCATGTTCATCATTGACCTCTGCAGTCCCTCCCTCTGTGATGTAGAGCTCTGTGTAGATCTGATTCAGAAGGGTTGGGTTTCCTGCTTTAGCGATCCCCTCAAACACACACTGGAACTTCTCCTTCAGGTTAGATTTCAGTTTACGTCGACACGCTGGTACAACAGTTCCTGAATAAAGAAACAACAAATGATATCAGTGAGTGGATCCTACAGAAAATCAGAGAATTGAAACATTGAAGTGTGTCTGCAGAATTTGTAAATGTAAACTCCTCCCATGTTTCCTCCATTTCCTCTTTCCATCCTGTTCAGTCTTTATAGAAATCCTCTTACTGCTCTGCAGACAGTCAGCCAGCTCCTCCTGCTTCATTCTCCTCAGGAAGTGCAGTGTGATCTTCAGAAATGCCTCTCTGCTGCTCCTCCTCTGCTCTTCATCCTCACCCTCCAACACCTCCTCATCCTCCCTCTGACTCTCGAAGCATTCTGGGTAATCTGGACTCAGAACCTTCTGGATCTTCTTCAGCTCGTTCTTCACAAAAGTCAGGATGTTCTTCTCCAGCAGCTGGAACAGAATATTATATGAATGACACTCAAACATCAGATCCATGTTGGACACACTGACAATCCACTGGTGTAAAAAGTGCAGCATGGAGATGATTGTGAACAGAATAGATGTCAAAGTAGTTGTTGTACATGTACAGACCATAAATATGGAGTCCAGGTGTGTTTGATGCTGCTGGGCAGACTGACCACTGGGAACCTCTGAGCTCTCCTGGTCCACTCTGTGGAGGAACCATCAACAATCAGCTCACATTATGTCTGTCCACACAGAGACACTGTCCACACAGAGACACACACTGTCCACACAGAGACACACACTGTCCCCACAGAGACAGACACAAGGTCAATCATCATTCAGCTCATGTTTTATAAGAACACTGAATCAGATCATTCCCTCTGATAACCAAGTGTTGTTAGTACAGCTGATCCCACTGAGAATCCACCGTCTGGTCTGCGGCTCTCTGCAGCTTTTAGGTCATCGACTCCAGTTCAAACTCCTTCTCATCACATTGAAAATTCTCAGTCTCAGCACAGCAGAGATTGGGGAGTGATGATCCACTCCCTCCTCAGGGATCTTTGACTCTGAGTCTACAGTTACTGCTCAGTACTGCCAGGTAACAAACAGACAACTTACTGCTTCTACAAAACAACCTCACACTCTGAGACAAAAGCTCTCACCTTCTCAGGTTTGTGACAAAATAGTAGTTAAAACATCAGTGTTATATTCAGCTTACTGTTGTCCAGCTTTAAATGTAATAGGTCTATCCATTGACCAGTCACTTTTGAAGGACACACAGCTGGGTGCAGGTGAGTCTGGTCTCTGATGGATCCTGAAGGACAAACAAACAAAGAGGATTTTTTACCTTCCAGCCACAGAAGCTTCTGGAGAAACTACCAGCTATCAACAAGAAAAGTATTTCAATCAGTGAGTTCAGACTTGGTGTGCAAACACCTTCAGTACAAAAAGATGAAATAAACTTTTCAGTCTTCAGTCACCAGCAGCAAGACGTTTAATAAACTAAACAATAAAAGGTCTTCACACTGAATTACTGCAGTCTGTGTATCACTGGTTCATTTTCTGTAAAAGACTGAACAAAGTCAGGGCTAAACAAATCAACAGATGACGGACCAAACCACGGCTAGAAAAAGGTGAATATTGGGTCGAACCAGGACTAAAACTCAGCATATGAACTCTTGAGTAATGTCCAACATCGTGTTTTGTGAGGTCACAGTGACCCTTGACCAACAAATTCTAATCAGGTCATCTTTGAGTCCAAGTGGACGTTTGTGCCAAATCTGAAGAAATTCCCTGACAGTGTTTCTGTGATGTCATGTTCACGGGAATGAGACGTACAGACGGAAGGACAACCCAGAGACGTGATGTCTCCGGCCACAGCTGTTGACGGAGTGGAGGCATTAAAAACAGAGAATATTGGATCAAACACCAGAGAAGAAGAAGAAGAAGAAGAAGAAGAAGAAGAAGAAGAAGAAGAAGAGCAATGCTAAAAATAAGCATAGTGTTTCAAAAGAACTTCTCTGGATAAATAACAGTGAAAACATGAATCAGTAAAATTATAATGTTATTAAGAGCTCACCTCTCTGCAGCAGAGGGCTGATGGACTTTAAAATCAATGAGTCGATCATTTGACCAGTCGCTCTTTAAGGACACACAGCTGGGTTCAAGTTCAGGTCCAGCAGAGTCTGGTCTCTGATGGATCCTGATGGACACATGAATTCATTATGAACACAACACACACAGAGAGGTTTGAGTGCTGAGCTGTGACATGGAGAAGAGTCATGGACAGTTAGAGATCCTCATCTCACCTCTGAGCTTTGGTCTGGCTGTCATGTTCCCCACACAGAGTGGTTTTAGAGGGAGGGACTCCCTCCTCTCTGTCCTCACACCGATTCATGCTGCTCAACTCACACACACTTTCATCTGGAGAGGAAACACACATCATTCATCTGCACATCAACTCAAATCCTCCTTTACATCATTTCTCCTGTCAAAAGATCAGCTGCTGTTATTTTCTCTTTCATATCAGTGTCAGCTGAATGCAGTCAGACAGCAGCTGCTCTACTTCTACTATCACTCCACTAGATGGAGTCATCCAGCTGCAGCCCAGCACACACAAAGTCCAAAGTCTTGTGAGCTGTTTAAACTTCAAATCATTTGTCTCTGTCAAAGTTTGTCCATTCGGTAAAGCTCCAAAGTGAAGTGGTTTGAGCTCTGTTCATGTTGATCTGTCTTTATTTTCTACAGGAAAATTGATCACAGTTTGTCATTTTCTTTAAAAACAGCTTGGAGAATCTCTGAGAAAAGTCAGAGCAAATTATTTCTGATCATCGCGCACGTTTTGATGTATTTTTGTGAATGTCTTAGGAACGCTGTGGGCCAAGCAGTGAGCCCAATCATACAGCAGAAGATTGAGAATATTAAGAAATAAGCCAGATGAATCATAAACAGTGTGCCCTCTGTTGCACAGCAGGACCCTAAATTATCAGAGAAATACTGGAGTTGTTTTCCAGCACATTAAGCTGATGTCAGTCTGATATTCAGAGCACAGCAGGTCAGCTGAACATGATTCAGTGTGAAATTTACCTGCAAACATTTCAAACAATTCAACATATGAGAACATAAAGTTAAAGGGGACACACTGCAGGTGAACATGTAGATATCACCATGAAACATCCCCAGATGATTACTCACCGTAAGGCAAGTTTGTTTTTGTTATTACAACTCTCACATTCTGTGTTTAAATATGCAAATGATGCATCATCTAATCAAACATGCACTCATTTGCATACATTTCCAAAACAAAAATCTTTACATTGGATGAAGTCAGGTTTAAAAACGTTGTTTCATTTTGTTGTCCCATTATAGTTAGATATTTACACAGAGTTACATTTGGATATCTCTTTTTATCACTCCACAAAGCAGAAAATAAAACAACAAACAAACAAAAGTGTTTGGCCATATTTTTAGGAAGAACAAGTTCTGTAAATCAGGCTGTGAATGATACATGAACAAACCCCTCGGTAAAAACCTTCAGGATGTAAAAAGGAATAACACTGGAAGCTTTGGTTTGTGTTAGTGACACTGAAGAAAAGATTTATTACTCAGAATATGATCAAAACTCAGGCTGAGAAAATGGCCTTTAAACACATGTATTGTTAAGTTTCAGACATGTTTTAGACCAATGATAAGACACTAGTGTCAAATGTTTGACTGATAGTAGCAGTAGTAGATTATTCAATCGTATATGCGCATGTACAATCAGACACCCAAAGAACCACACACTAATAGATTGACAAAGAGTAGGCTGAAGCTATCAAGCTTATATATGCCGACCCTTCAAAGCTATTACAATTTCCACCGACAATAACACAAAGCCAACTCTACAGACACAAAGATACAACAAACACACACACAAAAATAATCCAAAGAACATTACAAGCACTTGGGATGTAGGCTGCCATTCCACCAATCTGTCAGTGCAGCAAAACACAGAAATCAATCCTGTTTGTATTTTTCAATCACACTCTGCTTTAATTTATTTTTACACTGTGTGATACTTTTGCTTTCTTTAAGATCATCCAACAAGCTATTCCACAACTTCACCCCAGCAACACAAATACACACGCTTTTAAGTGTAGTATGAACGCTTGGTTGCTTAAAATTAAGTTCCCCTCTTGGTGCACATCGCCCATCTCTATCATTAAACATTTTTTGAATATGACTGTTATCAATACTTCAACCAGTGTATTTGGTTGAATCGATCTCTTTCCAAACACTATGAATTTGGTCTTACTAATGTTTAGAGAGAGTTTATTACAATCAAACCATAATTTCAGTTTACCCAATTCAACCGACACATCATGCAACAACTGGTTTAGATTCTCCCCAGTACAAAATATGTTGGTGTCGTCAGCAAAAACAACTAAATTTAATATACTAGAAACTTTACATATGTCATTAATATACAATATGAATAATTTTGGTCCCAATATTGATCCCTGTGGCACTCCACAGATTATATCTAGACATGTTGACCTGTGCTCACCTATTTGTACAAACTGTTGTCTGTTTTCAATGTAGCTTTTGACCCAACTAAGCCCCGCCCCTCTGATACCATACCGTTCCATTTTTGTTCAGAGGATGTCATGATCAATCGTGTCAAAAGCTTTCCTCAGATCCACAAAACTCCTATTGCATAGTGCTTATTTTCTATTGAATTAGTTAGTTCCTCCAATACTTCCATCAGTGCCATTGAAGTACATCTGTTGGTTGTAAAGCCGTATTGGTTGTCTGTGAGTAACTGATGCTTTTCAATAAACGTCCTCCGCCTCATACACACTAGTCCAATCCTGGGATATTAGTTCACTTCTAAGTGCCTTTATAGTATCTTCTGTTCTTACTCTTTGATATATTGTTGTGTTAATATCTTTCTTCCTGCGACAGTCACATTCATAAATCACACAAACCGGCAAATGGTCACTTATGTCATTCATTAGTAATCCACTCACCATATTATTTTCCAAATGATTAGTAAATATATTATCAATAAGGGTGGCAGAATGGGAAGTTATTCTACTAGGCTTAGTTATAACCGGATATAGACTCATGCTATACATAGCAGATGTAAACTCATCAGTTGATGAGTTCTTATTAGGATTTCATAGATTTATATTGTAATCACCACAAATGAATGTGACCTTTTGCTCGGTTCTTGCAAACAAACCCTCCAATATTTCTCTAAATGTATCAACATTGGAGCTGTGAGCTCTATAAACACAGCTGACAAGAATATTTTTCTGTCTTTCCATGTTGATTTCAACGCTAATACATTCACACACATCATCAATAGCCTTAGTCATGCTCTCTACAATCTTATATTTGAAGGTTTTATCTATATAGATAGCCGTCCCTCCTCCTGCTTTATTTCTTCTGTTCATGAATTTAAAGTCATACCCATCCAGCTCAAAATCTACCCCTTCTCTGCGCTCAGCCAGGTTTCTGAAATTGCAACTACACTAAAAGGTGTTTTGAACTGACTTAAATCATCTTTAATGTTATGAAAGTTAGTGTAAAGACTTCTACTGTTGAAGTGGATGATTGATATGCCATTGTCTAGTTTTATATCTGGTTTAAACTGATCTTCACTATAGTGACAGCACTTATTGTTAACATTCTTAAACAAAAGTTACTCTCAGGATCAATGTCTAAATCCTGATCCTGCATATAGGAAACTGAGAGACCCGGTTTCTCCCTTCCACCCTGATGACATCACTCACATATCTACACACACACACACACACACACACACACACACACACACACACATGCCCAACCATGATAAGCAACACCACCCTCTGCAAGAAACTTTCTGCTCATACCGATAAAGCAAAACACAACAAATAAGTAACTGTCCACATGCAGGCTACCAGTCCCATTACTATGCATGCGAAGGAAGGAATATGACACTTTGTCCCGTGAACGCAGCATGAGGGCCTTGAACGCAACATGATGACGTCTCTAGCAGCTGTTGGAGCAGCGCCAGCTTGTGACGCAGTTCAACATTTACGGTGTGTGTTGACAAACAACCGGTTGAGTCCCTGCTAAGCTCCTTCCTGCTGTCTCCACATCAGTCCTGTAGTATAAATCCACTGACGGAACATTCACCGACACTAACTGCTGCTCTCAGCTATGGGGCGCCGTTTGTAAAGTGTCTCACGCTGAAAATAACATCAACATTTTGCCACATTTAGCTTCAAACAATGTTTAAAAAAGTATTGTGAATTTTTTAACGTCCCCTTTTACCACATTTACAGCAATATTTGTTAACTTAGAAATATATTAAATAGTTAAATCTAAATATTAAATGTGGCACCTAAATGTTAAATGTTAAATCTAAATATTACATGTGGCACCTAAATGTTAAATCTAAACATTAAATCTACATATAAATATAAATCTAAATGCTAAATCTAAATGCTAAATATAAATATAAATCTAAATGTTAAATCTAAATATTAAATATAAATATAAATCTAAATGTTAAATCTAAATATAAATATAAATCTAAATGTTAAATCTAAATATTAAATCTAAATATAAATCTAAATGTTAAATCTAAATATTAAATCTACATATAAATCTAAATGCTAAATCTAAATATTAAATATAAATATAAATATAAATGTTAAATCTAAATGCTAAATATAAATACAAATATAAATGTTAAATCTAAATATTAAATATAAATATAAATATAAATGTTAAATGTTAAATCTAAATGTTAAATCTAAATTCTAAATCTAAATGTTAAATCTAAATGTTAAATGTTAAATCTAAATGTTAAATCTAAATTCTAAATCTAAATGTTAAATCTAAATGTTAAATGTTAAATCTAAATGTTCTGGGTGAAACTAAATATTTAGCTAATATGCAAATTCACACTGCCGGTCACCAGAAGTACCAAAATAAAAGCTCGAGATGGTCTGACTGTGTTTATAGGATCAAATAACGAATTAAAATCAACTTATCGGGGGAAATGAACACTTGAACATACATCAGGGTGATAATAACTACCTAAAATAACAAGAAACATGTTTGGATAAATTTTATTTGATGTGTACTTTGAGATGTTAGTGTCCCTTCAGAGGGAATCACCTTGTTGTTTACAAATACTTCCGGGTAGAAAACCAGCGGAGTTTAGCTACACATATATATATGCATATCTCACATTTTTCATGTCACTGTATCACCGTTTAGACTAATCTGGTGTTTGTGATGTCTATAAATACAATGATTTAACATACTATCACGTTCTGAAATGAATAACATGGTTATCGTAGATTAGCAGGGCTAACCGTTAGCTGTTAGCCCCGTTAGCGGTGTCTGTAATGACTCATTAACTCTAAACGGTCTGTGAAAACAAATATTTTTTCCAGCACATGTCTTAGTTACAACATGATTGAGCTAACTGGAGTAGTTTCATGTCGTATCCGACAACGGAAGGCTTTTAACAGATGACGTCCTGATGTTAGCTTTGCTGCTGCTGCTGCAGCCACTGATGCTTTCTAGACATTGTGATTTCCCAAAACTGAATAAATACCACACATCGCAACACAAAACTGCTTTGCTAGCACAGTCATGTTGTAACTAAGATATCCGCTGGAAAAAATATTTTTTTCATGGACCGTTTAAGAGTTAATGAGTCATTACAGACACTGCTAACGGGGCTAAGAGCTGACGGTTGTTAGCTTAGCTTAGGTTGTTAATCCCTCCGAAGGGACACTAACAACTCAAAGTACACGTCAAATAAAATTTATCCAAACATGTTTCTTGTTATTTTAGGTAGTTATTATCACGCTAATGTATGTTCAAGTGTTCATTTCCCCCGATAAGTTGGTTTTAATTTGTTATTTGATTCTATAAACACAGTCAGACCATCTCGAGCTTTTATTTTGGTACTTCTGGTGACCGGCAGTGTGAATTTGCATATTAGCTAAATATTTAGTTTCACCCAGAACATTTAGATTTAACATTTAACATTTAGATTTAACATTTAGATTTAGATTTAATATTTATATTTAACATTTAGATTTATATTTATATTTAGCATTTATATTTATATTTATATTTAACATTTAGATTTAACATTTAACATTTAGATTTAGATTTAATATTTAGATTTAACATCTATATTTATATTTATATTTAGCATTTAGATTTAGATTAATATTTAATATTTAGATTTAACATTTAACATTTAGATTTAGATTTAATATTTAGATTTATATTTATATTTAACATTTAGATTTAACATTTAACATTTAGATTTAGATTTAATATTTAGATTTAACATTTAGATTTATATTTATATTTAGCATTTAGATTTAACATTTAACATTTAGATTTAACATTTAGATTTAGATTTAATATTTAGATTTAACATTTAGATTTATATTTATATTTAGCATTTAGATTTAACATTTAACATTTAGATTTAACATTTAGATTTAGATTTAATATTTAGATTTAACATTTAGATTTATATTTATATTTAGCATTTAGATTTAACATTTAGATTTATATTTATATTTAGCATTTAGATTTAACATTTAACATTTAGATTTAGATTTAATATTTAGATTTAACATTTAACATTTAGATTTAACATTTAGATTTAACATTTAACATTTAGATTTACCATTTAACATTTAGATTTAACATTTAACATTTAGATTTAATATTTAGATTTAACATTTAGATTTAATATTTAGATTTAACATTTAGATTTATATTTAGATTTAATATTTAGATTGAACATTTAGGTGCCACATTTAATATTTAGATTTAACTATTTAATATATTTCTAAGTTAACAATTATTACTGTAAATGTGGTAAAAGGTGACGTCAAAAACTTCACAATACTTTTTTAAACATTGTTTGAAGCTAAATGTGGCACTCACACTCGTGTTAGATTAAAGTCCTGCTGTCTCTAGACGAACTAAACTAACGGCAGCCTGTGTGAACGAGTCAAAGGCTTTTAAACGGCTTCTATTACCTTCAGCTGGAGGTGCAGGTGGAGGAAACAAGCTGCGTCACCACCATCATCCTTCAAAGTGAAAGTAAAGTTTACACAGGAAGGAAACAGTTGGAGACTGTTAGACACGCGTCATATCCGTTAACAGTTTGTCTGCCAGCTTCAGTTAGCTGAAAACTAATGTGTGAAGGCTTGAAGAAGAACAACAAACACTGACATAGTTTACAGGTCCCACTGTTTATCCTGTTGGACACTTAATGTGTTTATACATGGACTCACACAGCCTGAGGACTTTTCTCTGAGCTCATCTCTGTGTTTGATTGGAGCACATTTGTCCACATTCAAGTCCCTAAATGTCTTTTTCCTCTGATTATTACAGTGTCTGCAACATGCAGATATTTAGTTACTGTGCAACACTTTGATCACATTTGATTTACACCTTCTTTTCTTTGTATTTATTTTACTAGGTTTTACTCTTCCATGTCAGAGAGAGAGGTCTTCTGTCCAGAGTGCAGGAAGCGACTGATGCCGTCCAACATGGAGAGTGATTTTGAGATCAGACGACACTGATGCAAGTGACGGAGAGGCAGCCCAAACACACACACACCATGCTTAGTGACAGGTAAAAAGGCGGGATACTATGAATATGAAAGTAGCGACATACATAAGCTGACATTACTTTAGACTCAGAAAACTTTATTGTCCGTTCATCTTACATGAGATGGAAAGTGAGCTGATTGTGGAATATTGTTATTATTACTATATACAGACTGTATGTAATTATCTTTTGTACATTATTAATATATTTTAAGGATAAGCTCCATGAGAATGAGTTGAGAAGATGAGAATTACTTTATTATTTTGTCTGGCAGCACAAAGCCTAATGGAAGCAGGTATGAAGGATCTTGTGAATATCTCCATTCTGCACTGAAGAGGAGCCACTCACCACTACTGTCTTTTGGTCTGTCAATGTGTTTGTTGTTAAGTGGCTGATCTTATCACATTCATTTATTTTTACTGTACGAGGACTGCAGCTTTGTTTTGGGTTTTTTTCTGCTACCTTATGAATGTTTTTATGAATTCATGTCATGTGAATGGCTCTGTGAACTGTAGAAACTGATTGCCCTTTGAGGGTTAATAAAGTTTGTTTTTATCAGAATGTTTATTGATGTTATTTTACTTTTAGCAGCACATGCATACATTATAAAAATACAGTGTGTTGCAGCTATTTGTCCTCAATTTAGTGATCAAAAATCAATATATCAAAAAACTAAAATAAGACAAAATCAAATCAAACGGCCACTGAGGCACCTAGGGAATTAATTTACGCAGGAAAAAACAAAGTCCATTGTCCAGGCAAAAATGAAGTTTCTTTGGTTTATTTTTCCATTGGCAAACAAACAAACAAACAAACAAAGAACAATGGCCTTTGCCGCCTCTCTTGCCCTGGTAAAAAACCATGAACCCTCCCAGGTGCCTGGCTCACCTATACCTGCATACCCATATATGTAGATTCACCTAGTGCGCCCCAGCTCCCCACTACCTTCAAAATAAAAGCATTAATAAGGACTCAAATTAACTCAAACAATACTAAATATTATAAGCAAACTAAAGCTGTATTCTTCAGAACTAAACAACAAAAAATAATTAAATAATTAGTGAAATTAAATATTAAAAGAATAACAAATAGCTCCAACACAATGCATAAATGCATATGTTCTAACAAATAAAATATATAATAAATACAAAAAAACATTTCAAAGCTTGTCACGTTTGTCACGACCTGGCTCAAAAGTCATGACAAAAGGAACAGCAGAACGCCAAAGTGCCGATAAATAAAAGCATTTATTTCTTTTCTTCAAAGGAAACGATTTAGAACAGAGGACCCAATAGACGAGGTGTGTTTGTCAGTATTATCAGTTGTGTAAGTGTGGTTGCTCAGTTTAACGTTACACAGCAACGGGCTAGCCTCCTTCTGTCTGCCCAATAATATTTAATATTGTGGATAAAATATATAGCTTACTTGCTTAGTTCATCTCCCCGGGTAATAATATGACTATGTGCAGCAATTGTATACGTGTGTTACATTTACTAAATAAAATATAAGGACACTTCTTTAACGGCAGTAGCGCCACCCTTCGGCCTGTGTGGTTACTGTACAGGCTTACAGACTACATTTTGCATAATAAAACAAACGCTCATACCCGTTTATCTAGTCCTGTACTTGTAAGATACTCAAATACTCTACTCATTATTCTATCTGTCGAGGGCTTATCTAACATTTCTTTTATGCTAAATTCCATCCCTGTTTCCTCAATATTTCTTTTTAATTTTTCTCTTTCCCTCTCATACTTTTGACATTTCATAAAAATATGTTTAACACTTTCTTCCTCTTTACAAACGCTGCACTCTGTGACACTGCACACAGTATGACAGTAACCAGTGACACATCCATGAGTCCACTGCAAACAGGAGCTACTCACACATCACTCAGCTCACTGTGAATGGACACACTTTCACTAAGTGTAACACGGCTAACAAGGCTTACTCACTGAATCCAGGGCAACATTGTCTCTAGGGCTGACCCCAGTGTTTGCAGCTGTAGCTGTTGCCATGGTAACTAAAAACCCCAAATACCAATAAATGTAGAAACAGTTTGTCAACATTATATCTTAGGGATAAGCATTCATTAATAGAAGTTCTTCTCAGACAGGGACATTTAAACTTCGTGATAGTTTAGTGACTCTGACGTGCTCTCATGTAACATCAGCCCCCAGCAGTGCAGCACTGCTGAAACTGGGACAGTCTGACCACATGTGACACGCTTACAGACACGCCAGCAAAGTGTCCAAGATGTCAAGCGTCTGGATTAGTTTCTAAATTTGTAAAGATGATTCCCAAAAAGTCGAGTGCCAGATATGTCAAAGAAAACTGGCTCATCACAAATCTACAACCAGTTTGGCAAATCCTCCTGAAACCTTTGCGTGACACCTTGATCTCAAAGGTTTCTTTTTACGTTGTGTGTGACTACACACTGTTGTTAGCTACTGTCATATTCTCTCTCTCTCTCTCTCTCTCTCTCTCTCTCTCTCTCTCTCTCTCTCTCTCTCTCTCTCTCTCTCTCTCTCTCTCTCTCTCTCTCTCTCTCTCTCTCTCTCTCTCTCTCTCTCTCTCTCTCTCTCTCTCTCTCTCTCTCTCTCTCTCTCTCTCTCTCTCTCTCTCTCTCTCTCTCTCTCTCTCTCTCTCTCTCTCTCTCTCTCTCTCTCTCTCTCTCTCTCTCTCTCTCTCTCTCTCTCTCTCTCTCTCTCTCTCTCTCTCTCTCTCTCTCTCTCTCTCTCTCTCTCTCTCTCTCTCTCTCTCTCTCTCTCTCTCTCTCATTGTGTCATGCGGATTACTGTTAATTTATCATGCTGATCTGTTCTGTACGACATCTATTGCACGTCTGTCCGTCCTGGAAGAGGGATCCCTCCTCAGTTGCTCTTCCTGAGGTTTCTACCATTTTTCCCTGTTAAAGTGTTTTTGGGGAGTTTTTCCTGATCAGCTGTGAGGGTCATAAGGACAGAGGGATGTCGTATGCTGTAAAGCCCTGTGAGGCAAATTGTGATTTGTGATATTGGGCTTTATAAATAATATTGAATTGAATTATTTAGTTTTGTATTTGCAAATTAAAAAATAAATGCCTGTAAAAAATGATAAAATGAAAGTAGAAGTACTCATTGTGACCCATGTCATTAAACATGTTGAGCTGTGTGAGAACATCAGTGTGATAAATGAACATATTGAAGAAATGACTGGACACTGTTTGCTTATAAATGTCTTCATGTTTATTTTCCTGCAGCTGAGTACAAAAATCCTCTCTGTCTGTCTGGTGTTGACATGATGCACATGATAAACCACAGAAGAAGAAGAAGGTGGTTCGCAGCTGCTGCATGCTGCCAGGCGTCAGCGACACACACACAGCTCACTGTGACACATGAAAGCACTGCAGTGACGGCAGATCAAGAGAAACACATGAGGTCATGCATCTGAAGGCTGAAGAGTTTCCTCAGAGGTCAAAGGTCAAGCTTCCATCTGTGTGGCACTCTGTGGCCCCCTGCTGTCCACAGGGACACACTGCACCGCTGGTACTCATCCTTGTTTATATACGTGTGTGTGTGTGTGTGTCCTATGCAATGGCCACAGCAAACACACTGACTACACAGTACATGGTGCGGTTCTCCCATCTCACCGTGCAGCTTCCTGTAAACACAAACAAACAGGTGAGCTGAAGGTGGAGCGTTAACCTGGAACACTCATCATCACAGCAGGTGGGAACTCTTCTTACCGTCCATGGCCGTGTCCCAGTAGCAGGAGTTAGCTGTGTGGAGGCCCGCTCCTGTTTTCTGCATCACAGCACACGTCACTGTGCGGAGAGACACACAGCAACAACTTAACTCCGTGTTACACTCAGACACAGCCACGTCTGTCACGTGTCATTTCTCACACCACACGTACCGATGTACTTGTAGGGTTTGCCCTGTTTGACCAGCTGTGTGAGGCAGCGCTCCACCACGCTCGCCGTCCATTTGTTCACCTGGGCCTGGCTGTAGTCGTCGCCGCCCACCACGTTCTCGATACACTGAAACACACACACACACACACACACACACACACACACACACACACACACACACACACACACACACACACACACACACACACACACACACACACACACACAGAGTCATGAGACAACAGCTGAGTGGTCACAGTCATGTGGGAGTCACTGGGTGCTGCTTCACCCTGAGGAGCAAACAACACTGTTCCAAAACTGAGCAGCACAAACATCAGGTTATATGTTCTTTAACATGCAGCAGAGGAACAGCACTGAGGATGAACGAACGCCACTAAATCCTGCTGAATCTGACACACAGCATCTTTAAAGCTGCTGGAACAACAGAGAACTTAAAGGGTTAACTTCACCTCTTTGACGATGGTCTCAGCTTCTTCAGAGTTGAAGGAGCCCTGAAAAATCATTGACACACAAATATGAGTCGATACAGTTTATACATTTAAAAACTACTGGAAAAACTTTAACTACAGTATCACTGTACACTATCATGAGATCTGTAAATATATAACACCGTCCATAAACACACACACACACACACACACACAAAAAATTGTGAACTCAAATATATTTCTCAAATTTACAACTGCAAAAACAAATAAATTCCACAATTAAAATTTTGTTTGAAGCTATTTTTTTTAAATTTACTTGTAAATTAATGTTTTCACAGATTTTTTAAGTTGTGTTTTTTGCAGCTCAGTTTTATTTTTCCAAATAAAAACTGGATTCCCAAATATCTTCTTTTAAAAGTTGTAAATGTTAGAAAGATATTAATTTGTAAGTTAATTAAATGTTGTCAAAGATATTCTTTTTATTCATGGCTTTTGTGAACTGCAGATCTGTTTCATTTTTGCAAAAATATTTTGGTTTACATGTTTTATATTTCTATATTTTATGTTTGCAACATTAGTTTTTTATGTTTGAGTTTTTATTTTATGTTTTATATTTAGAAATTTTGTTTTTATATTTTTTTTATTTTTATATTTGCAAATTCTCTTTTATGTCTTATTTTTCCAAATTATTTTATGTGTTTTATATTTGCAAATTATTTTTTTGTTTTATATTTGCAAATTATTTTGTGTTTTATGTTTTTATATTTACAAATTTGTTTTCTTTTATTTTTTTAGCAAATTATTGTTTTATGTTTTATACTTTTGTATGCAAATTATTTTGATTTTTGTTTCATATTTTTATATCTGCAAATTATTGTTTTTAATGTGTTTCATATTTTTTTATTTGCAAATTATTTCGTTTTTTATGTTTCATATTTTTATGTTTTTCCAAATTATTTCACTTTCTATGTTTTACATTTGAAAAATATTTAAATTTTTATGTTTATTTTGTATTTGCAAAATATTTCTTTGAAGTTGTCCGTGTTAAAAGATATTAATTTATAAGTTAAGAAATGTCATGTTCAGATATTGATTTTTATTTGTGTAATTTGTGAATTGCTGATGTTTTATATTTGCAAAATATTTCCAATTTTTTTTGTCCTTGTGGAAATAGATACAGATATAATACACACACATACAGAAGCCTGTGACGGTCACAGGGAACAAATGTATACCTTTAATGCTTTAACTACATTTTCCTGCAGTAACAGTTTAACTTTACGTGTAACGGAGTATTTAAACGGTTATTTCACTCTTAGCTCCAGTCAACACTGACATTACAATCACTGTGAGCTCAGGTTTGAGCACAACAATCTCAGTTTAGCATTAAATTCAATCGTCACTGTGTCGCTTTCACACCTCAGGAAACACCGTGATGATGCAGACAGTTAACTCTAAACATAACGCGCAACATTATATAATAATTTCACACCGAAACAAAGAAAACAATCACCGTTAGCATCACAATCCCTTCAGGACAGAATGTTAGGAGGGGCTAGCTAACGGAGCTAGCCGCTGTAAGCTAGCTCCTGTCTACCGTGATTTACCCCAAAATAAGAGGATTCATGGACAAACCTCGCTGCCGTTATGATATTCCTCCATCCTGTCATCCACCGCCGACACCAAGTGTCCTCACTCTTTGTTTTACCGTTGAAAACAGAAGGAAAGGTGAAGTTTTCCCGGAGAACAAGGCGCAGCCGGTCGGAACTTCCTGTGAGCTGTCAACACCACAATAAAGAGCGGCGAAGAAGAAGAAGCGCCGGCGAGCTCACTGCTGCCACCTGCTGTTAGCAGCGACACATGGCGGCGGTTTCACGCTCATTTACCGCATTTTTTTAACGTGAATTTGCCGCATTAATACGTTTATAACGCGGTGAGAAGATACACAGAAACACTACACATAATGTGACGTGACGGGACTTTGACAATATCTCCTTAAACTCACCGCTGAGGCTGAAATGTGGCGTTAGTTTCCTCCCTCAGGTGTGATGAACAGCAGGTGCGCCAGGTTCGCCTCCACTGTCTTCTTCTCTGCTTTCTAACGGCTGACAGCTGCTGCCACCTGATTGGCTGATTAGCTACGAGCAGGTGTACCTCATGAAGTGTCAGGTGGGTGTTCATGATGTCACGGTGTCAGGTGAGTGTTCATGATGTCACGGCGTCAGGTGAGTGTTCATGATGTCACGGTGTCAGATGTTCATGTTGAACGTGTCCAGCAGAACTTCAAATGAAGCTGCCGCCATCTTGTGGCGCTATGACGTCACTACAACACGCATGTGATCCAGAGCGACCAGGTGTGGAAAATAAAATTAACATATTGTTAAATTAATTAAATCAAAGGAATGAACATACAAATTATTTTATGTATTTTGAAATTCTGAAATTAAAATTTTTGAATCTGAATTTGAGTGGCCTGAATCTGTATTTTTACTGTGCTTAATTTTATTTAAATTAAATTATTACTTAAATTTTTTGAAACTGTGAAACTTAAATTTTTCAAATTTGAGCAACTATTTTTTTTAATTATTCAATTTATTAATGGACATTTTTGTTTATTCTGAAATTCTGAAACTTAAATTTCTGGATCTGAATTTTTGGATATTTTATTTCAATTAATTAACTAATTTATTTATTTTGAAAATGTTGAAAATAAAATTATTATATTGTTAAATTTATTAAAGTATTAAAAATGTACATTATTCTTGGTTTGCATGCGTGTTTATCAGGAGTTTATCCACCGCTTATCCTCCATTTTATTTAATAAAATACAGTATTTAATTTTAATGTGAAACATCTGAAAACTGCAGAAACGACTCGTGTTCATATCAAAAGGCTTTACTGATATCACAAAAGAGTTAAATGAGATTTTATCATGTCAGAATATAAAACTGATCACATTAAGAAAAGTGCAGATGTGCTCCACGTCACAATAAATAAGATTATTTACATCCTCACAGTTTAAATCTCACACACACACACACACACACACACACGTCGAGGCTCAGGTAGGAAATATGTGCCACACAACAAACCACATCACACGTTGGAGTCAAAAAGGTCCCAGTAACACAGAGGCACCGGTCATACTGGAGGCTCAGCTGTAGGTCACTTGTGAACAGATAGTGGTTGATTTGCGGCTACATCACACAGGAGGCGTGTCGCTGGGAAGTGTGACATCATCAGTCCGGCTTACTGATGCTGTTTAAAGGAACACTCCACGTAAAATCTTCATCACAGCAGATACAGCGGCTTCAAACGGAGACACGGAGGGAAAAGAGTGCGTTAAAGAAACTTTTCTGGAGCTGAAATGAAGAATTATTTCAAAGATTATTCAACAAATAGAAAATTAATCTGCAATCAATCAACTATCTGAGTATTATTTCAGTACAAAAGACAAAATTTGCTGGTTCAAACTCTCAAGTGTGAGTAAATAATTAATTTAAAGACGTCTCTTTGGGCACTTCACTCGGAATCTGATCTGTCTCTACGGAGCTTCAGACGTGTTTTACTGCTGTGAAAAACATTTTCAGTGAGTCATTCCTTGAAAGAGTCGTTCATGGAGCAAATATGAGACATAAATATTTGAATTTTAGCAGCAGCTGGAGACTTAATGTTGACACAAACACCACTTGTTTCTTGATTTGCAATATCAAATGCTGAATTTGAGGTTTGTTTGTTTTTTTCAACGTTCACTTGAGTGTTTAGATTCTAAAATTCTGACACTAAAATTTTCGGATCTGAATTTGACCAAATCAATTGAAGTAACATGAATCTTTTAATTTATTTTATTTTTCATTTTTATTTTTGTTCTTGATTTAAATTAATTTATTTGTTCTGAAATTCTGAAACTTAAATTTCTGGTTCTGAATTTGAGAAGCTGGGATCTCTTTTTATTTTTTATTTTATTTTACTTTATTTTATTATTAATTATTTATTTTTGAAATACTGAAACTTAAATTTAAAGCCCCCTGAATCTGACTAATTCCGTTTGAGTGGCTTAAATCTTTGTTATATTTTTTTTATTTTATTTCATGAATTACTTCATTTATTTAAAATTCTGTAACCTGAATTTTTTGATGTAAATTTGACTAATCAAATTTGAGCAACCTGTATCAATTTATTTTATTACTTTTTATTTTATTTATTTATTTAAGATTAAACTTACATTTTTTGATCTGAGTTTGATCAATTAAATTTGAGTGGCCTGGTACTATTTTTTTTTTTTTTTTTAATTGTACTCATTTTACAGTATTTTTCATTAATTAATTAGTTAATTGTTTCATTTAGTTTGAAATTCTGAAACTTAGACTTCTGGATCTAAATTTGACCAATTTTAGCAAACTGAACCTTTTTTTAAATTATGAAACTTAAATTTTTGGATCAGAATTTGTAAACATTGAAAAAAAAATCCAGAAATCTAGATAGATGATTTTTAATAAAATATTTCAATGCTATGAATTTAGTGGTGTTTAAATGTCAATATCAAGTATTCAGTGGCTGTTCAAATGTAAATATTTGTCCCTTATTTGCTTCCATACTCATTTTAGACCGAGGGCTACGCCGCCCTCTGTTCCACCTGTATGTCACTACAGCAAGGTGAAACAGGACACCACTGCAGATCAATAAAAACACGACTTCCTGTTCTCAGTTTGTCTCTGTGGTGGCTTCACTTTGTGACTGAGCTGCATGTTTCAACAGCACAGAGGAGCTAAGTGTAATCTCTGAGGGGAGGCCCCTGAACACTCAGTTAAAGGTTCCCTGTGGAGCTTCAGACCTGTCAAGACATGACAACGCTGGATTTAAAGGGACAGTTTGGATCTTCTGAGGTCAAGGTGTGTGAGGTACTGATCCACAGATGTTGGTCTGCGTCCCCCAGTTTGAAGAGAGGGGCAGGAGTAACACCACAGAAGAAGATCTACACAGTCAGCACAGTTTCAAGATTAGAGTCACCAATTCAGTATCTGACCAAATGTCTCCCCTTCTGTTCCTGAGATATGAAGTTAAAACATGATGATGTCACAGTCAAGCTGACCTTTGACCTTTGACACATGACCACCAAAATCCAATCAGTTCATCGTTGAGTCCAAGTGGACGTTTGTGCTAAATTTGAAGAAGTTCCCTTGAAGCGTTCTTGATAAATCATGTTCACAAGCATCGGACGGACGGACGGACAGACAGAAAATTAAAATGTTCTTGTCGACTTTAAGTTCATAAAATTCCAGTCATAAATTCAAAATGTTTTAGTTGATGCAAAGTTAAAATTTTAGTTGATGAAAATTCAAAACTTTTCAGTCAAAAAAAATCTGAAATGTTTTAGTCATGAAAATTTGAAACATTTTATTTGACGAAAATTTGAAACATTTTAGTCGACAAAAATTCAAAACGTTTTAATCATCGAAAATTCATACCATTTTAGTCGACAAAAATTTAGAAAGTTTTACTTAACGAAAATTCAGAACATTATGACAAAAATCTAAATGTTTTAGTCGACAAAAATTCAAGATGTTTTAATAAAATCTATAAAAATCCTAAACATTTAAACCGTCGAAAATTCAAAACATTTTATTTGACAAAAATTCGAAATGTTTTATTTGACGAAAACTTGAGATGTTTTAAGCAGCGAAAATACAAAACATTTTCATTCACGAAAATTCAAAATTTCTCGTCGACTAAAAATTCATAACTTTCAGTCAACGAAAATTATAAACTTTTTAGTCGACAAAAATTCAAAATGTTTTAGCTGACGAAAATTCATGACATTTTATTTAATAAAAAAAAATTAGTCTACGAAAATTTAAAATGTACAAGTCAACAAAAATCCAAAACATTTTAGTTGAAAAAAAATCATGATGTTTTTGCCATATTTTAGACATTGTGTTTTCACTATGTGTTTTTATCCCTAAAGTAATCGAGTAATCCTGGTGTCGACTGTTTTCTGAAGTATACCAGCCTGATGCTCACGTGGCGTTTTAAGATAATTACAACTAATCTCAGCTTTCAGTGTCCGATAGTCCATTACGGACATTTTTGTCACGTCTCGTCAATGAAAGTGAAACATAGATTTCATCTTAGTTTTGAAAATCAAGGTCTATGTTTAGCTCGTCACTGCGTTGTTTTCGTCATGGAAAAAAGGTCGTTGACAAAAACTTCGTCACAGTTTTCGTCAACAAAACTAACACTGCCTCAAACAACCCCACCTCTAGAGATCCAAACTGTCCCCCTGTTGCTAAGTAACACTGAACGTAAACTCCACAGGGCCGCTTTAACTCCGCCTCTCTGCTAATGAACCTTTCACACTTTGGTCTGACTCTTAAGGATCACACGAGGCCACCTGAGGGTTGTGATCACAGCACGGTGCAGGCTCCAGAGCGAGGGCCCCGGGCTCCAGAGGCCAGATCTGATCTCTGCTGTGCTCTGCCTCTGTTTGTCTCGGGCTGGCTGCTCCCAGCAGCAGCGGCAGTGGTGGAGGAGGGAGGCTCTCCCCGGACAACTGCATCCCCGAGGATGGCGCCCTCCGTTGGGGTTAGGTCCCTGTCGTTGGTCTGCTTCGACCTGGAGAAGGACAGCCGTCTGAAGAGGGAAAGCTGAGGGGACAGAGACTTCATTTAATGACGTCAGGTTACCTTGCCATACGTTTATCTTGAGCACAGTTCTTGTACCTTTTTGTTGGAGCCTGATTGGCTTCTGGCGTTGCTGTCTGCCGTCCCATTGGCTGCTCTGATGCCATCACCTGTCTTGTCTTCACCCGTGGTGTCGAGGTGCTCAGTGATTTCAGCAGCTGTCGATATCAGACGTTCGTCACAATGTTAGTCCAGGTACGTCTTTACTTTTTGGACGCAGGTTTTATCATCACAGCCTTTTCAAATATCTACTCTGACTTCACTGCCCTGAATAAACAAACCTCCGTCACCTCTCTGCTCTCCGTCAGGTACAGACTCTTCTTTCAGCTCTTCAAGTTTCTGGAAAGATGAGACGTGACATGTTCGTGTCAACAGCATGAACGAATGAATGAATGTCAGATATTTAACCCAGCTCTGTTCACTCACAGCACTCTGACTTGTCTCTGTCGACTTCTCTGTCGAGTCGTCCAAACTCGTGGACGGTGCCTCCGTCTCAGCTGACATGTCATTATCCTCTTCTTCCTCCTCCACCTCTTCTTCGTCAACATTGTCCTCCTCTACTTCCTCCTCCTCTTCTTCACCTTTGCTCAACGACTGAACAAATCCCTTCGTCACATCCTGACACACACACACACAGTGAATTAGTATCAGTTTTTTTGTTCGAATTAAAAAATACTTGAAATATCTCGGCGCACTGGTCGAGACGAATAAGAAAGCTTTAGTTTACTATCACACTGAATGATTTAAGAGGGTTTTCATCAAGAGGAAAGGGATTTAAGATAAAGGAAAGGAGGAAACTGTAGCAGGAAAGGAAACAAGGTGGGACAGCCTATGGAGACTCATTCCAATCAATGTGATGAAGACAAATGATCCTGTATGTCAATGTAATAAGAAACTCTCTCGAAATACTGACTTAAGATCTCAGCGAGTAACTTTATTAAGATACTGACGTCATATCTAAAAAGTGAGTAAGAAAGTGAAATTTTTGCTTCGTATCTCAAACTAACGACTTATCTCGAAAGAATCACTTCCACCAAATATCTCAAAATGGTAAACTTTCTTGAAATAATGACTAAGTGTCTCAACATATTGATGTAATATCTCAAATTAATGACTCAATTAAAAATAATTGCGATCTTTTTTTCAAAAATAATAACGTGTTTATCCCAAAAAAATGATTTTGCATCTCAAATTAAGGAGAAACTTTCTCAAAATAATATCTTAAAATATTGACTTAACATCTCAAAATAAGTTAGCCAGAGAAAGTTGGGTCATTATTTTGATACACTATGTCATTCATTTGTGGTACTAAGTCATTATTCTGGATAAATTCCTTTCATCACATTGGCAGAATAGGTATACATAGGCAGGGAATGATGGGAGGGGACAACACGACGGATTAGAAACACAGAGACGTGACAGGAAGTAAGAAAACAAGTCCCACCTGATCATGACACCGGCCAATCAAACAGTCAACAAACTGAGATGACAGACGTCAGAGTTTATGGACATTTGATTTGATATTTAAGTTATTGTGTCTGTTTTTTATCCTTTTTAATTAAATATCTTAGTTATGATGATGTCACGTTGGATTGTTGGGAATTTATTATAAACACTACTCTGTATTTTCTGACATTTTAAAGACAAAAAAACAATAAAAGGAGGAAAAATACAGAGATTCAGTAAAAATTAAAATAATAATTAGCTGTAAAGACATCAAAGTCCAAATAAAATACCTGCGTAATTTTCCCAATTTTTTTCAATTTCTGGATTCGATTTGATGAAATATCAAGTCTGATCATTCAAAACGTGACTTGTTTTTAATGTTACACCCTGTCTCAAACTTTTCTTAAAAGTTATCTCTCTTAAAAAAAAAACAACCAAAACAAAATGAATGAAATAAATATCAATATTTATTACAAACACAGAAATGAACAAAAACAGACAAAGAAAGTAAAAAGCAGAAGATGAAATAAAATAAAAATGTAAATCTTTAATCAAAGCAGCCTGTCTGGAGAATAATAAAATACTGGCATCTTATTTTTTATTTACCGCTGATGTTTCCAACTCCTTCTCTTCACTGTGTCTAAAATACTGAACCAAAATAAACTAAAAACTTTCCTTTCTTTCCCCCACATGAACCATTTCAAGCTGCCACAGAAAGACGTAAACACACTTTTTAAAAGCAAAGTTTAAGACGAGCATTATAAAAAGCAGTTGTGAATAAAACATGAAGACGGAAACAGAAATGTGTCATCACATGAGAAGTGAATAAGATGATGAGAATGACAGGAATATGAGCAGTAAAGGCACCTGGTTCGTCCCCAAACTCTTCATCTTCCTCATGTAGCTTCAGATTCATACAGACTGGCTGGCGATAAACACTCTCACGTAATAGTTTGTAAACAGGAAGATTTATGGAGAAACTCACTTTGTAACATCGGCCAAAGGGCCAGAGACACAGTTTTAGTTTGACCTGAAGATACGACTTCACCTGGAGGTCGACTGTCGCCAAGACGATGAAGCCGCGGGTCGTAAAACTTTGAGCTAGAAGAAATTCAGGAGAGTCGTACAGCTGCTGATGATACTTTGTCACTACAAGCTCTAATGATCTGATCCATTGTTAAAGCTACACTCAACACTATGCTAATGCTAACGGCTAACAGCTATGGAAGCCCATTTGTGCCATTTTAAACCTTGGGGCGCATTCACACCAGGATAGTCCGGGGGACTTGGTTCAATTGGGCGGGGACTGCCGAAAAATTTTACACCTTCATTTGGTTCAGTTCATTTTCACACTGCACTTTTTAAAGCGGACCAAACCGCCTGGACAACGTCACGCAGTTATAACAGCTGCGTGCTCGGGCGCGGCGTTGCCTGAAACTACAACAGACCAGGAAGAAAAAAACATGAGGAAGAAGAAAACCTCTCGCTAACAATTTAAAAACTGCTTCTCCCAGGTCGCGCTGTTGGCTTTGTTTTTTTTTCCTACCCAAGATGCACTGCGCCCTACGGCACTTGCTCTGTTTGGTTCACTTCCTCTGTTTGGTTCACTTCCTGTCTTTGGTTCACTTCCTGTCTTTGGTTCACTCCCTCTCTTGGTTCACTCCCTCTCTCTGGTTCACTCCCTCTCTTTGGTTCGCTGGATAGTTTTCCCACTGTAAGCGAACCGCATCAGGGTTCACTTGCAAGTGAACTGAGACCCCTAGTTTTTTAAGTGGACCAGGTTTCCCTCGTTTGGTTCGAATGAGCGTTCACACCACTCCAAACGAACCGAACTATCCGTGGAAGCGGACCAGGGTTCGTTTAAAGTGGACCAAATAGCGCCGGTGTGAATGTATATGTTTGAAACTGGGCTCTGTTGTTTCCTGATGTTTCACAGATAAAAATATTGATCGATGGTGAAGATGATCATGTTGATTGTTAGAGTTATTTCAGGTTGAGGTACTGCGGCAACACGTCGTCCCAAAACTCCTCTGACTCGTCTGCTGCCTGACCTTTGACCCCTGACCTCTGTTTACCTCTGGATTTAATGCTTCTGACCTTAGCTGACTTTTTCTTTTTGACAACCTCCTCTTCCTCTTCTTCTTCTTCTTCTTCACCCTCCTCCTCCCCCTCTTCTTCTTCTGCCTCCTCCTCATCCTCATCAGCCTCTTCCTCCACATCCTCATCAGCCTCCTCAACCTCACTATCTTGATCCTCCTCCTCCTCTTCTACCACTTCCTTCTTCCTTTTTCCTCAGCACTCTCCTCTTCCTCTGCTTCCTCCTCTTCCTCTTCATTTTCACTCTCCTCCTCTGCTTCCTCCTCTTCCTCTTCATTTTCACTCTCCTCCCCTGCCTCCTCCTCTTCCTCCCCTGCACTACTCTCCTCCCCCTCCTCTTCTTCCTCCTCCTCTTCTCCTCCCTCTGTCTCACTCTCTACCTCACTCTCCTCTTCCTCCTCAGACGACTTAGCAGACTCATCCTCACCTTCCTCCTCCTCACCCTCGCCTTCCAAATCCCCCTTCTTCTTCCTCACCCTCCTCCTCCTCATCATCATGTTCAGACTCTCTTCCTTTGCTCTCTGTCTCCTGACTCGACCCTTCCTCACTTTCCTCCTCCTCCTCCTCTTCCTCTCCTGCATCACCTCCTTTGCTCTCGAGTGAATCCTTTGATTCAGTCTCGTCTTCACTTTCACTTCCTGCCGTCACGTTTGCTTCCTCTTCCTCCTCCTCTTCCTCAGCGCTATCTTCCTCCTCATCCCCACTTGCCTTCTCGCCTGCTTCACTTTCCGACTCATCCTCTGGCTGAAGAGTGCTGCTGTCTTCGTCATCATCATCTTCTTCTTCTGTTACTTTCTTGATGTGACTGACATCCTCCTCTTCCTCTTCCTCACTTACATCTGCACTGGTTCTCTGCTCTTCCTCATCTTCATCCTCCTCCTCCTCCTGTTTGACCATCGTAGAGTACTTACTCTCCTCCTCACTTTCATCCTGACTCGTTCCCTTCTCGTCCTGACTCGTGTCCTTCTCATCCTCAACCGTGTCCTTCTCGTCCTGACTGGTTTCCTCCTCGTCCTGACTCGTGTCCTTCTCGTCCTGACTGGTTTCCTCCTCGTCCTGACTCGTGTCCTTCTCGTCCTGACTCGTGTCCTTCTCGTCCTGATTCGTGTCCTTCTCGTCTTGACTCGTGTCCTTCTCGTCCTGACTCGTGTCTTCCTCGTCCTGACTGGTGTCTTCCTCGTCCTGACTGGTGTTCTTCTCGTCCTGACTCGTGTCCTTCTCGTCCTGACTCGTCCTGCCTTCAGAACTATCAGGTATGATGTTGATGCTGACAGCGGACTTGTTGCTAACATCCGCAGCGCCAGATTCGGACTCCTCACTCCGTGACTTTGTCGTACTGTCTTTCCTGGCACTATGGCTGCTCTCGGACAGCGACGGCGAGCTCAAACGGCTTCTGGACGCCACCTCATGCACTAACACCGACCCTGCTGCGAGCGAGGCCGCTCCGGCGAGCAGGCCGAGCTTCGACGAAGTTTCTTTGTTTGATTCTGCCTCTTTTTTGTTTTTCTCATTCTTGGCCTTTTTAGAAAAATCTGCGTCTTTAGATTTCTTTCTAACCTCGGAGAGACGTCGACCTGAGCTCTCGTCATCCAAAGCGTCACCCAGGTGAAACCCAGGTGAGCGTGGCGAGCTAGCTCCTGCACTTCGCACCGCTATCGGTTTGCTTTTAGGTTTCGACAGCTTCACTTTCTCTGCGCCTGAAACAACCATCTTCCTGGTTTCAGGACTTTGTTTAGACTCCAGCTTCCTGCCGACCTCTATCAGCTGGCTCTTCCCCTGAGCTGGCCTCAGCCGCTGCTTGGACGCCGCCTTCCTAATGTCCCCTACGCTCGGTTTGTTCTTACTGGGCTTCCTATGCAGCTCCTCCATGGTCAGATTCTCTTTGTTGGTTGTTCTGAGTCTGTGTGGGCTCTGAGGAGCCAGAGATCGAGCGCCAGGGCTCCTCAGGAGCTCCGTGGGTAGCGGACGGCGAGGAGACACAGCCTTGCTGCCATGAGATGGCGAAGTGGAAGAGAAGCTGCTCTGCTTCAGGAGCTTACTCTCCTTCACTGGGTTCTCTCTCTGCCCTTTAGTGGTCTTACCGTGCTTACCCTTCCTCTATCCCCGGCACCAGACAGCAAGCAGAGGGTGAAAGAGAGGCATGCGTTAGAGAAGACAACAGAGGCATGCAGGAAAAATAAAAGAGACAAAAGAAAATGTTTATGAGAGAAAAATGTCACAACTCTTCTTTGTTTCTGACTTTCATCAAGGTGGTTCATGAGGTTATTTCTATTTTTAGTCTCTTCCCTTAAATATGTAAGAACTGAGAAAGTTATTTCACCAACAAGAGGAAATTTAAGAGGAGCTGCTCCTGGAAGAGAAGGCGACACAAGAAACAGACTTTTCTAGACACTTTTTCTTAAATAGTATTTGTTATATTTTCTGGTGAGTTCTTTAAGTCTTAGAATTTCATCTTTTTTAGTGCAAGTTTGGCACTTTTCCTCAGATCAGGTACCCTAACGTGGGTGTTTAGTAACAGCTTGTCACTGTCTTTCCAGCAGCTTTCAGGCCCTCAATATGGGTGATTTTTAGCAACTTGTGGTTTTTCCTGGCAGGATTTTGCGCCACAAACTTGGGTGTTTTTTAGGGACCTGTGTCTGTTTTTCCAGCAGATTTTTAGGCCGAAAATGTGGGGGTGTTTCTCAACCTGTGGCTGTTTTTCTCTGGGTCCTAAACCTGGGTCATTTTCAGTGACCCGTGGATGTTTTTTTTGGCAGCTTATGGACCCCAAACATCAGAGTTTTTCGCGACTTGATACTGTTTTTAGGCCTTAACCGTGGGTGTTTTTTAGCAACTGGTGGCTGTTTTTCCAGCAGATTTTAAGGCCTCTACATGGAGGTTTTCAAGAGATTTGTGGCTGTTTTGCCAGCGGCTTTTTCGGCCCTCATGTGGGTGATTTTCAGCAACCCATGGCTGTTTTTTTCAACCGGCTTTCTAGGCCCTAAACAAGGGTGCTTTTATGGGATCCTTAGCTGTTTTTCCAGCAGCTTTTTAGGCCTAAAATGTTGGGGTGTTTCACAACCTGTGGCTGTTTTTCTTGTGGCTTTCTGGGCCAAGTTTTGTGCCACAAAAAGTGGGTATTTTAAGCCAAAACAGGATCTTTTCCTAACCATAACTATGTGGTTTTTATTGCCGAAACCTAACCACAGCGTTAACATATTTGCTGCAATATGTTACAAATGTAACATATTGATGGTTTGCAGAAACACACATTACCAACATTTATTCTGGTTACTGAGTTGTAGTTTCAGGATGCTCTTATTTATATTCCTCTTGAAAAGTCTAATTGACGAGTTGCATTCAGACTTTACCTCAATAAAATTATGTAATGAGTGAAATGTACTTAGTTACACTCCATCACTGGTTTTCTATGTAAAAAATAACCTCAGGTATGGACCTGATGAAGAGAAGTGAGTGTAGAAGAAGAGTTGTGTGTTGGAAATAAAGGGAGCAGAATGACAATGAATCAATAGTTAATCAGGAAACATTTAGAAAGCTTACCTTCTGAACTGGAGACAGAGTGAGTGTTTTATCACCGGGGTTCATCTTCATCACGTGTGTCTGTCAGGAGGAGGAAAGAAAACAAAATGAGCACACGTTCCACCTGTCACACCTCACTCAGGGCGAGTTCACTGATCTCTCACCATGTTGAGGAAGTCTGTGGTTTCTCCGAGGCCTTTAACGCTGTCCGTGTCAGTCAGGCTCTCCACAACGCTGTCTGTCTCGCCTCCTGTCTGCTCTGACGAGGGAGAAAACAGGACGCCATGTTAGGTTCAAGTTCTGAGGGAAGGTCAGAGAAAGAATACGTAGGAAGATCTGCTCAAAATCAGGAGGACAGGAGGTGGAGGTGTGGTGAGGTAGGTACCCTGGTGAGTGCCATTGAGCACCTTTCTGTGGGTCAGCTCAGGTGGAGGCAGTCTGGGCGGGATGGTGTGGCTGGAGACGGGCAGCGGTGGGTGCAGGTAGCCGGGCGTCATGGCGGGCAGCGTGTGGAACATGGTGCCGAACTGGTCCGGAGATCTCTCCTGTGGAGGGAAAGGTGAGGAGAGTCACGACTCAGATTCTGTGGAGGAGGATGGAGGAACCAGCCTCTGTGCTCTGTACCCACCCTCTCCCTCCTGCGGACCCGAGCAGAGAGGCTCCTCTGCAGGGTGGAGGAGTCCGTCGTCCCCCCCAGCAGCTCCACGTAAGGCTTCTCCAGGTAATCTTCCGTCACGTCGTCTTCCTCCAGAGTGACGTCAGCGCAGCTTGGATCCCGCGGCCGAGCAAACACGACCATGTGGCAGCCACCGCATGGAGCCTGTACACAGACACAGACCATAAATTACTATCTAACATCTAAAAAATATTACAAACTACTGTATTACTCATAAAGAAATCAAAATATGCCCACTGTCATTGATTTTAATAAGTACAATAAACATAAAATACCTACAAATAAATGTTTTAATTTCTTAATTAATAAAAAATTAAAAATGTATTCAAAAAATATAATAACACAAACTTGCATGAAATGTAGAAAATACATGAAAATAGAATGCAAATAATTAAAAAATAAAATAAATACATGATATTTAAATTACAAAATAAATAAAAACATAATATATACAAATATAAAAATAAAATCAATAAAAATATATTATATAACTATATATATAATACAAATATCAGTGTCAAATTTTTAATTTAATTATATTAAAATGTTACATATATTGATTAAAAATTATTATATAAAATACATATAAAATAAAAATAATATATATATTAAAACCATATATAAATAAAAATATAATATAGAAAAATACAAATATAAAAATGTCAAAATATAAATTTAATTATATGAAAATATTTCATAAGATGATTAAAAATAAATATATATATAATACATAAAAAATAAATATTAATAAAAAATATATTTTTAAAAAAAACTATAATATAGAAAAAATATATAGAAAAATACAAATAAAAATGGCAAATTAAAATACAATATCAGGGTATATCATATATATGAAATAATTATACATAAAATAAATAAAATATTTAAATGTGATTATTAAAATACAGAAAAATTAAACGTATTAAAACATAAAAAGGTAAAATAGGAAATTTAATAAAATATTTTATATAAAGATAATACAGTTTTAAAAATAGTATTACAAAAAAATAAATAAATAACTCAAATAAATTTACGAAACAATAAAAAATGATAAATTATATGAAGAAAACTCTTTTCTTTTATTTAAAAAAAGAATAATTATGAACATTATGTGAGAGACGTACGGCCTGAACGTTGTACTTGAGGAAACGTGGACACAGAGTCGGTTTAAACTGGTTGGTGAAGTTTTCTTCTCCCAGGCCCAGTTTCCCGTGTCTGCCGTCTCCAAACGTGTACAGCAGGCCGCCGTCTAAAATAACAAGCACACGTTTAAAGAAAGTTACGTTCATCAAACCAGTGAAACACTGATGAAACTAAAGATGACATCAAAGAGACAGCATGACCTGTGATGACGGCAGTGTGGTTCTCTCCACAGGTCACCTGACACACTCGGCCTCTCTTGAAGTGCTCAACAGGCCGCGGCAGCCGGGACTCAAAGATGAATGTCCCGTGACCGAGCTGGCCGAACTGACCGAGACCGAACGTGAACACGTCGTCCTCTGAGAGAGAAAAACAAAACACATCAGCTAAATAAATTCATCATGTCTGACCTCTGACAGCTAACAGGACATCTTCTCCCTTATATCTGCACTTGTCATTTCCACAGATAATGTTGTTATTGATTGTTTATATATATATATATATATATATATATATATATATATATGTATACACACATTTGAAAATCTGACACCTATCACTAAAAATTACTCACAAAAAAATCAAAAACATTTCTTGTTATTAATAATGAAAAATAAACATAAAATATCAACAAATAAATAGATAAAACCTTTCAATATAAATTCAATAAAAAATATGTATTAATAAAAATAGAATAAGCAAATACAGTGTGTGTTATAAATTAAAAAAATAAATCAAAATATATTGTAATTAATTTAAAGTCAAGTATACAAAATAAAATATACACATTAAAACAAAAAACAAAATAAATAAATATAATAAATGTAATAAATTCAGAAAATAAATCACAATATATTGTAAATAATCAAAAGTCAAGAAAATGAAATTAAAATATACATGGTAACACAAAAAAAACAAAATAAAATTATATAGTGTATGTAATACATTTAAAAAAATAAATTAAAATATAATTTAAATAATTAAAAGTCAAGAATATGAAAATAACACCAAAAAAACAAAATAAATAAATATATGTAATAAATTTTAAAAATAAATTAAAAAATATTGTATTTTATTGAAAGTTAAGTATACAAAAATAAAATATATACATTAAAACAAAAAACAAAATAATTAAATAATATACTTTTTGTTATAAATATAAAAAATACAAAAAATATTACCTAAATAACTTATGTCAAGAATATAAAAATAAAATATATAAATTAAAACAAACAACAAAATAAATGATATACTTTATGTTATACATATAAAAAATACAAAAGAATATAATGTAAATAATTAAAATTCAAAAATAAATAAATAAATAAAATTATCATAATTAAAATATTAAAAGAAAAAGCAACAAAAAACAAACAAACACACACAAAAGTCTCTTTTTGAAAATACAGGTATTAAAGTACAAGACACTTGTAATGTAACTTTAAGTCAACAAAATGAAGCATATGTTGCAGTACCGACCTGTGAGTGCCACCGTGTGTCCTCCTCCACAGGCCACCTGAACCACGGGCTCCTTGACGCTCTTCACCAGCTGAGGGACTCGGTGTCGAGGCAGCTGGTCGGTGCCCAGGCCCAGTTTGCCGCTGTCACACTCACCAAACGTGTACAGCGCTCCGTCCACTGAGACGCACACAAAGAAGAGTTTCACACAACACATACAGCTCCATCACTCTTTGCATCACGCTGTACCTGTTTCCTCCGTGCTCACCTGTGATGAAGGCAGAGTGGTAGTACCCACAGGACACCCAGCTGATTGGTTGCCCCACGCTGACTTCCTGTGGCGACGAGGCGTGGCTCTCCTTCCCCAAACCGATCTGACCCTCCGTGTTGTCGCCCCACATGAACAGTTTCCCGCTCTCTGTGACAGGAAGTACATCCAGAGGTTGTTTTTATTTTCTAATTGATTTTATTTTCTTTTGTTTTTAAATTCTGCTCCACTGCATTTCTTAAACATGTCTTTTCTCCGTCTTGTCTTTCAGCATCTTATAAAACCCACAGGATGTATAACAGCGCTCATGTTTTTTTGAACAACTGAAAAAAAGGTGACAGTATTTAATTAAGTGAACTTCTATTCACACGATAATGTAATTATTTTACCCATTTTATTAATATACCCTGAAATGTTTTATGCATTTACACAAAACTGAACTTTTAAACAAATTTGTTTCTGAAGAACACAACATGTTGAATTTTGAAATAATTTTTTTTTTTCTTAATTCAAAAATCTAGTTTACTACTTTTAAACACAAAAAAATTAAAATATAAATTACAAAAAACTATTTGAAAAAAATTTGTTGGAAAAAAGAGAATTAAATGTTTAAATATGGTTTAAAATAGTTTTTGGAAAACTTGGAGAAAAAAACAAAGTATAATTTTTTTAAAAAAAATCTGATTTATTGTCAAATTCTCAAAACAAAAAAAATGTAAACTTAAATGTAACTTTCAATACTTTTTACATCTTTTTAATAGAAAAAAATTTAATTTACTTTAAAATCTGTGACAAATTTAACATTTAAAAAATACATTAAAAAATCTAATTTACTAATTTACTAACAAAATACCAAAACTAAAATAGTAATATTATTATAAATTTTAATAACATTTTAAATGAAAATTCATCATTAAAAACTTGACTACGCTGACAAAATTTTAAACTTAAAAAAGGCAAATTTTAATTTCATACTTATTTATATTCAATAATTTTATACATTTAATTACATTTTCAAATTTGAATTTAAATTTACAAACAAAGAAATTGGAATAAAAAATTCAAAATATAATATATTAAATTCTTTTAACTTCTTTTTTTAAATAGAAAAAAATCTACTTAAAACATCTGGAACTAAATCAAAATTTAAATGGCTCTTAAAAAATGACATTTAAAAAATCCAATTTATTGACAAAGAAATTTGTAGTATTATTATTATCAGAAATTTTAGAAAAATCTTTGGTAAAATCTAAAATTTGACAAATATCTAATAAATGTAATGTAAGAAATCTAAATTTAAATAAATATTCAATTTAGAATTTTAAATTTAAAACACTACTATCCAAACTGCCATGTGAGCTCAAAAGCTGCTGTGATGCCTCATTAATAAACAAAAGAATGTCTGAATGTCACCTGTGAGAGCGGCGGAGGTGTTCGACCCGGCAGCGAGCATTTTGATTGGCCCTCGTGAATCGAAGAACGCGACCCTCTGGAAGGCCGTCCTCTCCTCGCAGTCGCCGAGCCCCAGCTGACCCTCACTGTTCCCCCCTGAGGCGAACACCTTCCCCTGAGCTACAGAGAGGGAAACCACACTGACGGCTCATCGTTCAGAGGAGGTTCAAATATAAACTGGTCCTCAGAGAGAGACGCTCACCTGTGGAGATCAGAGTGTGGTTTCTCCCACAGGCCACAAACTCAACTTTCTCTGACTTCAGGGCTGAAATTAGACAAAATTCATCATTAGTGATGCAAATAAATGTGTGTGTGAGTGAGTGCTGTGAAGAGGCGAGTTGAATTAATTGAGCAACCAATCGTCTGCCTCCGGCCCTCTAGATTAACCCAGATTACAGACTCTCCAGATTGGGATTATAGTGGAGACAGATCTGTGGGTCTCCCCTCCAGCTCGGCTCTAACACCTCTAATATCAGGGGATTATTCCTGTTCATATTCTGGTGTTAATATAACAGCTTCCTGTCCAGGCCGAAGGAGGCGTCTCCTCGAGGAGGCTGAGGACAGCTGTCAGTGGCAGCGCAGACACAAACAATGCCCTCCCTCCTCTCGGGGGCTAAAACAGGAAGCAGAGAGCTCCTTGAAGGACCGACCTTTGACACAAGTGGGCTTGTTCACCGTCACTTTGGACCCCAGACCCAGCTGGCCCCAGTTGTTGCTGCCAAACATGAAGAGTTTCCCATTTTCTGTGGAGACACACATGGACGCATCATGAGACAATGAGGTCCTGGGCACAGACATGCAACATTTTGTGTCTCTTTGGGGACATGTTGTGTCTCTTTGAAGTCATTTTGTGTCTCTTTGGGGACATGTTGTGTCTGAGGTCATTTTGTGTCTCTTTGGGGTCATTTTGTGTCTCTTTGAGGTCATTTTGTGTCTCTTTGGCTATCATGTTGTCTCTTTGAAGTCATTTTGTGTCTCTTTGGGGACATGTTGTGTCTGAGGTCATTTTGTGTCTCTTTGGGGTCATTTTGTGTCTCTTTGGGGACATGTTGTGTCTCTTTGAGGTCATTTTGTGTCTCTTTGAGGTCATGTTGTCTCTGAGGTCATTTTGTGTCTCTTTGAGGTCATGTTGTCTCTGAGGTCATTTTGTGTCTCTTTGAGGTCATGTTGTCTCTGAGGTCATTTTGTGTCTCTTTGGCTATCATGTTGTCTCTTTGAAGTCATTTTGTGTCTCTTTGGGGACATGTTGTGTCTGAGGTCATTTTGTGTCTCTTTGGGGTCATTTTGTGTCTCTTTGGGGACATGTTGTGTCTCTTTGAGGTCATTTTGTGTCTCTTTGAGGTCATGTTGTCTCTGAGGTCATTTTGTGTCTCTTAGGTCATTTTGTGTCTCTTTGAGGTCATTTTGTCTCTTTGAAGTCATTTTGTGTCTCTTTGGGGACATGTTGTGCCTCTTTAAGGTCATTTTGTGTCTCTTTGAGGTCATGTTGTCTCTGAGGTCATTTTGTGTCTCTTTGAGGTCATGTTGTCTCTGAGGTCATTTTGTGTCTCTTTGAGGTCATGTTGTCTCTGAGGTCATTTTGTGTCTCTTTGAGGTCATGTTGTCTCTGAGGTCATTTTGTGTCTCTTTGGCTATCATGTTGTCTCTTTGAAGTCATTTTGTGTCTCTTTGGGGACATGTTGTGTCTGAGGTCATTTTGTGTCTCTTTGGGGTCATTTTGTGTCTCTTTGGGGACATGTTGTGTCTCTTTGAGGTCATTTTGTGTCTCTTTGAGGTCATGTTGTCTCTGAGGTCATTTTGTGTCTCTTAGGTCATTTTGTGTCTCTTTGAGGTCATTTTGTCTCTTTGAAGTCATTTTGTGTCTCTTTGGGGACATGTTGTGCCTCTTTAAGGTCATTTTGTGTCTCTTTGAGGTCATGTTGTCTCTGAGGTCATTTTGTGTCTCTTTGAGGTCATGTTGTCTCTGAGGTCATTTTGTGTCTCTTTGGCTATCATGTTGTCTCTTTGAAGTCATTTTGTGTCTCTTTGGGGACATGTTGTGTCTGAGGTCATTTTGTGTCTCTTTGGGGTCATTTTGTGTCTCTTTGGGGACATGTTGTGTCTCTTTGAGGTCATTTTGTGTCTCTTTGAGGTCATGTTGTCTCTGAGGTCATTTTGTGTCTCTTAGGTCATTTTGTGTCTCTTTGAGGTCATTTTGTCTCTTTGAAGTCATTTTGTGTCTCTTTGGGGACATGTTGTGCCTCTTTAAGGTCATTTTGTGTCTCTTTGAGGTCATGTTGTCTCTGAGGTCATTTTGTGTCTCTTTGAGGTCATGTTGTCTCTGAGGTCATTTTGTGTCTCTTTGGCTATCATGTTGTCTCTTTGAAGTCATTTTGTGTCTCTTTGGGGACATGTTGTGTCTGAGGTCATGCTGTGTCTCTTTGGGGTCATTTTGTGTCTCTTTGGGGACATGTGTCTCTTTGGGGTCATTTTGTGTCTCTTTGAGGTTGTTTTGTGTCTCTTTGAGGTCATGTTGTGTCTCTTTGGGGTCATTTTGTGTCTCTTTGAGGTCATTTTGTGTCTCTTTGAGGTCATGTTGTCTCTGAGGTCATTCTGTGTCTCTTTGGGGTCATTTTGTGTCTCTTTGGCTATCATGTTGTCTCTTTGAAGTCATGTTGTCTCTTTGGGGTCATTTTCTGTCTCTTTAGGATCATTCTGTGTCTCTTTGGCTATCATGTTGTCTCTTTGAAGTCATGCTGTGTCTCTTTGGGGTCATTTTGTGTCTCTTTGGGGTCATTTTGTGTCTCTTTGAGGTCATGCTGTGTCTCTCTGGGGTCTTTTTGTGTCTCTTTGGGGTAATTTTGTGTCTCTTTGAGGTCGTTTTGTGTCTCTTTGAGGTCATGTTGTGTCTCTTTGGGGTCATTTTGTGTCTCTTTGAGGTCATTTTGTGTCTCTTTGAGGTCGTTTTGTGTCTCTTTGAGGTCATGTTGTGTCTCTTCAGGGTAATTTTGTGTCTCTTTGAGGTCGTTTTGTGTCTCTTTGAGGTCATGTTGTCTCTTTGAGTTCGTTTTGTGTCTCTTTGAGGTCATGTTGTCTCTTTGAGGTCGTTCTGTGTCTCCTTGTTGTCACTTCCTGTCTTTCTTGGTCAGTTTGTGTCTTAGTTTCTTTCTGTCTTCATTTTGTGTCTTTTTTGTGTTTGGTTTATGTGTCTGTAGTTATTCTGAGTCTCTTTATGGTCATTTTCTGTGTCTTCATTGTTGTTTAACATCTCTTTGTGCTCACTCTGAGTCTCTCCCTGGTCTGAGTAACATGTTGCAGATGAAAGCCTGGAGGGTCCCTGACATTTCAGCCCCTGGGCCTGTGTGCAATAATCTATCCACTGAGACAGAGGGCTGATTTCTAAGGTGGTTATTTTGTTTTCTATGCAACCGTTTCAAAGACATACAACAGTTTTTGAACTCAAATGTTCCAGCTCAATAAAAAATTAAATCTCACTCAGCATGAAACAGGATCAGAATCACAGTGATGAATTTCAATGTCAGATATCATCAGAGTGTCTCGTACCTGTGATTAAGGCGGTGTGCTCGTCCCCACAGGCGATCTTTGACGGGACGTCGTTTTTAAGCCAGAATTTACTGGGGACATTGTCGGCGAATTTGCTCTTTCCAAAAGTGAAAACTGCTCCTGATTCTGAGCCAGAAGAAGAACAAACAGAATCAAATACAATCAGTCAAACGGAAGATACATTTAGGGCAAAATCTGATTATCAATCCATCACATCCATATGACTGAATTCATAAAGCCAACTCAAACATGAGCCTCTGATGTCAATATGAAGACACCGTACTGATATTAAAACGCAGAGCACGTGTCAAAGCGAACTTTTTAAGAAGTTTAGCAGCACAGAAACGTATAAACAGATAATGACGTCACACATAAAGCTAGTCGTGAGTATTAAATATGTAGAGTATATTTATAAATGCCAGGTCGAAGCGGTGAAAGTGGTTATAACGGTTTATTAACCGTTAGCCAGCGAGCTAAAGCAGAAGCTAAACTCGCCGATAAGCTGCCGGAAGTAACCATTGTTATTCATCAATAACCATCTCAATAATCGATATTCCATCAGGACTCACCTGGTATCTCGTCCTCGGACTCCCCTGCCATGTCTGCGGCGCTTTAATCCGCTTTGCTCGGTGTCCGTGGCCGCGCTGCTGCCCCTCTTGTTTTCGACTGCCACAACCCGGAAGTAAACACAACTTCTCCTAGGTGACGACGCTGACGACGTGACTCTTAAAGGGACAGGACGCTTGTTTTGATGCTGAGAACACACGAGTGTTCACATGGTTTTGTTTCAAATGTGTGCACGTTTCGGATGTTTTTTGCTTTTTGTGATCATTTTTTAATATTATATAATATATATATATATATATATATATATATATATAATATTTTATTCTATTCCACTTTATGTTATGTTAAATGCTGTGGAAGCGTAGTGCTCTCACGTCTGAAAGAAAGAACAAAAAAGGAGGATCAGTTTCAAGTGATAATGTAGAAGGTTTTTTCGTTCGTTTGTTTTTTCCATAACGAGATGTTTTTATGTTAAAACAAGAAATGGCACTCGGTCCATCAGGACTTAGCTCAGGAACTGGAGGGTCGCCAGTTCAAGTTGCCGTACGGACCGAATATGAAGAGTAAACTGGTAGCTTGAGAGGTGTCAGTTCGCCTCCTGGACACTGCCGAGGTGCCCTTGAGCAGAACACTGAGCCCCCAGCTGCTCAGAGTACCTGTCCAAGGCAGCCCCCTCCAACATCTCTCCATTCAATGCATGTGTAGGTCTTGTTTGTGCATGGGTGTGTATTTCGGAGTGAATTTTTTTTGCCTATTTGTACCTCATCATATCTTCTTATCATATCTTATTGTCTCTTATTGTATCGCATGGCATTATAAGTTATCGTCTCCTATCCATGTCGTATTGCACCATATTGTGTTGTATTGTATTGTATCATCTTCTATTGTGTTGTATTACACCATATTGTATCATAACATATCATCTCCTGTAGTGTCGTATTGCACCATATCATATCGTATTGTATCATATTCTATTGTGTCGTATTACACCATATTGTATCTTATCGTATCGTTATGTATCGTGTCCTGATGTGTCGTATTGTGCCATATCGTATCGTATCCCATCGTACCGCATCGCATTGTCTCCTATCATGTCGTATTGCACCATATCACATCGTATCCTATCGTATCGTCTCCTATCGTGTTGTATTGCAACATACCGAATCGTATCATCCCCTATCTTGTCATATTGCACCATATCGTATCGTATCATCTCCTATCATGTCGTATTGCACCATATTGTATCGTATCATCTCCTATCATGTCGTATTGCACCATATTGTATCGTATCCTATCGTATCGTCTCCTGTCATGCCGTATTGCACCATATCGTATCGTATTGTCTCCTATCGTGTCGTATTGCAACATATCGTATCATATCGTCTCCTATCATGTCGTATTGCACTATATCATATCGCATCCTATCGAATCGTCTCCTATCATGTCGTATTAAAACATATCCTATCGTATCGTCTCCTATCATGTCGTATTAAAACATATCGTATCCTATCCTATCCTATCGTACCGTATCACATCACATCATCTCCTATTGTGCCATATTGCACCATATCTTATCGTATCATCGTATCGTCTCCTATCGTATCGTATTGCACCATATCGTATCATATCATATCCTATTGTGATGTATTGTACCATATCGTATTGTACCGTATCGTCTCCTATTGTGTCGTATTGCAACATATAAATAAAAAATAAATTCTGAGCTTGACCCGCGACTGTCTCTAAAACTGTTTTCTCCTTCAAGCTCAGTCGAAACAGACTTTTTGGCTGTTAATTAATTAATTATTTGAAAAACATTATTGTATCATTTTTTCAGCTTTTATACTTTAATGTCTGAATGTTATACTGAAAAATAAAATTCTGCAGAACCCCAACAAGTTCACGGCATATCCTCCATTTCCCCGTTTGAAGAATGACCTCATGTTTACTTGATAGTTACTTTATCTTTTCTCGTTAATTACTTGCTCTGATTCTTGATTTTTTATTCCGTCCCTGCCTTCATCAGATGCTCAGGATTAATGACACAACACACAGCTCATTTCCATATAATTTAATTTCAAAAATAAATCTTTTTTTAATATCTCTTCACCCACAATAACTTCATAAACATTATTGGATTTCTGTAAACAAATAACACTTAAATACACTCTATCATTTATTCTAGAATCTTTGTATTAAAGCAGTAAAGTTACATACAACAAAACATCCCTGTGGACTTCACTATGAAACTAAATCCCTTAAAATTTTACCTTAAATATCCCCTGATTCACCCAATAAATGAGGATATCTTAATGGGTTTTAATGGGATTGTAATTATTGGCTTTGTAAGCTGTAAAACACCTTTAAAATTACCAATAACTTTCCCCTTAATTTACCATATTACCATTTTTGTTTTGATCTAAGGTGTTGTTAAGGTTGGTTCAAACTCAAGTGCAAGTAAGTGATATTATAAGGGATTCTGACATAGGTGTTTAAAAGGTTTACCCCAGATAGAAGATAAATTAACTGATAAATGTATTGTACTATATTAAGGGATTTTTAAGGGGTTTTCCGTTCGGATTAAGGGTTGTTTGAGGGATAAATTAATTTACAGTGTACCTTAAAAGTGCCTTATTTTTTCATTCAAGTTGAACATGTAATGAGAGTTTTAATGCCATGTTAAAGTGTTTTGTAACCACTTAAGTCCACTTGAATCCAAGACAAAACCCATTAAAATACCCTCAATCCATTAATGACTGCAACATATACCCAAAACAACCCATTAAATACCTGAATACTAAATAATAATCCCTTAAAACATCAGTACTTTTTTTCTCGTTTCAGATCATTAGATCCCAACCTTAATAACACCTTATGATGATAATTAATGTGTAAAGTAAGGTGTTTTTAAGAACAGATTAAGGGTTAGTTGAGGGGTAAATTAATTTACAGTGTACCGGAAGAGTGCCTACATTTATGTCATTTAAGCTGAACATGCAGGGAGGGTGTTGACGCCATTTTAAGGTGTTTTTTAACCACTTAAATCCACTTGAATCCTAGAGAAAACCCATTAAAATACCCTTAATCTTTTTAAGTCTGCAACGTATACCCAAAATAACCCATTAAATACCTGAACACTGAATAAAAATCCCTTAAAACATGAAAATGTTTCAGATCATTAAATCCCAACCTTAATAACACCTTACGATGATAATTATTGTGTATAAAGTAAGGTGTTTTTAGACCACATTAAGGGTTATTTTAAGGGTAAATGAATTTACACTTTGCCTTAAAAGAGCCATAACTTTTCATTTAATTTAGACATGCAGGGAGTGCTTTAACACCATGTTAAGTTTTTTCCCCACTTAAATTCAATTGAATCATTGAGGAAACCCCTTAAAATACCCTTAATCCATTAATTTCTGCAACATATACTCAAAATAATCCATGAAATACCTGAATACTGAATAAAAATCCCTTAAAACATCAGTACTTTGCCACCGAAAATGTTTCAGATCATCAAATCCCAACCTTAATGACACCTTATGATAATTAATGTGTAAAGTAAGGTGTTTTTAAGAACAGATTCAGGGTTATTTAAAGGGTCAATACATTTACAGTGTACCTTAAAAGTGCCTTAATTTTCCATTTAAGTTGAACATGCAGGGAGGGCTTAAATGTCATGTTAAGGTGTTTTTTTTAACCACTTAAATACACTTGAACAGATAGAGAAAACCCATTAAAATGCCCTTAATCTATGGGTGTCTGCAACATATACCCAAAACAACCCATTAAATACCTGAATACTGAATAAAAATCCCTTAAAACATCAGTAATTTGTCACTGAAAATGTTTCAGTTTATTAAATCACAACCTTGATGACACCTTACGGTGATAATTGAAAGGTGAAGTAAGGTTTTTTTAAGGGTAGATTAAGGGTTTACTAAGGGATTGTTAAGGTATTTTTGTTTCATAGTGTTTTAAAGGATAAAGGTGTCACTTAAGTCATTTTCGAGCTCTTTCTGACTCTGAGTGCTCTTTTATTTGCTGTGTTTGTGGTTTGGGGAGAGTTCGTCTGTGTCAGTTCGCAGCTTCCTCTTCCCACCATGTCACGCCAAAAGAACTCCCATCATGCCTCAGCAGGAACCCAGACGTCTCCCGTGGCGTCAGGCGGTCCATCCCAGTCCTGAGCGGCTCTACAGGTTTCAATCTGGGGTCATCCCAGTGCACAAAATGAGGGGCTAAGGTTCTTTTGTGGTTAAAGTGTCCTCCCGTGTGACCTCTTCCCGTCCTCACCTGGCGTCCTGAGCCACGCCCAGCGGGTGGAGGCGTCCTGAGTCCAGCAGCATCCTCCCCAGCCAGTGTAAAAGCTGCGAGTACCAGTGGATCCCATCACCATGGCTCCCAGTGGATCCAGTCCAGCTGTGGATGAGCCGGAGTGGTGAGAAGGCCCAGTGAGCCAGCCAGTGCTGGTCCACCACGGCGTAGCAGGACGCCACCACCCCGTCCACCACCACCGTCCCCTGCTGGGTCAACGGTGCAAACGCCCCCCTGCTCACCCTCATGCTGACCCGGGTGATCCGAGACAGACGCCCCCATCCCGCTTTCCCCTCTGACACCAGCACACACTGTCCCGGCTGGGTGTCGCTGGCGTACACAGTCCTGAGGGCGCCGCGGGCCGGCAGCGCCCCCTCTGAGCAGTTCCCCTCAGACACAAATATCAGGTGGGCGGCGGTGAGCGACAGGCGGGTTCCGGCTTCTGTGTGCAGTGTGTAGAAGAGCTTCCGGGTGACGGGGTCGCGGTCCAGGAAGAGCAGGACTTCACTGTAAAGCAGCTCCCCGCTGCCGTCGCTGCCCGCCGACGCCAGGACGCGCTCACCCGGGCGCAGGTCGCTGATGGGCTTCTGAGCGCCGCTCGCCAACGTCACCAAGGCCTCGCCGGGGAAACAACCTCCAGATTTAGCCGCCACGGAGTGATCTGAAAGACAGATGGAGGGACAGAGACGAAGAGGTTCAACAGGATGTTAACTTTCCTGACGTGCGGAGGCTCAGTGGTGCCAGGAATGATAAAAATAAAAATACTCATTATAAGTTAAAAACAATTCAAATTCAAAACTATGATGAAATATTGACATAATTCATCCACATTTTACCATAGAAACATTTTTTGACTCAGTAGATTAATTCAGTTTTAGATAGTCGAATTTTTAATCATTTTAAAATTGACTATTATCTTACAATTGTTAATATAAAAAGGCACAAAAAATTTGAGATTTTCAAATGATGATTTTCATTTAAAATTTTTATGAAAATTTCTAATAATAATAATTAGTTAGTAGTTAATTTTGTCAATGAATTGGATTTTTTAATGTATTTTTGAAAAAGTCGTTTAAATGTTACCTTAATTTCAGTAAATTTTAAGTAAATTTCATCTTATTTTTTCTATCTAAAAAAGAATGTAAAATTATTTAAAGTTACATTTAAATTTTTTACATTTATTTTGAATTTTTATTCCTATTTCTTTTTTATTTTGTCAGTAAATAAATTTTCATTTAAAATATCACTAAAATGTATATTAATTATACATTATATAAAGATTTATACATTTATTTATGAATATAATAATTTTTCTACTTAAAGAAGTGAAGAGTATTAATATATATTATATTTAAGTTTTACATTTATTTTGAATTTTATTCAGAGTTTACAATTATTGACTTAAAAAGTCAAATTTTACACTTTCTCTTCTAATTTTAACTTGCTATTTTTATCTTTTGAATTAGTAAGTCACAATTATGACATTGCATTTCATAATTTTGATTTTCAAAATTACAGTTTTGATTTGATGCAACATAATAACTTTGTATCTTATTATTTAACTGACTGATTTCATCTTTGAAATTATTAAACAATAATTTGACTTTGTGGATTTTTAGGTCAACAGATGAGATACGTCAAAACTGCAAATGTTTATAATTAACCAGGAGTATTTAAATTTTTCATCAACATTCCCCTTTTGTTGTTCTGGCATGAATGAGCCTCCATACAACAGGACTTGAGCACACAATAAATCTTTTGACCTCCCTGTAGCTAAATATTGACTCTTTTCTTTCCTCGTCTGGACATAAAAGAACAATAAGCAGATAAAAGCTGCTGTTTGCAGCGCTGAATAACGACACGTTGCGAGTATACATCTGTACACATGTGAGTCCAGGCTGGATTGTGTCCGAGACAAAGCGCCCCAGCACTCGAAAGTGACACTCGAGGACCTTCTCAAATCTATCTGGGGATAAATATTTGGGGAAGGCAGGAAAGCCAAGGCCAGGTGATAAGATAAGTCACCTGAAGGAGGAAGGAGCAGAGCAGGGAAACCAGTCAGCGGGTTAATCATCTGACAAATGGACACCAACACGTGACTCCAGGTCAACTCCAGGACGCTCGAAATGTCTCGTCCAGGTTTAAATACACAGACTGGAGGATCTACGGTTTGGCATTGAACATAAATTTGACCATTAATTAAAAACAGGAAGTTAGGAATCATTAGTCTTGATATATGTATCTTACGTTTAAAAAAAATACACATATGTTTACATTTTTATTTATTTTTTATTTTATTTATTTTTATTTATTTTATTTTTTTTAACAGAGGACTGCAAGTATCAAGATTCAACAATAAGCTAAAAATGTTGAACTACAAAAATTAATTTATGAGAAACTGTGACAAAAATGGTGCCAAATTATGAGACCCTAAAGTCAGACTTTTTCCATTGTCAAAATTTTTCATTTTGACTGTTTTCTATCAATTCAGATTTATCTAGTTATTTTGATTAAGCGTGACTAATAATATATTCGTCATTCCTCGATTTGTTTTTGGTTTTCAACGCAATACTTAAGTGGTTTGATTCCTACTTCAAAGACAGGAGTACCTTATTTCTGTACATCTGAGCCTCCAAAAATAATGTGGAGTTCCCCAGGGCTCCATACTGGGGCCTCTTCTGTTTACGTGTTTTCAGTGGTTCTGATTATGGAAAAAAACTAAATATTCTACCATAATTATGCAGATGAATTTACATAACAATGTAACCAGGGGACGATGGTCGACTACACATGTTGACTGGGAACACTGAAAAAGTCAAAAATTGGATGTGCCACAATTTTCGCCACCCACCTGATATTCTCAAGTTTTTTATTAAATGTCCTCTTGCTTTTTTGGTCCACTAGATGATGCTGATGTTTTTTTTCCCTGGTGAGGTCAGCAGAGGTCAGTCAGTGGCATTTGGCAGGAAGTTCACCAGGCCACGTCATTTGTGTCACTCCAGTCACATCGGCCACCCTGCTGGGATTCATGTCTAGTCGCGTCACTCGTCATATGTCCCAGGAGGATGTCAATGCTGATTGACTATCGTGATGCGAATCGGTCGCTCAGGTTCAGATTTTTCAACTCTTGTGAATAAGCGTGTGACTTGCTTCATTCATGCCACTCAATTCACATCACTGTAATAGTGCCATGAAAAGCGATTGTTTTTGATTGAGACATCACTGCATTTCCTGCCAGGACAGCGCCACAAGAGCAGAATGCACGTCTAATTGCATCTTTACGTTGACTTTAAAGGTAATGCTTGTGCGACTTGTTTTATTCGCGCCTGGTGTGATCACAACCGTACCAATGGTGGGCCACATTTGGCCCAGGGTCCATAATCTGACTATCACTGATCTGATCCATTTTGGTCGGTCATTCCTTTGCAAGATTGGTAGATTTAGAAGCTAATCCTGGAACATGAGCTTCGCCACACAGACACTTTGCTTCATTATCAAACAAAAAGCACCAGAAACAGGATAAAACTCAAAGTATTACCTTCCTAACTCTCCCTGGTTCGATCACAGAAATATTTCTCGTCTTGTTGATGTAAAACAGCAGAGGTCTGAGGTCAGCGTTAATCCCTGTGTGTTCAGTCCTTCACCTACAAGGTCCTGGTGCTTTGCTGCCCCCTAGTGGTTGTTTCCTCTTGTTGACTACAGTCCAGCCGCCCCCCTTAGAGTGCCTTTAACAAGGATTGAAGGGGGTTTGTTGGCTTTTTCTCAGCTGGCTGGATTTGTCTTCCCAACAACGTGTTCGTTTCTCTTTTCTTTGTCTTGTTTTGAGGAATTTTGAGGAAAAACAGAATAAAAAAAACGAAAGAATCAAAAACATGAAAAAAAAATACCAACTTGATTGGTTGCCCTTCTGATCAAGTCAAGGACTGGGCCCTCGCAACCCGATCTGGGAGGGAAGGAGAGAAACAGGAAGGGGAAAGAGAGATACAGTAGGAAACAGGACAGAGACAGAGGGGGAAAAGAAAAAGGAAAATCTCAGTTACCACTCAGTGTCAAATGTGTCGAGGGGATGTTTAAACTCTGCACACTGTGCGACTTTCAGCACTTCTGTGTGTGTGTGTGTGTGTGTGTGTGTGTCCATGTCAGGGTCGCACATGTGTGTTAGTTTTCATGCTGCTGCACATTTGTGGTTATGAACAGACACCAAGAGGAATATGTGGGACCTTGATGTGAGTGTGACGTCAAAAAGACAAAGTTGAAATGTACGTTTCTGCAAGTAACGAATACGTTACATTTGCATTTGTCATAGATATCACATCAACGTTTCTGAACTGATGTAGTTTATGAGCTGACTTAGGTTCGTGCCACAAAAAGCTAACATTTTTTACTGAGACATGGCTGCGTGTCCTGCTGGGATAGTGCAAAGAAACACGGCTAAGAGACATTGCTGCATTTTCTGCATCGATAGTGCCATGAAAAGTGATTGTTTTTACCTAGATGTCACTAGGTTTCCAGCTGGTAAAGTGCCACGAAAAGCAGCTGATTATTAACGAAAATGCTGTTTTTCCTGCCAGGTTAGTGCTGCAAAAAGCGGTTCTTTTTTACCGAGACATTGTTGAGTTCCCTGCCAAGATAGCGCCACACAAAGCAGCTGTTTTTAATTGCTGTGTTTCCTGCTAGCGCCAAGAAAAGTGGCTGTTTTGTTACCGGCACATCGCTGCGTTTTCTGCCAAGTTAGCGCCAAGAAAAGCGGCCGTTTTGTTACCGGCACATCGCTGTGTTTCCTGTCAAGTTAGCGCCAAGAAAAGCGACCTAACCACATGTAACTACATTGCTGTTGAAATGTTAAGTTTCAACACACCCACTTAATCATAACCTACAAACATAACATATCTGTGCTTCGCAGAATCTTACAATGCGTTGTGTCCTGAGACTTCAATACCCATGAGCCTCAGCTGGTGTTAACTTAGAGAAGAAGCTAGTTAGAGCAGCAGCAAATAAAAATTGAAATGGGAATAAAACCCAGCACCACAGCCCCCACATTCACCCAGAACTGACTCTGTTTCTACAAAATCAAATCTTTAGCTTTAGCTCCCCATTAGTGGCACATTGTTCCGAAGTTCGTAACTCTGTGATTGGATGTTTGATAACAACATGCACCCTGGGAATATATTCTTTGTCACCACTTTGACGTTTTAACAGTAAGGAACTAGAATTTTCTCATGAAGTTGTTTTCCACATATGATTTAACATAGAGAGAGTTTAACATCCATTAAAGCTGAACTAGAGCTCCAACTGTCAGCGACACTTGTCTTTTTTCTGACCGCTGGACGGATGACATGTCTTCCTCAACAGGTGACTCGGATTTTCTGCCTCTCACAAAGAGTCAGCACTGAGTACTAAACTGTGGACTTTCAAAACGTCCCATCAGCCACACTACTTACAACCTAGTTTTCCTAAATTATCAAAATTTGTGACAATGGCAAAAAGCCACAAACAACTCACAGAAACTAAACTTCAGACGTGATGTTGAGCTGAGGAAAGGTGGGGTGAGTGGAGACAGATGGAGCAAAGAGCTAGAGGCACCCAGACAGTTAAGATGCAAGCAAGAGGACAGTCAGAGACCAGGGATCGACGACGGGAAAAAATGTTAGAAAGGAAAGACAAGGCAGCGGAAGCAGCTCCCGACTAAAGTTAAATACGAAACCAATGGAGTCCCTGTGACACAAAATTCAGCTGAATTTAGTGCATAGTGTTCAAAAGTTTGTGAAACTGGTGCCGATATGATACCTGAGGTTGTGTCACCACCTGCACCGCTGCAAGCTAGATGTAGCCACGCTGCTGCAAAGCCTCCGTCAGCTGGATTAGTAATAGAAAGAGAGTCCTGGAAGCAGCACCAGTTCAGTCCCAGTGCACACTCAGCTTAAAAGTATCAGCAGAAATATTCGTTTTATTGCCAGCAGTGAGTTTTTCCCCGTGGCACGCAATATGTCAAAATCGCCGCCATGTTGGAGAGGGCAAGACTTAATAAGTTTAATGCCATAGGCTTGTGCTAATAATGTTAGCGTGTTGTATTTGTTTGGAAAACGTGTTTAGTATGAGACAGTTGTTTTGTCAGTGAACCTTGTGAGCTGTAATGGAGCCAAATTATGTAATGTCACCTTTGTTAAATGTTGCTGTTGTCCCTGGTTTTATATGAGTAGAGGAAAAGTCCACTAGCTGCTACGCTAATTTATACAATGTAAAATGCCATAGGCTTGTGCTAATAACATTAGCATGTTGTATTTGTGGGGAAAATGTGTCCAGATAAAGACAAGTGTTTGTCAGGTCAGTTTCTTGACAATTTCTTTTTGGTTGTTGAACTGGTCATTCTCTTTCTTTCCGTCGTCAACCCAGTCTCACTCCGAAGTCGTCGAACACCGGCACTTGGTCGGTGACTTCCAGTGTCAGACACCGACGAAAAAGGCTGTGCTTTCAGGTTGGCATGATACGCGGCCAGTTGTTGTTATTCTGTATTCTGATTCCACCTAACTTGAGACAAATGTATATTTTCTACCACATGTAGATAATAAAGCCATTAATGTAAAAATGACTCACTGGAATTGGGTGAGAATTCTAAACGCTATAGAGCATTTAACCCAGAAAAACCGCAGCATCTCTGTTTACTTGCATTGATCAACAGGCCAGTCCTGCCCTCTCCAAAACGGCGGTGAAGTTGAGCAGCCAATGAAGCGTCCATATTTCTATATCTATTAGCTATAGGATACAAAATAGAGAGCTTTCCTGTACCTTAACCAAGCGCCACTTACCTAAAGACCTACCTAAAGAAAATAAATCTTAAAATTTGGCGTAGGTTCACTAGGAACATGTTGGAACCCCTCCGTGAGACTTTTGTTTCCTCAAAGTCAGAAAGCCTCAGCTAACAGTCGTCGCATTATCGTACAGTTAGTCTTTGGAGCCCACTGAGGCCTTTACTTTGACGTGACTTGGATTCTACCCTCACCACTTTCCTCTCCTCACCTGACTTGACGCTGCAGTGGATGTGGGCCTTGGACTCATAGTAGACCCAGTCGAACCCGGCCTCCACCGCCAGCCGCGCCAGCATGGCGTACTTGTTCCTGTCCCGGTCCGACGTGGTGATGTCAACCGCCCGGCCCTCGTAGTGCAGCGACTCCTCCGAGTGGTGGCCGTCCTCGTCCCATCCCTCGGTGACCCGCAGCCGGACCCCGGGCCACAGGTTCATGACTGAGATGGCCAGAGAGTTCAGCTTGTCTTTGCAGCGCTGCGGCAAAACGGAAATCTGTTTCACACATATGCTCAACTGAAATATGGAAGCACACATACATAGATACCTTTGTAGGTCCCGCCCACCGCAGCTTTTAAACCAATCAGACAGCAGCAGAAAATTCCCCCATCATACCCGCTCACCCCTCATCTGTGGCTTTAGCCTTCCCACAATGCACCCCTGCTGTCCCGGCCTGATGTTTGCTCTCTGTGGTGAGCGGAGCAAGGCTATGTTAAGGATGGCTGGAGGGGTGAAGGGGGTGAAGGGGGGACTGTGAGGTTATGGGGTGGTTAGGTGACGGTGAGTAGAGGGGAGGGGGGCTGCTACATGAACAAGAGGTCCTCAGCGTCCCTCTAAACCTGGAGTCTGGTCAGGGTGAGCAAACACAAGGTGAGAGCGCCGATTGAAGGACTCATTCAACTCCCTTCAGCTGCCGCAAATAAATCCTCCAGTCGGCTCCGTTAATCTAATCCACACCCAGGCCACATTGTCAGGGCGACTGGGGGGGGGGTCGAACCGGATTTATCCAATGAAATAAATCAAAGGATACCTCAGATACACCTGGTGTGATTTTTAGAAATTAACATGTGTACATTATTATGTCGCAGATTTCACTTCGATGAAACTTAACATTTCAACATGACTGTTACAAACATGTGGTTATGTTCAGGCACAAAACCACTTGGTTATGGTGAGAAAAACATTGTGATATTGCTTAAAATACCCGGTTCTGGGGGGCATGATCTCTGCTGGAAACACACAGTGTCTCAGAAAAAAACAACCCATTTTTATGTCACTTATCCCCGGTGGAAAAACCGCTTGGGAGCTAAAGCTGCAAGGAAACAGTTACTGGTAGCTACAAACACCCATGTTTGAGGTCTGAAAAAAAAACACTTAAGAAACAGCCATGGGTCACTTCAAAACAACCATGTTTGGGGGCTAAAAATTCACTAAAAAATGCCTACATTTGGGGGCTAGGAAGAGGCTGGAAAAACAGCCATGAGCCATTAAAAAAAACATGTTTGGGGGCTAAACTGCTGCTGGAAAAACAGCCATTGGTTGCTAAAATGACACCCATGTTTGGGGGCTAGGAAGAGGCTGAAAAACAGCAGTAGGTCGCTACAAACACTCACATTTGGGGGCTAAAAAGCCACCAGAAAAACAGCCAAAGAATGCAATAAACAACAACATTTGGGGCCCGAAAACCTGCTGGAAAAACAGCCTTTGGTCACTAAAAAGACACTTATGTTTGGGGGCTGAAAGGACATTTTAAAAACAGCCATGGGTCAGTAAAAAACACCCACATTTGGCCAAACAGCCAAAGATCACACAAACAATCATGCTTGGGGGCTACAAAAACCCCTGAAAAATAGCCATGGATCACAAGAAAACACCCACGTCTGGGGGCTAAAAAGCTGTTGGAAACACAGCCATGGGTTGCTAAAAAGACATCTATGTTTGGGGGCTAGGAAGACGCTGAAAAAACAGCCATCGGTCACTGAAAACACCAAGGTGTGGGGGCTAAAATGTTGCTGGAAAAACACCAAGTTTGGGGGATAAAGCTGCAGAAAACACAGCCATGGGCAGCTACAAACACCCACATTAGGGGCCTAAAAATGCCCTGGAAAAACAGCCATGGTTTGCAACAAAAACACCCATGTTTAGGGGCTAAATTGTCACTTGAAAAACAGCCACGGACCACAACAAATAACCACGTTCATGGGCTAAGAAGCTCATGAGTCACTAAAGTCAGTCATGAGTCACTAAAAACACCCACATTTGGGGACCATGGATCACAACAAACAGCCACATTTGGGGGCTTAAAAGTTGCTGGAAACACAGCCATGGGTAGCTACAAACACCCACATTTGGAGTTCACGGATCACAACAAACAGGCATGTTTGGCTTAAAACCTGCTGGAAAAACAGCCACGGACCACAACAAATAACCACGTTCATGAGCTAAGAAGCTGCTGGAAAAACATTATGGTTTGGGGGCTAAAATGTTGCTGGAAAAACAGCCAAGTTTGGGGGTTAAAGCTGCAGAAAACACAGCCATGGGCAGCTACAAACACCCATCTTTGGGGCCTAAAAACACTGGAAAAACAGCCATTGGTCACTGAGAAACAGCCACCACTGGGGGCTAAAAAGCCGCTGGAATAACAGCCATAGTTCGCTAAAAGGTGCCTCTGGTTGGGGGCGAGGAAGACGCTGGAAAACGGGCTGGGGGCGAGCTGCCATTTACTCAGCTTGTTTCTCTGATAACTTTAGATCCAGACGCTCAGGAGGTTTTAACTGTTTCACGTTATAAACCAGTGTTTCTCTGATGCTGTTTGGCTCATGGCAGAGGAGCTGCTCGCCCAGCACCTGCTGACGTGAGCTCACCTGTTCTCTCTGATAACCAATCAGAACAAACTCATTTAAAGCTTGTTGCTTTCACTGAAAGAATAATCTAAATAATACGAAACTTTCTGAGCAAACTGGAGCGAACAAGTTGTTTTATGTGTCATTTTTAAACTTTAAATGTTTAAATGTTCATTTAAACAGTTTAATTGGTTGATTAAAGGTAAAGATATGAAGCTTCAAAGACTGCTAATGTCTGAATTAAGCCCAGAGTTTCATCTGCAGGATTTATTTCCCCTGACTGACAGATGAAATTGAAGAAATCTAAATTAAGGTTCCTGGAGTCGCATGACTACAGGAGGTCCTGTATTCCCCCTGCAGCCTCTCAAAGCATCTCGTTTCATGACTCTCGGCCCATTCAGGAGCGAAAGTGGGATTAAACCCCATAAATGTCTCTTTCCATGTCGGCTGTGATAAGAATAGCTCATGTCTCGGGTGGCCACAGATGCCTTTTCACGGTGTTCACTGTGGATTTTAACGTCTTGTGTTTTCTCTGCGGTCGCAGCAACGAGCTGGACTTCATAAATCAGACGATACATTTTGTTGGTTTTCCTTTCAAGGTATACAGATCGACGGGGGTTTCTGTAGCAGCGGTTGGAGCACTAAACCGCGGGCTGCACAAACATTGGACGCGCGGGGCTGACAACACGCGCCTATGCACACCTTTTTACGCTGCAAAAAAAAAACGGACCTCTGAGCAGGTCACCTGGTCACATGTGGCGCCTGGGAGTCTTGTTTTCACGAGATGCAGAAACCTAAAGTGTCTTCTCTTGGTTCCAGTGCGGCTGGATTGTTTTGCAGCGACTTTTACGCATCGGGAAATCCGAGAAATCAGAAATAAACTGGCACTTTTGCGCCCATTTACATGCACATTTCAAAGAAACTGAGCCTAATTTAAAAGCCCACATTAAATATGAATAATGAGACTTTCTGCAGCGTGTCTTCACCCCTGAACAGTCGCGTCTGTGTGCAGCGCAGCGCCCCGGAAAAAGCGAATAAAAAATAAAGAGGCGAGAGGAGGAGGAGGAGGGGGGAGAAAAAGAAATCCGTATAATTAAAGCTTCGACACAAGCGAAGCTATTTCTGCACATGTGCGCTGCGAAAACAAACAAAAAGTAACACGGAATAGTAAAAGACAAACAGGAGGCTGTCTCCTGCGGCCTGGAGCCCATAAATTGTGTGCAGGTCTGCACCGCGCGCTGCAAGAAATGTCCACTTTGGAGACGTTTGGCGCAAATAAAGTTGGTCTTTCTTGGCTTTCACATTTAGGAGTAAGTTTCAGGGGGAGTTTGGAGCATCTTGGGGAAAATCAGACCATTGAAATGAGCTGATTTTGTAACTTCAGACTCATCTCTCTTTGGTGGTTTCCCATCTTCACTTCAAAGACCTCATCTTGCCCGTTTCTCCCGGTAAACCCAGCCGAAGTGAACGGCACCGGCGGGTGTTTCTTGCAGTGCGCGCACCGAGGTGACAGCTCCAGACTGGACGTGTGCGCTTTCATTCCCCCCACGTGGGTCTGTGGACATAAGCGCTGCAGCTCGCGGAGAGAGGAAGCCCGCGGTCACAAGAGCCAGATATAAATACTTTATTCCCGGGGAAATTTGGAGTCAAATAAATTCCACCCGGGGCCCACATCAATGACGGTGTCGTAAAAAATTTTGACAGTCCAAAAAGGCGACTGTTAACTCTGGCCAGTGGGGCTTAAAAAACGCAAAAACGGTAAACATCAGTCCACGCTTGACCCCGCGGCTCTAACCAAATACGACTTTTGGCTGTTTTTTCCACCAAAAAACATGATGTAAAACAGAGGACATAGTGTTTTAATTAAGAGCGACCGCTTTTCCATACATTTTTAGACGGGGTTGCCCTCGTTTTACGCACGAGCTGCCCACAGTGAACCTCTGAGAGTCGGTGTGGAGGCAGGAGAGCAGAGGAGAGCTCTGATTCAAGCGTCCACAAGCCAGAAACAAACTGTCTCAACAGCTGCAGGGGGATTTTAGGAATTGACTGAGGCAAGAGTTGCGCAAAGAGAAAAAAAATCCACCTTAAAAACATCCAAAGGTGTCAGAAAGAGTCTAGTTTGATTCAAAATAAACTGACTTGTGGCATTTATTAAGCATCACTAAAAAACGTATCTTTTGTTAGTTTTGATCCAAAATCTGAAGAAAAATGTGAGTTTTGTTTGTTGAGGCAGATTTTTCCGCAGTGCCGAGCCTTGAGTCAACAAGACACGCGGAGAAAGATAACAGTGTCCACGCGTTTAAAGACTGGGCAAAGTGCACTTAGTGAAATAACTCCTTACTGAAAAAACAAGTTTAAAAGGCTCTACGGTGTCCGAGAAGGTTTACCTGCGTCATCATGCGATCTGCACCTGTGTTCTCCTCATCCTTGAAGATGATGTCGGGGTTGTAGTTTGGGGTGAGCTCCTTGAAGCGCTCAGAGTTCCGGGTAATTTTCCCTTCGTATCTCCCGCTGGCCCCCAGAGTCTTCTCGGCCACGTTGGGGCTGAACTGCTTGTAGGCGAGCGGCGCGAGCTTCCGCGGCGGCCGCCTCTTGCCATAGCCTCTACCCGGCCCGCAGCCCTCGCTGACCGGCGAGAGGAGAAAGGCGCACCCGGCGAGGCACGTCACCAGCGTCGGGAGCAGCATTCCGCCCCGGGGCCGGTCTGTAGCCCCCCGGCCGGTGGCCAAAATGTCACCGCTGTGTTTCCTCAGATGTGTGTCACCCCACTTTGTAATTTTAGAGTGGAGGTAAGGCAGCAGGACTCACTCCCGAGTCCCCAAAAGTGGCCATTCCCGGCGCGTAAAAGTGGCCAGTGCGCCGCTGGAGACGAGCTGGAAAGATAAACCTGTCCCTGTGAGCTGCTGACACCCTCCTGTCCCGAGTGCACGCGGAGGCAGGGGCATAAATAGGCGAGGTGAGTTTATCTTGGCAGGCAGGTTCAAAGCTGTCTCTCTGTGTCGGAGCTGTGAGAAAAGGGGCTGCAGACAGACACGGAGGCGCGCGGTGCGTAAGTCTGGCTGCGCCTGTTGGGCACGGCGGTCAAAGGGTGTCCCCGCAGCGGTTTCTGCCTCTCGGGTTTGTTCTCAATGCGTCCCTGTGGCGCAGGGCTGTTGGCAGAAATGGAAATGGAAGAGATCCTACTACAGCACAGATGAGGTGCCGCGGGAGAAGAAGGAGACCGCGCCCTGCTGGACCTGCCCTCTGCTCCGTCCTCTCCTCCCACCGGGGTGGCACAGGCCCCGCGGCCGCCTTCATCTGCTTATTGTCAGCCAAGAGGACACACAAACACCGAGCCACGAGACTGTCCGGGCCGGCGCGCGCTCGCCCTCTGTCCTTTGGACCCTCGTGTCCAAGTTCAGACGCGTGAGCAGGAGCGCAGGTGCGCGCGTTAAAACTCTCCCACCGCTCCTCTGGAGGGTTTAAGACTCAGTGACGTAACAGTCTGTGCTGGAGGTGAGACATTAAACTGTCCCTCAGGTAATCAGGACCTCCAGGGAAACCCTTAAAGATCCCCTTAAGCGCCCAGGATCCTGATTTGGAAAACCTGAACATTTCAGTGATTGTTTGATGCTCAGATTAACTCTTCCTGAACTTATTGTTTCAGCCTCACTCATTCTGGAGATCTCCTACATTTCCCAGAACTCCCATTAACAGAACCACCACAGACTGGACTTAACTTAAGCAGTGGTGGTAAATGAAGAGACAGATTTCTTCAGGTGTTTTTTATTTGTTTGTCTTGAACAGTGGTCTGCAGCTTGGCAGGTGTCTCTCTGAGATGTCTCTCCGTCCACCATCACCTCCACCTCCAGCTGACAGTGAGCTCATACACTACATCACTTTAGAACCAGGGTCTGACTTTAGTTCCCTCCCCCGAAAGGTCCAGCTTCACCAACAGAGCCCACTCAGCCCTGTGCTGATGGCCAAACTGGGGTCTGAGGACCTCCAGGGGCCTTTAGTCAGGCTTTCAGGGGCCCCAGAGTGAACTTAAGAATACTTAAAATGTTTTTTTATTTATGGGATTTCAGGACCAAGACTCTAAAAGTAGGATCCTTTCTGTTAAAACCTGCAGATATGTAGTCTAATGGGATTTCTTTGGGGTATTTTTCAACCTGGACCCTATTTTCCACGTTTGTGTCACTTTATGTTCGCTGAAAGTGCTTGTTTTTGTCACTGACAGGCTCAGATTGTTATTCTGAGTGTTTGACAACATTATGGAAAGGATCCCTACAGAGATAGACCTCTTTGCTAAAGAGTGCAAGTAATTTTAACATTGTGCCGTCAATTTACTTCCACTAAAGGTGTTTGTTTTTGCCATTGAGAGGCTCAGATTGTTATTCTGCATTATGGAAAGGATCCCTACAGAGATAGAGCCTTGTGTTACAGAGTAAGATTCTTTTTGTTTAGCCAGAAACAGCCCTGAAATCACTGTCACCAAACCCACCAGACTCCATTTAAATAAACAGTAATTCTATCGTTGTACTAACAATGTACATCCCATAAAAGTGTTTATTTTTGCCACTGACAGGCTCAGGTTGTTATTCTGAGTGTCTGACAACATTATGGAAAGGATCCCGACAGAGATAGACCCTCTTTTTTTTCAAAGTTTTATCATTGTGCCACCAATTTATATCCACTGAAGGTGTTTTTGTTTGTTTGTTTTTGCCACTGTGAGGCTCCAATTACTATTCTACATTATGGATAGGATCCCTACAGAGACAGACATTTTTGTTACAGAGTAAGATCCTTTTTGTTTAACTAGAAATAGCCCTGAAATCACCATCACCAAAACCCACCATACTGTTTAAATTAACAGTAATTTTATCATTGCACCAAAAATGTACATCCCATTAAGGTGTTTGCTTTTGTCACTGACAGGCTCACATTGATATTCTAAGTGTCTGACAACTTTAGGGAAAGGATCCCTACAGAGATTTTTGTTTGTTTGTTTTACAAAGTTTTATCATTGTGCCGCCAATTTATATCCACTGAAGGTGTTATTTTGTTTTTTGTTTTTCCACTGTGAGGCTCTGATTGCTATTCTACATTATGGAGAGGATCCAGACAGAGATAGACCTCTTTGCTAAAAAGTAAGAGTAATTTTAACATTGTGCTGCCATCATCAAACCCACCAGACTCCATTCAAATAAACAGTAATTTTGGCGTTGTACTATTAATTTATGTCCAACAGAAGTGTTTGTTTTTGTCACTGACAGGCTCAGATTGTTATTCTGAGTGTCTGACAACATTATGGAAAGGATCCCTACAGAGATAGAGCTTTGTGTTAAAGAGTAAGACTAAGTTTATCATTGTGTCATTAATTTGCGTCCACTAAAGGTGTTTGTTTTTGCCATTGAGAGGCTCTGATTGTTACTCTACATTATGTAATGATCCCTACAGAGATAGATTTTTTGTTACAGAGTCAGATCCTTTTTGTTTATCTATAAACAACCCTGAAATCACCTTCACCAAACCCACCAGACTCCATTTAAATAAACAGTCATTTCATCATCATAACATACGTCATTCAAAGTCGACAGAAACAAAATACAACTCACAAAGTGTGTCTTGGTTCAACCTTTCGCTTTTCTAACAATCACCAGCTCTGGTTTGGTTGAAATTAACCCTTAATTCACTCAGATGTGAAACATGCTGCCTCTTGTATACATGCTAAAATTACTGTTTATTTAAATGGAGTCTGGTGGGTTTGGTGACGGTGATTTCAGGGCTGTTTCTGGTTAAACGAAAAGGAAATTACTCTTTAACACAAAGCTCTATCTCTGTAGGGATCCTTTCCATAATGTTGTCAAACACTTAGAATAACAACCTGAGCCTGTCAGTGACAAAAACGAACACTTTTAATGGATATACAATGACGGTGCTCAATTGCCCCATTGACATTACATTGCAGCCTGTTTTCGTGGCTGTCGTCTGCAGCGCTCTGTCTCAATACTGGATTGATTTCAACACCTGTTGACTCTATTTGTCACTTAGACACAAAGACATGGAAAAAAAAATGGTCCAACTTGAAAAATATCAACATTTTCTTTAAGACATCTAATGTGGCAGTGAGAAGATGATGTCATGAAATCTTTTGTTTTGTGCCACACAGTCCAAACCCACCAAATATTTTGTTTACAGTTATCAAACACAAAGAAAGGCAGGATTCTCTTATCACACTTTCGTTATCTGTTATATTTGTACAGGCCTTTATTTGGTATCGCTTTCTAGGAAATGTGTGAAGCATCTGGGAACCATCAGGAAAGTAAAGGGCCTAAAAATATACACATATCCTCTGCATTTCCAGTTAACATGACGCCACTTCTCGGTGACGTTTGTCACACAGAAACTCTCAAAATCCTGCAGGTAAACAGTGACTTTCCATCCAGAACTTCAATAGCATTCCCGAGATGCTGCAACACCTTGAGTCAACATCTCACTGTGCTCTGAGAAGAGGAGAGCGGCTGCTCTATCGACCGCCGCCCGCTCATTATTTTCCCTCCGTCTGTCTGAAATGATTCAGCGTGGATTTTTGGACACAAACACAGACGAGTTTGAGCTTTTAAAACCAGAGAAACACAAATAAAGACACATGGAAGCTTGACTTTTGACTAAATTTGAATTAAAGTGGAATTAAAATTATTTTTTTGTAACACTAAAAAGGACAAAACAAGTTCAGTTATGGCTGAGTTCAGTTTAAGAGTTCAAATCTCCTCTTCCAGAATGTCTTTCAATATATTTAAAGCATTTTTAGGGCCTTCTGGGGTTTTAACATACTCAAAACAGCGCCAATTTTTACATGCGCGCCAGTCGCCCCATAAATTTAACATGTGATATGGCTTTTGCCAGTAGGTGGGGCAAAATGGCTTGGTCACGCCCTCTGAACATGAGCACAGACAGCATGTTGCACGAAAATCTCTGCACACCTGTATCATGACCAGATGCACAAAACAGTCTCTTGAACCCATTGCTTAAACCCAACAGGAAGTCGGCCATTTTAAAATTCAGGGGTCATTTTTGGTGTTTCCCACGTGTTGTATTTTAACTAACTCCTACAGAATGAATCGGACAGACTTCAAATTTGGTTTGTGTGAGCTTGACTACTTTGTGATCAAAATTTATTAAAAGATCTACCTCACGTTGAAGGGCCCGCCCGCTGTGGAGCGTCGAATTTTGATGTCTCGTCATGAAACATTAAATTGCTATAACTTTAGAGTAAATGATCCAATCTCCACCAAACTTCACGTTTGATATTAGTCCCGCCATGATGACATTTATGTAACCATATTTCCAGAGTTCGATGTTTCACCAAAAAAGCCTCTTAGGCTAAACCCAACAGGATGGCGGCCATTTTGAATTCCGTGATCATTTTAGACATTTCCCACGTGTTGTATTTTAACAAACTCCTCCTACAGATTTCATCAGATTGACTTCAAATTTGTTTTTTGCGAGCTTGACTACTTTGTGATCAAATATTATTAAAAGATCTACCTCACGCTGAAGGGCCCGCCCGCTGCGGAGCGTCGAATTTTGATGTCTCGCCATGAAACACGAAATTGTTATAACTTTAGAGTATATGGTCCGATCTCCACCAAACTTAGCGTTTGACATTAGTCCCCTGAACACATTTATGTTACCATGTTTCTGGATTTCAATGTTTCGCCAAAAAAGCCTCTTGGACGAATAGGCTAAAACCAACAGGATGGCGGTCATTTTTAATTTCCTGGTCAATTTTGGCATTTTCCACACTTCACATTTTAACGAACTCCTCGTGCAGACATAGTCCGACTGACTTCAAAACTGGTGTTAAACATCTGGACAACTTTGTGATAAAAAGTTATTAAAGATATTTTATGAGGCTCCACCTACGGGCAACAGGAAGTATGACTTGTCAGGCAATTATTGTTTGATTTACCTGAAATTTACACAGTGTGGTCTACAGTTGATTTACAGCAACATGACAAATAGTTGATTTTAGTTGATTTTATTAATAACCGACAATAATCGGCATCAAAATTACATTTACATCTTTAATTCACAAATTGCTTGACTCCTCTAAAATCCAACAGAATCCAGATATAAAAAAACATGTTTTTTTATTATGATTTAATTAACTTTTAACCCATAAAACCTTCTACGTCAGCTAATCTAAACCCTAATTAAAACCAGCTCATGTGTCCTAAACTTTAAAAGTTTTTTTTTCTTTTCAAAATAAAAGTTTAAGAATAAAAAATGTTTTAAAGATGAGCCCATTTTTAAATAAATGGGTTAAAAAAGCACTTTTCCCAGTGAGGTTCTGAATGGCGGTGGGTGTGTGCGACCCTACTGCCCTGGCTCATCTGAACAGACCCACTTTCTTCTTCTTTGGTTTGGAAGACGGTCGCTCAGCAGGGTTCGACCTGACTGGGACAGACTGGAGGGGACAAAAAACGTAGACAGATAATTATTATTATTGTTATTTTTTGTTCTTTTGATCCATCTGATGTCGTCGTACCTGTTTTACTGAGGGTGTGTCGGCCATTTTGGCTCCAGCGGCGTCCACCTGCCGGTCCTCACCCGCTTCACTGCTGACGACAGATCCAGCTGCAGGACGAGGACACGCAATTAAAGACTCGAATATCTGAATATCTTTGTTTCTGTGTGATACTTTAAGCCTGAATTCTAAGATGGAGGCCGAGAGACTCAAAGTCAAGATCAATGACTGAAACCTGAAGACGAGGTGACGTGTGATTCCACGGCAGGCGGCTGTTCCTCCTCAACAGGGCGCTCCTCAGACAGTTTGCGTTTCCGTGTGTTGCCGTGGGCGACGATGGCTGCGTACAGGTGTTGGAGGTCGGCGTTGAAGCTCAGAGCGTCTGACTGTGGGGAACACAGCAGAGGAAGAGCCTGATGGGAAGAGAGAGAAGAGTGGATCAGTGGTGGGACATTTACTCAAGTACTATAAGATAACTTTAAGGTACTTTACTGCTTCAATGTACGTCTTCCACCATTAGACTGCCTGTCAACTGAGTAAACATACGAGCAGTCAGACGACCAGACATGTAGGAAACAAACGAACTGTAGATTACGACCCAAACATCCATCACAGTTCTCCGTGATGCTTTACTCTGACCGATCCTCTCTGATTCTGTCAGAAACCTTTGGTGACACACCCTTTTTAAAAGCATCAAATAACTAATTAATTGGCTTCATCACACTGTGATCTCGTGTATTCTGCGTGTTGTTACACCATGTAGATCCTGCACTCCTCTGAACCTTTGAGACAATCGTGTGTCTGCAGCCTTAAATCCAATAACTCTGAATAAGAGCTGAATAAGAAGCAATAATCAGGTGCATGAGCTGAGAGCCTGAAAGTGTCCTTTTCACACAGCTTGGTGTTTGGGGTATGTTTGTTTTACGGCCCTGCTGCAGGAGTCACATGCCCGAGGTGTGATGCAGGGTGTGCCGGGGCCGCGATAAGCCTCTAATCAAAGCTGCATTATTGGCACAGCTGACCACAGGTAGAGCAGGAACAACTGAAACACACACACCCCTGCCAGCCTGACAGATAAGGCTGCGTGTAAACCCCTGCGACATTATGCAAACGCACGGCCGACGCATAGGAAAACACACGCTATTCACTAAATCCTTCTTCTTTTTTTTTCCCCCAATGGAGAGGACAAACTCTCCAAATTAGCTCCTCAAATATTGACCGGGAGAAATTGGTGGTCTCCCGCTCGCTGTCAGGGCAGAGGGGCTCCTAAACACACTGTGGTCAGGTTTCGAGGTTTCACATTGATTTATTTTTGTTATTTGTTTGTTTAAATGTCGTAAAAATAAATGTAAATGCTCTGGTGAGGCTTCGTTCTGCTTTGGGCACAGAGAAAGCAATGTGCAGCAGAAAGCCCACCTTATTCTCTTTTTATTCACTCCCCCCCGCCGTCCCCTCCCCTCGTCGCTCTGGCTGCCAGCTCACTTCAGATTATTTGATCTAAGAAGTTGAGTTCAATTGGTCGGATCCGGCTCTTATGTGATAGTTTAAAGACCCTCCTCTGGTCTATCAGAGCCAGGAAACAAATAAAAGTTCTGTCTGATGAAAATAAAAACCCTGACTCAAATCAATCACACTCCCTTACTGGCCTCTGATTGGCCCAAACGTTTCTTATTCTTTGCATAACATTAGGGTTTTATCGAAAGCAGCCAGCACAGTTTCAAGTGTCACCAATTCAGTATCTGACCAAATGTCTCTCCCTCTGTTCCTAAAACATGATGATGTCATAGTCAAGTTGACCTTTGACCTTCATAATTTTATCCTGTTAGACATTTGTGTCAAGTTTTGTCATAATTAGCGTATGAATTCTTGAGTTATGGCTGAGAACATGGTTGCGAGGTCACAGTGACCTTTGACCACCAAATTCCAATCAGTTCATCCTCAAGACCAAGTGAACGTTTGTGTCAAATTTGGAGAAATTCCCTCAAGGTGTTTTTGAGATATTATGTTCACAAGATTTAGATGAATGCAAGGTCACAATGACCTTGACCTTTGACCACCAACTTCTAGTCAGTTCATAACTGACACAAAGTAAATGTTTGTGCCAAATTTTAAAAAAAAATTTCGAAAGGTGTTCTTGCACATTCATGAGAAGGCAGCAAACGGGGTCACAGTGACCTTTGACCATCAAATTCTAACCAGTTTATTGTTAAGTACACATGAATGTTTGTGCCAAATCTTCAGAAATTCACTCAAGGCGTTCTTGAGATATCACATTCATGAGAATTAGACAGATAAGGTCACGGCGACCTTTCATCTTCCACCACCAAATTCTACTCACTTCACCATTAAGTTCATGTGAACATTTGTGCCAAATCTTAAGAAATTCCCACAACGCGTTCTTCTTCTGGAAAGTGAAACGGACACAAGGTTACAGCGACCTTTAAACACTGAATTCCGATCAGGTCATGCTTGACTCAAATGTTTGTGCCAAATTTACAGATATTTCCTGAAGACGTTGCTCAGATGTCACGTTCATGAGAATGCAATGGACAGGGTCACAGTGACCTTTGACCACCATATGCTAATCAGTTCATTCTTTAGTCCAAGTTGACATTAGTGCCAAATTAGGGGGAAATTCCTTCAAGGTCTTCTACAGATGTCACACTCACAAGAATGGCACAAACAAAGTTACAGTGACCTTTGAACACCAAATTCTAATCAGTTCCTCAAATTCAAGGAAATTCTGTGAAGGCCTTCTTGAGATATCATGTTCTGGGGAATCAGATGGACGCAAGGTAACCACTAAATTCTAGTCAGTCCATACTTGAGTTTAAGTTTGTGCCAAATTTAAAGACATTTCCTAAAGGTGTTCTTGAGATATCACGGTCATGAGAATGCAACAAACGGGGTCACAGTGTTCTTTGACCTTTGTCCAAGTGAAAATTTGTGCCACATTTGAGAAAACTCCCTCAACATGCTCTACAGATATCACTCTGACAAGAATGACATGTACAAGGTCACAGTGACCTTTGACCATCAAATTCCAGTCAGTTCATTCTTAAGTGGACGTTTGTGCCTAATTTGAGGAAATTCCCTGAAGTATTCTTAAGATATCACGTTCCACAGAATGAGACGGACACAAGGTTACAACATTTGACCACCAAATTCTGATCAGTTCATCCATGACTTAAAGTGAATGTTTGTGCCAAATTTATTTATCTATTATTAAAGAAAGTTATTTGATAGTAAATCAATATTAGATACTACAATGTGATTTAGCGAGACTAAATGTTGACTTCATCTTTATTTTTATCACTGTCTTGGCACAGACGGGCTGCCATACCTCCCTGTATTTTAGGAAAGGTACAAAAGTGGCACACGGCGGTGAGCCGATTGTTATCCGCCGTTGCTGCCGACCAGAAAGGAAACGGCAGGCGAGGAATAAAGAGGTGATTACAGCAGGTCAATAACCTCTTGCCTGTTTTGTTGGGCTGGGTAATGTTCCGGAAAGTTCCTCCCTGCTCTCGCAACAGAACAAAGTCCTCAAGAGGCAGAGACGAGGAGGAGGAGGAGGAGGAGGAGGAGGAGGAGGAGGAGGGCTCACCTGGTGGCCTCGCCTCCTTCCCCACAGTAAAGCATCATGTGTGGGGAAGGTGCTGAGAGGACGGGGGGCGGCGTGTTGGTGTTCCTCTATTATTAGCAGGTAAACAACTCTGATTTTAGCCGAGCTGCTGCTGCTGGTGTTTTTCAGGCGGGGGTCCTGGTGCCGGACAGTCTCACACTCACGCTCTGCCTCATCCTCCTCTCTGCTGCTGACCTCATGTTTACTCTCCCTCATTCCTTGCTGTGACCTCAGCTTCCTGTCCCCGAATCCAAGAGCAAGGTGTCACTTTGCGTTTGAACCCCTGAAACACTCGAGGTCACGTCCTCGAACAAAGAAAAAACCCTGGATGATTGCACTGCTGGAGGACGAGTGAAGAGATGAAGGTGCGCAGTATGAACAGGACGTGGTTGAGACGAGATCGCTCAGGTGCAGCTCTGACCTCATCCCTCCACTTCCTGTCTGAGCTGTCCGTCTGCTGAGGCTCCGACTTCAGCTCCGAGTTCGCTGATTGACGAGCGATATATGCAAATGAGCTGACATCTCAGAGAGACCTACAAACAACACCAATTGTTTTTAGGTGACCCTTTGCAGTGCTTCCAGGCAGCGTTTGTGCCACGAAACCTGAGTATTTTTCACCAGAACATTGCTGTGTTTGCCAGTGGTGTTTGTGCCACAGAACCTGGGTGTTTTTTAGTGGGAGACTGGGCTATCCCTGTGACGTTTGAGCCCCAGAATCTGGGTGTTATTAGCAGCACAATGCGGCTATTCTAGCGGTGCTTGAGCAACACAATCTGGTTGTTTGTACTGATTTGTCATATAACTTGGGTGTTTATAGCAGCACATTGCAGCTATCTCAATGACATTTGAGCCAAGGAACCTTGGTGTTTTTCATCTACTCACTACAATATTTCCAGCTGCATTTGAGCCACAAAACCTGTGTGCTTTTCACCACCGCATTGTGGCCTTTGAGCCAAGGAACCTCTGTTTTTTACTAAAACATTTGCGGCATTCGAGCCAAGAAACCTGGGTGTTTTCAGCAGCACATCACAGCTATCCCAGTGACGTTTGAGCCAAGGACCCAGGGTGTTTTTCATCTACACACTGCAGCTTTTCCCAGTGATAACTGAGCCACAGAACCGGGGTATTTTTCACCAAACCACTGCAACTTTTGAGCCACGAAACCTGTGTTTTTAGCAGCACATCGCAGCTATCCCAGCAACGTTTGAGCCACACAACTTGGGTGTTCTGAGCAACACATTGCAGTTCACCAGAAGATCAAACTGCTCCGTTGTCATGAAAACAATGAGTTGTTATCACATGCGACACAGACCCAACACCAGATATCATCCCAGAGCAGATACTTTACTACTTTAAGATGCTTTTTAAAAGCAGCTGGTTAATTGATGACAACTAAACCATCTCCATGGCAACTGAGCGACTCCATCCACTGATGAAGGCCACATGATGTGGTCAAAAGCACGAGAAACAGGAAGCATGCCTTTACTGGACCAAAACTGGACAACTCATAAACAGATGAGTCACAAAGTATTTTTAGTTGCTCAAACTGAAGGAAACAATTAGATGATTTAACCTGACAAGACAACACTCGAGTGTCGTCAGCAGAAACACACACACACACACAACGTGACCCCAAACAAACAGCGGCAGGTGAAGTATATCTGACGCCATCCACACCTCCACTTCATTTACCTTTCACCTCTCCTCTGCCCTCGTCTGCTGTCGTCACGTCTCCCTTCAGGGTAATGACACACAGAAAGCTGCTAATCTGAGCCAAAGCTCCCATTAATGGTCACAATAATATCTCAGTTACACACATGGTGACTCAGGTGGCCTCCGCAGGGCACACACACTGGCTCTGTTCATCAACTCTGGCTTTAATATGGAGAAACACGTCACATTTTATCTGTGCAGGCTTGTCCAGAGAACAGGAGTTGTGAGAAGGAGCGCTTATTCTTCAAGCTGAGACTTAAAACAGAACCAAGAGACATCCCAGGTCTGTCTTTAAAGTAAAAAAAATAAGAGTTTTTGTGAAGTGGTGGATGTTTCTGAGCAGAGAAAGTTGAGAAGAAATCACCTAGACGTGGTGTTTCTTCATTTGAGTTTTAGAAATTTAGACACTGGATTTCTTTATCACTCTCAAACATCAGAGTTTTGGATAAAAATCAGAGCAAAGAAGGAATATCGGCCATTATATGATCAGATATCAGTTTTTTTTGATACAACAAAATACGATCAAATAAATAATTAAAATAGAAAATAAAATATTGGCATGAACCTTAAAAATTTCACATCATTTCTACAATGGATTTTCATGGCATTATCCGCGCAGGACACACAGCATCGTCTCGGTTAAAAACAACAGCTTTCTGTGGCAGTATCTTGGCAGGAAATGCAGTGATATCTCGAAAACAAAAAAACCTACCATTTTTAGTGGCATTTTCCTGGCAGGAAGTACTGTGATGTCTTGGCAAAACGAACAAACAAACATAAACGAAACCCGTATTTTAAGGCTCTATCCCGGCAGGAAACGCAGCGATATCTCAGCAAAAACAACCACTTTTTCTGGCACTATCCCGGCAGGAAATGCAGCAATATCTAAGCAAAAACAACCATTTTTCGTGGCACAATCTTGGCAGGAAACGCAGCGATATCTGAAAAAACTACCATTTTTAGTGGCACTTTCCTGGCAGGAAGCACTGCAATGTCTTGGTGAAACAAACAAACAAACAAAAAAACCAACTTATTTTACAGCTCTATCTCGGCAGGAAATTCAGCGATATCTCGAAAAAAAACAAAAACTACCATTTTTAGTGCCACTTTCCTGGCAGGGAGCACTGCGATGTCTTTGTAAAACAAACAAAAAAAACAAAACATATTTTGCAGCTCTATCTTGCAGGAAACGCAGCAATATCTAAGCAAAAACAACTATTTTTAGTGGCACTTTCCAGGCAGGAAGCACTGCGATGTCTTGGTAAAAAACAACAACCAAATACACAGACACACACAAAAAAAATGTATTTTAAGGCTCTATCTCGGCAGGAAATGCAGCGATATCTCGGCAAAAACAACCACTTCTTGTGGCACTATCCCGGCCAGAAACACAGCAACGTCTCAGTAAAAAATGACTGCTTTTGTAGCACTATCTTGGCAGGAAATGCAGCATTGTCTCAGTTTTAAAAAAAAAAAAAAAAACGCTTTTCGTGGCATTATCTGAGAAGGAAACACAGAAATGTGCCGGTTTTTGGGAATAAAAGGAATGCCAGCATATGTTCACAGTTATAGTTTCATGCTCACATATCAACCTTACAAGTCTCACATCAGCTCCGATGTTTTCAGGTTTGGAGGAAAATCTACAGCAGACAGTAAAATGCACGAGCACTGATACTGATCTAATGTCAGCTGAGGAAAGTCTATCTGTCCACGCCTCCTGCACCTCCTCGTCACTTCCTGTCTCAGCTGTCGCAGCACGCGTCAGGTGTCATGGAATACAATACAGCAGATTGCAAGGAGGTGCCCGGCGTGTTCACTTGCTGCAGCCGTGTTTTGTGTTGCTGCTCTCATGTCTCAGGATGTCTTTGCGGGACGCCGCACTTGGCCGGTCCAGGCTGGGGCTCGGCCCAGCGGCCAGCAGCTGAAGAGGGGGGAGCGGCCAGGCCACAGAGGGCCTAATTACAGACCCAGAGCGGGGACAACCCTGTGGAAACTGTGTGCAACTGACAGAGGGCACATGGAGGAGGAGGAGGAGGAGGAGGAGGAAGATCTGCTGGAGTGGAGATGGCTCTGTTTTGTTACTCCTTACAAACAGAAACACAACGTGAAGCTTATGATTGATTCCACTGTTTGTTTAGTTGATATAATGTAAAAAAAAAAACAGCATCATGCGCCTCCAGAATCCAAAGTGACGTCTTTAAACGTCTTGCTTCGTCCGACCAACAGTTAAAAACCCCTAAATAATTAGGTTGGAAAGATATATTCAAAGAAAAGCTAAAAACCAGAGAATATTTGACAATTTGTTCAGTAAATGTCTTTGTGGAAGGCTGTATGTCCCGCCCCTCCTCCACTGTGATTGGACAGCTGGGTAAAAACTGACATTGATGATTGAAGCGCTTTGACCTGAAGTTGAACATTTTTCAACTCTCTGCAATCAGAAATAACTTGCAGCACAGACACTAACTACCTTATCATGCTGCTGGCTGAAATACGCGGAGTTCCCACTGCAAAGAAATACAAAATATGCTGACCGCAGGAAAAAACGCTTTTCTTTTTGACGGGTCGAGGTGGAGGTTCTTCGTTTTCCTTTGCTGCCCCATCATGTCCTCAAGAATTGCCTCGTGGTATCTACAGTACTGGAGGAAAACGACTCCCGTCACGTATTCAGAATTTTGTGGTACCAAGGTATCGTTTTTCGTGACATCCCGTGAATAGACGCTAAGCGCCTCGTCACACTTTGGGGCAGGTGTGAACACACCAAAACAACCGAACCGAGACCTTCTTGAAGAGGTGGTCTCAGTCCGGTTCCAAAGGAACTCTGGTGCGGTTGGTTTGTGGTGAGAAGGTGTTGCAACCTGGATGTGAAGCAACTGCAGTCACATGACACATTGTTTGGGTTAAACATGAGCATGTTACAGTCCTGGAGGATTATTAATGTGCACCTCCTCCTGTACTGCCTTAATATGCACATTCAGCACATCCAATGCATCAACACATTGTCAGTCCCTGATTCAGACCAAAGGAGACGACTCTTAAAGCAGTATGTGTTTGTGCTGCTATGTCAGGTCCGGAAGAACTGCATCCCAAGTATCTATGGCACTGGAGAAAAATGGACAATGTTTCTTTCTCTTCATTTGAGTATGTTACCTCTACAGCTCAGGACAAACATGAATATTATGAGTTCAACATCACTTTCATACCAATGTGAGCACATTTCGTTCATATTCACCCCCCCCCACCCTCCAGCCTCGCCTCTCCTTCTTCCCACCTAGAACCTGAATTCCTCAGGTATGTGAGATAAAGAGCAGCTCGCTGCTGTTTATGAGAGCAGCAGTCAATGATTGACTGAGGAGAAGAAGAAGAAGACGAGAAGGAAAGAGGCCACCCGTCCAACCTTCCTCCACTCTCCTCCTTCACTTGCCTCCTAATTCTCTCATTTTCTGTTTTTTAACACTGCCCGCTTATCAGATGAAAATGCTGGCATTGTACATTTCTACAAACCACTGATACACTACATTTGCACATTTCATATGTATCATATCAACATTTCTCAGGTGGCAAAGTATAAGAGCTGACTGGAGGCCATGGTGGATGGTGTGTCACTTACGGAAGACACCTGCCAATCTGCAGACCACTGTTTGAGACTAAAAATAAACAGTTGTTTTGTCATGTGCTTTCACCGGCCTTTTAGGCTTGCAACATGGGTGTTTTGTAGCAACCTGTTAATGTCTCTATATTGGATTTTTTTTCAGCTCCAAATGTAGATGCTTTATAGCCACCTGTCTGTGAGTTTCAAACTGTTTTTCAAGCTCCTAATGTGTATGTTTTATAGCCAGCTGTTGGTTTGTTTATATCAGCTTTTTAGGTTCCAAACATGGGTGTTTTATAGCCACCTGTCTGTGAGTTTCAAATTGTTTTTTAAGCTCCTAATGTGAGTGTTTTGTAGCCACCTGTCGGTTTGTTTATATCAGCTTTTTAGGTTCCAAACACGGGTGTTTTGTAGTGACATGTCAGTGTTTTTCGATCGAATTTTAGGCTCCAAATGGGGCTGTTTTATAGTGACCTGTCACTATAAAACACCTGTTGGTGTGTATCTATCAGCTTTTTAGGCTCCAAATGTGGGTGTTTTGTGGCAACACACTGGTGCATTTCTATCGAATTTTAGGTTTTAAACATGGGTGTTTTGTAGCCACCTGTTTGTGTGTTTGTACTGAATTTTAGGCTTTAAATATGAATTTTTTTGTAGCTTGTTTTTCCAGTGGTTTAGCAGCAAAGCCTCTGTGTGTTTTCACTGGCTTTTTAGACTCCAATATAAATGTTTTGTAGCAACCTATCTGTGTTTATCAAGCGGCTTGGTAGCAACCAGTTGGTGTGTTTCTATCAGCATATTAGGCTCCAAACATGAGTGTTTTTTTAGCGAGTTATCTTAGTTTCCATTATCATATTAGGTTTCAAACCTAATATTCTTTTTGCAGCAACCTGTTGCTGTGGTTCTATCAGCTTTATAGCCTACAAATGTAGGTGTTTTGTAGTGGCCTGTCAGTGTGCCTCCATCGGCTTTGTAGGCTCCACTGTTCTGTGTTTTTCCAGCTGTTTAGTAGCAACCTGTCTGTATGTTTCCTCCAAATTTTAAGGCTCCTAACGTGGGTGTTGTGCAGTTTAGTAGCGACCCGTCTGTGTGTTTCCATCTGCTTTTTAGGCTCCAAATGTAGGTGTTTGGTAGTGACCTGTCTGTGTTTTTCCAGCAGGTATAGCGGCATGAAAAGCGTTTTTGCTGAGACATTGCTGCTTTTTGTCCAGCAGATATCGGGAATTAAGTAGTTTATTTACTTTTGGACTCTCCATCTTCAGCAGCCATTAGAGCGATCGATATCTGCAGCTTGTCTTCATTCTTTCAGTCACGTTTGGCTGCTTTAAGTCAAAGTGTGTATTTTGGAATCCATCAGCCTCTGTGGTCGGAGGATGTTTCCTGCCCTGATCTTAACTTAGAGCTTCTGGTTGAAGCAAACAGATATTAGGATTTGACTCCTCCCGCTGTGCCAGCGTCACGTGGGGAGCCAAGTAGCATTTAGGGATAATTTCTTAACTCGTCTGAGCACATAATTATTACAGGCTCTTTAAATGCAGACGGAAAACTTCACATCTCTGGGCTGAGAAGAAGGAAATAGTTTTCTTATTGATTCTCATTTTGTTTTTAAACAGTTTTACGCTCACTCGACACAAAACCTGACCGGGAAAACCTTTCATTTACAAAGGAAAGCAGGAAATTTGGAGTGAGGAACGCCAAATTTGGAAGCCAACAACGCAGGAAGGCAACATTTTGGCTCAATTATGTGATCCTGTGCAGCTCCAGTGAGGTGTTCTGGTCAGAGGACGCCACTAATTGTCAGATGTCGTTAAAACTGCTGCGTGGTCGGTTGCCGTGGAGCTGTGAAGCCGCCGTCTCGTGGAACAGGAAGCGGGCGACGTTCCCAAGCGGTGACAATTCAATCCAGGGGCTGACAACTGTGACGCTGCTGTACGACGCGCTGCGAATGCTGCGGAGCATGCGTCACCATGACACACACACACACTCATGCATGTAGACATAAAGAAAAAAAAAACAGCCTCAGTGACACACACACACCAACACTCAGCTCCGAAAAACCAAAAGCATGCGTCACAGCCCGCTCTGTGTGGACAAGCAGACACTCCCCTCTGTCAGGTCATGAGCTGCTGCCACCACACACACACACACACACACACACACACACTCACACACACTCCAAATTTAGGTCCTAAGGGAAGCTGATGTGATCCTAAAAGGATTTGAACTTTTTTTTTCATGACCAGCTTTTGCCAGTGCCCAACTTAAATCCAAGTGTGTGTGTGTGTGTGTGTATCAGTGGGAAGCGCATGCTAATTCCACCCATGTAAATGTTGACCTGAGCTGGGTGGGGTGTTTGTGTGGTGGCGGGCTGGGGAGGGGCTTTCATGGAAAGCTGCAGGAGAAAAATAAAAGCTCCTGCTCCTGTCATCATCGGCTCTCCTTCGCTGTCCCTCTGCCCTTCACTTCCCTTGGTGTGGGAAACGGGAGGCCACGAATGGCGCAAGCACACACACACACATCCAAACACACTGGTGGAAATGGTGAAAGCGGGGGGGGGGGTGAGGCCAGAAGATTTTTGAGGATATTTGTCTCTGTTGGCAGCAGCAACGTAAATAACTGAGTAAATGTCAGAGAAGTTCACGAAGGGAAAAGAGCACAGGAGAAAATGTTGGTATTTTACTTTGCTGTAAACGCTGGAGATGTTAGTTTTTATGTGTCGCATCAATGTTTCTAATATGTGACACCTGGGTGAGACTATCAGGGGACCACTGATAGTGACCAAGAAACAGCAAGTCACTGCTGCATTTCCAACTGACTTTAACTCACCAAACAGGTGTTTCCTCGCAACAAGTCACTGTGTTCCCTGCCAAGATACTGTCACAAAAAACGTTTGTTTATTACTGCAACGTCACTACGTTTCTTGCTGCAACAGTTCCAAGAAAAGAGGTTGTTTTTACTGAGATATTGCTACGTTTCCTGCAAAAAGCAACTGTTTTTACTGAGACATTAGCGTGTTTTCTGCCACAACAGTGCCACGAAAAGCGGTCGTTCATTACAGAGACATCTCTGTGTTTCCTGCCAAGATAGTGCCACGAAAAGCGGCTTATTTTTAACTGAGATATTGCTACGTTTCCTGCGTGAAGCAACCGTTTTTTCCAAGACCTTAGTGCCTTTCCCGCCGAGAAAGTGGCTGTTTTTTTACAGAGACATCGTGGTGTTTCTTGCTGGAATGGTTTTACCGAGACATTTGTGCAATTTCCACCAGAATAGTGCTAATGAAACTTACTTATGCCTTAAACCCTTTTGGGGTATGGGCTGTCGACAAGGGACCTCCAGAGTACCTGATCGCTGGCATTCTTTTCTACCTGTGACTAGGTGTATCCCGTCTTCTTGGTGTCTTCCTGCAGATCCCCTCACCAGGTGTTTCTTGGCCGACCTCTCTTTCTCTTCCCCCGAGGATTCCACGACAGAGCCCGTCTGACGATGTTTGACATTGGTTTTCAAAGAGTGTGCCCGATCCATTTCGATCCTCTTCGTCCAATTTCATCTCAAGCTGGAATTAGCTGTGTCTTCATACAAAGATCTTAATTGGTGATCTTGTCAACCGCTGCATTTCCTGCCGAGGTAGTGCCGAGATGTTTCCTGTGAAAACCAACTGAACTGTGCAGGGTGCCGTCAACCTGTGACGCCTGGACTTCAAGCTCAGTGGATTCATATGTGACTGTAACTGCTGTCTCACGTTCTCAAACAAGAGCAGAACTCGAAAGTCACACCGGAGTAAACACTGCACACCGACTGCAAAATGCAGACGTGAACACTGGTGTGTTTCCTGCCGGGATAGTGCCACGAAAAGTGCCATTAAGTGACACTTCAGACACATCTGTGCGACCAATACATGTCATTCAAAAATACATCTGGCGACTGACGATTGACGGTCGTGCAAAATTGCCGTGTTTTCGACTCTGTTAAAATCCCCCCAAAAACCCTAATTATGATCGGTTAAAATGATCAGCACGAAGGCCTTCATGGTGAGCGTCGCCATGGAGACGGACACAGACGTAGACACAAACACAAGTCGCTGGGTGGACGGACGGCAAACACAAACAGGAGCATGCAAAGGCCCGACCCTGATAGATAAATACTACACACACACGCCAAATGCCTTCACCTGATTTACTCTGATTCACACACACACACACACACACACACACACACACACACACACACACGAGCAGCCCATCCAGTGTGTCTCCCTTTGACGCGTCCTGGTGACATTTTTCCCAGACGGGTTTTATTTCAGTTTAGACTTTGGTCTGGAGGCGGCCTCGTCGCAGCCCGGTGGAATTTGCCACGAGGAAGAAGACTTTGATCCACTTCTTCTTCTTCTTCTTCTGTGGTCTCTCAGTGTCCGCTCGCCTTCCTGCTCCACCGATGTGATCACCAAGCAAGCAGGAAATAGAGTCGCCACTGTGACCTGGATGTAACTTTCCATGACTCGCCGTACCTGAGCTGGACGCCTTCCACCACCTAAAAATGAGATCCTTTCCTGGTGCGTCCTTTTAGACAAACACCATCGGCTTCCTGTCTGAAAACCAACAAGTGACGCGCCAAACAAACTGTGACTTATGACTCGGTGGAAAATTTCCCTCTGATCTTCACCTTTAAAACCTCCGTGACCTTCATGTCAAAGCTGACATGTTTTAAACAATGTGTCTCTTTCTGCAGAGGAGGCTGAAGAACAAAAGGCGTCAGAGGTTCGGTTAATTTTAGGTTTAACATTTCTGGAGAGGTCTCACAATAGATCAGTAACACTGCAGTAAATCACACAGTAAACCTGTTCCCTACAGTGGGCTGATTGTAACGAGCAAGTCAAGATGTTAACGTAAGAAGATAATGTCGTCACTATACCACAATTTTAGACTTTGATACAGTGCTAGTATGAAAAAAAATGATACTTGATACCACGGCAAAAAGAAACAAACAGTCAGAGGCACAGTAAATACATTTTTTTGTCTTTTTCATGACCTGTGCACAAAAAAGTCACAGGACAGGACACATAATAACATATTTTGTTAATAGTAATTAACATTATTACTGTGATTCTTGAATCTTTTCCCGACCTTAGGCTAAAAATCTGATTGTAGATCTGTTTATATTCAGTATCTGAAGTTATCCGAGAAACAAGCTGAGCAAACGTTCGATTTCAGTCCCCTGCCGTCCAGAACTACACTGGAAAAACACTGATTTCTAACATGAAACTTCTTAATTCAGTGTTTTTATTGGTTTTAATCTTTGGGTCTGTTTGTTTCGAAGAAGAAGAAACCTTTGTGGATAATTCGGCTCCCTGTATTAACCTCCTAAACATCTGGATCTGAAGTTATCAGACAAACAAGCAGAGCAAACGTTAGCGTCAGCCCAGCTGCAGTCCCTTGCTGTGCCAAACAGCATTGGTGAAACACTGATTTTTAACATAAAACTGCTTTATTCACTGTTTTTACCAACTTAAATCACTGGATTCATTCGTTTTGGAGAGGAAGAGACCTCTGTGGATAATTCGGCTCCTTGTAAAAACCTCCTGAACATCTGGATCTTAGGTTATCAGACAAACAAGCTGAGCACACATGAGCTATTAATATAGCTAAAACGGGGTATTCTGCATAATGAGTACTTTTATTTTTGGTACTTTTAAAACATAATTCTGCAAATTTTACTTAAGTTAAAGACCTAAAAACTTTGCCCACAACTGCTTATTGTCTTTGTTTTCTGTGTTGTGCCACAGTGAAATCCTAAAAAAATGATTACATCAAAAAATTGAATGAAACTACATTGAAAAAAAGAAAAACAGTGAAACTAAATCAAAACTGAGCAGCAAATAGATAAAAATGTAAAAACAGACAGGAAAGGAGCACGTAGATACACACTGAACATTCCACAGGTGGATCTGAAACGAGTCATCACAGACAGACACACACACACACACACACTGAGGTCAGCAATTAACAGATGAGAAATTCCACACATGAACACACAGTAAACACTTTCAATGTAAAACCTCAGCCCCTCGTCTGCCTCTGATTGGCTGATGGTAACGCACGGCCACTTCAACTGAGAGCGTGTCACGGCGGCTTGTGTTTCAGGCGGAGACAGCGCTGGCTGCTCCAGCGGCCGCAGTGTTTTATCATGTGGTTTCAGCTGCGCTCGCCACAGCCGGTTAACGATCAGGAACGGAGCGCAGAGAGGACGGTAAAAACAGGCCTTAACAACCAGCTGCAGGGGCCGCAGTGCGCGTGTGTGTGTGTGTGTGAATGTGTGTGTCACTGACCTTTGACATGAAGCCCTCTCTGTAGGTTTGCTCCTCAAAGACGTCCGTCTGCAGCCGCTCTGGGTTCAGACACACACACATTTGGATTATTTAGCATATGATAAAACATTAACCCTTCCACTCCCTCCATGTGGCCCCACAGCTGGTGGTCAGGAGCCCCAAAATAAATCCGAGAGGTCAGGAGTTCATGAAACGGAAGAGAAAGACACAAACGTGTTTTTGTTTCTAAGTTCATCTTGGAGGCATGAGAGAAAAACTAAGTCTTCTTGTAATGAGTTCATCCTACTCAAAGTGAACCTTTGTGCCAAATTTAAAAAAAAAAACTGACAGGGTCACAGTGACCTTTGACCTATGTCTACCAAATTCTAATCATTTCATCGTTAAGTTGAAGTGAACGTTTGTGCCAAATCTGAAGAAATTCCCCTGATGCGTTCTTGAGATAAAAAGTTCCCAAGAATAGGATGGACTACCTCTCATCATTTCATCATTCTGTCCCATTAGAAATTTGTGTGAAGTTTTGTCATGTCAATTCTTGAGTTCAGGCCGAAAAAATCTTTTGTAAGGTCACAGTGACCTTTGACCACCGAAATCTAATGAGTTCATCTGTAACTCAAAGTGGATGTTTGTGCAAGATTCGAAGAAATTCTCTCAAAGTGTTCTTGAGATACTGCGTTCACAAGGATGAGATGGATGCAAGGTCAGAGTGACCTTGAATGTTTACCACCAAACTCTAATCAGTCCATCCTTGAGGCAGATGAAACGTTTGTGCCAAATTTTAAGTAATTTTCTCCAGTTGTTCTTGAGCTATCATGTTCAAGAGAATGAGAGAGATGAGATCACAATGACCTTGGCCTTTGACCTATGACCCCTAAAAACTAAGGAAATGTTTGTGCCAAATTTAACAAAAAATATTCCTCAAGGTGTTTTGAGATAATGTGTCCATGAGAATGAGACAGTCGAAGTCACAACAACCTTGGCCTTTGACCTATGACCCATAAAATCTAAACAGTTCATGACTGAGTCCAAGTAAACGTTTGTGCCAAATTTGGAAAATAAAAGCCCTGAAGGCGTTTTTGAGATAATGTGTCCATGAGAATGAGACAGACGAGTTCATAATGACCTTTGACCACCAAAATCTAATCATTTCATCCTTGAGTCCAGGTGCACATTTGTGCCAAATTTGAAGAAATTCCCTCATGGCATTCTTGAGACATTACGTTTACAAAAACAGGAACGAACATGAGCACGGATGGACAGATGAACAACCCAGCCTCCAGCCATGACTATCCCCAGCACGGAGACAGAAAAAAAAATAAAGTATTCAAAGATCGTCGCAGAAAAACACATCAGATCATTTTTAATGCCTGTGATTTTTTTTTTTTTGCTTTCAGGACTCCTGGTAAAATAAAGGTTAAATAAAATGTGCACACACGTGTGTGTGTGTGTGTGTGTGTGTGTGTGTGTGTGTGTGTGTGTGTGTGTGTACCTCTGCTGAGCGTGGCGCCGTTCTCCCTGTAGTCCTGGATCTCTGCGTCCTTCCTCCCCAGCAGACCTCCGAGCTGCTCCACCTGTCGCTGCAGCAGGTGGCTCATCACCAGCAGGGGGCGCACCAGCTGGACACACGCCTGAAAACACACACATGAAACTGTCAGAGGAAAAGACTGCAGTTTGAACTCACCATGTTTACGTGACTTATTATAAACCCTTTGCAGATTTAATTTCCTGTATTACATAGATGTCACGTTTTAATTTTGTGGTACTTTTTAACTCGTGTTTGAATCCTTTTCTTTCTTTTTTATCACTTTTTAAAGCATTTTGTTTAAACTGGAATTCAGCAGATCAAATTCTTTACCTCGTAAAATCAAAAAGTCAGTGACTAATGTACCATTATTTAATGTAATGAAGTAGTCTTCCTCAGATGTTCCCAGAAATCATCCTCAAAGCTGATAAAACATCAGGGTTAATGTATTTGGAGGCTAGAGGCTTAATATGTGTTAAAAATGACAGATATTTAAATGTTTCTCACAAAATTTGGAGGTTTTTTTTAGAATAAAGAATTCTTTAAACTGTTAGAAGAAACCCTAATTCATGAAGTCATTCAACTTAATCAGCTCTGCAGCCTGAGAAAGCGCATTCACAAGAACACGACAGACTCACCAAATTCTAATCAATTCATGGCTAAGTGAAAGGGAACGTTCGTGCCAAATTTGAGGAAATTTCCACAAGGTGTACTTCAGATATCACGTTCACAAGAGTGAGACAGATGCAAGGTCACAGTGACCTTGGCCTTTGACCTATGATCACAGATGATCTAATCTCAACAAAATTCGAATCAGTTCATTGTTGAGTCCAAGCAGATGTTTGTGCCGAATTTGAATATATTCCCTTAATATGTTCTTCAGATATCACCTTCACAAGAGTGAGACAAATGCAAGGCCACAGTAACCTTGACCTTTGACCATCAAAATCTAATTAGTTCACCCTTGAGTCCAAGCAGATGTTTGTGCCGAATTTGAAGACACTCCCTCAAGGCTCTGCTGAGATAACACTTCCAGGAGAATAAGACAGACTCAAAATCAAAGTGACCTTGACCTCATTATCGAATCACCACTGTAATCAGTTCATTGCTGAGTTCAAGGGGTCATTTGTGCCAAATCTGAGGACATTTCCTGAAGGAGTTCTTGAGATATCGCTTTCACAAGAATGAGATAGACGAGGTCACAGTGACCTTTGACCATCAAAATCAAATCAGTTTATCCTTCAGTTCAAGTGGACGTTTGTGCCAAATCTTCAGAAATTCCCTCAGTATGTACGGTCACAGTGACCTTGACCTTTGACCAACAAAATCGGATCAGTTCATCCTTGAATCTAACTGGACAGCTGTGCCAAATGTATTAAAAAAATATCTCCTCAAGGTGTTCTTGAGATATCAGGTTCACGGGAAAAAGACAGATGAGGTCACAGTGACCTTGACCTTTGACCTATAACCACCAAAATCTCTGATAAATCAAATTCTAATCAGTTCATTGCTGAGTTCAAGGGGAAGTTTGTGCCAAATTTGAAGAAATTCCCTGAAGGAGCTGCTGAGGTATCACGTTCACAAGAGCGGGACGCACAGACAGACGGATGGACAACCTGACAGGATATGTTCAATGTGGAGCGTACCACTGTGACGGGGGCGGGGGTGCAGTGGAACTCCCAGTAGAAGGGCAGCCCCGCCAGCTCACTCTTCAGCTTCACGCTGACGTTTCCGTCCTCCTGACGCGTCAGGGAGATCTGGGCGTCGCCGTCGGGTCCCCCGTCACTTCCTGCCAGACAGGGCTGAACCACCTCGCACAGGTGGGAGAAGAAAGCTTTGACCGGCGCTCGCAACCGTCGGTTCAGCTCCTGGTGGGAAGAAAACACGAATCATTCACGAAACTTAAAGTGACGATCGTAAATGAACGATGAATCATTTGGAGTCGTGCCTACCTGCGCTCTCTTCTGAATGGCTGCTGAGTCCATGCTCTCCTCCCACACACAGTGAATGTCTGTCAGCAGGACGTGGTACGCCGTGTCCCCAAACCAGCTCTTGGCGAGGAGCTGGCAGCCGCTGATGCTCACAGGAAGCCAGGGACGCTGCAGGAGGTCGGCGGCGGCGGCTCCTTGGGGCTCCATCACGGTCTAGGAACAAAACAACCTGACAAAAGAAAAGCTCGTCAGTCCAGTCGACCACAACTCCCAGAATGCATTCCAGTGCACTTCAATGTAAACTTTATTATTTTACATTGACTCCTGTTTGTGCACGATACTGTATGTTTCATTAGGAGTGACGTCAGCGACATTAAAAGGTGCAACCCAAGCATTTTCTTTCCAATTAACAAACCCCACGCCAAATCCCATTCATATTTTCACTACTTTTACAGGTTACCCAGGTGGAAGCTGCTGGATGTTGTGGAAATGTTCCTGGAAGTGGATCCCACTGAACACCCACACACCCCCAAACAATACGGTGTACTTTTCTTTTTTATCAAACCTCTTCTCTCAATCACTCACCTCCAAGGAATGCGCCCCCAAAGCCTGGCCCGAGATCTGTTGAAGCCGGGCTACAGACGCCGTCCCGGCCGCATAATCACCACCTTGCAGGAGGGCAGACCGCGGCGGGTTACCGGCTCCTCTCTTCTGACCTGTAATGGGACTGTTTTCGGGGAATAAAACGAGGTATTTCTCGTCAGTCGCCATTTGGAGCGCAGGGCACGTTTCAGAGGTTGACTCATGCCAATTTGGAAATCGCAAAAATACCAAATCAGTAACTTTATGACTGCAGTATACAGCCACGCAGAGCTGGGCACAGATGCCAGCGGTTTGAGGATTATCAGGGGGATGTCGTCCTGACACGCTCCGCTCTCGCCCGTGCGCAGAGAGCGCGACGCGCCAAACTCCATTCACAAATCTCTGAATTTAAGACTTCCCTCATTTCCCAGCACACATTCTTTGACATACCGACTTTTTTTCAAACAGTGTCTACATCGTTAGCAGCTAGTGCTTAATTCGGCATGAGTATAATAAGCAATACGTAATGCAAAAATACCCACTTTTTACATTGCAATCTCAGGTTAGAGCTTTGAGGCAAACAGTGAAGCCAATCTCCATTTACAGAAATCGAATTTTAAAAAATCCTTGCTTATAAGTTAATACAGATGAGCTATAGCTAATGACTGTAAGCTGTGACTGTTTTTGCATGAGCTACTCTTCAATTCGGCCATCATTTCAATAGCACAGAAAGCAAAGTTTATTGCTAAAATGCCAGTTTTGCACAGCAAGAAGCCTGCACATTACACCAAACTCAATATACGGACGTCTACATTGTAAAGATTGCTTCCTCATATGAAAATATAGGCACGATATGGCTTATGTATTTAACCTAACTGCCTTTGTATGTGTTAATCTTCAATTCGGCCATCATTTCAATAACACATGTATTAAAATTTATTGTTAAAATGCCAGTTTTGCAAAGCAAGAAACCGCGCATCACACCAAACCCAATATACGATCGTCTACATTTTAAAGATTGCTTCCTTATATGAAAATTTACATCTGTTATGGTTTATGAAGTTAACCTAACCGCTTTTGTATGTGTTAATCTTCAATTCGGCGATTATCTGTCTAACACACACTGCCAAATTTTGTGCAAAAATGTCAACTTCCTGTTGCCAGTTTTGCAAGCTAATCAAGGCAAAAGAAGCCCGCGGGGGAAGTTAGCTGATTATATGTTTGTTTTTCGAAAGTAATTAAATGTAGCTCGGTGATAAATCAACCGCAGCAGCTTCTAACACACCTGGAGACACATTAATGTACGACAACAAGTGAATCAGTACTTAAAAACTACCAGTTTGCACCAGGAGGTGCTGCTCCTCCGCCGGTTCCTGTTGATAGTTCGGGATTTCTACTCCGACGTCAAACAACGGCGTCTTTCAAAGGTTCCGCGTTCAGTGGCGCGCACACGTTTAGACACTTCTGGTCAAAATTACGTTTAAAATGTCACGTTAACAGCCTGTAAACACTTTTACAACCTGCTCAGAGTCTGACAGTTCTTCTTGGTTATATTTGAATCAGTGTTGACAGCGTGTGTCTTACTGTGCTGCCGCTGACGCGCAGCAGGGGGCAGCAGTCGGCCTGCTCAGGACAAAAAATATGCAGAGGGCCCTGGGTTCCTCCTGGTGCAGAGGGCCCTGGGTTCCTCCTGGTGCAGAGGGCCCTTGGTTCCTCCTGGTGCAGAGGGCCCTGGGTTCCTCCTGGTGCAGAGGGCCCTGGGTTCCTCCTGGTGCAGCGGGCCCTGGGTTCCTCCTGGTGCAGAGGGCCCTGGGTTCCTCCTGGTGCAGAGGGCCCTGGGTTCCTCCTGGTGCAGCGGGCCCTGGGTTCCTCCTGGTGCAGAGGGCCCTGGGTTCCTCCTGGTGCAGAGGGCCCTTGGTTCCTCCTGGTGCAGCGGGCCCTTGGTTCCTCCTGGTGCAGTGGGCCCTTGGTTCCTCCTGGTGCAGGGCCCTTGGTTCCTCCTGGTGCAGAGGGCCCTGGGTTCCTCCTGGTGCAGAGGGCCCTGGGTTCCTCCTGGTGCAGCGGGCCCTTGGTTCCTCCTGGTGCAGAGGGCCCTGGGTTCTTCCTGGTGCAGAGGGCCCTTGGTTCCTCCTGGTGCAGAGGGCCCTGGGTTCTTCCTGGTGCAGAGGGCCCTTGGTTCCTCCTGGTGCAGTGGGCCCTGGGTTCCTCCTGGTGCAGCGGGCCCTTGGTTCCTCCTGGTGCAGTGGGCCCTTGGTTCCTCCTGGTGCAGAGGGCCCTGGGTTCCTCCTGGTGCAGAGGGCCCTTGGTTCCTCCTGGTGCAGTGGGCCCTTGGTTCCTCCTGGTGCAGCGGGCCCTTGGTTCCTCCTGGTGCAGAGGGCCCTGGGTTCCTCCTGGTGCAGAGGGCCCTGGGTTCCTCCTGGTGCAGAGGGCCCTGGGTTCCTCCTGGTGCAGAGGGCCCTGGGTTCCTCCCTAATCTATCGCCACACATGAGTCAAACATAAACCTAAGCCCTAGAGGCCAAAGGGCAGATGCCTCAGCACCACCTGGGGTCTGTCTGTGCCTGACTTTGAAAACACACAGCGCGCGCATCTGTTGAGTAATGACAGAAAGACTTTAGACAAATTCTCGTCCGCTTTGCCTCAAGGTTTTCCTGAAGGTATTCACATGGGTCATCTGTCACGACCTGGTGCACAGGATGTGACAGCGGTGCGTCAAAGGCACATCTACTACATCACAGAATGCAGAGGAACCTGCTGAGAAGACGTCAGGTGAGTGACATTTTGCAGAAGGCCACTTGGGCCCCTGACACTTTTGGCCCCCAGGCTTGGTAGGTCCATTCAGTAATCCATGCATCACAGACAGAATTGACAAAGCCTTTAAACAATCAGAAGGACATAACAACTTTCTGCATTGGAAGGGGAGCTATTATTTTCAGAAATTTTACTAATATTTTTTCGAACATTGTTTTATTTTTTCAGACATTTTATTGATATGTTTGTCTGAAATTTTACTTATATTTTTTCATATTATTTTTGTCAGATATTCTACTAATGTTTTCGTTGGACATTTCATAAAAAGTTTTCCAGACATTTTAATAATATTTTTTCGGACATTGTAGTAATTACTTATCAAACATTTTATTATTATTTTTTGCACATTGTTTTTGTTATTTTGGTCGGAAATTTAATTATTATCTTTTTCGGACATTAAATTCATATTTTTTCGTCATTTTATTAATATTTTTGGGACATTTTATTAATATTTTATTAGATATATTAGTCATTATTTGTCGGACATTTTATTGATATTTTTTGTCGAACATTAATATTTTTGTTGGACATTTAATAAAAATTTTTTACGTAGATTTTATTTATCTTTTTGTCTGACATTAGATTATATTTTTCGAACATTTTAGTAATATTTTTGTCAAATATTTTTTTCATATTTTTGTCTGACATTCAACTAATAAAATTTTTCAGACAGTGTATTAATTTCTTTTGTCAGATATTTTTG